>CAJVRN010000017.1:14065000-14665000 GCA_911728415.1 Lagocephalus sceleratus | reverse complement strand
CTGTGTGGTGGCACATGGTCCCTTTGTCAGTGCGGGATTATCATCAGGCCGGCGCTCACAAAAGGAAATGCTTGTGGAGCTACAGTAACAGAAGGATAAAATCAGCCGTGTGATGATTGGGGTGACACATTTGTTTGGCTGTAATGAAAATAAGCCCATTGATGGTGCATTCAGTCATCGGCCAGAGCTCTGTCACCCAGCCCACCCCACATCCTGTCTCTTTATCCTACACACAAGTGGCAGACAGATAGCAGCTCAGGGATATTTTACTTTTTACATCAGCAGTATACTTTTCATATACTGCTGATGTGTATAACAAAGCTCCATTGACTTGACTATACACCAGCAAATTTATGTGAATAAAAAGACTTTCCTGCATACTAGAGAATATGTGAGGCATCACAATGATAATAATTTTGAAGTGATCAAAATGATCGTATATTTATTTTCGTCCTTTTTCTATTTCCTTAATTGTGCTTTTGTGCAACTGGATTGCAAATATTGTTTGAATATATAAATAAAGGAAAAAACACTGCATATAAAAAAAATGCTCAACTTTAAAGTGCTACACTGAGAAAAGTTAAACCGAAATGGTACAGTTCTTCTGGAGCCTTCTCTCTTGCAGTATCACTGAGCCATGGTTGATGACCGCAGAGCTGATAAAACATCAGGCATACTGGTGAACTCAGAGCCCGCTATATCGTCTCACCTCTCTGATTGTGTGTTTCAGACAAAGAGTGCATGAAAACATGGCAAAAAAAGTCTCCACTGGAAAGAAGCATCAGCAGAGTAGCTGCATTTAGACCTGCTATATTTATCAAAAATCTACATCTGTCCACTACAGAGCTACACAACCCTGAGATCTGGCTGAATAAAATGTGTGTGTCCTGACACACAGTCCATCGAGGCTGCAGTAGGGCAGCAAATACCAGCCCTGACCTGTTTTAAGTCTAGACAGGTCACTGTAATTAGTGCTGTAGTGCCTATTTTATAGCTGATACATTGAATTTACATATTTACATTATCATAACATAAAGGAACATTTCATCTAGACTATGTGGAAAGCAGTGTTGCCTATTACTAAA
The DNA here is from genome assembly GCA_911728415.1 of Lagocephalus sceleratus. Classification (NCBI taxonomy): domain Eukaryota; kingdom Metazoa; phylum Chordata; class Actinopteri; order Tetraodontiformes; family Tetraodontidae; genus Lagocephalus; species Lagocephalus sceleratus. Next base: position 14,663,915 of record CAJVRN010000017.1, on the reverse strand, counting down.
ATATTGTCTGGTTGTGCTTTTTATACCTGACTAAATGCATTTCAACATTATACTTGTAAAAGCTGTGTACTATCTGTATTATGGTACTATCTTTACCCTAATGTTAGTGACCTAAGTCTAACACTAACCCAAGCCTGATCAAATGGACATGGAATGACTGTCATTAGATCCCAGTTTAGGACAAAGTGGAAGAAGAAAAATAGTAAGATAAATGTATGGATCAGGGTGGTGGTAGCTCAATGTGGAGGGGATTCGGCTCAGTAGCTGAGGGTTCCTGGTTCCCCATCTTCATGTTGGTCAAGACACTGAAGGTGTGCTGGGAATCGAAGAGGTGCCAGTACACCTTCTGATAACCACGGTCCAGGTACCCTTGAATAAAGTATCAAACACCCCAATGCTCAGACAGTACCCTGCCACACCCATATGTAGTCTTAGATAGGTTCCAGTACACTCCCAGTGACTTGCAAAGGAACATAGCAGACAAAACAAAAAGGTCAGAATCTTTCACAGTCTGAGTATATCATCTATACACAGAAATGTAGGAATGGTGTCTTGTTATTCAGACAGATATGTGTAGCCTGTGGTAAAATAATTGTGACAAATAACTTTTAAATGGATCTTTTAAGAGTCCAGCTAGGTCTTTTGTAGACCTTAATGATGACACATAAATGTATCATATGAATATGTTTCTGATAACAGCAGCAAATGAGAAATGAGACACAAAGAAATCACCATGAAGCTATATGTCACACTGGAGGAACATCTTCATAGTTCCTCCAACTGTTTACCAGTTGGTGCCATTTGTCTTTCTTTGCAAGAATAAGGAGTGATTATAGCTCTCAGAGCTGATTTGGGAGCTGAATTTTGCTTCTACTTCAGGGTCTAAACTGCAACAATAACAAAGTAATTGTATGCTAGTTGGTCAAACATGTGACCCAACAATGTCTGCCATCTGTTAAAGGCTCGGAAAATTTACAGGCAACCACAAACATGTAAATACTGTAAAGCAGAATAGTGACGAATGGAAGAATAGTCAAAGTCCAGACAACACTAAATATATACGTTATAGCTAAGGGCACCAGATAAAATACAAAAATATCTGCACAGCTGGAGGATTGCAACTGACGTGCTTCTATCAAACATTGCTTTGAAAACCAGGAGGCCCATTTGGCTCATTTCAGCTACTTGGTGCAAAAGTGACTAGTAAAATCCAACACCACCTCCAGACCAGCAACCCCCACTTCTCCACCCCGCTCTGACATGGTGCTGGTGGTATTAGGTGTTACACAGGGGTGCATTTCCCTCTTAGTTGTCTGGGGAAAACACTCACTGCGACAGGAACCTCCCTCTGCTCCATGTGCGACAGTAATTTTACACAGCCGGGGCCCTTGGTCCCAGAGGTGGGCTATTAAAGTTCAGGTGAGGTTAATTACAGAGAATTGTTCAACTTGCTGCTGTGCACTGGACGGGTGGGAGGGTTTTGACGCCTCCAGTGATGATTTCTGTGTGACACGACCTCACGGCCTCCACGGGTGTTCAGCGGCAAATTTACACACAACACCTACAAGCGCCAATCATTCACTGAAGCAGCTTGAAATTAAAGCCCACAGTACAGCCTCTCAACCGTTCGGCAGCTTGTTATTAGCCTTGATGCATGTGCGTGTAATTGTCCACATGCGATACATTGACCTGAACTACCTCAACATAAAAAGCTAAATTTAGGGAAACGATTTTTAAAATACAGAAATCCATCTCTAATTTCTCCCAAGAGGTTCTATTTAACTATGGGACAAGCTAGCAGAAGGAGTTGGAAAACAAGCAGAAAAGAGTGACGCATTCTGCTGTGTTTCAGTAAGGATGAGATTATATTGGATTAAAGGGGATTTTGCAATGCAAATGAATGCACCTCAAATCAATAAGGCCTGTTCTACTCAATATACAAACTAATTAAGAGGTAATACAATCAAACCTGAATAAAATAGATTATGCGGCTGCCTAAGAAAGAAATCCAATCAAACCTTTTTATGTGAAAAGATAAAATCTAAAGTGATCTTTCTTTGTACGAATAATGACCTCGGCTTTGTGTCCATTTAATAAGGAAAACTTGTCTTAAGAGGTTACACTCAATGTGCATATTCTAATCAATATGAATTACATAGGGTTTTATCTATGTTATCTGCTCCAGACTGCTAAGCTAATTAATGTTTTATCGAGTGTTTTAACTCAATTATTTCACAAAGTCAAAGAGGTCCAACACAATTTTCTATGAGCAGCAGGAACATCTTCTCTGTGGGGAAGGTGGAAGGAGTTCTCAAGCCTTTAGCTCACATGTGGTAAACTGGAGTATATTCAAACATTTGATTTGAATAAAGCTCTGTGGAGGGGAAAAATCATGTAGTAATAGCATCTTTGAAGGGGGGCTATTTTAATTTTTGATTTTGCATGGTGTGATTTTTTTTTCTTCTTCCTTTGATTCTGCAGAGTATCATTCCAAAGGCTTGGATCCACCCCCCCCCCCCACACACACACACATTTCATTCCAGCTGATTGCTCATTTTCTAATGCTAATGGTGCTAGTCTCGGGCTAGGGTTTCTCCCCTGTCAGCTGGCCACTGGGGCTGTGGGACGGATCTAATGGGCTCTGACAGGAGGGAACTGATCTCATTCAAAGGGGATTTGATATGTGGCATGAATGTGGTGACCCTCAATGGACATATTAATGACCGTTATCATTCACAGACTTTGTGCCATTCATAAAGCTCCTTTCTGCTAAATGCACTGTTGCCATGACTTATAGATGAGCAGGCCATATATTGTTTTCACTGCCTTTTAGGTAACATGTCAAAATGACTCAGAGCTCAGGCAGAGGCAGGTCGATTGGGTTGAGCAACATAGCACAGTAAATAATAACATGGTGGGTGTTGTTTACAATTCAATTACAACAACACCCTGGCAGAGACACAGACAAAGGCCTGGAGTCACCGGAGACATTAGTATGGAGACGCACAGTCATTATTTAACTTTTTTTTTTCTCTTGATGCACTAAAAGTATTGTTTGTGTTCGCTTCTCATTATTATGTTTGAACTTTTGGAGTGGGTTTGTGGCAAAGCATGGTGGTTTGATCAAATTTAGCATCAAAAGTTAAGAAATGCATCCAAAACAATCGAGTTGTGAAATAAATGACTCTATCATCCATCACAAAAAGTTTCATAAACGCCTACAAAACACAACCATGCCAAGGAAAGGGAAAAATTCAGAGTTACAATCAGCATGTGGATGTTTTTGCATAAACAAGCCTTTAAAAGGCAGAGCGCCGCATGTGCACAAAATGAAACAGCCACAATTAAATGTCTCTGGCCGGATGTTCATCAGAGTGTGGTTTTCTAAAAAATCCTAAACAAATCTAGCCATGCTATAAGTGGGAGAACAAGCAAGAGGAAGTCATATTCAACCATGTGTCCAGTGAGAAAAGGAAGGAGACACACTGTATTTGTATTATAGCAGAGGTAGCTGCTGTACCAACACATTTGAAATTAAAGTGTGTGTGTGTGTGTGTGTGGGTGGGTGTGTTCTTATTCTGAAAAAATCTGAATCTTACAAATGGTTGTTGTTACAAAACTGTATCATTAACCTCATATTTCAGGGTTGCTGTGATTAACTATGAGACTATTCCAACAGTTTCCCTCTGATTTTGCCTGCATGCTCTATTAGCAGAGCTGAGGTGCAGATAACAGCATGGCAGCAGCTCAGAAGTGTTGTTAGCAGCTGTGCAGGAAGTTGCATATGTCTGCGTGTGGAGGTGTCACCAGCAGGCTTTCAACATTTCCAGTTTTATTCTCAGATTCTGGCCTTATGTGTCGCTTTCATATTAAAGATGTGTCTGCTTGTCCTTGCTGCCTTCTGATAACACCCTGTTTGCCAGCACAAACATGTTTGACTGCATTCTTCATTTTGGTTCTGTTTATTTTCAGCAAGTTTTAAAATGAAGATTGTCTTGCTGCAGTCAAGAGTTTTAGTGCAGCCTCTGAATGAATCAGTCCTTAAACACATGGAAATGCCTGCCTCATGGCCATTCACAAACACAGGGCATGTGCCAGCCAGCATAAACAGGAAGATGACCATTAGGGTTATTTTGGAAGAAAAAAAAAAGGACAAGAAAAAAACTACAACTAACAATGACAAACCAAGATTTCTTCCCTTTTTGTGTGGAAAAAAGTACAGCCACTCGTAGACATTAATAGAACAAACATGAATAAAGCAAAATTAAGTTGCTCATTAACTGAGAGTCTTTTATATGTCTGCTCCAATTTGCCTAAAGTTCTGGATTAATGCAGATTTAGCAAATGTTGCATTGTAAAATGAAAACATATTGTTGTGGATGTAGCCACAGGACCATATTAAAGTAGTTTTAATAGCATCCCTGGAGCTGAATTTAATAATAAGTACTTCCACCTTTATTTTTTTTTTTCTGAGAACAGAAAGATTATTTCCAAGAAATACAGAATAAAAACAGTCCAAGCAAAGTCCAGCTGGTGTATTGTGACACTGAACATCCAGTGAGCAGCAATCACTGATTAAACATCCTGAAGCAGGTCTAACAAAAGAGCAAAGTGAGTGCCATCAGCATTACCAAAGTGCTGTTCTGCCCTTCGAGGCCGAGGCAGCGGGACATTTTTGCCCAGCTTCCTCCGCAGCCTGGAAAATCCTCCCCACATTACTAACCATTGTGAGACCAACTTTACTTTCACAGTCCAAAGATCAAAACAGCAGCCATGTTTCCAGGGAACAAATGTCTTACCATCTGGGCCGGTGTGAACACAGATATAATGCTGACAGGAAGCTGAAGCAGTCACTTGTATAGAGCCAATTATGGGCTGAGCCGTGGGGGCAGGTTTACAAACACCGCTTTTTTTGTGTCGCACTACTCCGAGGTGTATGATTAACTTCCTCGTCAACAGTACTCAGGCAGCCAGGAGTCTACCCTCTTTGTAGGTGGCAGCGCTGGTGAGTCGTGGCATAGCCCTACATACACTAGTCAAAACAAATCCTCGCTGCCACCAGGAGGCTTCATTTAATTTTTTTTTCTTTTTTTCAAACTGACTGTACTTCCACATTCTTCAACTTTTAATGGTTCTTCTTTAGGATATGTTTATGTGTTTGGTTAAATTTTACAGTGTCGCCATCACAGGGAGAAGGCGAGTTATTTTACTCTCCTGAAGCCACATAATCTGTGCTGTCTCCTGTGGAGTCAGGAAGAATTCAGACCGGCCCATCTCACAGAAAATACCTTTACTTCTGGAGGACTAATTGCAGACCTTTTGAATGGAAGGAGCAACTTAATTAACCAGTATCCAGATTATATGGCATTATTCTGATTTTTTATCTCAAAATCAAAAATTTTGAAGAAAGAAAAACAGAAAAGTAATTCCCTAGTGTTAAATCTTTTAAAGAGGTGTCCACAGTTGATTTTCCCTCCCTTGTGGATTGTGCAGAGCAGGGTTAGGTCTCAAAAAACTATCTTTTAAGTGTCCTTCCTCTTCACTACATCTGCCCCATTTGTGCTGTCTTTTTTCCAACTGGGGTGCTTTATCTTAAAGGTCACTACATTCAACTGGCTAACAAACAGAAGTGAATATAACTATCCCTAATCTTTACCTTCCAGAATTCATGCTTCACTTATCCCGAATAAAGGAGGTCCCTGCCAGTGAGAAGAAGGAGCTCCATAGGGGCAATTCTATAGAAAAGACTCCCTGTATGGCACAATCCCCCCTTTACAAGTCTACATTTCCATTTAATGACACCCTACATATTAACCCTGGTCAGCATCCAATTACACAGAATGAGTGAATTTCAAAATGTTTTTCATCAGTCCAGTGTTCATTAAATTGCGAGCTTGTGAGTTATTTCAAAACCATTAACTCCAAATACAGGTGATTCGGAGCCCCCTTTATATGCAAGACTACTGAGATTCCCTGTCATGGGGTGTTATAGGGGGTGTAGAATGACACAAAAACAACTGATTTGATGAGCTTTCCTCCCTGGGCCAGTACTCAACCAAACAAACTGGCCGGGCAACCAACAGCGCTCCATTCATATTTAATTACACCCTGCTAACAGCACTGGAGGATAACGTTACATTTGGCAAAAATGGTGGGAAGAACTGCCGGTAAATAAAAATGCAGGGCTGAGCGGTCCCCATGATGCCTTGTAGATTTGTATTTTAGGATGCAAAGAAGGCTTTTGATTTTTTTTTTTTCAAATCACACAGATAAAGAGTCCATCAGCAGCAATCACTCATTTAATGGCATGTAAATAACACCAGGTGGTGAATATTAAGTATCAAATGCAGCAGTCTGCTTCACATGAACCACCTCTGTGGGTGTGACGTCACTGCTGGCCTCCCAGGCAACAAGCTTATGTGTTAGTGTGTGTGTGTGTGTGTGTGTGTGTGTGTGTGTGTGTGTGCGCATACACACAGAATTGAGTTAGCAGAGATGACTGTCAATAAGAAGCCCAGCTACACCATGTCAGTCATAAAGTGTTGTAGGAACAATCCCAGTAACTACTTTATTACTTACTGGGCTTTTATACACACTGTGATGTTTGAAAGTTTGTTTGCCAAGAAAAAAAAATAACAACAAACAGGAAAATCTATATGAATTTGCTAATGTAAGCAACAAATCAAACTGCTTTTAGCGACAGTGTGAGGATTAACTAACATATGATATGACATTCATTTCCCCTTTCCCAGTCTGGATTCTTATTCTCATCCTTATCACTACATGAATGTGGAGGAAAATCATCAAACAAATTCAAAACTTGTCTGAACATCTGATTACTGATTACTTGCATCTGTTACTTTCCTCTGACAGGATGCATTTTCAACTTCTCATGTCACTGATATAAATTATATTTATATTTTTTAATTGGATTTTGCACATGCAAACATTGGTTAATTTGACTCAAAATTGCCCGTTAATGTTAATGTGTGAGTAAATGGTGTGTGTATCCTGCAGTGGATTGGCAACCTTTCTGGGGTGTAGTCCTAGAGTCTTCTGGGGGCAGGGTCCAGCATCCAGCAACCCTAATAAGCAGCAGCTAAGCTAAAAATGGATTAAAATGTCCTCTTCTGACATTAAATATGTAATTCTCATGTTTCAAATTACCTGCAAAGCATGGCTTTATATTTACTTCTTCAGATGCTTACATCTCTTTTTGAACTGCACCATGGGATAGATCCTCCTAGTGAGCTGTTGAATATTTAATCATCTTAGAAGAGCTGTTTAATAAAATTAAGATACAACAAGACAGATTCACTTTCACATGAACATGGTGATGATATTGCAAATAACTTATGGACACATACAGGCATGTAACACACACAGATACTCAGACACACACACACACACATATACACACACATACACGTACACACTCACACATACACAGTGTCACTGTCTCTTGGTGCTGGCGCCTGTCACTCAGTGGGGTCCTGGGATATGCACCAGGGCCATCGACAGGCGTCTGTGTCAATGTCTGACAAACCTCAAGGCACCAGGCTATAATTGGAATGACTGGCTTAATCCTCAGATCAAGACAGACTCATTGACAACCTAAGCGGGTGGCAATCCCAACAGTGCCTTATTAGCGAAGCTGGCCTCTTTGCTGGGAGCACTGATGTCATCACTGCCAAACCAGGAGACATTGTGTGGCCCAGACAGGGCTACAGAGACACACACAAGAGTTTTTGTGCTGCAAATTAGTTATATAGATATTGTGTGTTTGTTCTACACACAAATATGACTTGCACAGTAGTTCACCTGAATATGAAATATTAACTTGATCCTTTATGGAGCTATCTACATTTGCATTAATAGGGCCTTCAATATTCTCTTCTTGATTAATCAAAAGTGTCTTTGTTCTACTTTCACTTCTGAAAGAGGAAATTATCAGCTGAGTAGAAATAACCTAGATACTCCTTCAGACTAAGGTAGAAATAGCCGCCATGTTCTCTACTCTGACAATTTTTTGGTTAAATCACAGATGCTGGCTCCCAGTCCCACAATTTAAAGCCAAGATGGTGACAACCTTGTGCTTTTCTGTGGTTTCTCTGACTGCCTGAACTTTCCTGTCAATGCACAGTTTTGAAACAGCTTACTGAGACAGGTCAATTGTTCTCTACATGCAACATGTGTCAATGAAATTTTAGACTGGGAACAACAGTTTACAGACAGTGCACACAAGGACAATGCACCTGCAGAGCACTTGACATCAAAACAGGTGCAGAACTGTTCATAGTATGCTGAAATTAGTGGAACTCGTATTTCAACTTTGTATTTCAACATACTACATACACTTTGGCAGAGCTTGAAAGTTATCAGTCTCACACAGACCGTGACATGAGTGTTTCTTTATGTATGTATGTATGTGTGTGTGTGTGTGTGTGTGTGTGTGTGTGTGTGTGTGTGAGAAAGAGAGAGAGAGAGAGAGAGAGAGAGAGAGAGAGAGAGGGGTGTGAGAGAGAGTTCCTGGCTTTTGTAAAGGCACTGGGAAGCGTGAGCCGTCCACCCAGGCATGCCTGTGCAGTGTAAGTGAGGCTGACTGGCTGACCTCAGACTGTGTGGGCCCTTCAGTAGAGGATGAAGGAGCTTTTTTTTTTTAAACTGATGCAGGAACAGGACGTATCGCCTTCCTTTTGCAGCAGCACTCATTCATGCCAGACACAATGTGTTATTATTGGTTTTGAATTGAAATGTAAATTTGGGGAATTGGGTCCCTGTGCTTCTCTCACCGATTTCTCATTTTTCACATGGCTGAGGTGGAGCGTTAACCCTCTACTCTCCTTGTGTTACCACACCTTGGAAACTTAAGTGTATACCTCTGTCATATGAGAGGTGAAAGGTCAGTGGTGGAACCCAGGAGGCGCCAGTTTGTACCTGGGGAGCTCTCACCATTGATCCAGAGACAGAGGCAAAGCTGACACTTTCAGGGCAGTTAGTGTGAGCTGGGTAGGTCAGCACTCTGTTGTACAGCCTCACAGAAATGAATGCATCAGCAGACCTGGCAGATCTATATGACAGGAATTAAACAGAGTAATCAAATTGTTTGTGCAACCATTTAGCATCTCATTCCCTCCCTACCCTGGGCCAAACTGACCACCAGAGACTGGCCATCCACATCAGTAACAACAAAGAGCCATAACTAACTGATTAAAGGAATATTGATGACTTGTGACATAAAGCATCCCGCAAAAAAAGTGAAATTTGCTCAAACAGCTGCAATAATTAAATACATGAGGGTCAGTCACTTTTATCTCCTGCTTTTATTTTGATAGATTTTTTCATAAACTGGCTAAGCCAAAGAGAGCATTATTACTGAGTGGGGTGTTGATTTTGTAACTCAAGTGCTCAGGGGAGGCTAACAAAGTGACAACAGATGAGTAACAAATATTAGTAGTACAAAACCTTGGTTTAAACAGGACATGAATATTATTGAAATCTGAAAATGCTATCAATGCTTTTCACCTTATAACATCTGGAGAAATTGGAGAGATGAAGAGGTGAAGTCTCTAAATGGTCTGGCCAGTTATTAAACTGGAAGCAGAAAAAAAAAGAACTGCGTAAAAGGTGAATGCATTAAGCGTGATGCTTTGGTTAAAAATAAGCCAGACCATTTAGAGCCTTCACCTCTTCTTTTCTACTGGAAGATTGATTAAACATTAACCAGTTGGATCATGGCATATTTTTTACTAATCACAGGTGGCACAGGTTTAACTGAGCACGAGGAAGGCAGGCAGAGAAGAATCAAACTGCCACACCTGTTAGTACATGAAGTGAAGGAATAATAATGTGTGAGGCTTTTATTTGATTAATGATGGAGTTTCTGTACTAGTGGAGTTAAACCTGGAACCCTTACGTTGAGCTATATACACATATGTGTACTTAAGTCTCCATATCAAAAGCCACATTGTGGGAATTGCCATGACCTAATTGCCTTCCTTATCTTACATTTGATTACACATTTCACAGAGGAAGCAGTTTGCCAGACAACATGTCCAGTGAGAAACACCAACCTTGTCTACAGAAGCAAGTATTTCATGAGTGGGTGGAAGATCTGTGATCTCGACTTGGAAGATAGACATTACAAGAGCCCCCGAACTCATTAAAGATAGAACAGTCTCTATCAGACCCTCCTGATTTTCCCACAGTCCGAGTGTATTTGAACCTATCACATTCGAATGACATCACTGAATATTCACCACTGCAGAAGGCCACGGCTTTCATCCACCACTGACGTGGGTGGTCAGAGCTGCTAGAGTCTTCAGAGTTTCTTTGACAGAAGGTGAGACCTGCCCCTGAAATAGGTACATTTTCGTCATGTAACTATGGGTGAGTTTTTGCGCCAAGGAACCTTTTATGAGGAAGTTGACAAAGTGAATATCCTTTGAGCTGTTTACTTGATGAATAATCTACACAGAGTCTGATGGACTGTTTTCAAAACTGAAAAAAAAAATCAACAGCTTCAGGGTTGTCCCTGCACATCAGCTGTCATTGTGTGATGTGGGTGGCGGTCCTGGCGTGAGAGGCTTACGGCAGCGCACAGGTGCCCTTTTCACTCCCAGGCCGAAAATGACAAATTCAATAAAGTCAAGACACCTCTCCAAAGCACCTATGGATCCCAATGCACCTGACAAGCGGCTGAAGGGCTTCTTCCTAGATGCCCTGACATCCGATGTTGACATTCAATATCAATATCTCGGTGGTGGCAGAATAACTTTCCATCTCACTAGCATGCTTTTGGTGCTGTGGAAAGGAATAAGAATATGTGTCAGAGGTGGTGGGACTGGAGGTGAGGCTGGGATGCTGTCACGAGGAAACCGAATCTCTGAGATGACATTAGCAGAGAGCGTCCCCGACTCTGTTTGCGCTTGAGCCCTCAAGCAGACGAGCCTGGCTAAGGTTACCAACCGTAATTCTGATGGTGAAAAGGGGCCACAATCAGCCTACTTAATCTTAAAGCTGTTCTTTAAAACCCAGGAAAGATGATCTGTCTCCATTCTACTGTATATAACAAGGAAACATGTGATTCATGGCAAAATGGAAATAGACATCAAATTAAGATTGCCCACGGGGGCAATGAGGACGATGGTTGACTGCAGGTTCTTGTGAGATAACAATAATAGCTCTTGTATTCTGTCAAAAGACTTTTTTCCCATGAATCCACCCTGACCCAAAAGAAACAACCTTAGACATCACATTTTAAACAATTTCCATGACAATGGCTTGAATGTTTCCCCAGTCAAAGGGCCTCACAATCTCGATGGTGCTGATAAATAGTGAGTTGCACACAGCAGGAGCACTGTGCAGCAGACCGACTCTTACTCTTGTTCATCAGCATCCCTCTATAGGTTCCATACTGATGAGGGAAACAGTAGCGTATTATGCCAGATGCTTCATGTTCGGCGTTTCTGGTCCACAAGGAGCTCACATCAGGGCTCCCACCTGTTTGTCTGGGTGCTCATTTGACACAATTGCTCATGAAATGCAATATGGGTCTGGGCCTTTCTTTCTCACCACAAAAAAGCCAAGGAACGAATGGATCACAAGATAAATGACCTTCACATTTGGATAGTCTACATTTCTGCACCATAAAAATAAACCAGACAAAGAAAATCTCATAAGCGCAAAGCACAACTTCAATGCAGAACAAACAGGAGAATTAACAAAAAGAGAACATGTCTGCTTTCGGGCAGGATGGATATTAAAAAGAATTGATTGCTTGACTGTGAGACTACACAGGCTTGTTCCGTGTTTGTACTTACAATCTGGAGGTCGTCTCCTTCAACTCTGTGTACACGCTGCGGAAAGGACTTCATTTTCCACAGGAAGTGTGACAGCGAGAGCCATAAGAAGATAAAACCAGCTTGGGAGAGCAAGAACAAAATGACAAGGTAAATTAAAATGAGGCTCACGCATGCCATGTAACACAAATAATGCCTTTTTTACTTTTACAATAAAGTCACAGGTAGCACAAGTTAGGTAGACAAAGTGCATAATGACAGTTACTTTTAAGAGTAGGTGAGGCAAATCTTAAACAGCAATAAAATATATATTGAAAAAAAGCATAGTTAGACTTAAAGGCCCCAAAGAACAGAAAAGGCCTTTGAGCCAGTTTGTCACCTGAAAGTGACTGACTGTGATGGGCAGGTGTGGCCGTATATCTGGGGGAAAGTGAACCGTGGATGGCTAAATGAGGCTCTGCATTGTTCTCTGCAGTTCTTTGATCTCCCAGTGGTGGGCCGGAACATCAGTAGGGAGTCCAGGCCGGGCCCCAGGCTACGGCTTGTATTGACTCCAGAGGGCTGACAGCGGCAGTACTGGGAGGAGCCTTCAGCCTCTTTGAATTCATCTGAACCTGGAGTAGCAGAGAAACGATGTCACTCCTGAATGAAAGTGTCTACTTCCTTTGATAAACACTGTAAAGACACACACAGACACACACAGACACACACACACAAACACACACACACACACACAAGTACTGTTGAAATTTCTGAAATATACAAAAAAAATTAATACATTTAAAAACATTCAAACATAAAAGTATGCCAGGCATTCATAATGCTCTTAAGCTGGGGAAAGTGAAGGTGAACCTGAAGTTTTTTGTTTTTTTCAAATGTGGTTCTTCAAGCTTTTACTTGAGGCCAAGACTTGAATGAACCTTCTGACTCATAGTAAGTAGTTTAAGTAGTTTACAGCTAAATTGAGCAATGTTTCTGTGGACTGTGGAGCAATCAGCTATCAAGCAATTCAGCTGAGATAAGAAACAAAAATACCCGGAAATAAACGTAAGAAGAAAGCAAAATATCTAAGAAATTGAGGGCAGACACATCAGATCTCACCTGAGAGTGTTTTTAAAATATAAGGTGTGTGCTCTTAAAACACACTGTCAATGCAGCTGCAGAACACTGTCAACACGAGACCTGCAGCAGTACAACAAATTGTGACAGCAGACAGGACAGAGTGGGACAGCACCTCGATTGTGTTTCAGCGTGTTCTCCGGGCTCTTCCTGTGGTGCTCTGTGTTGTGGAGCACAGAGCCACTGCTGGAAGCCACAGTGGAAGAGATCAATTGTACACATTCCTGCCACCTGAGATTCAAGTGTTTCTGTAATGCTACACTGCCTAATCGATACCTTCAGCGAAGAGACAGGAGGAAAGAGCCCAGGCCATGGTCACACAATGATGAAACATGGAACACACAGACAATAATCACCTACATTTACTTCAATGCGTTTCTTTAGGTTTCAGATTAAATAACGCAGTAATAGTTGGACTAGTTTTTATTTCATATAAATCAATACGATTATTGTTATTATGATTATGATTATTATTATTATTATTATTTGCCGTTACCGTAATGATACTTATAGTATGTTTTCTTTTATTTAGTATGAATAAATACTGAATTAGAATATAAATACAATATATTTAAATGAATTAAATACTTAAAAGATCGGTAAGACCGTGTTTTTTTTTCCTGCAAAACGTGTTTGCGCAAACAGAGAAAAGTATATATAGGCACGCGGGTAAGGATCATTTAGCGCCGAAATATAAAACCTAAATATTGCGGATTACATCAGGCTTTTGTGAAGAGGAGGGGAGTTCTGCGACGATGCCGAAGAGAAATGAACAGATCCTGTATTGCAGGATGTGCAACGATGTGTTAAATTAAATGCAGCTGTTGAAATACAAAAGAGGACAAATGGAACAAAAAGAAAATGCCGGGCAAATCCGTCAAAGGGTTTTTTTTTCGTATAATCATGATGGTTTTGACGACTTCCTTTAAAGCTTCGTGACAATTAATTATGCCGGATCGTCGCGCTCTTAATGAAACCCGCTTTTCATGTGCGTCATTGCGGGCCCACACCTTTCAAGTGTTAATGCCGAATTTAGCCTGCTTTAACTGAGACGAACATGCCCAATTACAAGAGACTTTTTATCATTGCAGTCTGGTGAACGTGTAAATAAATACCAGCAGGCAAAACCTTTCTTTGCGCGTAAAAATGCAGTTTCGTCAGATTGTCAGGATCTGATCCGCGACTCTACATCGGAGTGTAAAACTCTGATTCTAATTTCAGTTAAAGGACAGAGAATCTTACCATCAATTACACCATCACTTTATCGATTCTACTTAAAACAAACAAACAAAAAACAAACAAAGAAAAAAAAATCAACAACAGAACAAAAAAACCCAAATTGCATTGAAAATGTTTATTTGAAGACACTGGTTATTTTCAATATTTCCTGCTCGATTTCTAAGTATAAATTAAATAAATTTGGGATTTTCAGTGACATTTTGCAGAATTTTTAAGAGGGAATAATGCAGACAAACACAATAGTTCTTTTGGAAAACGGATGTATTTGATTAATAGAGTAAAGAATTACAGTATCTTAGTTGTTAGTAGGTATTAAAGTGTAGAGAAACTGGACCCATAAAGATCTTCCAACTTTCCAAGAAAGTGCATGTAACAGTCCGAAGGTTTTCAAACCCAATATATATTTATATTTATAAAAACACTATCAGTTTGTCCCCTGGCCATTATGGACTTCTCTTGTGGAAGGTATATGTACATTTACTTCCAAAGGAGTTTGTATTTCCACATCTGAACGTATTTACAGAAGCTTCAACACATAACTTTGTATATGAATGTCAATAAGAATGCTGGGAGATAGCAGCAATGTGGAAATCCAGCAGAGAAAACTAAATAGATTCCTGCTCATCTGATTGGCTGTCTCAGTTCCAAGAAAACAGGAAATAGGCCAGGCCGAGTGTTCCCTTCTGTCTTACTTTCAATAATACAAGGTACGAGCAAAAACAAGTGGTAGGAGGTCAAGAGGGAAAAAAATATGAAAGTAAGCAACAAAAAACTTCATACACAAAAAGAGTAACAACATAATGTTTTAACACTAAAGAAGATCTTAGAAATGTAGCAAACTTCAATTTTTTTGTCTTAAATAAAATAAAAGGTAAATAGGAATGGAAAGGAAGGAACTACCACACAAAGTCCCTCTTACACTGTTTTCATTTCAATGAATGGAGAAGGGTGCAAACACAGATGTTAGACCACCTACTAAAGATCAGTGTACATTATTTACAACATGTCTGTTTGCTTATTACAGGGTTAACGCATCACATGAACATCAACAGTTTGGTTATAGCTACTACAGACAGAAAATAACTTAATGCCAAAGTAAGGTTATCTACCCAGTTTCTATGTTTCAAAAGCACATTTTAAGCACCCATACATACCCACTGTGGCTTTCAAACCAACAAAAATCTAACTGTTAATGCTTAAACTTGGTTTCAAGCAAAGTTATACTCACTAATAAATAAGCTCCTTAAAACTATAACATGTACATTGTACAAAAAAAGCCATTTTTCTTCACACAAAAGTCCGTAAAGATTTTAAGACGAGCAAAAGAGTTCTCATGACTTTGTCCTGGTCTTATTCATGGTCTCTCTTTCTCTTTTGTGTGCATCTACATACATTGTTTATAACATGCCATCAGGCATCTTCATGAGTCAGAGCACAACGGGGCACATATACTTTAACTGGTGACTATTTCTTTGTTGTCCTCCATGAAACGTGTGAAGCGGAAGTGGGCCCCGTTCTCCGAGTTGGCCATTTTCTCCAACCCAGCTAGAGCAGTATTGGGCTCCATGCTGTGAAGCTTGTCTAGGCTGCCTGTGAGGCCACTGATGGGAGAGCTTCCTCCATTTCCCACACTGCCAGAGATGGGTGGCATGCCTCCATTCTGGATAACGGAGATTTCATTTGTCTTCATTGCCAGGCCGTTGGAGAAAGCTGCACCATACTGGTTCCAGAAACTGGCTGGGTCCCCATTGCTTGCCCTCGATGCTAGGTCTTTGTGGAAGATCTCAGGAAATTTGACTGGGTTGGTGCCCAGGAAGGCCATTGGTCCGTCTACTGAGAGCCTGCGGCCACGTCTGGCAGGGGCACTGTTCCACATGTGTGTGCCCATGTGAACCTACAAAGTGAGAGAGAAAAGAGGAGGAGGGACAGAGCAAAGAGAGGGGTAAAAATTGGTGATGTTTACAAAGTTGCCCACAAGAGCTGCACATGAGATGATGCAATGGAAAAAATAATAATGCTTGACTCCAAATTAAAATAGCTTCACACCCCATGTGTTGCACACCAGTAGGCTGACTGTGCTGAGAGAAGTACCAGCATGGTGTAAACATCCTATTTTGGCAGGACTGACACACGCTGTTTAATCTAATCCTTAATTTGCTCATCTCACAAGAGGAACACAGGGCTCTGGATAGAATTGCACTGTCCACTTTCATTCAGCTGGCTGCGATTGCATGTGACATTCCACTTCTGTTGAGACATTTTCCAAGATTTATTTCCCATGATAAAAGTTGAAAATGCTTTCATGTATGTTTTAAGTTATTTCAGAGACTTTTCTACACTTAAGACTGCTAAGATTCAGTATTGATCTACCAAGAAATACATTAAACAAATACAAACTAAACAGGAGAAAAACTATTGGATAAGAGGCTGATATTTTTAAGTCATCACATCACAAACATTTTTATGTAAAGCATTTTTTTAATATTCCAATTTGAGTTAGTGCAGAATGGTTGTTGGAAACAATAATTCTGTATTTTTTCTTTGATTAAATTAGTCCTGAATAATCTTCTGTTACTGTGTCTTTATTCCAATTGGTTTTTTTTTGCCCAGATATACACAACATTCATGAATATGACTACAGAGCCACTTAAGAGACTTAATTGCTCATGTCTGTTTTCTGATGTTCCTACATTTACCTTGAGGTTTCCTTTGGTGGTGAAAGCCCGACCACAGATACTGCAGGCAAAGGGTTTTTCCCCTGTGTGAGTTCTCTCATGGATCTGTAGAGCACTGGCAGATGAGAAACACTTCCCACAGGCATTGCAGAAGTGTTGTTTCGGTGTCCTGCGTGGCGGAGCAGCCGAGAGCACTGGGGACGTAGAAGCAGATGAAGTGACCAGGCTTGGAGGTGTGTCTTTGATCTCTTGGTGAGAGGCATGAAGGAAGCCATTGACCTCTGATTTGTTAAGAGAGCCCACAGAGAGCAGGGAAGGTGCTGGACTAGAGGACAGACTTGCGTTTGAGGGTTCAAACAGCTGGGAGGGCAGATCTCTCATTTGATGGGTCAGCATGTGCTGCTTCAGGTTGCCCTTAGTGGAGAAACCTCTGTTGCAGGCCGTGCAAATAAATGGTCGTTCTTTGGTATGGCTTCGATAGTGAATATCCAAGGCACTCTGACAAGCAAAAGTCTTCCCACAGATTTCACATGATGTATTCTTGATGGTACTTCGCTCACGGAATGGGAATAATGTGCCCAAAGGTTCTTTTGAGGGATTGACAGATGTTAGGTCCAGGGCTCCTATGCTGGAGGGATGAGAGTGCAAAAGACTTGCACTGGTGTGCTCAAAGGATAAGGCCCTCTGGTGCCTTTCTTCAAGGGTAGGAGATTTATGTGGTTGTGGTAGCAAGTTGATGGGGGATGGCGCCTGCATGGAGGAGGTAGATTCTGACACAGCTGGACTTCCGGCGCTTTGGCTTTCAATATCCCCTCCAAGAGATGAAGAATCATTGGTGAGGCAATCACCCTCAACTAGGCCATTCACCATGGCCTTCATTTGCAGCTCCTGTGTCTCGTAAATGTGTGCAATTTCTTGGTCACTTTTCTCTTGTCCCTCTTGGCAAACTATTCCAGCAGGAGATGGTGAGTTACACAGACTGTCATGAGAGGCATCAGCTGACCTGGGTGTGTCGGGCACACTACTATCTGGCCCCTCATCCATTCCTTCCATGTTGTCATCAGACATGTTCTCCAAATCATCAAAGTTTCTCTCCTCAAATGAGCCAGTGTCAGAAGTCATGGATTCTGGGTAACTATCTGGCAGAGGAGTGTTGGGGATCTGTCCACCCATGTGCATGCGGATGTGTTGCTGCAGAACAACAGCATTTGTGAACTTCTTTTGACAAATAGGGCAGGAGTGTTGGACTCTAAGAGGAGGCATTGCTCTGTGCACACTGTAGTGAGTCTTGAGATTTCCCTTAGTGGTGAACGCCCTGCCACAGATTTTGCATTTAAATGGCCTTTCCCCTGTGTGAGTACGATAGTGCATTTTCAAAGCACTTTGGCAGCTCAGCACACGGTGACAAATGACACATTCATTTGGGTCAGTCACCTTCCTGTCAATGTTCTCTACAAGCTGCTGAAGTTTGGACGTTTCTGACCCTTGGAGAGGATCCAGGATACTTCCAAAGGGAAATTTAGCCTTGAATTGATCTGACATAAGCGGCATGAGTGGATTGGTCATCATGGGTGGGCTGTTAGATGTTGTGTATTCAGCAGTTCTCTCTGATGCAGAGCTCACATTTGTCACTAAGCTTGAGGATTGACTACTTCCTTCAGTTCTCCCATTTGAGGTAGGCAGAGTTGCACCCTCACCCTCTTCAGATGTGCCTTCACTACCTTTAGCTGAAGCCTCGGCTGCACTAGAGTCACTCTTTGCAGTGACAGAAGGGTTTGTTATGGCTACTGAATGATCTTCCTTTTTGATGAAATGTGGAAGGCTTTGCATGGTTGGTGGCAACAGCATGCCGACCGAAGAGGTCAGAGTTGGCAAAACTGGTTTACTATCCAGCCAACTGGTGACAGGTTTCTCTGGGGGCACAGACATACCATATGGAATGCCAGTGCTTGTTGGAATGTTGTCCAAATGCTCAGGAACCGGGTAGGGATTCATTTGGATGTGTGGATATTTTTCTTTATGACGTTGGAAATGCACCTTCAGGTTACCACGAGTTGAGAAGCGGTTGCCACAGATATTACACTTGTACGGTCTTTCGCCAGTGTGAGAGCGCAGGTGGATTTGCAAGGCACTGTCACTCCCAAAAACCTTGCCACAAAACCTGCACTTATGCTTGAAGAATGCATCATCAGAGCTGCTCTTATGTTCAAACGACGTAACATTTGGTGGCTTGCTTTTTGTCCGCTGGGCCAATGCAGCTAAAGAATTGAGGTCCTCTACGGTGGTGCCAACGCTGGGCAGAGAGCTGGAAAACATGGAGTTTCCGGGTGGGGGCTGAGGTAGAAGGGGATTCACCGCAGAGCTTAACAAGCTACGCATTTCAAATGCAGGTGTGGATGCCTTAGCTAGCGAGGAGCCGCTGAGCTGAGAGTGGAGGCTACTCATATGATTGGTCCTCTTGTCAGACTGGGCATTGGCTGTCGATGGTCCCAGTGTGCTAATGCTCTGAGATGTCTCACTGCTGTTTGAGTTGGACTGAGGTAGCTGTGCTGCTGCAGCCAGCTGCTTTAGGCTGCTAATACTTGCTGACTGGCTAGCGAGGTTCTGTGCTAGGCCTGCGGCTGCAGCCAGCTGTTGGGAGAGATGTGAGCTGAGAGTGGCCAGTGGGCTGGCTGCAGGCCCCATTGTGCCTGGAGCAGAGTTTGGGGGTACCTGGATTTCTGGGGATTGCGAAGCCAATAGCAATATCTGATGACGGATTTGTTCAATAAGTTGCAGCTGATGGATCTGCTGCTGTTGAAGGGCTAGAAGCTGCTCCATCAGAGCTGGAACTGCCACTCTGGTACCGCCAGTGGAACGAGCCTCTTGGGAGAACTGGGCCACTGCTACTTTGGTGCTCTGAAGATTTTCAATAATGACATTGCTATTAATCATGGAGAAGTTTCCCAGGTCAGCCAGACTGCTCAGCTGAGGTAGAGGGACAGAGACAGCTGAAGTACCTACTGCAGGGCCAGTGCTCCTGCCTCCATGACCACTGGAGGTATTGATGGGGCTCCCACTCTCTATATGGCTACTTTCCTCTTCGTGACCACTACTCATTCCAGAAACATCCACATCCATGGATTCTTCTTTGTCAAGAGTGTTTGGCTCCAAAAGATCACTACACTCTGTTTGATCGATGTTATTAGCCGTGTTATTTATCAGGTCATCAGGATTATGGGGAGGAGACTCGGGTGAGAAAGTTCCAGTAGGAGAAACAGGATTTTCATTCACGATAAGAACTAACTGATTTTTAGTGCAATTCTTCTGGTGCTCCTCAAGATCTGATAGTTCAAAGAATTCAGCACAACATCTGCTACAGACATGAGCATCTGACTCCTTGCAAGGGGGGTTCTCAGAGCAAAGTTCTGCGTCCCCTGAAAAAAGAGGAAACAGGGGATTAGTGATTAGCAATGTTTTGCAGCTGAAGAAGCAACTTTATCTTCACAAATTCCAGTGTTTTTAATCTTAAATTAATCAGTTTTACACTTATCCCCCACTGATGCATTCACAAAATCAATGATTGAGAAGCAAGAATACACTAACAAAAATGAGGAAAAAGCCTCATTCAGTTCTATGGCCTCTGATACAAGATAAGGGAGGAAACAAAATCAATTGAAACTACTCAAATATTGCTTAAAAGTGATCTTTGAAGATGCTCATCTGAGTTTCATCAACACAACCAAAGGTAATCATTTTCTTCAGATAATCCATCATAATATAGAATAGAGCCGAGCTTGGACACTGAGCCTTAATGAAATTTCATAGAAAGGCATTGATTTCCTATATCCCATCCCTTTCAATGTCTACTTGTCCACTTGGCGCAAAACAGGCATTTGAAGGACTTATTAGACTTTCAATTTGCTGTCAACTTTGCTCATTTTCAGCTGAATATGGACATCTTGGACAGGTTATCTATGTCGTTAAACTAATTTGTCGCCCAAGACGCTGCAGTCACAGTGAGACATCGGGACTGTGGCCTTCAGCATGTTGGCTTTTAAATGTACGGTAAAGGCAACTTGCACACCAGAAAAGCAAATAAATAAATAAAAAGAATAAAAAAAACAGTAGAAATGTAAACTGAATTAAAGCAAATAGCATCAATTGTTTTCTTATGTCACTTTTAGAAACTTCAGTGAGTACGTAAAAATGCTTTTCCCAGAAAATTAGTGTTTAATTAATGATAATAACTAATATTATCAATAATATCTGTACATTTTTAAAAATATATATTTGTTAAAGCAAATGTAATTATTTTACCTGACAATTCAAGCGTCACAAACTTTTCCCATCAATTCACGGACCATCCAATACTGATGCAGCAACCTGACATTAATAAATCAACTTTCTTTGAAGAGTGAAACCATTTTTTTTTTACATGTTTAAATTCTAAAGTTTGGTAAACTGGAAGAGTAAGTGAGTGGAAAAGTATGAACAACCTGCTCCCCAAGGTCTCCCCTGAATTTTTTGTCTTTGTCTCAGTAAATTCTCGCTGTTTAACATACAAGTTGGTTTACAAATTGCATTTTTCTATGAATGTCTTTCATTGTGGCTCTGGCCCTTCAACACTTTCATCATGGCCAAGAATTCATTTGCAAATGAAATCCAGAGAAGGGCAGCCCTGCCCCACAGAGAGACAGGATGCCTTCCCATTGTTCACGCAGCATGGGAGCGGCGGGGATCGTCGGCACAGCCTGGCCCTGCTCATCTCATTCGACTCAAAGCAGATCCTGTTTAATTCAGGGATTATCTCCCTCAATGTTTCTCTGCTCAGAGACATCAGATAACACAAAGTTGCCATGACAGTAAACCCTGGCCCTCACACCACCAAACCATGCAAACAGGGAAGCTTCAACTTTAATGATAACTTTTCATGTTAAACTCCCCCTTTCTACCCACCCATCTGCTGAAAGCCCTAATTTTGAGAGGGGGGTGGGGAGCATTTGATTCATCATGTGAGAAATGTGTGGAAAATGTAAACACATTTAGCACAGAAATTACTGAAGAAAATTAAAAAAGCTGTGTCAAATGAATAAAAGGAAAAAAAAGGGTATATGCCCCTGTCAGAGGATACGGAATCACATTTTATTTATTAATCCTGATTTTAAAAACTGGGGGGAAAAATCTGCACACCTTTTGGTAAATTAGTAGAATTTCAAAATAAATAATGAACAAAGGCAATCAAATATAATTTTCAATTACTTTCAAAAGTAATGTTGTGATGATTATGGAGATTTAAAAAACATATCTGAATAACAATATGCAGTTGAACACTCATCTGCATGTTTTTCATTAACTTTTACATTTGGAAAGAAAATAATTCTTGACAACTGCAAAATATGAGCATCGATAGTGACCAAGGACTCCACATTTGCTGTTTTAAACCATACAAAAGTATGTTTTATGCATAATAGTTACAAAAAAGGATTAAATCAATACCTGACTACAAATCTACTGTCCACATAAGGCTGGTATAGCAAACAGTGCAGATTGCAGTGTGAGGATTAATTCCAAAAATGGCAAGGATTAAGTCTGAATTAAAATTAAGATGAAGTCAAGCAGGAATAAAGATGGAGTCCCTAAAACATCCATCTTTATTAAAAGCACATTGTAAGCAATGCAAAAGGTTAAAGGGCACAAGGAGAGACAAAGTGCAGCGGACCAAAGTCTGAATATGATATGAGAGACAGGAAAGTGAGGATTAGTCAAAAAAAGTTGAGAGAGATTTCATAGATCCTACATTATTTTTTCGCAGGGGCCCTCTGTTCTGCCTCTTGACACTTGTAACTTCAGGAGCGTTTCTACTCTCATCGTCTCCAGCCCTCAGGTCTCATCCCACTGAGCACTAGATAGGGCTCCACTAACGTGTCTTGGTCCAGAACAAAAGTCCAGTCTAAGAAGCTCGGCCCTGGTGACATACTTAAAGCTGAAGCAGAGGGCGGAAAAGCCAAAACAAGTCCTTTAGGCTACACCTTGACTCAAAATGCACAAACACTGGCAACATGACAAGCAACCACACTCTCTGTCTGCAGAGGAACAACGGGACAAAAGGGTGCTGCCCTGCCAATCTGCCCTCTAGGGGGGCTGTACAGATAGGGCAAAGGGGATGGACAGGACATTGATAAGGCCTCATGCTCACACTTAAATAAAAAAGCGGAGGCCTTGCTGGGCCGTCTGCAGCTCTGATAACTAGGGTCATTGGTGAGGCAGAGGGAAACACACTGAGTGCTGAACTCTCTTCACCTCTGCACAGAGGGACACTTGCAAAGGTTAAAACAGCTCAACATCCCACCCTCTGGGGCTCTCACGCCGACCTCCCAGGAACCACGGCCCCCTGCATCAGCGATTTGCAACTACAAATACAACAACTCTCTTTCTTTCACGTCCAGCTACCACAGATCTGTCACACTGCCTCCGCTGAAGAAACATCATCCAGACCCAGAAAACGACACACAAGGCATGCATATTCTGAGGCTGCTGCATGATGGAGAAACCTTGTCCTCTGCAGACTACCGCTGCTGAAAAAAGTATCTCTTCTTGACTTCAGAAGATTTGTGGAAAATACAGGACAAGACAAAAAACAATTGGGATGAATTGGATTTTTTATGAATTAGGTTCATAACTCATGTGAATTTGACTGCAAATGCATTTTCTATGACTTTCTGCTGAGATAAACAAGTGTTTATTTCAAATGACCTGCATGTTTCCTTTTTTCTTTTTTTCTTCTTTTTTTGGTGCAAGAGGCTAACAAACACAATGCGGTTTAAGACTGAAAATATTAAATTTAGGCCTTTTTCAACAGGTCAGACCAAAGTGACATAATAATAAATATAAATACATATATATATATATATATATATATATATATATATATATATATATATATATATATATATATATATATATATTTATATAGTTATATATAAAGTTATTGATAGATTTAAATTCTGAATCATTAACATTATATTCGATCACATTGCAGGGCCAAAGATAATCCTGATTTTAAATCAAGCTATTTTTTTATGTTTCTAGAAAAAATAACACTGCCTATTTATTTTCCTGGAATTGAGTAATATGCTAGGAAGTCCAAAAGTCGGTCATCAACAAAATACACATTTTACGCAAAGTCCTTCTAAAATCAACATTTACGTTTTCCCAGCAAACATATCACATTAGGTGCTTCAGTTTTCTTATGCTAAACTGATGATTCAGTAAAACGATGTTATATCAGAATTGAATTCAGCTTGAGGGGTCTGTGAAACTTTGCACTTCTGAATTTTTATTTTAAATTAATACCAACATAATGATGACAACAGTAACGACATCAAACTTCTTTATTGGTAATTAATAAAGATTTTAACCAATTATTTATGTGAATGTGAGCGGTTCTAAAAGCTCGGAAGTGAAAACGAACTAGGCTGTATTAAAATGTTTTATTAGACAAAGAAAACGATAAAATAATTTCGCAATTTTAAAAACTCGTAAATTGAGCATGTGTATGAGTATATGTGAGTCAGGGAGACTTTCCTTTTTTGTGTTGCCGATTCACCAGCGACGAGCTGCCGAGGCAGAGAGGATGTGTCCGGGATATGGGAGAGATGTACGATCGTTACACTACTTTATCTTCCATTCATCCAACTTTTTCCGCCAAGAAAGAACGTTAGTTTCCAAACTAGGAAACAGTTGTTTAATATAATGAGAATGATAATATTTGAGGTAAAGAAAATATATACGATTTACAGATCTGAGCACAAACACGTCTGTATCTGACATATCTGTGTCCGGCACCGAGGCAAAGTTGAGAGTCCCGGCAGGGTGATCCATCTCAGCGCACCCAGATCGACCGGAGTGCGCGGAAAAGAACCGAAAGCCACGCTTAAACAGGGGGAATGTTGTTTTGAACAACATTAGAATCTGATATTAAGAGCGTAAAAAGTTTTCAAACTTTTCCAAGACACTAATAATGCGACGAGTAATTGATTTTTCCAGCTTCCGTTTTTATTTGTTATATTTACGCAATACTGTGTAAAATTTCTGAAAGATTTTACATTCTATTAGGTCGAAATTGAAGCGAACCGTGAACGTTTGATTCTGTGAAAAGTTGCTAAATTGTATCACTAACACACCGGAATGAGAAAAGAAACTTTTGAGACAAAGTCCAATTCAGACTGTTATTATGTGTTGTTTGGTCACGCACACGGAAGCAACAAAAACAGCCCAAAACGTCTGATATTCGGGGCTTCTCGATAAACAAGAGATCGGTTTGACTCACCATTGTGCTCCGATAAGGGCAGATGAGGGTCGGATTGGAAGTGTTGCGGCTTCGCTTGTTTCCTCCGCGACATGCTGGCTGGCACATCAGCAGGCAAAGAATAAAAAAATGACTACAAAACCTTCTCAAAAATTACGTAAATCGAGCCCATCCACCGCGCATGTGCCCCGTTATGATTATCAATAATGCTCTGTGATTAATCATACGAGGGAGGAGGAGGAGGGGGGGTTCTTTGAAAGGCGATTGGCAATTCGCCAGCCCCCCTCCTATTCAAACGAAGTCTCTTTAATCAATTAGCTCCTGATTTGCTGGGGACTCTTGTCTCTCTCTCAGCTCCCACCCAATGAGTTGATCCGTATGGGAAGAAAGGCTGGGTTTTCCAAACTCCCTTTAGATATGGTTTAACCCCTTCTGTTAGTCAAGTCACAGTTTATCTTGACTACAGGGGAATGTCAGCGGCTGCGTCACTATAGTTCAATCTTTCACACTGATCAAGCAGCGCTGGCAGGTTTCCTCCGCTTTAATTCTCCTCCAACATAGATGTTGAGTGACCGGACGATCGCAGCTCAAACCTCCGCGATCTCCCAACAACTTTCTCTTCTCTCCACCCGCAGTCCGTCGTCCGCTCTTGTATTAAAACCGCTGTAATTTGGCTCTTGTTGCGCCGATCACCGACACCTTTTCTCTCTAGAGTTTAACTCGCGGCTCCCGGAGCGTCAGATCGCCGTCTAACGTGAGCATGTCCCGTGCGTAAATGGCACCGCGACGCGTCCCAAAAGTCCACAGAGTGCTCTTACGTCCCAAACTGTTTCATGTGATTATTACTAGTCGAATAGGGGGATTACTTAGTAACACGTTTTCATCACACACAGCATTCCGCGAATAAACAAACTTTGAGGGCCCGTGCAGCAGTGGGACGAATTCAGAGCCCGGCCCACCGGCCATCTGATTGGTTACAGGGCTATTCAGTCAGGCTGCCATTCATTTCCACCTCCTCCCTCGATCGATTTAGTGCTCTCTCTCTTTCTGTTTCTCTCTCTCTCTCACTCACTCATCCCCACCTCTCTCTCTCTCTCTCTCTCTCTCTTTCTCGCCTTCTTTCTGGTTGCGCGCAGCAGACCCAAACGCTTTGTGCGACCTGGGATGATCACTGCTAAAGACAACAGAGACAAGTCAGTTCATCCGGACAAGGAAAAATACATCTTTTAAATTCACTCGTTTTTATTCAAACGCCTTCTCATACACGCGCACCAATAAAGTTTTGGAACGTCTCAATACCTGCGTTAATCACTTTATTCAGTTGAATTCCACAATCTCTACAATCGCACGTTAGATTTTGTGATTTTTTTTGTGTATGAATTCATTCAAATGATGCGTTTATTTAAATCTGAGAGCGAATCCTTGGACAATAAAACGTTTTAAATCTCTGAAAAGAAAACAAGAAAACTCAACTACTACCATTATTATTATTATTATATTATTATTGTTGTTGTCATTTTTTAAATTATTATTATTATTATTATTATTATTATTATTATTATTATTATTATTATTAATGCACTTACAGGAATGCGCCTTCAGTGAGGATGTTTTTAGAGGGCAAGAGGTCCCATGGGAGTTTCATCTGAGCGCTGAGTCGAGCAGATTTATTACGCGAAAAAGATAAACGAAGCTCTCAGTCGAGCTGATTTTGAGAAATGAAGATAATAACGTTACTATAGGTGATGCCTCGGATGCCATTATTTTTCACTGAATATTTAAAGAGCGGCTGCAGGCTAGATGGATCCGCTCCTCTCTTGTGTCAGCTATCTTTTAGTTTCGACTAGCCTTACTATTTACTTATTCATGAAAAAAGGGAAAGAACGGGGGAAATCAAATACTACCACTGATAGCCAGAGTGATCAGCGTTATTGATGAGTTAGGTCAAAATATGTAAAAATAAATAAAGAAAGAGTATGTGTTAAAATCCTACAGGCATTGTTGCAATGGTAGATGCCTTTTAAGTTAAATATCTTTGTGATTAAATGAGCAAATGACTTTTATATGGGCAAGTAACCGTGTGGGAGTGTGTGTAAGAGTGTGTGCGCGCACAGAGGGCTGAAAAACTGGAGAAATTATGTGGCCTAAACCTGAAACTGCTGGGAGAGGGGAAAAGGGGGGTCTGCAATATTGTAATGTCCCGGGCGGGAAAATCAATAGGCAGTTAATTGATGTGAGTGTTGGTGTGAGATTGTAAACAGGGTGATTTGCAGCCCAGCCGAGCAGCAGACATTTTAAATGGGATTCACTCGGGACGGCAAGGATACAGTGTTAACAATCATGACACAGACACACCCAGCAAATGTTAGGGGATGAGAAGTTTGTAACTCCGTCATATTTAGAAATACAAAATATCTATATGTTTTGTTATTTGGCCGGTCAATTAGAAAAAATTCGGAATTTTATAGTCTGAATCACATTTATACTCTATATTTTGTTGTGCATATCTTTACATAAAACATTCCATCTTATTTAAAAATAATAGTAACTAAAAATATAATCTATAATGTTCATTTA
This sequence comes from Lagocephalus sceleratus, assembly GCA_911728415.1. Taxonomy (NCBI): domain Eukaryota; kingdom Metazoa; phylum Chordata; class Actinopteri; order Tetraodontiformes; family Tetraodontidae; genus Lagocephalus; species Lagocephalus sceleratus. The sequence continues at coordinate 14,636,214 of CAJVRN010000017.1, read as the reverse complement.
GTGGGCGCTTGATATTCCTCAGTATAGTTCATGAATATGAGTGACTTTACTCTGCAGCAGAAAATGACATTTTTTAAAAAAAAGTGCGCTGCCGTTTGCGCAATCGATGTTGTGCGCGACACACGACAGGAGGTCGGGCGCGGGTGTCATCATTCACTATTATCACTGACACCTCATGATTGATCCTATAGCTCAGAATCACTTGGGCGCATAATGTGATAGTTACAGCGGGCATGTCCCAACCCGGAGCTGTTAGTGATGCTCACACACTGTTGGAGAAGGAGCCGCATTCAACACGTGGTGCCTTTCAAATGACACCGCTGCTGCTGTTCCACGCTTTGCTCCTAGAATTACAACTAGTTGGATCGGGCTGCTTGTGTGTGTGTGTGTGTGTGTGCGCGCGTGTGCGTGCGTGTCTGTAGATGAGATAATCCCAGTGGATCACCAGAACACAACTATCAGTACACGTGTTATTAAACATACGATTTATTAAAAAAAAAACACCTTTATTTTACAGTCTGAAAATAATAAAAAAATGTATGTATAAAAAGAAGATAAATAATCATATTTATTTATTTAAAGTAATTTATCATTACCCAAAAGAAAAGGAAAAAATAAGTGATAGCCTGTGAAATCTTCATGATTGACTGAAAATATAATTTATGTAAACGGTCAACAATAACTGTTGAATCCTTTGACTATCACCCCTCCCCCCTACACACACAAACACACACACACATGCATCCTTCTGTAACACAAATATCAAGAAGCGCAAAGCCTTATTAATGGCATGGTGACGTCTTTCAAAAGGATTAGGAGCTTGATTAAAGGGATTGTTCTAAGCTGGCCTCATGCTCAAAGAAATAAATATTTTCCTTGTACAGAGTTCAAGCATCTCTTAGACAGTGTGAGATATAAAATGCTTTAATCAAGATGAAAAAAATATGACAAGAAATCAAAGTGTAATTTTCTGCAGGCACACAAATCCAATCCATTATTTAAAAGTTGAACTTTATATTGACATGATGTTTGTATTAGAATTCTAGTGAAATTGTGATCAATGAATCAATTAGTGATCAATGGATAATCCCCTTTGCCAAGGGAAGTATTCATATTTTGATGACAGAAGCATTTGAATGCAGCATTTTAGAGCTCTTTTTTGCCATCCAAAGAAACTAATTTGAAAAATGGCCTGCATTAAAATTCAGTACCTGCAGCAGAGAATCACCTCCATTAATTAAGAGATCAAACCCTCTCTATTGTCCTGCAGCGGTCCTGCCACCACTTGTCCCACAGACCCCCCCATCCACCCACCCACACACACACACACACTCCTGTCCCCCCCAACTTCCTGCGGAATCACAGATATCAAAGGGCCTCGTTTGTTTTTACATTGCAGTTACAGATGAACCCTTTCAGTGCTCTCCTGTCTGTGGTGAAACAAGCAAACAGTTGAGTGTCACCGAGGTGCTGGAGGTCATCGGCCCTGCCACACACACACACACACACACACACACACACACACACACACACACACACACAAAGACACACTCATACACACACAAACACATCCACACAGACACACGCACACATACACACACCCATACACAGACACACTTACACACGTACGCGCACATACAGTGTGTGTGTGAGAGAGAGAGTTTACATGTGCCACTAGTACAAACAATGCTGTGGCACTAACACAAATGACTTAAAGTTGGTGTGTACATGAATGTACAAATATACATGCACATAGATTTGTATTCAGGATCGTTTAATTTGCCGATGACAGTTATTAGGGTGAACACTGTCTGGTCAAGACCAAAGCTGTCACACACATACACACACACACGCACACACACGCACAAACGCACACACACACACAGGCACACACACACACACACACACACACACAAACACACACACATGCATACACACACACACACACACACAGAAACCCCTTCAACATCAATACTTTTGATATTATTTTATGATCTTTAATTATTTGATCTCAACTCTACAATTATAAAAAAATTGTGAAACATATTTCCATAAAAAGAAATTATTTTACATTAGCAAAAGGACAGAACACAAATAGAAAATATAAATCAGAATTCTGTAATTGGAATTTTTCTATTAAATTGCAATCTGTGTGTGTGTGTGTTTTTTTTTTTTTTAATAACACATCTAAATGATTAAAGTGTCAAATCAATTTTATTGAGTCCTGGATAAATATTCTCACTTCAGTTATGTTAAGAAGAAACACGGTATCTTTCTGCCTTGGTGGTCTTTATACCACCAAGGCTCCTGTTTTAGCTCTTTCGAAGTCTTGCGAAAGCCACTCTTTCATATGACATTGACTAATGTTATTTAGCTTGTTAGATGTTTCACAAAAATGGAGCCGGACTGACTAGGGGTTACAGAGGAACCAAACATCTTGAATAAATTAGAGACAGCATCCTGGAAAGAGGGGTATTTATACATTTTTAGGAAGCAATACAAAACTACATATTAGACACTGAATTATCTTGACGTGACTTTTGTGGACTCTTCAATGCAGAACTCACGTAGATTGAGATGTCAGCATCTTTTTCTACAAAGCTGTGGAACTGGCACGCAGCATGCAGGTACATCATAGATGTAAAATAGATAAAATGACAGTAAATACAACAGAAAGTTCAAACACATCAAGCACTTCATTCACTGTGATTCTGGGCACAAGTTGTTTATCAAGTGCATTCAGACAGCTGTGCTGGTTGGCCGGCAGTTAACCGTGTCTCCGACAGGCCTTTATTACTATTGATAGTTAGCATCAGTGTCCCGGCTGAGAAATGGGACTACTGTGGGCAAACGCAAGCTATTGATCTCCGGCTTGTCGTTGACCTGCCTGGAGCTACAGCGGAGGAATGGGAGTGGAGACCCGGGTGGAGCTTTCATGACACTCCCAGACTACCCTGTCTGGCACCAGAGCCTGCAAGAGCATCTGGGGCTGCTGGTGTTCAGAAAGTACCAACACTTTTTTTAAATTTTTGATTTATAATTCACACATTAATACCAGCTGATGATAACGTAAAAAGGCTTTTTGTTTCTGTTTTCTTACTTTTTCCCATACAGAAATCAACCCTAAATATGTTTTCCTCTACTTTATTGCTCTTTAAAACCTCACACAAACACACATTAGACTGGCTTTGGTGGTTTTAAATTAGCATTCTTTTGGAACGAAACGTGTTGCAGGCTCAATGTGAGGTCCTCTCATGTGTTTCCATGTGTTCTTTAGTGACCACACAAGCTTTAAATGTATGTCTGTGTGTCAAGGGAGAGTATACATGCCCCCATAAGTTTTGGTGAGCTGTGTTATTCTGCTACACAGTGACCACACAGTAAAAGTAGGTATAAAAAAAAATCTATAAAAATGTGCAGACCTTTCAAAAGAGGGATGAAATAGGAAACTGTTTTGGTCAGGCTGTATTGTTGGGGAGAGAGGAAGAGGGGTGAGACCTGCCCACAGGTGAAACAGGAGGAGAGCAGGCAGTAATTTGGGCTTTGTCATTCTTTATTTATCCCACTTGTAGAAGTCTAGTAGGACACAGAACATCAGAGAACTCAGGTCCCTGGTGACAAGCCAAAAGACTACCTTGGGCAGTTGGACTTGTGAAGTTGCACTGACACCACTTCCCCAAATGTACTTCTCGCTCTCCACATGTCTGTCCTGCCTCCTTCTCTCTTCACAGCTCAGCCCCTTTGGTGTACTTCGCCTGCTTTTATTCTCTAGGACTTTTTTTTGTAACCTAATTCACTTCAACTTACAGAGTGCATATGCGACCTCACCAGACACTGCAGCGCCAACTTCTATGTTTCTGTATATTCAATCTCTCTTTTAGCTCATGTAGGCAGCACATCAGACAGAATGGCAATCAGCCTCTCTCATCAAACTCCTGTTCCCTTTTACTTAACCTCCCACATATTGGCTTGTCTTGTCTAGTGAGTTGTGGCTGTTCAAACTCATATCATAAAGACTGGCGAATGGAAACAACGCACTATAATATGCATTATGCACTTTATCGTGTTGATGCAGCTCTCTCTCAGCAGGTGCTGTAGCACTGTATTTTTTGGTCTGGATTTTATTTATTATACCCAAATGCCTTAGAGTGAGTGTTTTGTGACAGTTGACGTGGCAATAAAGTATTGAATGTTGAATCTGAATATTCTGTGCTCCCTGAGATCTGTGTATTAGTGATGATGATGATGTTACAGTATTAAATGTTTGTACTCCTCAGACATTTAGGCTGATACTTCTGTGAAGTACCTGTTGTGCAGGTTGACCATATATACTCATCGCTCAGGCAGACAGCTGCAAACACCGCGTGCATACATATGGACACACAAACACAGACACACACACACACACACACACACACACACACAGGACTCTTTTCAAAGAAGTTTGCTTTTTTATTACTTCCTTTCCCATTCAGTGGCCTCCACACATTTCCAGAGTGCCCAGGGTGTGCAGAGAAAGAGCTGTGCTTATTATGTGCTCCAATAGCTCTCTCTCTCTCTCTCTCTCTCTCTCTCTCTCTCTCTTTAATATTCACAGTAAGAGTCTTGGCTCTCACAAGACGGCTGTTTTCCCAGTTTTTCCTCCTGTTAACAGCCAAGTGTGGCCCCTTGTGTGTGTAAACACACAGAAGGGAGGGACATCTCCTGACAAACATCTCCAAGGATGCGCCACCCTGCCCCATGTTGTTCATTGTCTACCTGGCACCGAAGCGAAACTGTTAACACCGGCGTGTGAGTGCCCAGACCCTGAAGGGCTGCCAGTGGCTGCACATGGCTGCTCCACCTGGATCCACACATACATCCGAGTTCCATGCAAAAAAACAGATAAATTAAAGTGTTTTCTCAAATGTTATATTTATATATTATAACACACTTTTGTATAACCAAAAACATTTTTGAACTGTAAAAAGCATTTAGTTATTCAAGATGAAGATCCATTGTATCCATTATTTCATATAAGTTTCCATATTAAATAGATTTTCTTTGGTCTTTTGTCTTGGTAACATCAGTATGTTTTGGCCATGTGAATTTGTGTCAGTGTCTTTCTCCTGCACTGATTGCACTTGGTGTTTGGGGCAATTTTCTTTGTTTAAACAGGTGGCTAAATAAAGAGAAATCTCTCTCTGAGCAACTTGCACCCATGGAAGGAAACTGACATCATGCTATAGTGTAGTATCTACCGTCGGGAGAATGATGCAAGCAAACAAAATAAATGTAGATTTGGAACCTCACTTTAAAAGAGAAGATCAGTCCAAACATTGATAAGGCCATACACTAAGGCTGTCAGACCCCCGGTGATGTTAACAGCACTCTGCTATTATCGCAGGTGTGATCGTTCTTCAGCCCACCACCACATTTACATCTTAATTATAAGCCTAATCAATGGGGTTGCACTTTGACTTCATTTGTGACATTCAGGCAACCTCATTTAAGATTTAAGAATAGGCCATCGCAACTATCGGCGATACGAGAAAAGCAGTGCAAGACAATAGTTGACAAAAGGGATGAAAAGAGGAAATCGCACAGCCCCCTCCCCTTGACAAATTGAACCCTGGGATATATTTATAATAATTGCATACCCCTTCAAAAATGACAAAGCAAATTGGTGAGACATGCAGCATATGACAGAAAACAGATGGCTCGCAGGACTTGATTTAAATGGCAAGTGATTGAACAACAAACTCACATTAAGACCGTATTGATGAGTTCAGTGTTTCATTTGGGATCAATAAGGTGATTGGTAGAGGCTGATGCCAATACACGCAGAAGGGAGAGGCTGCAGAGATGAGAGTATTGAACTGCTTCACTATAGAACGGAAAAGGTGCTGTGATCAGTAGTGGAACATATAAGCTGAGGAGCAGCAGAGTGATATGTCATTGGGCTGTGGTGTTTGATGTGTTTCATTATTTTCAGCAATCCTTTCTTTAATATTTCTTGATTACTGTGGATGACAGCAGTTGCTGCAAAGTAACAGCAGTGAATTAAAAAACTGGTGATTTCCACCAGAGGAGCTACTCCACAGTTCCTCCAGTATGTTCTACTATTCCTTAACACACTGATTTTGGAGAGGGATTGTGGAGCAGTAAAAACAAATACAGCATGTTTCTTTGAACTTTTGCTCCTATTTTCAGAGTTATAGGGTCTATTTTTAAATGGCTCATGTACATCATAACCTCTGGGGGGAATCAGCTGTAGTATAAAGAGTTCCAATTTGACACCACTGATGAGGTTTGTGCTTTTTGTGTACTTAGTTGTTATTGTTGGTCTGCAGGCTATTTCCTGTAACTCTGCTTTAAAATTTGTTCCCTCATGAGACTTTCTTCTCTGGATTTCTGCTGCTTGAATATGCCACATAAAAAGCTTTTTGTTACTGTGTTTGGATGATTTGTAAACTGCTGGAAAAGAAAGCAGAAGGGAACTAATGAGACATGATTATTAATCTAGTTTCATTAAAATGGAATGCTTGGGTAGCATGTCTGCAACTGTACAGCTCATGCAAATCACAGCTGTGTCATCACTCTGCCCCCACAGTGTGACAAATGATGTTAACAATGAACATTTCATCTTCAGCTGCACCATGAGCTCCTCTGTGACAGAGATGAAGGACGCCGGACGAGATGAATTACTGCACGGGGTTTTATCATGACAGGCCAATAGGAAAACTCCAAATGAACAATTAGCAAATTTAGCCTTAATTAAGCACTTCCAGACAATAGAGGAGCTTGTAGAGTGTGTAAGAACATGTTTTAAACCAGTCAAAGCACATGTCTGATCCTTCTGCAGTTTGTAGAATATTAAGAGTGTTAATTAGGGTTAATTGAATAATTCACTACACTGTATGGTAATTATACATGTCAGCTACAGAGTGGCTATCTTGATTAAGTAGAATGTTCTGAATGGAGAATGTGTGCCTGATGAGCCACCAGCTGAAATTCCTGCACAGCTCAAGCAGAATGATACATTTAGATTTAAAAAAGTCTGAAAATAACAATAGATATTTGGAAAAGAGAGGATGACTGTGCTCAGATTATGACTGGATTATTTAACAAATGTTTGCCCTTCCTCTATTGGTGTGTATGCTTCCAACAATTTGTGATTTTTGATTGTGATTTTTTTTTAAATAAGATGTCTCCGTGTGGCTGTGGCATTTGCGTGCGCTGATCCTTTTGAACATCACGTGTGATTTGTTCCTCAGACACATCTGCTCATAAGCACTAATGTCATTTAGGAGGCAGTACAATGCCATGTGAGATCTGGATGACATGAATCCTCCCCTTGTCGACATTCGCTTAACAATTAAGACCCACAAGATCATCATTGTTAAGATACAACTACCTGCACCCACACCCAGACACGCACCAACACACACATGGACACGCACACAGGCACACATCCTGAGATGCAACAACCACAAATTAAGACATATCTTTTAATTCAATGTCAGCAAATTCAATTTCAAGAACTCAATTTGTCCAGATCCACTGAAATAATGAGTTGATTTGAGTAGAGTTTCTAAAAATATTAAGTGTTGCTAACTAAAGTATTTTCCTATTTTGACATAATGTAAATAAGTGGGAGTGCAGTAATGTGTGCCACTAATGCTGGTATAAGAATAGCATCTAAATTATACCACAGAGAGCACGTAATTAGTGTAGATAGGAACGGTATGTCGAGGCTACACCATCTGAGAAATGTTATGGTTCCTGCTCAAATACTGAAGTATTTCAATAGAAAGAGAGGGAAATATAATTTTCCTTTACTACAAAGCTGACTTTTTATAATCAGCGATCGTGCTCAATTCATCTCTGTGCATTTCTGCTCACAGCGTGTGGAAGTGTGACAGAAATATAGGATGATGCCATCATGCTGGGAGCTGGCAGCAAATATCTGCCTAACAAATGATTATGTGGATATGTGGGCTCATAAGCCTATAAATCAGACTTTACCTCTACAAACTAATAGAGTTCACAGTTGACATTGATGGAGGAAAATCATTAATTATATTTGGCACATAGAAATGACACTGGATGAATAAAAATTCAGTGTTTTATTTGTTTTTTTTGTTCAAAAAAAACTTGCTGGAACTGAGCAATGTGATAATTACATAATAAACATCTACGTAATGAATCATTAAATAAGGAGCATGAAAGAAAATAATTATTTTTCATGTAATTTGTTTCAAAAGCATTTAAATGTATTGTTGTAACGTTCCTGTTGAGCTCAAATTCATCCATGTCTGAATTACAAGCAAATGTGAGCTGGTGGAGCAGACTGACTGATGAGCAGCATGATGCTTAAGATAAAGAAAGAAAAAAGAACTAAAAGGGATAAAAAAAAGACAACTGAAAAACCAAAACAGAAAGTAAGTGCAGGGTGGGAGGAGGGCCAAATATCAAGGAGGGTGTCAGTGTGGGGGGCTAATGGTAGGGGTGCCAAGGTTGCAAGCAATTTCTCTTTGTTATCAAGTGAAATGACTCTGCAAATATGACAATAAATCACAGTGGAAATCAATCTGAGAGGAGGCGACTGTGAGCCACTGATAATGCATCAATCAATATTTAATATTTAGACTTTAATTAATCCACAGGCACCAAGCATTCTTTAAGTGACAAAGAGGAAGAAGAAAAGGAAGAGGAGGGGGGTGCTTTTGCATAGAATGGGTCTTATATCAAACAGACAGTGGACTGCAGTTGATTTGCCAAGACTTCCCCGTGTTGGCTGGTTCCCTTTTATATTATTTGCAAGAAATTAGAAGTGTCCTGTGTGACAAGTGTCCCAAATGACAAAAGATATAAATACAAAAGATATAAATAGATTTTGTCTAAGTTTTGTGGTCAATACAATAAAAAGACCTTTTAAGAATTTCTGAGAAGTCAAAACTGAGGTTGACAGGTGAACAATAATAACTAGCATTGAGGGGATCTAAAAGTTTGTCTGGGAATAGTATCAGCGCAGCCCCTGTCTAACGCAGAGTCACATAGACCCTCCTCTGCAACACACCTGCTTTCAACATTTCAAACGTCCCACTCTGCCCATTTTATTAACTGTGGGAATTCACCTATTAAGACTGTGAGAAATCTAACCCAACTCAATACATCCCCCGCCCTGTCCATACCTGTACACTGCTGACACGGCTGTAACATCTGATCGAACATAAATCCCTGTCTGCACAATCCTACTGAACAGAACTGTTCTGAGGAACTCTGAGCTGTGAGCCCTCACCCTGTGATCACACATCCCCCAGGTACTAATTACTGAATCTTCTTCACAGAGGAGTTTGTACAAGCAGGAATGCAGAATATACTTGACATTTGGATGTGTGCTTCAAGATTTAGTGGGATAATTGGGACACAACTGAGAGGGAGGTCTTCCATGTCTGTTTTAGATGATAAAATGGCTTTAGGTAACTCCCTAAGTAAAGTATATCACCAAAAACATGACCTCAGGAGAGCGCAGATTTGGTCAGCACCAGAGTAGAACAGAATCACTGGTATTTTAGGTTTAAAAATATTTACAGCTGGTAGACAATTATGTGAAGAATTCCTTGCAATACGGATAAAAGGCTTACCCACAGTGATATTCTTGACTGAAAATATAACGTTTGATCCATGGCACCATTGTCAGAGTTATCTTCAAAGAGGACACATCTGGAGCTGTCTGGCAAGTTCTACAAAGTGTACCAGGGAACACAGATCCTTGAAAAAAAATTACTTAAAGAGCACGGGAAAGGGCAAACTTGAGTTGAATGTTAACATCTCTGGTTGCTTTTGCAGGTGTTTGTCTAATAATGACTAAAAGCATCACCATGCATGAACTAAAAAGCTTTTTCAGAGGCATGTTTTGAGTACATTAAAAAATAAAAATAAAATAAATAATCCGTACATATTGATCGGAAGGGAAGTGCGGGGTTGGAGGCCTGACGTGAATAGTATTTAACTGACTTTTATGACAGTTGTTAAGTCATTTCCTGCAGCAGTGGTTTATGCCTTTGCAATAACCTCCATGAATGATGTAATGAGAGATTATGATACTTCCTCCACATCTATGATTTGTACCTTTTACTTTATGTCAACACATTTGTGTGTGGTTAAGATCTGATTAAAGCAACATCATACCAGTATTACATTTCCTTTACAAATCAGATTTGATCGTCCAATCATTTCTTAAAAAAATTAATCAATTTCCCCCGATTACATTATACACCTAGACATGTTGTGTAGGGAGTCACATGAAACATAACAGACTGTCACACGCGACTTAATAAAAGGGGCCAACTTTTATTAAGTGCTTCTGATTCACAATGGCCCAGTGTATGAGACGAACAAGACAGTTGCCAACCGAACATATCCAATTTGTCACGGTTATTTCAGAGAGGAGTAAAACAAGCTGCACCAAAAACCACATAGTCTGCACAGGAGACAGTGTAGGAGCTACCGGCTGATATATCAGCGTGAAACACAAAGCGCATAATGAACTAATCTGCAGTGTGAAATGGATCGAGCCGTGGACAGGGAGGGCTGTAATTTGTCAGAGGCCAAGTATGACAGTGGCACAGGAAGGGCAGTGCTGCTACATACGGCTCAATTCTGTGTGACACATGTGAACATGTGAAACTATATAATCAAATCCCTCAAATACCACAGGCTGACATCTACATCCGAGACCATGTGTGAGAAAAGATAGCAGTGGTAGCCTTCTGTCATCTGTCACTCTTCATATGTCAGCAGACCACAGTATTTTAGAGCTGACGGAACACAACCATCTTGGGCAACGTAATCTGAGAAGATTTAGCTCTGCATTCACACCTGTCCTCATTTATAGGAGACCACCAGCAGTGAAGCCAAAGAAGCCCCCCATATTGTTGTATTTGTTGTTTATCTGAAAAGAGGAAAGTTTATTTCTGCTTTTCTACTTTGCTAAAGAAAATGTGAGGATGTAGAGGATAGTGGTGATTAGAGTTGCATTGGCGAGCTCAAGTTCTAATCCGGAGCTGTGGTGATGATGTCACTTTTTTCATTACTCACTCTTATCAATTTGAAGCCCAAATTTCTGCTGCAGATTTCAGAATGCATCCAAGCAACATACAAGCTGATTGCACATATAAAGTGTGTGTTTGTGTGTCCCTGTGTGTAGATGTCTGGGTCAAGTAACTTTAGGAATGCCCTGCCCTTTTGTGCAGACTTGCTCCTGTGCCAGGATGAGGACCCTCTCTTTAATCCATACTAATTTGGTAAACAGTGATGTAAAGACTGCTGCAGGCCAACATCTAATCCCACTGTTTTCTCTCAAGAAAATGTGTATTTCTATTTGGAGATGTCTTAAGGCAGATGGAAATGTGTGTATGTGCATATACGTGTGTGTCTGTGTATATGCATGTGTTTGCGTGTGTATGTGTGTGGTGGGGGGGTAAATTTAATCCGACTAAGGCTCATGCTTTGATTGGAACCCAGATTAGGATTGCAGCCTAGTATTTCCAATAATTATTCTCTAGTTGAATTAAATGCACCCTCTTAACACGAAAAACATACGCTTGTTGTGCATGTCTGCCCCAACATCTGTAGGATCACTACTTTTAATCTGAAAACATTTATTGAGCAGAGGCAGAGCCAAGCAGGTGATGATAGCTCCATAAATGGAATTTATTTTCCAGTAGCCTTTAACCAGTGTGACCAAATCTGTTTGGTCAATCTGAGCCCCTTTCTAAACTGTGACATGCAGTAAGTTTGCATACACATCTATTCCCTGTAAACAGGGCTCAGATTAACATGTAACGGGTCAATAAAAACCATATAGGATGCTGCAGCTGCTAGAAAAAAAAAATATCAAATTGCATAGTTGCTCAGTGGATACAACTTTTAGCTACTAGAATGTGATGAAAAGGTCCCAGGATCTAATATCTTGGGGCTTATGTTAACTGGTGGGAAATCTCATTTTGTCTTATTTAAAATATATAATTTAATTTAGCAATTTTTGTAGACTGATCATATGAATTGGAAAAGACTGCTATATTCAGATCAAAGCAAGTAATATTTTTACAGAACTTACTTTTTTTTTAGAACACACATTTGATTTTATGTCATCCAAAAACAAGCCTTTTCCTTTATTCCTGAATGTCACCTGGACTTGATCTTAAAAATGTATCTCTTAGCACACTTCTCTTCACTGTCCTCTGTAAGACATGTATTGTTTTGCTACTTTTTTGTCCCCGGAACAATGCAGCCACTGGGCTTGTTTGCTAATTGATGGCAAAGTGGATGAGACATTCATCCTCAGATCCCTCTGTTTGGAGGTGTCGACCCTTTCTTCCTGTGGTGAATTAGGACCACTCATCCTGCACGCTTAAACCCCATTGTTCTTTTTATCATTGGCTATTTTAATAAATCTTATGTAATCTCCCAGTGACGCCCAGAAGATACTCTTCAAGCCATGTTTAAAAGCAGTTACCTGTAACAATGGCCAATCTTTATCTGAGGTGTATTGACAAAGAAGGCAGCTGTCCCACAGAATATAAGGTCAAGCTCCCTGCCCCCTTCTTCTTCTCTACTTCTTCCAGTCAGGAGTAGAAGTAGGAAGGTGAGCTTAGGCAAGTTGGGGGGTGCTTGTTGCATTTCCTTCCTCTGATTTTATCAGGATGGTGGAGGATCAGCTTTTGTCTTATCATTGTGGAAATTACACTGTGTAATTCTGTGGGTGTATGTATATGTGTGCGCATGCACAAATTTAATAAAAGGCAAAAAAAAAAGCCCAGAGCAGCAATAAAGTAATGAAAAAAAGAAAGATTAAAAAAAGCATATGTTTTAGAAGTCATTAAGAGGGACTCAGTAGAGCCTGCTGTGGACTTGATTTACACTGAGCAGTAAGCTGCTGGTGGGTGTAAATAATGTATTAATTTTTAAAGAGATTTTTTCTCCCTCCTCTCTCTTCTTTAAATGATAAAAAAAATCTCCATCTGGTCAAGTGTGAAGTAGGACAGAGCTAGATTAGAGAATGTTCTGCGTTATCTTATCTGAGGCTTAATGTCTGCACAATCAATGCTCCTCCAACAAGTGGTTCATTAAAACAGAATGACCATGTTTAATTCCATGTATTACAAATGTGGGCTGGCACAAAAACTGACAGGAGACAAAGCAAAGTGCAGAGTGGGATATGGATTTACAATGAGTGTGAATGGAAATATCCTATTCAGAGTGACTGTGAGTGAAGAGGAGGAGAAGGAGGAGGAAATAGAAAAAGGAGACTGACAAAACCTAGGTTTACAACTATTACATTTTCTCATAAATAGACTTAATAAAGAAAGGAAAAAAAAGCTGTTTTGATTTTGCTTTTCTCTTTGCTGTGTGTCTGTTCTTGTATGTGCTATATATAAAGTACCAAAATACTGGTTCTACTATCAATGTGAGGACATTTTTGGGAAGTGAGGAGAGAAGTTTTGGCTGGTCCTCACAACTTCATTGGACTGTTAGGAGATAGATTGGATGGTTAGGTTTAAAGTAAGGTGCTGGGTGTGTAATGCATTATCTCTATGAAAGCCCCATGAAGTACAAGAAATGCAAGGATGTATGTGTATGTGTGTGTGTCTTTAGGTGTGTGTGTGTGTGTGCAGGCATGCATGCACATTCTGCTATGGACTGGTAACAGGCCCAGGGTTTACTCCTGCCTCTCCCCCAGTAGGGATAAGGGCTTTACATGCTTCCTTTCACTGCTGTAATGGTGGATGACAGTGCAACAGAAAGATATAATTGTGCTCATTGTGACCACATCTTCACAAAAAGTCTAATCTCTCCAGATATGAAGGGAGTGAGACATTGGGGTCAACTTATACAGGTGTCTTTATTGATCATCTATCGAATGCTTTGTAATTGTTCATTTGCCAAACAGTCTATAGTAACACACGTTTCACTCAGCTATTCTGAAGGCCTCACCTTTTACAGACAATGAACTGCTGTAACATGGCACCAGTTTTATTCAGTGTCATTAGTCAATGTGATGACTCTATCCAGCGACGTCCTGTCACACTTAACCATTGCTATCTATAATTCATAGAAGTTAGAAATTCATAGAAATTCTTGATTTTCCTTCTCACTGCTGCCATACACCAAGGAGTACAGAGACAGGGCTGTCTGCTACTGGGATCCCGTCATGCTCAGAATTGCAATGGCTTGATTGTGTCTTCATTCATTATATGAGTGAGACAAGACCTGCCATGATATTACCCAAATATTTTTAAAACTCTGAACAACTTACTACCATAAATTAGGAGCAAATCACCAGTGATGCCACCACACAAGGAGAATGCATGAGCTGCAGTAGCCGGGGAGTAATTACACACTTCAAGAGAAAATGTGGCTGAGCATTCAGCTATAAAATGAGTGGACACAACATGAAAAGAAAATGGGCCACAGCAGGAATGTATGAGTGCATCTTAGAGCCTCTGTGGTCTGCACCAAAGGGGATCATTCCGGCAAGCAAACTTTGGCTTGTTGAGGTAGGTGAAATAGTAATCTGCTTTAATTTTTCTGAAACACGACTTATGAAAGTACCCCTCAGGAGGAGAGTCACAATAACTTAAGATCCAGTTTTAAAAATAAGAACAAGGAATTCCTCAAATATATATTAAAAAAACATCATTTGCTGGGTCAGACCAACCTGGACGGATAACTATTACCGGAGATGGAGAAACCAAACATCTGTTGCTAAATGCAAGCAGGCTGCAGTGTGACATGTTTGCAGTCTTGTCCTCTTCAGATGTTTGGCCTAAAGTGATCCACATCAAACACTTGGCCTGCGTGCTCTCTCTCCTTCTCCTGCTCAGACTCCTCACTCTCTTTTTTCTTTTTTTCTTCTTAGCCTCAGCTGAGCTGCACAGGCTGATACCCTCTTCTCCTTGACTCCTTCATTCCACTCTTCACTATCTATGAGCTGGTTTTCTTTTCCCCCCTTGCTCTCTCTTGTCCCTCGACTCTGTGATATCTCTCTGCCTTCTCTTGGTCAATGTCACTTCTACCATTTCTGGACTTGCGTGCTTGGAGATGATTAGATTTGATCCTTCATGCTGGATGATCCTCACCTGATATCCCACGTCAGGGAGATTCTTAAGCAGGTTAACCTTCCTGTCTTAAGAGGAAAGGACACACCACTCCATTTTTTGCCCTCTTGAATTCAATGTGACATAAGCTGAGCTGGCATTAAAGTTGAGTAATGCGTCCATCAAAAGGTGCTAAGCGACACTCCGCCTCTCCAAGGTGTTAATTTTGGGTGTTTTGCCAAGAACCTTGCTTCAGCAAAGTGGACAAAATAAGAAATGCTGAAAACCCAAAAGTTGAAAGCGGGGAGTGAGCTGTATGTGCTCCTTGATAAATTAGTGGTGCAACATTTCAGGAAGCATGAACATGTGTTGGGCGAGGCTAGTGAAGAACAGGCAGTGATAATGGATGGGGCATCTGCTGAACTGCAGGTGTTACTTCACTCCTCTCAGTGAAGTTAACACATGACTTCACTCTGTAACACAATGTTGTTTAAAGCTGATGTAACACATGCAAAATTGTATTATTCGATATATATATATATATAAACAATATATATATATATATATATATATATATATATATATAAACAAAAAAAACAAAAAAACAAAAAACAAAAAACAAAACAAAAAAAACCAAAGAAAACCCCCAAAAAAACAAGTACCAGTTATTTTTAAGTGTATTAAAGAATTCGAACATTGAAAATGAAAAAAAAGTATTGGTTGAAAGCTGTGCTTAATTACATGATTAGGATTTTGTAAAGATGTTGGAATGACTTTTACACCCAAAACCAAAACAAAATTATAAAAGGATCTGGTCCACAGCTTCCAGGAGACATACTATGATGCAACAGAAACCAGAAGATATTTATGTTTACTTGATATCGTTTCGCTCCAATCAGGAATTCATACCACATCAAGAGCTTTGTGGTACTTTCTGATAGCTGACAGATTTGACACAACATGTGATCTGCTCATATATTGACTCACATCTCATGCCCAGACAAACAGATCTAATGCCCCGGTCGTGACTACAGAGAAAAGACATCAGCA
This sequence comes from Lagocephalus sceleratus, assembly GCA_911728415.1. Classification (NCBI taxonomy): domain Eukaryota; kingdom Metazoa; phylum Chordata; class Actinopteri; order Tetraodontiformes; family Tetraodontidae; genus Lagocephalus; species Lagocephalus sceleratus. The sequence goes on along the minus strand of CAJVRN010000017.1, from coordinate 14,620,078 downwards.
GTGCTTACACGAGAAGGAACCTCAGTACTGCTACATTTGCCCACAGATGAAGAAGGCATTATTTCCTTTTTGCAAATACAGCTGGCAGGCAACTTAAAAGGGCCATTAGACTGCCCTCGTAATTGTTGAAAGATAAGAGAACAGAGAAGGGAGAAAAATGCAGCCAGGACAGAGATGGGATGGCGGGTTGGGTGGGGGTGGGTGGGCGGCGATGGATGGGTAGGGGCATTCTTCAAAGCAATATCAGTTATGCCATTAGTCCAATTTGGATTGACATTCCTCCCTCGCACACACTAAAAAACAAGGCTAAGATGTGTCTCTTTACAGTATGTCCAGATGTAAAGGAGCAGAAAAGATACAGATTGGGAGAGAAGTGGAGAGAAAGACACAGACACTGGGAAAGAAAGAAAGAGATCATGCAGTTCAGCATTTCTGTGATTGCTATCTTGGGGCTACAGTGAGCAATTACTGGCTGAAACCTTTAAAGAAGCTGATTACAGGCAGTCACAAAGTGTCCAGTAGATAGACAGACCTGATTCCAGGTACCAGTCGGCTGTCTCTGTGTACCACCACCGACTTCATAATTGGTCTGTACAATTCAACAACACCACAGGGAATTATTAGGCGGTGGCAGGTAAAAAAAATGTGCACATTGGAGCTGACGGAGGTTTTAGTTTAATGAAAAAGTTGCTCCGATGCAGTCTCTAAACCAACTAGACCACACACTCCAGAAACACCAGCTCCTGCTTTCAGTTATTCAGCTGCTCTTTCATTGTCTTGGACGTCAAAGGAGGTGGACAGAAATGTAAGGTGTTGGAAAGAGGGATGGTGAGAAAAGGGTAGGGGAAGGGGTCGATCATTTGTTTCCAGTTTTCTCACAGCTCCAGGCCTGGCGCTTGTACTTCTGTTGATTTATGGCCTTTCGCAACATGACCACATCTGAGAGAAGAATAATTAGAAGGCCCTAAAACAGTGTAGTTTTGGGTTGTTTTAATGAAATCTGCTGGCCTGCAGTTTTCTTTGTAGGGTGGGGTCAGACCAAACAGGTAGGTAGGGGTGGGGGGAAGGGTGTCACCAGTTCACCGTGGTCATCATAACCACAAAGAAAGGCAGGTCCTGGTTTTCAAAATCTCTGATTGTGCTGGTTCAGAGAGCTTTGCAGAGCCTTTACAAGATCATTTTATTTTTACCAACTCCTTGTTATGGTGATTAAATATATCCCTTGTGCAAGGCATTAATTACCGGGCAGTGAAGCACCACAAAGAGGTCTGGCTAGGATCTGGGGCTGGGAAGGGGGCTTGTCTGCTTGGCCTGTCTGTTGGCTCGATGAGTGCAATGCTGGCTGAGATGCAAGGTTGAACTCCAGCAATCGTCAGTCCCCAGCTTAGTTCCAGAGGAGAGCCGAGAAGTGCTGCAGGGCCTGGCTAAGGGTGGACCAAGCTGAGCGTGCAAGCAGCTGTCTCCCTGGCTCCAATCAGTGACTGAGCTCATCAGGGGAAGCTCTTGAGCCCACAGCAGTTTGGATTTTTAATTCGTAAACTGGATTTCAGAGATACCCTGTAGATACATCATTGACTCTGTTATGTCCTTAGTCATAGTGTAACATGCATCACCCAATAACAACACAACAACAGTGACATGCAGCAAAATCGGCAATTGGTCTGCCGGGTTGTTGTGTTCAGTTCTTCCACCTCTGCATTAACTTTAATTCTTTGTGAAATGAATAAATGTATATTCGTACAGCTAGTTGTCATAACAATTTAAAAATTGCCTGATGGTTGCAAATTACTCCAAACATTGGTCTTTGTTTTTTTAAAACAAATCTTTTAAACAAATCATCTTCAAAAGTAAAATTTGACTTTGTGCTAGAGAATAAAAGAGTTTAATGTAGATTAGGTGGGTAACTCATTTTCTGAATTTAGGCTACCTCACTTCACATTTCAAAAGACATTGTTTTGCACTTTGAAACATCCAGACAACACATATTGCATTAAACTCAGCATTGAGGGCTTGGACAACTGGCCCCTGCCATCATCACCAGCACACATGGAATGGTAGCTATGCAGGTTGTCCTTCTTTAATGGCAACCCTTTATTTACTGCTCCTGGGCATGCATCATTTCAACTGAGACTGCTTCTTTTCGTTCGCCTGTCACTTGACTCCTTCCAACAATGTTTGGGAGGGAAAGCTTTTGACATGGTGTTAACATGGGAGCCAAAGAGATCATCAGTCACACTCAAAAACCCAAAACATATCTTACCAGTGAGGAATTGTATGTTTGCGTGGAAAACACTGGCATGCTTTTTTTGATGATCAAATAAATAAAGACATTTAAATAACACATCCATGCCTGACTGATGCAGGAAGAGGTGATTTGTGAGTCTTGATTGAGAACATGCGCAGAGACATGAGGACAGGAGGGGTAGAATTATAACAGATCCACAGAGGTGTTTTATTCTTGCGTGTCTGAACATGAAGTCAACCAGCAAGAGCATTTTAATACTGAATGTTTGGCTGGTCTGTTAAAAGGGATTACGAGCTGGCAGATTTGACTGACTGGACTGATGGCTTACAGTAAATATGATTCTGTTTTACAAAACAAGCGATGCATGGGACACTTCAGTGGTGAGATTTCTGATGACCAGACTGACACATCTCTCAGCAAGTCTACTCAATACAAGAGTGCAACACTTCATCGGACATGTGTGCACCCTTTTTTTGTACCCACCCAGCCTTTCCCTGCTCACTTTCTAATCAGGGAAGGGGAGGGTTAAGGGGCGGCTGGCCAAGAGGACTGAAGAATCTTATTGGGATGTAATCCCGTCCAAGTGGCACTGGCTCTTTCTTCTCTCTTGTTAGCTCTCCTTTGTGAAGCTCCAGAGCTTGGGGCCCGGAAAGGAGTGGAGGATATGCAATGGTTGTGGCAGCAAGGCCTAGGGAGAGGTGAGGTTGGGGGGGTCAGGGAAGAAGCAACCCTGAAAAAACAACAACAAAAAAGAGGGTTTTAAACTCCTTCCAGTAATTGAATTCACAATATTGTGTTTAAAATTAAACATGAACTCATGAACTCTACTACACAGACATTCTACTAATAATGCGTTACAATAATTGTAGTATTTTAATGCTTAGGTACAGTATTTGAAGACTGATCAATACTGAGGATTTCTTTGTTAGAAAAATCACTTATTTGTATAGAATTTGTTTAAGACTTATCTGTCTCAAACAAATACTGCAATTCAAAGAAATATTACACAAATAACATCAATAAATGGCAGATTGCTTGAATAACATCACTAACATCCATTAACTTCTTATGTATTATATGTCTTTATTTTATACATACAGTAGGTGACATGACATTAGTGACATGAAAACACATGGTTGTCATCTGGAAATAATTTAAAGACCATGATGTACGAATGGGAACATGCAAAGTAAAAATAAATATACTGGAAACTAAAATATATATACAGTTAAAACATGTACAGTAGATGTTTTCCATTACACATCTGTCTCCTGACTCATGAAAAGTCCATGATAGTCATTTTCTGCACAAAGTATGTATTGACACCTATGACTGAGTTGTACATTTTTTGATTGAAAACTGTCATTTTACACATTTAATTTCACTTGACCATCTGTACTCCCTTTGCATGACAGTGCCTGTCTTTCTGTTCCCCTGAAGTGAATCTGCCTAGTTAGGCAGACTGTAAAGGGGTGGAGACAGGAGCTCAGTAGGAATGCAGTACTGTGTGTATTGTTTGGAAAAATAAACCATGTGGTCAAAGATATCTGAAAAGAATTTATATTAAACAGCTGCAAAAGCAAGCTTCTGTGTGTGGACTGGTGATGCAATGAGACCACACCGTAAGTCTGAATCTGGTCATTTTCCAACCGAAGGAAATGAAGAAATGAGAGGGATTTTAACTGTGGGTTGAACTGATACCTTCTATTAGAAATTTCCATGGTGGGAAGGAAGGGAAAAGTATTCTTCAACATATGAAGGGCTTCCCCAACAGGTAGGTTAAACTGGGAAAACTGCCTTCTGCAGTAGGACAAACGGAAACAGTCCAAAAGTTGAGACACTTGCCCAGTAGCTGGCACATTGTAAGGAGCAGATGTGGAGAACTAAGAAGGCGGCTGCATGCAAACGGCCATCTGGCCAAGCTAAATATTGCCTCAGTGCACCCCCATTCTATTTGCCTTTGGCGCATTTGTATTGTCCATGGTCACACATAGGTACACTCCAATCACTGTTGACAGGGTGTGGGATTTATGGAGGTGCCATCAGGGTGATTAGTTCCACTGGTAAACAATAGCCTACCCTTGTTGGATTTGACTCTGTGCACTCCACAGCAGGCGTGAATGGCACACAGCAGAAGAGCACTCCCACTACTCAATGGTGTCTGTCTCTTCCTGCTAAAGTAACATCAAACAAACACTGCAAACAAAGGGGGGGGTCACTAAACAGAGACACAGAATCAAAGGGTTGGTGTCTGCACAGAGGGTCTGCATCACTTCACTTGTAGGGTGCATGGCTCACATTTTGGGACGCAACAACAACCGGGCAAAGCACAGTGAATAGTTGGGCCAGCTGTATCATACAAAAGGAAAATAATTGCCACTTGTTGCATACAACTGCAGACATCTATAATGAAAAAGGCTTGGCACATACTGTATTGAGGTTTCTGTATTATTATCTAAATTACATGCCATAGCTCATCCTGCACATGCATTCTTTGCATTGCTTGAATATGATTTCACTGAAAACATGTTATATAAACACTTAATGTTATTAACAATGTTTCAAAATAAAATCTTTATAAATGAATACCATATAAATATGAACTATATGCCATAATAATATATAATAAAATATAGAACAATATGAAATAAATGATTGGGGAAGTGATAGGAATTCTTGCTGCCTTTGTTTGTAATGTCAAAAATCTTTATTGCGGAATCTTATTTCAAGATGAAAAGAGCATCTGTCATTAGTCTCACCTTGGTCTGTTTGCATCACAGACCATGCATTCCTCCTCTAATCATCTGTGGACCAATATCCTGCAATTAGTTCAGTTTCCACACTGTGCCCCCAGGTCCTGCTTCAGCCTGGGAAATGGGATCCAGTCTCCTCCTAAGCCTTGGCTTTGGAACTATGGAGCACATCACACACTCACAGAGCTGCCTGCCAGTCCATGATGTGGTTGTTATCTCATGTTTGCATGGGAACCACATGTTGTCAGTGTTAGTTGACCCAAACACGGTTGAAGGGTAGACTGACAGTTTCAGTGTCCTCGTTATGTGTAACGTTAAACAGTCCTCAGTCCATAAAATGGAAAATTAATATTAATATCTTGCAAGTATTTTTAATGTAGTTTACTATAAATTCAGAGACGTTTCCATGCATGCAGGTAAACAGACATGATCTTCAGTCTGAATACAGAGCCTGAAGATAATTCATGTATAAACAAGGTCAGACAGAGTTTACCTTTTGTCACTAACTGGATTTAGATTATAGCCGTTCACATGATATACACACTGTAACACTGTCGGCACATGTATGATGATCCCTGTTCACGGATGTACCAGTGGGTCCTTGTTTATTCCATCACCTAGTTAGGATTGCAAGAATAGTGCTCTTTAGAATGTGCTTTTAATTGGTTTATAAATTCTGCCAATTATGTGGTGGCATTCCCCCTCAGGAGTCACCTTCACTAATCTGCTTCAAGCCTAAGTGGAATCAAACAGGCCGGTGTCATAGAGTTTAAAGCTGTTGCAGGAGAAGGGCGCAGACGGCAGGCATGTGTGCTTCTGTCTATGTGCCCATACGCTGTATATGTGTGTGTACGTCTGCACAGAACTGTCCCATGGCCTGCTAGATCGTGTGAATACGGGAAGGGAATTGGATTAGTAGATTACTGCAAGATTTGCCCTATGACCTCTGGAAGGCACTCAGAAAGCAATGCATGTGGTCAACTGACATTGGTGCAGGCTGTTGCTTCCTCAAATGCAAACAGTGTACAGTCCATATGGTCCTTACACACACGCAGGCACGCACGCAAGCATGCACACACACACACACACACACACACACACACACACACACACACACACACACACACACACACACACACACACACACACACTAACCTTACCCTAACCTTACCCTGTCTGCAAGGGCATAGATAACCAGGACACTATACGTTAATGTCCCTGCTTTGGAGGATTACAAGTATGAAGGAGATTAGTTGCCATACTACAACAGAAGGGTTATACCAAGTATCCTTGAGTGCCAACTTTGTGCACTCCTCTTTGACCATGTGGCGGTATTAGGGCAGATAAATGGATCCTCTCTTCTGATTAGCTTAGTTTGCGGTGTAGGTATTGGTTCATTTCTGTTATAACCAGACCTCTATGGTGACGATTTTTGAATAAGCAATAAAACAGAAGCTCAACAGAGTGTTTCCATACAAAAGAATACATAAATAAAATACATTTACCTTTAGTGGCTTTATTTATGCAAGGGTTTATGGAAATGTTTTTATCTTTGCAAACACAGTCATCAATATCTCTATACTGTGTTTCTAGCTGAATGTGCGACACCATTTTGTTTTCATGTGAGCAGAAATGAACTTTATAACACATTGGCAGCCACTCTATTGACTGTTAAAACTGCTGCTGCAGAAATCCATTGTTGTAAATTACAATGATGGAATTTGAACAAATCTGATCTAGTGTATTAATCCGAAAATCTCACAACGTACTGATCCATTTAGGTTAGTTGTAATTTTACTGGGCTAGTGCTTGTCAACTAATATACACACCCTGTGCTCTCTAATGCATTAGTCCTTTAACATATCTGAACTTGCGATTCAAATAAAAAAAGAGCACAGAATCATTTTTTAATCATCTCACTGATGCCATGGTTTGAAAGGTAAGCTATAATAGTAATATTATAGTAGTGATTAATATACTGTATATACTGTCTTTATTTTTAAAACACATTAAATTATTGGATTAAATAAGCATTTCATCTTTTTCCACTTCCTAGATTTTGTGTAATGAATGTAATCACATTATCATTACAGCTGACCAATGTTGGGTATAGTTACTTTGAAAAGTACATAATTAGATTGAAATGTTACTGTTACGGCCATTGTTGTTTTGGTTTGTGTTCCCCTTTCTTCCCCCTTTTTTTTCCCCTTTCCTTTTTGCAGGGATCCATATCCTGGCCATACTCAATCCTCCTGATTGGTGCAGCAGGTAAACAACCATCAGGCCTCCTCTTCCTGCAGCTGACTCCTCGTTGGTGCCGCACCTGCTCCAATTAGCCTCACCATCTCATTGGCTATATAAAAGGTCACATCACCTGCCTCGCGGAGGGAGGAAACCTGTGTCCTGAGGAAACCCGTGGGCTGAGGAACCTGTATGCTGAGGAGCTACCCAGGTCAATGTGTTGCCACTCTGGGCAACATTTTTTCGCTTTGAGAATCTGTTTAATTTGGTACCTGGCCCTCCTTTTTTTTTTTCGCAGCCCTTGGGCTTAGGTTTTTGTTCACAGATTACTTTCAACAATTGAAAGTAATCAGTTGAATTACAGCATTACATATGAGTAAAAGTAACAATGCACCTCATGCATTCTGGAACTGAACTTACACAGACACATGGCCTCCTTTAAATGCACCAAGAAGTCCTAAAAATGAATGATGTCATTCATCAATTCAAATTGTTACTTGCAGGATATTATAATAACAAGAAATACAGTCTTTATTCCATATACTGTTTTATTTAACACATTATGTTTGGCCACCGAACATCTGATCAAGTGATCATCAATCAATGGGATTTTCCTTTCTTCTTTCCTTCCTTCCACAGATATTCTTAAAGTAACTGATTTCTTGTTTCAAAAGATAACGAAATGACTGATTACTTAATATGGAGAAATATATTACATTACAAGTTACCACAAAATTGTAATCAGAGCATTGTAATTTGTTACAAAGTAAACCACAATTCTGAAGCTGACCCACTATATGACCTTTAATTCAGGAGATAACATCAACACAAAATATGTTCAGCTACTTTATAATCTCCTTCATAATCTTCTCACAACAGCATAAAAGGACTGGTGGTTTGGAAGAACTGGACGAGGACATGCACGGCTGCCTGTGGTTTGAAGCTAACCTACTCAGGAGAATAAAGCAAACTCGTTTGGCTGCAGCAGCTACGAAGTGCAGACACATTTACTCTGAGTTGGTTTTTGCCTGTGGCCCTCGTTATACCTGATGACCCTTAGATCACCCGTAACCGTGTTGATTTCCCAAACCTTGTGTGGCTGACTGAAAAATAAGAGACTATTTACACATATTCCTTCTGGTGTTTCTGAATCTACAACACATCTGACATGTCCAGCTTTTCCAGTAGCTGTTCTCTAAACAAGCACAAAATATGTAGCACCACTGTTGCCTTAAATCAAAACAACTTCCTTTCACATGCCATAGCCTTAATTACGTGTTAAAGGACATAAAAAAGGTTGGACACTTTGCACAGGGAAATCATATTTCCACTGAAAGGATAACATAACCATTGATTTATAAGAGGGATGTCATAATTATTTTTCTCCACTAGGCTGAGGATCAGGTGTCAGCTAATGGTTGTTGAGTTGAAAGCCCTTATTAGGTATTGTAGTCGACTGACAACAGCACAGAAAGAGAAGGTGACACAATAAATAAGTTCTCACTGTGTAACTCTAAGCCTGTAATTTGACTCAATGCTCCTGTATTAGGTTGTGGGAATTATAAACATCTCAACAAAATGCAGATAAGTAATTGCAAGGCTGTCTCAGTATGGATTTGCTCTGACATGTATGATTGCTGGAATTATCTGGTTAAAAGAGCTCAATGTAAGATGCTGTATGAAATGGAAACAGATGACTATATTATACATTTTTCTGTTGTTTTACAAGTTCAGGGCTGCTGAGACAAAAATAAAACAACAACAGGTCTTCACAAAACTGAAAAGAACATGTGAAGAATGTTTCCTCTAAAAAATATTGCACTGGGCTATATCATTTGTCATAAAGTTTTTATTGGAGCATCAGCACCAAAACATGATCTTTCTGATACAGAAACAAAGTTCTCTGGAATAGAAAAAAGATGCACATATCTATCCAAACATGACATAGATCACTAGCTACCTTGCAGGAAATGCCTTTTTTTTCTTGCCCTAGTTACAGAGCTATAACATTATACAAAAATGAATTCAGTCCAATATGAGCAAACAAAACACAGTCCCATAGCATATGCTGCTGACCTACAATGAGTGAAAATTTCTGTCACTTTGCTTGAGATTTAATTGTGACAATTAAAAAGAGCATCACATGACTTTTGGTTATTCTGTATACATTTTTAGATTCATGTACATGCACATACCTACACTATCTACACACATTCATCTAAACTATGTCTGTGTCTCCCAATCTAGGTTTATAGCCCTCAGTACCACACACACACACACACACTTGTACATCTATATTTGTGAGGACCTTCATAGAAATAATGTATTATCCAGTTTTACAACCTAAACCTAACCATCACAATTAACCGCCAAACCCTAACCCAATTATAATCTCAATCTTAAAACCATGCCGTGTTTTCACACTGCAGAATATGAAAAAGTGTTCTTCAACTTAGGCATTTCAACTTCAGGCATTTCAACTTTGAAAGAGTATTCTTACAAGACTGTTGCATTTAGGAGGTAATTTAGGCATTTCAACTTTGAAAGAATTGCTTTCAAAGTTGAAAGCAATGCCTGAGCTACCAATGCTTTTGTTGAACGTGTGTAGCCATTGGCCATTGAAGTAAAATATCATAACATAAATATAATATATGGTAAATTGACACAAATTGAGAGATTGCACAAGGCAAGAAAAGCTGAATATTGCATTGAAATAACAGTCTGCTTATATGACTTCGCAGTTTCTACTAGTGAAGTGATTGCGACCACAAAAACAACCCTGGGGAAAAAATCTCTGCTCTGCAGGTATGACACTGAAATTGTGACATATGACTTTGTAGTGTTTTGTGGGATTGGGGCAGTAATGATATTGCTTGAATGTTTCTCATAGCAGATATGTTTCATTGAAGGTTTTGAGTTGAAACAATGCTGAACAAAACATTAAAGACCACCTGAATAAAAAATAAACACAGAGGCGAATAGGAAGTGATGACATGGGCTGTGAACATCTGGATGATGAGTTCACCCATGGATGACAGTTTCCAGACCCTTCTTGGATGAAAAGCTCAGAGGACCAAAGCAGAAGAATCAGTTGAATCTAATCAAGTATTTGAAAGTGCAAAATATGTAAATATTTAGTTTCAATAATTGATAACTTTCATTGTTAAAGGTAACTTTCATTTTAAAAGAAAAAAGCAAAAGATCAAGGGATTGTTTTCTTAACCTTTGTGATTAGGTCTGCTGTGACTTGTTTTAAGTAAATATGTATCTAATTTTAAACTACCATCTACATTTTTTTATTGGAACAAGGCTTCATGGTATTTTCCACAACAACTATATATAATAATTTCCAATGTATTTGGAAAGACCAAACATTTCATTAATATGTTGTGGATAAATCTTGGTCAGTCTTGGCCCAATCAAGGGTTATCTTTGAGTTTAAACATCCCACCCCATCTATCATTTTTTGGCAGCATGCACCTGGACCTCCCAGCTTTTGGAAACAATTTTAAAGACAATGCAAAGATATGTGACGTGCTATGTATGAAAATTGAGCCAAACCAAGAAATCACGACTTCTCCCTTAACCTTGCTCTGATGCATGGATATAGTAACAACTGTATGTGAATTCTTCAAAAGATTTAATTTAATTTAGTAGACTGTAAAGCCCCGCACACCTTCCCACACTTGGTTCCTCCCTGTCTCACCTAGGCTTCTCAAGCCCCTGTTATTCATTAGTTCACAAAAATAGGATAGACATGAGGTCACTGTGATTCTTTGAAGATGGAAACAAATAGATAGTGTATTAGAGCACCTGACTGGGACCGAGACAGAATACTTATTAACCCAGTCAATGAGTGTTGCAATTGTCTCTTTCCTCACCTTCCTGGCACAGAGAAGCTGCGCTGAACAAGATGTTGGGTGTGTGAAAGGCCACAAAGGTCAAACTCTTTCCCGTAACAGGCTGAAGAATGTCTCTCTGACACTGTAAACCTGCATCACTATGCTGCAGATTGTGCAAATATGACCACTGATCTCAAACAATTTGTGCAACTGAGCCAAAATATTTCTGAGAAGAACTGCATATTTTGAGATACACAACTGTAAGCACTTGCGTGCCATAGGCAGACACACAGAGACACACACACACACTCTCCATGGTTGGTTGCTGAGTCAGTGTGAGGTTGCTGGTGGATGAAATTAGGGGAGTACCTTTCATGTCCTCCCCCAGGTTTTCCTGATCTGCCAACAGCAATGTGTGTGCCTCCCACTTGGCTGTTTCAGCACGTCAGTGCAGTGACTCAGAGCTAAGAGAGCAAACAGGAAGGATTTAAACTAAAGTTAAACATACAAACACACAAACACATGTTCAGAAAATGGGGAATGAAACAGAGTACACAACAAAAGTTTACTGTGAAGAAAAAGCAGACATGAGAGAATTGTGTACACACACACACACACACACACACACACACACACACACACACACACACACAGACGCTCTCAAACAAACTGTCAAAGTTAGATAGAAAGAGTTCAAATGTGACTGTGTGTGATGGCTGGTGAGACAGAAACGTGCGAGGAGGATGGATGGAGAAAGCATGACGATAAGAAAGACAGCTGCCATTCACTTTCATCCTCACCTGGTAACTTCTCTGTCACCTCATGCCATCACCTTGTCACCCTATGTCTGCGGCACCCCGTCACCTCTCCCCTTAGCAACCAGGCCTGTCAGTTGGTTGTCATGTGGCCAGGTTCCCCTCTGACCTTTTGTTTCTTTAATACATGCTACAGAGAAAAGAGCTGAAGCACAGGAGGGAGGGCAGTTCTGTCTGGACATGCCTATCTCCCTAGATCAAAGGCGACCATAAATTCTACGGGGGCCGTATGTTTATGACAGAGTGTAATATTGAGTGTACAACCCCTCTTCCCCTTGGCCATTACTAACAGAACTAATAGACTGGACATGCACACACAAATGCTATCACTACTAAAGTTCTAGTTTGTACATCTGTTTGTGTGGGTGATTCAAGATGTGTGCTGCTTATGATTTAGAGGGAGAGAAATATGACTCATATTTTGTGGGAAAAACTGAGAATATTTTATGACTGCTAACAAATGAATGAAAAGAGAAAAAAAAACACCCTTTTGAATTTAAATGTTGAACAAGGGGCCCAAAATACTGTGGGAATTGTGGTCATGGTAGTGGTTTTATAGTCGCAATGGGCCATGTCATATGTGACAGTGGAGAACAATGAAGTGTAATGCTACTGAAAACAGTATTTAAAAAGCATATATATTAGTTCATATACTGTTAAAATAATGATCTACGTATGTGTGGTAACATGACTACAGACTCAGGACTGAATGTTTTGGAAATTTTAGTTCATTAAAGTTCATTCTTTAATTTTTTATCTAGTTTCTACTGCAGAAATACTAACTAAAGAAACACTGACAGACACACTGTATTACATTATGAGTCATTCTAAGTCACAAATTTTCTGATCTGCAGATATTTTCCAAAGTAGACAGTCTAATCATGTAAGAAGACAATTGGTCATTTGAGAGAGGAGCCAGCTTCAGTGCATTTAGTCAACAATATAGAACATTTAAGCATGAGGGCTGCCATCCAAGGAATGCATCATGAAAAGCAGAGCACAGCGAGCCACACATGTCCAATCAGACGCCACGGAACATTACCCATAATCCTCTCAACAAATATATGCATCTGGTACCATAACAACGCGAGGAAGGGAGAGTGTGGGATGCATCCGTAGAAACACAGCATAATTACAAAGAGAGCCAGGCCTGACTAAGTTTAGAAGATCCAGTAAGCACCCACCCCCTCCACTCCCCTCTTCACATGCTCCCACACTGATATTTAACAAAACATTAATCTTCTTGCCAGTGGCTCCAAAGAATACTGGTGATGTAGCTTCAGCACAGAGGCTGGGGTAATAGTAATTCCATTGTTCTGTCCTTTTATTTATGCCTTGGCTCCACCAGGCAGATGAGGTAAGTCTCTTTTTTCATGTTATTATTCAGAAGTGGTGATACATAAAGCCAGATTACACAAATGTCTCTCTGTTTCACAGTGCTGCCACCTCACACCTCCCTCGCCAATGCTTAATGCGACCCCCCTTACCCACACGCACACACAAACACAGACACACACACTCACACTCACCTCTCCCTACCATCACCCCCTTCCTTACCCCACTCCTCCTTTTGCCCATCCCACCACAAGCTTTCAATAGCACGTTTCCCCTTTCTCCCCCTCTTTTCTAAATCACCCTCAACATTTGCATGTGAATCACTTGTATATCTTCTTTTATATGATGCACCGACAACACTGGTTTTCAAAAAAGAGAGAGAGTGAGAGATGAGGGGAACCACCCCCCCAAACCCCAACCATCACCCACCACATCATTTCTAACACAAACATGGCTACCTCCCGTCAAAAAAAATGTTTAATTCCTCTCTCAGGATTGACATAGCAGCAGTTTCATTAAAAAAAAAATAGTGGAACACTGCAGGTTTTATGATATGGAGACAAGATCTTTTGTGCTCTCCAGAGACAACCTCTGTGTCTGTCCATGTTACTGGGGCGATAATCCTGCTGGAATTTCTCCTAAGCACTTTTACTGACATTTTCAATTATCACCATGCCAGGGCCCAGTAAATGGCATTTTAAGGGGCCCCATCATCTGACTGTTCAATCATATTTGTGAATCCAAGTTTGGTTTAGCGTTACCATTTGTACACCACTGTGAGGATAGGTTGAAGACCCTTTAACGAAATAAGGAACACATACGTTATCGTGTACATCCACACTCACACAGAGAAATTCATGCACACACAGAGGAACATACACAGAGACGCACACATGCTGACTGGCTCCGTGAACCATGCCTGCCTTGTAATTTACGACGTCAGCATGGTCCGTCCCCTTTTCAAATAGAGCACATGGTCCAGACTCCGAAAACCAAACAGACACGCTGACCTCCCCAGTGCACAGTGCACAGGGTCAGACTTGTTTTCTCGTCACCTCTGACTAGATCCATTTACACAGACTCAAGAAGCTCTCCACTCCACAAATGTGGCTAGGGTTTCATTATTCCTTACATCCCAGTAATAATTCAGACATGTATCACAGAGAAAGTTCTTCCTCCTCTCTGCCCCCACATTCTGTTTCAAAGGGGTTTTTCTTGTGAAATGGATAGATCCATTGTTTGGTGTCATAACAGCTTGTTTCAGATCTAATCACTCAGATTTTTTTCATTTTTGGTGGAACTGAGTAACAGAAGCGTTTTATTGTTTTTAATCTGTTTTACAGTCTTTTCCTGTTTGATTAAACTGCAAGCCAATAGTAAAAGTAGAAAGCTTCACTAACAGAACAAAGCTATGTTGTTTGTCTCCTCAGTGTTTTGCCCCTGTGTTAACCATCTCCAGGTCAGATTTCTAATGTGGCATTTTACTGTGTGATCCTGATCAACATGACAAACACATGACATGCTCAATCTTCTGCAGATAATCTCAGAACAGCTGTTTACATGCCTCTGTGCTCCCTCTCCTCCCCACAAAGTTGACATCATCTCGTCTCGCCTTTGGATGGGCGCTGTTATGACAAGTTTAATTGAGGGTTGTCAAGACATAACATTTCTGTAAATATTAGACTTGCCAAGAGCATCAATAAGAGGAAATGGTCTGACTATATCAGAACAATGTGTGTCTTTGTTAAGCAGGTCATCAAGGGGCATTCTGATATCCAATTTTTGTGACATTATAAAAGTGTATAATGTTACATGTACACTCAGTGAACACAAAACTCTGTGATTAATAATTTAAACACATATAGTATAGTCTTTGTGAAGGTGTGTTTTTTGCACGACTTCTGCTTTCTAATAAAACAATGTTTGTTACTACAGACACAAAAGAAGGAAATCTAACATTATCTTCTATGTTTGTGAACCCCAAATCCTCTTCATTGATATAGGCGATGACAACATAGACTGTCAATGTTAAAGTTATTCTAAAACATGTCCCTGTTTTTAAAGACCACCTGGTTCAACGCATGCTGGAGCTTATTTTCAGTTTCAGGGGGTGTTGACGGGGAGGTATGGGCATTCTAGAGGGGAAAACCACCCTTTGAGTCATTAGCGAGGGCCTGAGCGATTTATGCACCTATGTGTGTGTGCGTGTGTGTGTGTGTGTGTGTGTGTGTGTGTGTGTGTGTGTGTGTCTGTGAGATCTCCATTGTGCCTTTGGAGAATATGTTCCAGTAAGTGACTTGAAGTCTTACTCACCTGCGGGAGCAGAGGGGAAGGCAGGGTGAGTCATTGTGCATCATCAGTCATGGCTGGCCAGCCACGGGCACCAGCACCACAGAAATAGCTATATGTTGTAACTTTCTGTAAATTTGATGTATAAAATTGAATATTTTGAATATTGTGGTCAATGACTTGGAATTCTTCTCTGGACTTCAAAACTTTATTTTGTGATATTTCTGCTATCCTGGGCCACATACTGTGTATAGAAACATATGGTGAGCAGGCTTGTAACTCCCTCTAATGAATATTTAACTTGCCTACTCAGTTAAGAAGTCATCCAATATCATCTAATAATAAAATTATGCTGGACAAAGAACTCAGCTCTTAAAAATATGATGAATGTGCGATCAGTTTGGAGCCCTAGGTGGGGACTTTGGTTGGGGCCCTCTGGAGATGGGAAGATGACTCCTTTGGGTGGCTTATTTCCAGGCCACCCATAGACATGCAGTAGAATTAATTATATGTATATGTAGAATCATAAAAAAGGTTGATGCTACCACCACATATTTTCCAAAATAGCCCACCATGTTTGTTTGTTGTTTTTTTTTTTTTTTTTTTTTTTAGCATTTTTGCACTGAAAATGTGTGGCATTGACAGAGAGCTGGCCAAGGAAAGCACTGAGGGCAAAAAGCCAGAAGGGACAGCAAGTATTACAACAGGGAGGCTGAGGATGAACATTGCACGCTGCTGGTCATGTTGCCTCTAGGCTGAGACACAGGGCATCGTGACCTGGATCTGACGCACAGTTACAACCAAAACTTTGACTCCTCACTCATAACAAGAGAGGAAATAGAGGAGTTTGTTGAATTTTGCAGGAAAAAAGAAAATCTGCATGCACAGTGACTTTTTATAGTTTCTTAAAAATTTAAGAGGGGAGACCCAGAACTTGACCCCAGCTGAGACAGAAAACTCTTGAGATGAACTGGGCTTTGATCGGCCTCCAGCTCAGCTAGAGCCTTGTCCTCACTGACATCCATGAAAATCATAACAGAAATGACAGACCAAACTTCCCCACCACCCACCCAGACAGTCATTTCAGTCAGCTTGCCAGCCAGTAGGCCTGCCAGTCCGCCACACACAACAAGCTGCCCCACCCGTGGTTCCACCCTTGTGCCTCTGTGCACAGACAGACTAGGACAAATTGGGACAGCCCCCCCCCCCTCCATTTCCACCCACTCCTCCTCACCACTACGTGCTCCAGCAGCCTCCGCTCAGGGGGCTAATTCCACGTTCAAATCACCATTTGTACTTATTATGCTGACATAATTAATCCCCTGTTGTGATCAGCGGGGGCATGAGGGCCTCTACGCTCCATTGGCCTAGCCCTAGTATGACACAGTCAACCACCCCCAACTCCTGCTTCTCATAAAGATCTTCTCCTCACACCCTCCTATGCCCATATTGTCTGGTCTGAGAGGTCTGTTTTGATATAATCTTCACATATCTGTCTGTGTTATTGTTGTCCTGTAGAAGAAGAAAGGTTGGCATGCCATGCCATGTTTATAAACTCATTGGAACACTATGCTCGGATAAATGTTCCAGTTTAAAATGAACACACTTGTTAAACCAGCAAAGAGATAGTTAAAACATATTTGTCTGATCTTTGTTCTGTTTGTTCTGCATGACATCATTCTTCTCTAAACATTCCAAAAGTATCACCATTCTGGTCACCTATTCATCACTGCCTTAGACACCATGCAAAGAGTAGTATGGTTTTAACGTCTCCTGCTCCTACAGGTTTGAAGCTAAAGTCAAAGCTAAGGGCAAGAAGGCCAGGAGGGGTTTAGAGGTGGGACAATAAGGGAGGAGGGAGTAGGGAGGCATAAAGACACACCAGCTGGATTAATAAATCCAACCAGTGACTGTGTCCACATCTTAAAGTGTTGGGCAGATTAAAACAGAAGTGTCTCAAGTCGTGAAACATATGTCAGCAAGGCTGAGCAAACACAGTCAGAATAACAACTGAGGAGGCGAGCACTGCTGTTGGTCCCAAACGACTGCTTAGCGACTCCAACTGCTGCTTCCTAGAAATCACAATTCCCAGCTGCTGAACTTTGATTCTCTGCTATCTTTGTGAGGCCAAAGCCCTCAGAAATCGCCATCAGGTTAATTTTTTGATTTGTTTTTTCTGAGTAATGAGATTCTGGGAAATCTTATTTTTGCTGTTGCAGGCTTGTTATATGACTATAACAGCAACACAAAGAAGCATAACTAATTATTTAGTATCATAGTAGTAACACATTTGTAATTTAGGTCTGATATATCTTCCACTGAAGCATGAGACTTAACATCACAATACACTGATGATATAGCATAAGCAGCATTTTAGTCACAACTTTGTGAAATTTCAATAACAGAACACCATCAGCATCACTGGTTGGCACCAAATCACTTCTCCTGCACCTGCCAGCTGGGTTGTTGTGAGTAGAAAATGTACAGTCAACAGCTCCTCATTGGAGGAATTTGTTACAAATGCCAAGAAACACATGGAAAAGAGAAAGTTTTGTGAATTCTCTCATGTTTTCTACTTTTGTGCCCCCTTTATCACTTTGAGGCTTCATATCATCAATGTCAATTTCTTGGAACATTTATACTCGACACCCACTCCCCCTACCTCCCTCAGGCCATCCCCCATCCCTCCCCTCCTCCCCCAACCCCCCCCATCTTTACATAAAAGTTCAGGCTGCATATTAAAAGGAGCTAAAATATTCACACTGTCAAAGGTGGTCAAAGGCTTCTGCGTTCACACAGGAGCTGACAAAGAGGAGGCACCCAGTGCTTGGCCGAAAGGGAACTGTTGAAATAAATCAGCACATACAAAGACACTGAGAGATAATGGGGCTGGATCTGGGCCGGATCCAGAAACAGAAACACACTGTGCACCAGAACACACAGACACACACGTACACACACAGTGCTCTGCTGGGAACAAAGTCTGCACATAGATTAATATTTATTTTTGGAGCACACATTGTTCAGGACATACAGTATCAGAAGACAAAAAAAACATCATAACTTCCCTCCTCCTGTGTGCAACCTTGCCGTGAATCCCAAGCCTGAAATCAAACAAATACAAACACACTCACACACACACACACACATACACACACGCACACACACGCACAAAAACAAAAAAAAAACAAAAAGACCACAGATGGCCTCACATGGGGGAGTGCAAGAGGGGAACTAGGTCTCTCAGAAACATCTGTTGAAGCTTTCTGCAAAGGTGATAGTGTGCAGTAATGTGTCAAACCTGGGCATCTGTATTTCAGTGCTGTTCAACATAAAGACAACAAACCAGTGGATTACATTTTGTTTCGGAGCCAGCGTGTCTTCAACTTCACAGGTCTCCCCCACAATTGCTGTGTCCATCTCATGAAATGTGTGAAACATGAAAAAGTTATCTGAACAATTGTGTGAATCTTTACAAAATTGCAATAATGTCTTCTCTTCATTATAATTTCGAACATTACTCACACTCCCCCTCTCACAGTTGGTAGGTGTAACTTAGCTTCAGCGATTGATTGATAACATTTTACTGGGTCCACGGATATAAGAAATGGGAGAGGAAATATAAATAATACACACTTGGCCTTTAGCTTAATCACACTGGCCATTCACCTCACTGGGGTAACTCAAAGAGCAGGTCTCTACATTTACGCAGCTTTTTATTTGCCCCTATATCAACAGAGAGAGGAAACAGAGGCCTCCCTGAACTAATTTCACTCATGAACACTCAGTCATTTGTTGAACACCACACAGCAGGCCCTGCTGTCGGAGGCCCGAGGATTAGGGCTCAATATTTGTAAACCTCAGTTGGCTTCAGTGCGGAAATGGGGAGTGGAAAGGAAAAAAAAAAAAAACAAAAAAAAAAACGGGAAGCCTTGGCAAACCAAAGTGTGAAAAACTATCAAATTGTCAGCCATGACACAAACAGTTACACACACTGGCTTCTGGCTGACACAGAAACAATGCACAGTTAAAGCTGCCAAACACTATGGCCTTGTTTGCTTGAATGTGGGTGGGTGTGAATTTATGGGTTATTGGGTGCAGCAAAAACCAAATATATACACTTAATAAATTTATGTACCATTTATGACATAACAAACTTGGTTTTACTTTGATGAATGCTCTCTTGCTTTCCTGACTAATAAGCTTGGTGCTGAAAGCTATTTACATGAAGGCTCTTAAACTTGACCCTCCTCCTTTAACCTGTTCCAGGAATATTCTCCCATCATACACACTGCCTGCCTGCCCTACAACAGGCTCAAAACCTCCTAAAAATTCCAAAACCTAATTTCCAGCTGTGACACACAACTCAGAACTTTTAAGTCCTCGACTTTGACCTTTCTCTGAAAAGGCCCCCTTCAGCCCAAGGCCCCATCTGTAAATTCATAGAGCTATGAAATTCATGCACCAGAGAGCCTATCAAGTCTTTCATTATGGGCAAAAAAATGTGGTTTAAATTATTTTAAAAAACTTTTTATAAGGCAGATTTTGAAAAGATAGACATCAATATCAACTGCGTTCTGTCTAACATCCTGAAACGTATCAAATGAACATGAGGCAGTGTCATCTGTCCACATCTGTGTTCAATGGGATCTTCACAGCCTAAATGCTTTAACCTTTAGCACCTATAAAATGCACACATATGCACATATAGGGACATACTGAAAGAATTAATTAAAACACTGAACTTTTCAGCACTGACAGGACAACACGAGTTCACTTGTACTCAGTATCCCAATGCTTGGCCACAGTCTTTGATTGATGGTTGACGTAGAGAAAAGTAGGCAGATGTACTTTGTAGCTGTAAAGGCGACGTGAAGTGTACCTTGCTGGGTAATTGCACAGGCAGTGAACCATAGCATCATCAACGAGGCAGACTCTGGCAACTTCAGGAGCATGGCTGGACACTGTAAGTTGCAGCACCATATTTAATTAGATCTGTCATGAGTCGTTGGTGCTCAGAAAAAGAAAAGACAGCAGAGAGCTGCTTTCTTTATGTCCATAAAGGAACATTAAAAAAAAAAAATCAAGGCAGTCCATATAGTTGCATATTTGGAGTGTCTCTCCAAACCCATACATTATTTTTTCTATATATAATATTTATTATAATATTTATTATAATATTACAAATATTAGTTTTGACAACAACTCAACAATGGATTAACAAATCAATGTTAATAAAACTGCTGTAGTCTGTAAAGGTGACCCAAAATAGTCTCTTTCTACTTCCTACTGTTATGTAAGAGTTACAGGGGCCATTTAACTAATCCTGACCTTGTGCTGGATATCTCCTCCCATACAACCACAGCTACCAGTAAAGGGATCCCCCTACGCAATGCAGTCCTCACATCTTCCCCTTGGGCAGAAGAGATGGGCGGAGCTCACAGTAGCTCATTCAGATTTAGAAGGAAAGGCCATAAAACTAGCTGTTCTGAGTAGGGCTCTTTTAGAGTCTAATTGTGCTCAATTCTCAATTTTCAAAGTACAATATTACAATAATATTACTAATGTTACTAATATTTCATTTAGACATCAGTGAACTTGCAGAACTTGTAGATCTAAATTTGAAGAGGTAATTAAAGTTAGATACATATATTTTTTGCCATATTTATAAAAATATTAGGCTGCTAAAATATATGTTTATTAAGCTTTAATTCGACTCTTTTTGTATGTGAATGTGGGTGTGGTGCGAGATCTAAGAAACACTTGACTGAGTGAAACATTTAGTACCAGTGACCCATGAATCAGCACACATGCACACAAACACACATACACACACATACACATACACAAACCCATAGCTACACACATAGACACACATACACTACTTTCAACTTTCACACGACACATAAGCATGCATGAACATAAACAAAGTCTCTTTTTTCTCGGTGAAACACACTCCACTCCTTCTGAGACTGCCTTCCAAAGCACAATAGGCCTGCTGTGCTGACAACTCAACTGGAAGAGAGCTTAACCTTTGACCCGTAAGGTCATCTCATTAACACAAACACTCCTTCCCAAGATGCAAATGATCAACATATGAATAATATGAGATACAGGTTTTTGAATGATTGAATAAGACACTTTATTTTGAATTTTGGTGTTCTAGTTACAAAATAAGTTCTGTTCTGCAGTCTGTAAACTGTAGTTGAATGTTTCAGCGCTGCCTCAGCTGCTCATTAGTTATAAAGCAGTTACAAAACCTCATAATTTGAAGAGCCCTAAGTGTTTGTATAATGTAAATTCAATGTCACGAGTGAGCCACCCTAATGTTTAGTTACGTGTAATTGGGCAGAAGTCTCTCTCGGGGGGGGGCAGGTGTGCATTCATTGTTCACTTTGATAGGTTTAGTTGCACCTCTCAGCACTAAAAGAACAGGTACCATCAGAAGGCAGTAACTTGAATTTACAAGGGCTGGATTTAGGGTTTTCTTACATTTCTCTCCATCCAGGTTCTGTAATTACAGCTACTCTGTAATTAAGGGCAGAGACTTCAAGACCAAGGTGACTACTGTGAGGCTGGCATTGTACAGTGTCTGGAGGATGGTAAGCAAACACAAAAATAATTTTGGCTCTGAAAGAAATAATTTTTTACAATACATTCTAATAAACAATGGTGGTTATTGCTTATTCGATAAAATGGGTCAACTGGTCCCTGTAACCTTTTAAGCATTGGAAAATCATGCTATCAGCAAATGATAAAACAGAGTCATTAGACTTACCATAAATTAGTTGAAAGTTAGTTAGGTAGTAAGTTAGGTAGTAGTTAGATAGTCAGTCACCATGAGATCACTTTGAAATGTAGACAGTGGAGGAAAATATAGATTTTGACTCAGCAATTTTTTATTTATCTCCATGAAAGACATCTCTGATTAAATCTTCCCCTACAGAGGGGCAGCCATGATAGCCCTATGAGGAAATTGCATCCAAACTGGGTAGAATTTGAATACAAATTTTACTGTGATGACATCTGGGGGAAAAGGGAAACCCTAAACTCACATCTGAGCCAGGAGCTCCCTCCAATAGGTGAAGTGACAGTATTGAGGCAGAAGTGAACGCCTGTGGTGTTAAAGAGAGGAGCAGAGATTTCAATGTTAGGCAGGTTTATTTTCAGTTTAATTAAAGTTTCCTATCCATCCATGAGTTCAACTAAACAAATAATGTCAAGATAGTTACTTCCTATCATTGTAGGTTGGTGGTCTTCTGAACACTGCTCTCAGCAACCTGTCTGTGTTAGATCTCACAATCATTACATCAACGAAGAAATGTTAATGTCAAAAAAAGGAACATATGCTTAAGTCAGATGCCATTTCTGCTGACCTTCCCTGCCAAAGTGCTCTGCAGCTAAGCTGCACGGATTTGCAGCAGCTCAACATTTACACCATATGGATGTTTATCACACAGTAATGATGTCTCGCTCTCTCACTCGCTCCTCTAACTAGAGATGATCTGAAAAACCAAACAACCTTATGTGGAAGCAGGTGATTAGTGAGGATTTCATAGAATTCTGCCGAGGAAGGCCAAGTCATATTTGTGAACAATTTGTGTGATTCATAAAAATAAGCACTATCAGATCCTTTGGCCATTGAATTAGAAGCTCCAATTATATTTTTCTCCCCAATAAACACAAAATTTTAGACAGATGAACTTAATTTAGAAGAAAAAACTAATCATAAACTCATGATAAACTCATCATATTAAACAAAATGCATGTCAATCAATTTACTAGCTAATTTCTTTAACGATAGAAATAGCAATAATTGGATTTATAGTGAAATGAGGGCTTATTGACTGCGGTTACTGCATATTAGCAGTGAATAATCAATAAAGTAGATTCAGTGCATATTAAACTGGGATAAGCTGGGATGACCTTTTTGTTCTTTTGTAAGCCAATGAGTGTTAAAGTCCTTACTGCTCAGGGTAATGCATTTGTCCTATAGGAACCATATTAGTATGCTACTGATGGTGGTAAGTAACAGCACAGCAGTTCACTTAATTTGGTTCGTAAATGTATAAACTCAATAACATGTCCTAAGATTGTCATGAAATGGTGGCGAATCAAATCATTGTGGATTTTGTCTCATTAAACATCAAATCCTAATTAATGTGGTGTTTTTAACCTTTTTCCCTGTGTGTTGTTTAAAGTTTATGGTTACAAAGCAGCACAAAGCTGCTTATCATAAGAATTGACTTTTATAAAAAGCCAAACTTGAAGGAAAACAAGAATTTAGGGAAATAATGTCGGGCTAAATTACAGCTGGCCTTTTCTTTTATCAGCCTCTTTGAAAATCAGTCTCAAGCAATTAATTGTAAGGGGGGTTGATTTGCAAATGAATGCAATTTCAGTTGAACATATAACTGTTGGGCTAATTCAAGACATTGGAGCAAACGGTCCGGGGACTGAAGAAAGAGAACATCTTAATTTATTAGCAATCTGCAACATTTTTCACTTGGATGCCAGGGCAACTGCTCTGTCCAGAC
Organism: Lagocephalus sceleratus; assembly: GCA_911728415.1. NCBI lineage: Eukaryota > Metazoa > Chordata > Actinopteri > Tetraodontiformes > Tetraodontidae > Lagocephalus > Lagocephalus sceleratus. Next base: position 14,596,021 of record CAJVRN010000017.1, on the reverse strand, counting down.
TGAAATTAAATTAGCACTCTTCTTGAACAGGAGACACAAAAGCATCTACCCCCCAAAAAAGCAAGTGAGGTCCTTCTCTGGCACAGTTAGGTCAGCAGGATGAGGTCTACAGCCAACTCGGAGCTGAGCTGTAATGCTGTGTGCAAATCAGGTGCTTTTCTCCCATTTCATTTCTCATGCGCAGCATTTGAGCTCCTTTTCATGAATGTAGGGCCCTATCGTCGGCCCTCCCCCCTGAAAGGGCCTTCCCGGTGACGAAGGTGACCTGCCACTGAGAAAAAGGAGGACCTGCCATGAACTGAGTGTCAGCCATTAAATATGATTTCGCCCCTGAATGGTGCACAAACACATTCAACCACTGAAACTCATTAAGTCTGCATAATCTCTCTTTTCTTAAGCATAACAATGATTTCAGCTGGGAAGTGCGATGGTTTTGGGCAACTGAGCCATTGATTTGAGTTGCATTCAAAGTAATAAATCAAGTCCAACTTCACATCCTGAGCCCATTTGCCTAATTCAGTACCTCTCACCATACTGGTCAATTAGTTTAGAGCAAATATATTCAATACAGAGCACAATTCACTGACATGGCATAATAAATCCTGTGGCTTGGACACTGTCCCAAATAACCTTTTGCTGCTATTCAGCTTCTTTCCTAACTCAACAAAGGTTCCAAAAAGAGACATTTGGGATAAATTGTAACAATACCTATCACATTTTACATCCGTTTACCTCTGTTTCAAGACTAAAAATGACTATTTTAGTTATTTACTCACTCTACATTGTGAATCCATAGCTTAAACTACCAGTGTATTATAGAAGTTGATCCTCCTTAAGCTCAAATGAGGCCACTGGCAGCCACGAGCACGGAAGTGTGAAGGTGCCAACTCCTGTCTGAAAAGGCAAGCTGCCTGTTTGATTCCACTCAGCCCCCCATCTCACTCTAAAACACATTCCTCTGAAGGTCTGTATTTTTCTTAATTATTATTTTTTCCTCCTTCTTAACAAAGTTTTAGTCCAATTTCTATTGACTTTGTTTCAATGCCTGCGGGGTGCAGTGGGCATCCCAGCCTGCTAAATTACAGCAGTGTGGTTTGGGAGAGGGGAGAGCAACTGTGAGGGGGACAGACTATTGTAACCTGCATTAACCATACTGCAAAGCATCCGGGCTCAAACCGTCTTAGTACCACTGACAAAACATCTTTGCAAACATGATTTACACTCCGTGTTTTTGAAGAGATGATTCAATAAAGAGGGAAAAGAGTTATTTGAAAAAAGGATTTATTTATTTGCTTAGAAGGACAACAGACTTAAAAGAGGATAAACAATATTTATAACAGACACACATTTGATGCAGGTGCAGCAGAAAGAAGACATGGAAAATGATGTGCATTGTTAATAATTGCTTTAATTTGTACCCAAGTCATGTCAACAGGAAGCATGCATAAGCAATTCTCTGTAATGCTGACCAGATTAAGTGCCTTTCCTGGAAGGTGTGCTGGAATAGATCTGGCAAAAGCGTATCCTAAGATGATCTGTTTCTACAGTGAGAAGGGCAGGAGTGACACTTTAACGGTTCACAAATGTTACAGCCTTTCGATTACTGCATTTTAAGGGTTTGGATTTTGTTCCGAGATATGACTGCTCAGAGGAAGGTTAAAAAATGCAAACAAGATGCAAGCAAGTCTTGTTTTCATCAGATAACATGAGTAATCTACCTTTAGGTAATAGTGAACTAATCCTAGTACCCTCTCTGAAGGTGAAAATAAAAGCATGTGTCTTGGAAAATGTTTGTTGGGATCAAATTTAGAGTTGCTGAGAGCAAATATGTTGTAGCGCACGAGGGTTATATAGATCTGTCTCAGTCTGCAGAGAAACGACAGAAAGCTGAATAGAGGTGTCTATCTCCCAGCCTGACATCCTGTCCGGTCCTCTCCGCATACACCTCACAGACTGTGATGAATGTGTGCACGCCCCTCTCTCCCCCACATTGTCTGACATTATTAACATAATATAAAAAGTGTCAAAGCACTCCTCTGTTCTACGCAGTGCAGCCAAGTTGTGATTTATTTCTGTGACATGAAAAAGTAAGCGTGTCATTAAAATCGCAGGTGTTGTTAGGCCTCACGACTCACCGAGCACGCTCAATCGATAATGTTCCTCTTTTACATGGCTCATTTTGAGGCTGCAGCAGCATCATATGCCATTAGCCAAGCCTTGATCTATGGAGAGCTCGCTTTCTGTCTAGCTCAAAAGCTATGGCCATGCATAGATACAAGCTAACAAGTTGCATGCTCATGCATGATTGTCTATTCCAAAACACTCTCTCTCTTCCTCTTCCTCTCTCTCGCTCTCTCTCTCTCTCTCAGAACTGTTGTTTACAGTGTTTCCACCTGTGCTCACACATAAGTCAATGGAGCTAATGTAGGAGATAATGTACTTTAAATGGCAACAGCTCTGATTGATACATGCACTTAGAACAATTACTTGGGTTAAAACTTTGGAAAAAGAAAGGAAAAAAAACTTTGAGCTACTTACCATAAGGTCAGTCGTGGTGGCCTAGGAAAGTGATTTGTTAGTGTTTGTTGAGCGTGTTCCCAAGGCTATAAAGTGGGGTACAGGCAACAAATAAGGACTAATGTTCTTGTTGCAAATGACTACTTAGCACAAGCTGTAAAGAATGTGCTGTGTCTGTCCTCTCATGATCACACGACGGATCAACAAATTATTTGGTGGTCAGCAAAGCCATCAGCCTTCTCATTTGCTGTGTATGAAATCCATGAGATAATGGAATTATTCACTTTGCATTAAAAAAAAAAACAGTTACAGGCTAAAAATTATATAATGTCACAATTAGAAATAATACAATAACGACGTAAATGTGTGTAACAATGTAGCATTTTCCTATTAAGCTATTAAATTCAGTGAAGATGTCAGACGTCAAGACCTGTTAAATCAAATTCTCATGGGTCATTTTGGTGAAGGGACAAACATGTTTTTGGGTGCATGCTAATTCCAATATATTTAGCAGTGGTATGCAAAACATTTTAGGAAAGGAAGACCATTGTTTCTGCAGGGATTCTCTGATAAATGAAACCAGAGATTATGGGAAAGCAAGGATGGGGCAACAGCCCTCCTAAACTGGCCTGTCCCTGAGAAACAGGGACAAAAATGCAAGCTAGAAAAAAAAACAAAACGTCTGTTAAGTAAATGAAAGATGGTATGTATCCTAAAGCAAATGGGTTTTTGGCTTTACAATGAGCATACCTCTTCTAAAATATTTTTAAATTTGAAAATGTGCAAAACAAGGTCATTTAAATATAACCTGGTTTTCTCTTTCCCCTCATTCATCGCTCTCTCTTAGCTTCCTTTCATTCACTCTAAATTCAGCTGCCATGAAAATGAACTATTAATCTGTTTCCCAAAGGAATTCCTGATGCCATGCAGGCCTGACAGCCGCAATACGACGGTTGTTGTGTGGTCAACAAACAATTTTCCTGGGCTTCACTGCCTTTCAAAGGCACTTTTTCATCCGGCCCTGATCATGGGAAAAATGTCGTTGTCAAAGGTTTCTCCGCTTTTATTCTCGCACAAAGATGTCAGATGGAGAGAGTTAGAATTTGCAAACATGTTAATCCACATAAGCGTAAACGCAGCCCCTTCCTCCACAGTCCTTGAGAGTTCATTCAGCATGTTGAAAATTTCCTGTGCTTGAGCAACACAAGTGTGCCTTTGACAATATGCCTTTTAACTGAAGGAACACAGGAATGTGGTTATGTAATTCATGAAAGAACACATTTTCTTACATCACCTGTCAAAACTATAACAAATTTTAATGTGTAATGTTCTGAAATACTAAATGATTCACAGTTCAGTTGAGGAAACTTCATAATCATTTTATAATGATTAAAACTGGCAAAGACCCTGATCTAAAAAGGTGTTTGATTGATCCAATATATAATTTTAGCCAGGCACTGCACACTTCTTCCTGTCTGCACTCCCAATGTCCGTCATTCCACCATGCTCCAGGACTCCAGCCTTTCATCACTGACCTCTCCTGTCATCACACACATTACAACTCATCACACTCCTGTCTGATTGATGGGGCTGCTTTTAATACTACCATCAGGTACTTGGGTGTCTGCCTTGTCATTAGCTGTTATAAGATCCTTCTTATTAGAGTGGACACCCTGAGCAAACAGACGGCTTCCACACCATCATGTGTGCTGAACTTTACGCAGCTACTTACCAGTATCAAATAGTACATAACAGGTTTTTGGTTTAGAGTCCAGTCATATTAAAACATATTTAAAAAATAAAAATACTGGTAAAAATGTTTCCAAATGTAAGTGAAACACAAACAAAGATGGGGAAGAAGCAGCATTCTATCTCTATCTTTACAAAGAAGCAAAGTGAATGGTGAACTCAATGTGATAGTACTATGAGGCTGCTGTACATGACATCTGAAGCAACAGGCCTATGTCACAATGCCATAACGGTCTTGAGAGAACACTAAGAAAGAGTATTTGAAATTTGATCTCAAAGTACATTACCAACCATTGAGTTATAATAGTTGGGTTGTTATCTACAGTGTCTGTTCTTCAAGACAAAAGTGAAATCAAGATCAAAAGACAGTAGGGAATGATATGTGTAGGCTGGGATAAGAACGAAACAGCAGTCACAAAGGCTTAAGGACTACCAGCAGAGGAATAACTATGGTTTGAATTATAGATAGATGTGAATGGTGTCTTTTCTTTACAGATGGTTGCATGCATGAGAATTCCAAGGCCTATATAATTGTATTGCTAATAAGGAGTAAAGCCAATTAGGCATTTAAGTGTGCTGTAATTACTAGGATGAGGGGACATGAAGAGAGAAACATAGACGAGATAGAAAATCAGGCCAAAGGACAAATGAATGCCTCCCCTATTTCTCTCCCACACTGACAACCATTATTAGACAATCTGTGTGTATGCCACTGCAACGTCTCCACTGAGGGAGGAAACATTCATGTATTTTCACTGCCTCTACCCTGGCTCATTTACTTCTGTGTTGTCCAAGAGGTGATGTCAATGCTGCATAGCAACCATAGAACACAGAAACTGTGAGAAATCAGCTCTTTTTTCATAATATTTGGTCATAATTAAACTCCCAGAATTTATGTTTTATCTCTGTGAGAATTCCACCAAAACCATAATAGCTATGCAATAAACACAGAATAGCATTTCAGTGTATATTTAAACATTTTGAATTGCAGTTTTTTTTTTTGTTTTTTTTTTTTCCCCTGAGCATTCAGCCCAACACGTAAAGCCTATTCATTTTCCCCAGACATCAGAATTTGTAACAAGACTAGACTATTGTATGGCTGGTTTCAGTGCTATTCATTCTATGGTAATGATCTGGCTGCAAATTAATCAGTGAGTATATTTGTATTCATCCATGACAAGTAAGCACTCTTCAACTTGTGTGTTTGGAAACACTGACAGTGGAAAAAAAATTGAATTTCTAAAAAAACAAGGAAACAAAACAAAAAAAACATAAATGCATAAATATGGGAAAAGAGTCCAATAAGTGCATGCCTTTTATTATAGCTATAACATGAATCCCTCTCTGATGTTTAAATTAATGTAAAGATATTTGAGTAGGTTGTGGTTTTACATCAATATTGTTTAATCAGAAACAACTTTATGGTTTGCATGAAATGCAAAATAAAACTGAATAAAAGCTTAGTGTTCTACACAAAACACCATTTTTTACACAAATAGAAATTATTTATTTAGAAAGATATTAGAACGACGATATTAGAAAGATCTAATATCGTCATTATTAGGTGGTAAAGAATCAATCAGTTCTTCCGCTGCTCACTTCCTTTTTTGCTCATTTTGTAAGAAAGTGGTGCCGTGTTGTTGACGTGTTGATTGCAGAGTGACAGTGCAGAGCCATTATTGACCAGAGCTCTTTAAAACATTGCTCTGCCAGATCTTTAAATAGACCCACACATCCTGGAATGATACACAAAGGAAATTACTTTAAAATAAGTGTGAAAGACAGAAGTAGATAAGGTAAATCCACCTTCATGTGCTGCATTAACTACTGCGGGGGTGGGCGGGGGGTGGCGGGTGGTGAAGGGGGTTACCAACAGCACAGACGAGCCATAAAATGCTCCAGACAAGCTGTCTGTCACAACATTTGTTTGCCAGATTACATTCCTTTCTGCCACTGTGAGTGGCAATAAAACGGGTGAAATTCTCCAAGCTTCATTTCTCTGGCCTCCAAACACTGCAATATGTCTGCAGTTTTGTTTGTTCTAGCATGTTTTAAAGTGAGAGTGTGTGAGAGTGCAGAAGGAGTTGTGTGTCTACATGTATGCTGGCATGTTTTTAAGATTTTGCACAAACAAATTTTGACCTGGTACAAGAACAATAAGTTCTGATTCTGCTTCAGTTAAATATGTTCAGGGGTTGGATTGTCAATACACTGTCCATTCTCTGTGTTCTGCAACTTTTTAGACTTCACCAGGCCAGGAGGACAAAGGATTGGGGGTGTGTATAAGGACTATCAATACATTTAAACAGGGGCATGCATTTCTCATAAAATGTCTCCAAAAGCAGAGAGAGCCAATGGAAGGAGGAGGAGACTGCTTGATCAAGCCATAAAGGAAACCTCAGTTATGAACCATTGAATGAAAAGGAGAGAGGGGAAAAAAAAAAAGAATTGGGCAAAGGGGGAAAGAAAAAAACTGAAAGAAAAGGTCATGAGTGGCAGTTGATTTGAGGAGTTTCTGCGACCCCACAAAGGGCCATGACATCATCAGGTATTGAAGAGAGAGAAGAGAGAAGGGGCTCTTTAAAAAGCTTGCTGCTTCCAGAGGCCGTAATTACATTTGTGCTAAACATGCCCAAGTGCTCCTGTGCTGTGGGGAGAATAATTTTCTCGGGGTGGGGGCAGGAGGGCTGAATTAATCAGCTCTGTTTGCTGTGGGGAGTCTTTACAGCAAAAAAATCTTTCTCTCACAAAATGCTCATGTTCCAAAAGCATGTTGTCATGCATGCTGCACTATGAGGCATTTATTCTGTCTCTTTTAAGTAATTTAAGCCTCTGCTTTTTGCTCTGTTCCTCACAGCTTTTAATGTAAATGCAACAAGAAAAATCTTATTGTCACCATTAAAATCATGTTTTACCAGCATTAAAACCACTCCTCCAACTCCCTCCTGCTGCTGTGTACAGTGCAGTCAACCACAGCTTTAAGTGTTTTGAGGAGGACTGCTATCAAGTAATATTATGAACATAAGGAGTCTGTGCAATTCTTGGGAAAACTTTTATGCAACATGTATTCCTCTTTAGGGTTATCTTATTGTATTTCTGAGAGAAAAGGGAGCTGTTTTACCTTAAAGCTAGTCCCTCCAAAGACCACATCCATTAACAACCACATTGTGAGTCCAATTGCATATCAAGATTAAAAATAAGTACAGAATATATGATGCTCCCACTGTGTAATAATGGGCTCATCAATTTTAACACTGTGGATGAGTAAATGATCATGTTGAAACAGATTGAGAGAATTTTAAAATGTGGTTTCCACTAGGCATATTTGGAGGGGAAATAAATCAACTTATACAAGTTGCGGTGATGGTGTAATGGACGGGTGACAAATTCATCGGCCGTATGATATTTGTGGGCTTAGGGCTTTTCCCTGCTTCTGCTGACACGCTACAGTCCAGCGTGATGTGTAATCACTGCCCTGACAGACCCACAGTGGCTGTTCAGCAGCGCACTCAGCCCAGCAAATCCAATTAGCTTTCCCACGATGACATGGCTCTGCTGCTGGGATGACACATTGTAATATGATGGAATTACACACAAATGCTTCTTATTCAACTGGAGCCCTGAGGGAGACTCATGCCAAGAATCATACAGCAACATACTAATTCAGTGATGACAGCTTAGTCACTGGAAATATTTAAACATGGATCATTCTTTATACCATTGAAATAATCAAAATAAAGGCATGTGCATTTTTAACATTGATTTATTTATTTGAAGTAATTACATAACATCACTAACATGACAAGCTTTACATCTAACAATGAAGCTGAACCATGCAATCTAATAAATACATAAATACATTCACGTTAAAAGTCTCTGTATGGCTGCTCTCTCTAAAACCAATATTAAATTCCCACACAGAATGAGCTTTATAGCTGCAAGTAAGGATTCTTTACTCAATGGTTTGTATCTTATAGCCTCAAGCCCTTATCCATTTTTTCCCTGCAGTGATCTATTTTATGGATGTTCGTCCATGATGGCCACATGTTGCCATCGATGGTTTCCTCTCTTTATTTCTCTGAGGACCAGAAACACCTGTCTGCTTTAATCACTAAGTCCTTCCCAGCAGGAATGCCATCGTTGAATGGACACTGAGCTGCTATCTGACATTGATAGAAACAACATGGTATGGATCCACTCTCTGCAACAACAAAGAACTGGTAGCGATATCAACAAGAGGATCTATCTGTTCTTCCTATAATGAATGGTCCCTTTACTTTTTTGGCCTGATGACTCACTAATATACAACAGAAGAACAGCTGCATAGAGAAATGACTCACTTAAAAAGTGAAAGACTCAGATTAAAATATGTTTTTATGGGTCACTTCCATTATGAGGTCATCGTCATGCTGAGGATGACAAAGCCAGGATTTTCCCAGAAACAGAACTGGTCATCAACCAGTCCAAATTCACAAAAACACCTCATGTGTCTCTTCCAGTATAATGTGCCCTCCTCGGTTAAAATAGGTCTCAGTAGAATAACACTTTTGTGTCTCTTTGAAGAATTTCATGAATTTATCTGGTATGACATCATCGCAGGAAGCAACTCCAGTCACTGTGGGAATTGACTCTCAGTTTACGACAGTCTTTTTGTTCTGCTGGGTGGCAGCCTTGGATGCTATGAAATAATCTACCAGTAAGGTTAACAAACTACTCTGGTACCAGCAAGGACAAATAGAACAGTTCTCTTAGTAAGATGCCCCCTTCAATGGAATTTTTCTGAATGCAAATAATGACTAAAGTTTGCTCAGTGATGAAATGATCATTTTATCAGTTTTCATGGAAAACAATTTGTCCTTGAAATGCTCAACACTTGTACCCATGAAAGGACCCATTTACTATTTCACATGAAACCTCCACCTCCCCTTGATGTGAGATAAACACAGGAGATTAATTAATAAGTAACCCTACAGAAACACATACACATGGTGGTTTACTGTTATCAGAATTCTCACAAAGTGAAACATTTTCAGTTTTCATTCCAAGGTCAGCACTGACCCAACTCTTTTTCACTAATAATTTGTGTGATATCTGTGTCAAAGTTCAACCATTTGTTTATGTGATATCCAAGCAAGTGCTCTGTAAGAAATGGGGTCATTTCCACAGAGGTATCAAATTCAAGCTTAATTTACCTTATCAGGAACTCATTTTAACACATATATCTGACAAAAATAATAATAGGAAATGAATTTCTCTGACACATCTATCAACAAATGCCCTTTGATATAATGTGTATTTGTATTTTTTTTATTATTATTATTTTATAACAAACATGTTAAATGTATTTTTATACTAATATTTCTTTCTATAATTAAAAAAACCTGACATAATCCTTCAGTTTAAAAGGCCAACTATGAGGTCTCCATTCATGGTGTTTTCATTTATTCAGACTCTCATGTCAGTCTGCTCAGCCTTAACATTACATTATCATAGAGTAGCACAGATTGAAGTTAAAGAAAACAAATATTGATTATGCAGAGATGTGTTGCAGCAGGGTGGCTGACCAATATCTGGCTCGTTGGAACAAAGTTCAGCTTTTTCTGAAAAGCAAATTGGGTTATAAAAAGAATTAGAATTTAAAAGGGATTTGCAAAACTTATATTTTACATATTAGAGATATTTAAGAGGCCAGATTATTTTACAGCTGTTGGTCTTGTGGACTGAACTGTGTTTGTCCTGCAAGCAGGATTCTATACTTATGGCCCAGTTATTCTCACCACCAGTCACTTCTGCCTCCAAATCTGCTTATAGATTTCCTTTGCTGTGCGGCCTGAAACGGGTCAGGAGGTCAGTCTCTTGCATGGCATTCAGGGAGTGATTGTTCTCCAAAGGCTGTTGGGTGTAGAATCTATCATCATTAATGCACCAGCCTGCTCTTCTTAACTGGCTCCCAAAACATTATGAAGAATGAATGGGGATCTTTCGGCTACTCCTAAAAGGAGATCAAATTCGTCATTTCATCTAATAATTTGGCCTTATAGGAAAATGCCAAAGAGGTCACAAGGTCAGCGACATATAATGAGTTGATCTGATACCTGTCCAAAAAAGAATGTTCATCATTACTACATTTAATAATAAAAAAAACAACAAAAAACAAAATAAACAAAAAACACTCTAACAAAAAGTTGTTCAAGTGATAGATCTCTAATAATTTGCAAGACTCTTCCTCCTCGCTGCACCAGTCGAAAAACCAGTGGTGTGAGGTACATGCTATTACCAGTTTGAACAGCAGCAGCTGTGAATTTTCTCATTGGTGATTAAGGTGAAATGTATGCATCGTTCTGAATGTTTACTTCAAGATCGTGAACCCAGGTTAGCTGTTTTAACGCAGGTCTAACATTAGCGTCCTCCATCACTCGATTGTGCACTTTTTTTTCAGCCTCCTGCTATTAAAACTGTCCACATGATATAGGTGAGAGGAACCAGCTGCTGATGTTAGAGTGAGGTCTTTTTCCCTCCGCCCGTGATCCAAAACAAACGGTTCCACCATTTTATCATTGTTTCAGTTTAACCTTTAACCCCCACATGGGAACGTAAATAATGAATTCCATATTTCCCGATGGTGGACAGCAAGATTGGCTGTTAGTGACCATCAGTCAAAGCCAGCAGAATTGAATGGCCACATGACTGACCAGTGAGTCACAGTGTCCACTGCCAAAGATATAAGATAATTAGCAGAGATATGAGCAAATAAACTGCAGATTAGGGTGTATATATCCTGTACACCCTAAAATAGTCATAACTGACAATAGTTTACATTACCAACTTGCATTATAAGGTAAAGATATGCAAAAGAAAAGGATAAAGATGGTAAATTTATACACTGCCGCACGAGAACTGCCATTTGAAGCAGCGAGTGAGAAAGAACCGCAGGTGTATGCAATGCATCTGAAATGACAACACTTTCATTAGCAGGAAAACTTTCTAAAAGTTGATAAGAACCGTGTGAAAAATCGATGGAGGAGCTCAGTTGTCAGTATGACGATATGCTGACTAACTCTCAGAGGAGCGAAGCAGAGTGGGAAGAGGGTTTTAAGGACGCCCACTGCAGATAAGAGACCATTCACATGGGAACAGCAGTAGCACTTTTTATTTTATTATTTTTTTTTTTATAAAGTCACCAAATCTTTAAAGAGACAGAGTTGAGTATTTGCCTTCCTCTAGACTGAGACTGGGATGACAGCTTGGGGCAGGACACAGCACCCTGTCGACAGTGGGAAAAGGGGAAAGGGACGAGTGGAATAATCTCTTCCTAAGCTGCGTCTATTTATCACGGAGGTAATGATAAGAATCAGATTTAGAGGTGAACCCTGAGATGGGTCAGAGCCTCACACAAGGCGGTAATGTGATCTGCAGAAGAGCTCTGATAACCTGGAACAATACGGGGGGGATGCCTGTCAGATAAATAAAACAAACGGCAGAGAGCTATAAAAGGGGGCCCACGTGGCGTCCGCCTTGCAGAACAAACGCATCATCTTTTAGAACAGGAAAAGAGCAATGGTTTGAGAGAGGAAGAGAGGGATGTTTGGGAAGAGATAAAGAAGCAGGGAGGTGACTTATTTCAAAAGGATCTGAGAGAGGCAGACACTTCCAGGCTGGTGACTGACATAGACATCACTGACATATAGGGTCAGGTAGGGTTCACATCCCCATATGATTCTCTACAATGAAAGAAAAAGAAAGGAAATGGCAGTTCTAGATGATTTATTTCAGATATGTGAGTATACATGTATGGCTACTGGTTCTCATAAGCACCCTATAATGTAGTCTGAACTATTGGATCAATACAGGTGTGACCTGTAGTTAAATTCTAATATTATAACAACAACAACAACAACAACGGTAGTAATAATAATAATAATAATAATAATAATAATAATAATAATAATAATAATGAAATATATATATATATATATATATATATATATATATATATATATATTACATATTTTTCAATATCAAAGCTCACAAATGAAGTTAAAATAAATGTGATTAATTTAAAGATGATGAAAATAATACTGCATGCTAGCAAATATTAAACTCATATAAAACAAGTGTGCAAGTATTTTTGCATTCAAAGCCATACTGTGTCTTATTGCACTTGCTGGAGTATTGGAATGAAAGCCTGCAGCAGGCTGCAGTCTGTATTGCACACCGTGTTAGTGCTGGGCTGCTGGTGGACTGTCTTGAGCATATTGCCCTCTGCTCGATATGTTGCATGCTGAGGTCACTCAATGGCCTCGGGGACCATTGAGCAGTTCCCCTCTGAGGATCAACAGTACTTTGACCTCTGGGATTCTTCCCTCACTGCAGAGTGTGTGAGGTCATGTTTTCCAGACCACGCGTATTGGTCTTGTGGTTTTTTGTGCTGCCCAGCAGACTGTATCAACACGACTGTGTAGTTATGAAAGTATAGGGAGGCTTACAGCTGCACATCCTGTGCCATCTAGTAAACATTGGAGGGGAAAAGCATGGCAATCACACTACACAGGTCAGCCAGGTGTAATAGGTGGGCTGTGTTTGTTACTCATAAAAAGTCAATAGAACAGGGAGGTGGACAGGTGACTCCCACACACCAAATGAATGGCTGGAACTGCTGAACATACTAGATGATTGATGACCTCTGCTTTGGAGGCCTATTGCCACTGTCACTTTGGAGTCTCTTGTGGGTCTCAGTCACTGGATCATGTCATCTGGCACCACAGGATCACTGTGCTGTAGGAGATAAAGTTGATGCTTTGCAGACGTGGGCTATCAGTGTTCTGATAACAAAAAACTAAAAGCAGATTCTATGTAAAACACCTGCAACAGAACACTTCATTCACTGTAAAGAAATATGGCTTTCCAGACATTCAAAAAATAATGCAGAATCATACACAAAGTTATGTTCCCAATGTGACATGTGGCATACTTTACTTTTCTCACTCATTTAAGGTGAATAAAATTGCTGTAGACACAGGACATGCATGATAAAATGACTGCTTCCTGCTATTAACAATGTCTCAAAACAGATTTCTGAAAATTTTCAACATCCTCTGCATGGCTTACAGACAGTGCACAATCCTCTCTATACAGTGTGTACAAAAATGCATTTAATGCAGAGAAAGTCAAATCCAAATGTTACTGTAATACTGAATTATACAACAGCGTCCTACTCATACTATCATGATATGCCATTGAAAGTATCAATACAATCAAAGCAGCTAGTATAATTACTGTTGTGAGAGAATCATAGTGAATCATTTAAGTATCAAAATCAAATCAAATCTGTCTGTCTTCTGTCTGTCTTCTGTCTGTCTGTCTATCTATGTATCTATCTATCTATCTATCTATCTGTCTATCTCTATATGTAAGTCTGAAACCTTTTAAAAGGAATCAAGTGCTTTATATATGAAATATAATCATTGCAAACACAGGTTTAATGGTTGTTTTGACATTTTTTTAGATAGGTGAAAACATCTAGCTAAAAGAGGAGGGGTGGAGGCTGACAACTTGCTGTTAAGTAACAACAGTAAACAGATTCACACCAGCACCCCCAACCTACCCCCTCCTTACATTCCACAAGTTTTGATTACCATGTGTTGGAAACTCAGGTTGCCACACACACTCACACACATACACACACAGACACACACACACACACACACACACTCACACATGCACACTGTTTCCTTGCAGTGTGCCACCCTTCTTATTTTGTGTCACCAAAGATTTTTTTTTCTTTCTCCACTATGGTAGTGAGAGAACCTTTTCATATAGCGTCAGGACTTTACCTTTTGTTCTCCATCACAACTTTCTCTTTTTTTTTAATTCCTCTTTCTTTGACTCCATCTCTTGTATGCTAGTGTCTGCAGCTGTATTTTTAATCGAGTAAAGGATGCATAGAGAAATGGGCATTTCTTTCAAAGCATTACATTCTTCCCCCTCCTGTCTGTGCTCATGGATCACTGGTTAGCTTAGAAATACAGCCAGCACAAAAGCAGCAGCTGACATGTGGGGCTTAATGGTAATAATGGCCATTTTTAAGCCCAATCAATCACGTTTAGTGGACATCTCCATTTTTTGCGCTTGAAAAGGTATAAATAATAATAATAATGATAATAAAAAAGAAACACTGAGGAAAATGTGGTTAGTGGGGGAAGAAAAAAAAACACCTCTGTAAATATTTTAACTGCTTATTAAGATTTGGAGCGCACCACAAAAGGAGCATCTGTGCTGCACTGAGCTGACTGAAAGAAGAGACCCAGATGGTTCCTGGAACTAAACTGTGAAACCTGATCCACGAACTGGACAAAATAAAGCCCATTTATTTAACAATTTATTTATTGTGTTTGTGTGGGCCTACAGAGCTGCTCATGTGCAGATGTCGCTCCTTTCATACACGGGTGGATTGTATGTGTGCTTTTGTTGCTGCAAATTGATCTAGAGCACTCAAAAGTCCTGAGAGCACAGAATTCTTTGGGCAGCCTATAAAATGTGCTGTGAATACCTCAGTTTGTTTATCTTTGCAAGGTTCAGATATTTCAATGTCTCCTTCTCTCTACTTTTATGAGTCTCTGGACCTGTGGTGCTATTCTGACACACGCAAACACACTGGAAAAAGGCAGTCGAGCTGTCTTTGTAGGACGCTGTGCTACGTTTACAACCAAGAGCAATGAGGAAAAGAAACATTTACAAAAACAAAAAGCATGTGAATTAGAACCAAGTATGTTCTAGATGACTTGTGAAAGTTTAAATTCCTGCCTCTTTGGCTCCGTCCTGAATAATTAAGGTAAATATAATAAGAGAGAGCAGAGAGCATAGGTTTTAACAAGATAATATGGAAAATTTTACAGCTTTCATCCCTTCCTAATCCTCCCTGCCCTTTTATCTTGTTCACTTTTTATTGGCTGTGTGGCTCCTGGGAACTTTAGCCTAATAAAAAACAATCTTCTGGAATTTTCCACTGAATATATGCAGTATGCAAAAAGATGGTTATGGCAGACATTTTTGCTTTCTTTTGTCATCCAAAAGTAGAGGCAAGGGTAGAGGATGGGGTGGCCAGTGCACTTTAAAAATAATAATAACCCCTTGTTGGAAAACATAATTCATTAGCTCATCATTCAACTGGTGCCCTCACATCTTTGTCCACCTGTCTGAAATTTCGTCTGCACACTTCTTTTCAATTTCAAAATCAAACTCATAAAAGCATCATACAGGCAGTAACTAGAGAGAGCCCTTGTACAAATTTACATATTAATCCAATGTTAAAAATCCTCCTCTATTAAAACATTTACAGGCGGAGATAAAACTGGAAAAGCTCCATGACAAAATGAATGTGTCCTCTGCCAAGTCTTTGGTTTGAGGAAGCTGCACTTGTATCAGCATAAATCCACACCATCATCTTCATGACAAACTCACAGATGGACACGTCCCAGACCACAGAACTCAACTGTCATTCTTTCCTACTGCTGCCCGTTGTTGCCCAGGAGACAGGAAATATATCTATCGCTGTAAAGAGAGTCACTTATAGTTCCAAAGAGGCAGTTTGGGTTATAAATCAGCAGAAGGGACACTCTGAATTCAGCATGGATGAAGAAAACAAAAGTAATTAACAAAGCACATCACCACAGAGATAGGCCACACAAGCCACTTTAACACAAAACTTACAAAGGAACAGAGAACAATACATAACATTTTGGTAGACTTATGCAAACATTGGGGCTGCAACACAATTACATGTGTAGAGATCATAAATATGAAAAACCAAAATGAATGATGACCTACTAATTTACAATTATTCAGAATAAAAGCCTCAGCAGTACAGGCCACTGTAAGTGTTGGGTTTCAGCAGTGTTGATGTGGTTAGCTCTGGATAACCAGCACAACATAATGATATTGACTGCAGGTCAAAACCCAAAAGGCCTGAGAGCAGAAGTCCAACGCCCACCTGGGGTCAGGATGGTCAGACCCCATGTGCCTCTGTGCTGTGAAAATAATCCAATTATAGCTGCTCAGCATCAGATTGATGTGAAACTGATTCATTCATCATGTGAGTTGACAGGCTACCCTCTGTGGCTGCATGCTGCTTCTACTTATTTCATCCATTTCTGTCTTTTCGTCCAAAGACACGCCCACAATGTTTCTGACAAGTCAGGGGGAGAGTATGTGGAGCCCATCTGCTCTCGCTACTTATTGATTAACTGACCAAACCAAGGCTTGAAGAAGACCCTTTGTCAAAAACATAAATCTGTCAATTGGTAACAGTTCTAGTTCTAATTCCCACATTTGCTAGACAAGAAGGTAATTGTCAGCTTCCTTATATTCCCAAATGTATAGTCTAATGTTTCCAAAAATAATCTCAACAAAAGACTGTGTCTGAAGTTATCAATATGTAATGTGATATAGCAGCTGGTGGCAGTAAGAGATCAATAATTTATCTTTCAAATGACAATAACACTCAAAGAAGAGAAGGACAGAAGTAAGGAAGCAACCAAAAGAACCTTAAAGTAAATTCTATGTTCACTTTGAGTACTTGGGAATAACAGGTTCTCTGGCTACAACAAGCTTCTTGTTCTCTGTCTTAACATTAGTTACGGTGCATTCATGACAGCTGTCAACCAAAATCAACCCTGCATGGGAAGGAGCCTGTGAAAGGCGTGTTGACAAATGTGTTTGAATCTTCATTTCCAGAATAAAATGGTTGTATCCCACCACGAAGAGGCATTAGTGGTTTAACAGCAGTCTATGGAATGCAATTTGCATAAGCCTTAGCCTATTTTGTTTGCACTACAATCCGAACACAAAAGAAAAGCTTACAACCCAATCTCACAGCTCCATATCTCCATCAGTACCACAGCATTATCACATTATTTTTTTTTTGCAATGGAAATGGAGAAGTCTTGCATCTTCATTAGGTCAACATGTTGCTATTAATGTGCCAGTAAGAACAATGGAGGTTAAATTTACAAACTTTACTATCCTACAAAGTATGGACACGTATACTGATATTTATTTAGAATTAACATATTCACTTATAATATCTACACCAAAACAATCCTAAAACTTCCATATAAGCTCAAATACAAGGAAATAGGTTGACTGACTCATGTCTTAGTGTCTGCAGGCATGTACCTGACTCCAATAATGAAGCGGAAACTCAGCCCTGAGGGAATGTTTCCATTTACCAGTTGATTTATTGTCTGAACATTAGCCATTGTGTAGTGACCCCAAAGAATGAGAATTTGGAGCTTGTGAGGTGGATAAAATTATTGGTTCATGTGTCCGGAAGGAGCTGGTGTGTGAACTGAAAGGTTGATTGCACAGAGCTAGATTAAGGGTTTTAAAGGTGCTGGTCAACTTTTTTCCCCAGACTTTTTTGAAAACATGAATTATATGTTATATATCAATGACAGCTATTCAGTGTTGCTGTTGCAGTTCTGCCGTCTGTCTGGGGATCTTTGTGTAATCCTGACTTGTAGACTCCAGGAGCTGCTTTACATAAAATATTCCATCATTAGGCACAGCAACAGACACATTATACAAAGGAGATAATCCTTTTTGAAACCATGACCAAGAAAATGCTCAACAAATGGAATCTTTGGAAGTTCTTCTGCTACAGCACAGACTTCTCTGAATGCTTGTTAACTTCCACTGTGATTAATTATTTTGAACCGTTTACTTGCTCAGTAAAAAAACCCAAAACATTCTGGGTGCACATTGCACATATTCATGACAGTGGAAATGAAGAAAAATATAAATTATAAGACTGCTGTCCATCATGGATTTGATTAGCTCTGTTCAACTGCTATTTAAAGAATTCATCTGAGCACCCTTTAGGCTTTATTATATTTTCCGTGCAAAGTCTAAAGCCTCTCAAACAGCTGTTTCTGCCATTGAGGACCACTACATTAAACTCGATAGAGAAAAACATGCTTCTATTCAAGTTTGACTTGTCTAGTAAAAGACACTAAATAAGTTATGATCTGGACAGGAAAAACTGCAGGGCTGTCAGTAGTCCGATCTTGTCTTATTTACACATGGGACAGTGAGAAATGTAATTTCAATTCCTTTGGGTGTCTTGTGCGTGTGAAGAATTGACAATAAAGACTGACTTTCACTTTAATTTTTACTTTTCTATGGGAGCACAAAACAGCAGGTCAAAGGAAAAAAAGGAGAGAGAAATGTTTGGTTAGTGATGCTGGTTTCCTCAGAGCACCTTCTGTGTTACAGTCAAACCCCTTGCAAACACGTATCTGCTGTGGGACTGGAGCGTGTAATGAGAGCCAAAATAAAAGGGGCACTTAGTGTGGCCCCAGCTCCTACAAAGGCTTTCCTCAGTGTGGTGTGTAATTGGGTGACCGTGTAACCCCCCCTGACCCCCCCCACCCCTCACCCCCACACACAAACACACAACACACACCCCATCCCAACTCACACATCTGTGTTATTAATATAAAAGGCCATTTCATGGACTCTCATTTAACCATACACATTTATTTGTGGGCAACCCTGTTGAACAGATAAGCTGGTCAGAAGATTTATATCATGAAAAGCCTCAAACCATCCGTTGAGAACAATAACACCATGACTGAATGCTTTACTTCATTCAGAAGAACACAGAGGGCAGTTGTATCTCTACCATGACAGAAATGAAACACCATTGTCCTTTTGCTGTTAGAGGGCTACTGTTGTTCCTCGTCATATTTCTGGATGTGACATCAACGCTGGGGTCTTGTAAATCCTAACGCTTAAAGTGTCGATGAGAAAACAGGCTTGAGGATGGAGGAGAAAGGAATAAGGGCACCGAGACCTGTGGCTTCTCAGAGATATTGCCTCCCAGTGCCTCATGGGCCATTAACTGCCTATCAAAGAGCCAACAGGCTCCCCCTGTGATCTGTTTTCTGGGTAATGGGACACATTCAATTACACACAATTCTCTGAACAAACAAAAGTGTTCAGTATTAGTTTCACATAGACAAGTAGCTCCAAGCTATAATTGCCTGTGTTTATGTCATGTAAAATTTAATGTGGAGACAGGTGTGGTTATATGTATATATTTGTATTGATTATATTACAAATAGACCTGGTACTGTGGTGATAGAACTCTATTTTGACCAGCAGATGGCATTTTTTTTTTTTCACATAAAGTTTCGTAAATTGCATTTGTTGTTCTCAAGACTACAAGAGGAAAAGGCAGTCTAATGTTTGATCCAGAACACTGCATTTGATATAATTAACATGTTTATTGGATTTTTATTTCCATGGTGACAAAAGAGCCATCTGCCTCCACAGTTGAGTTCTAACATCAGCTGTGAAACACACTGGGAACAGATCAGCTACCCCCCCATTGTGCTCTCAAAAGAATATCTGCAATCCAGGTCTAGTTATACAATTATTTTGCATATGTCTCACTTTTTATTCACAAATTGTTTCTTTCTCAGTGGAAAGCTACTATAAAATCCAACAACAGAATGGCCAAGCATCCAAAATAGACTTACTTTGAGAAACTTACAAAACAATTTCTCCACATATATAGTTTTTCCAAGATTCTTGTTTTCTCTCCTCAATAAAAGATAAATATTAGACCGTTTGGACCATGGAACAAGAACCCCTATTTACCACAAATAGCCTTGGCTGGGTAAGGAATGATGACAGAAATCTCAGATGCATTGTTTACCCAGTAGGTAGTATGGCACCTTATCAATTGTTCCACTACCTCAAATGCAATGTTGTGGATAACAGTATTTTAGCACTTATTTCTGCTTTCGTCTGTTCAGCAATCAAAAGACAAGCCTCAATGGTGAAGACACTTCAAAGTTTGTTCAAAATGTCAGGAAATCTCAGTCAAATTGAAGTTGCGGGTGTTTGTTTTATCCCACTCTGAGGTTAGGAGGGGCTTAATACTGAAATTTAGAGACTGTCTGAAATTTTAGTAACCTTGAAAAAGTCTGGCAGTTTACCACAGAGGAACACATGATAGTGAAAGGATGTTATCCATCATATTGGTCTGTGCTCAACTGAAACAAACACATTTAACTAACTAAATTTGAAAAATGTTGATTTTAAAGATGATTTGTTTCAATTAATTAATGTAACACACTTTAATGGGGTTCTTAGTTATAATAAGCAACTCCGTTTGGAGAGGACCATAGAGAGAGATTATTATCAGACACCCATCCTCTGCTATCTATCTCCTATTTTTAATTTTGCTTTCATATATTTTGGAATGCACAGCCCAATTAGAGAAGGGTGAGTAAAAAATACATATATTTGTAGTGTTGTATCTGTTCATTAATGTATTAGAAATGCTAACCATAAATTCAATTGAATCATTTTAACAAATATACCTCTGTCCTTCACCCAAAATGCACTGAGGAATTGTGGCAAAAACACAAAAGCATACAAATAAATAAAAACATAATACTCACTGAGTATGAATCCACAAACCATAAACAACTAACCACCATGCAAAATGAATTACAAAGTTCTGCAAACCAGTTGTCCTGGTAAGAAAGTAACAATAGATTTGTTGTTTAGGATATCATTTGAGTGTAATGCAGAACTAAAACATTGCATGTTCAAGGTTAGATATGTGCTCTTCAGTCAGCAACATTATAATGATAACTGATTAACTTTTCTTTGTTATTATTTGAGTAAAAAAGTTTTATATAGCTAATAACGCAATGTAATATGTGTGTGTGCACATGTGTGTTTTTGTGTGTGTGTGTGTGCGTGTATGCGTATGTGTTTAATTGCAATTCATCTGGATTAGTCACAGAACATGTAACTAATTCAGTTATTATACAAAAGCACAAATGTCACTTCCCTTGTCCCACCCAGCTCATCTGTGTCACGGTGGCGCCTCTCAATGCTAAGAGGTGAGAGACCTGTTGAAAGACACTCTACTGGGGACCCATAGTGAAAAGACTGCCTCTTTCCCTCCCTTACTGGGATCGTATTTCTGAGGGTTATCAAGCGGCTCATTTAAATGAAGGCTGGTCACAGCAGGAACCAGCTGAACAAAGTTACTATTACCAGCACCTCTCCAGCACTGCTCTCACTCTCCTCTAATTGGGTTTGACGGCAATTGTTTAATTTCTCAGTGGAAGAAAGTGAGAAAAGAACTTGGAGGTGTTGCAGTGAAACTAAAGTGTGGCCATTTGTCCAGACATGGTGGTATTTTATTAAAAAAAGAAACACCATGGAAAGGTTGGTGCTATGATCATTGGTAGGTCACAAAGCAGGCTAAAGCAATCCCATACTGGGCTCTGCTTCTCCATGCATAATCACCTTTGGTGGTCCAGCTAATTTCCTCAGTCAGCGGGGGTACTGAGAAACAGCGGCGCATGGACGACCACCTAGGCATGTTACATGTATAAAAAGCTCATCTGTGACCACTCCCACAGTAACCAAGGAAAATGTTCCACACTGACCTTCACAGGACATGTGGTCTGTAGTATTTGAAGAGTATTTAAAGTGAACATTCACTTCAGGACAGAAATCGACCATCTCTCAGACACTGCAAAGTCAGATGATGCTGACAACCAATACCATTCTGACCTAACAGAGGACAATGCTGATCAAATGCTGTTTAAATGCCAACCATCCTTCTCCCTTGAAACAAAGACAAATGATAACTTTAATGGCCTCCTACTTTTCCCTTGCATGTTTTGTTTTTCTCTCATGACCACACGTTTGCCTCGCATCGCGCTAAGAAAGGATTTCTCGTAAATTTTATTGCAGTAGTGTCAAAAAGACTCCCATCGAAGAAGCAGTAAATATTCTAGCAGTGTCTAGATGCAAGGCCACTCCTGCTGGCTCCAGGCACTGAATTAGGCCAGCCTGTTTCTAGTTAGACAGTCATTAAAGAGATCTTACAGCCACAGCAAATGGTTTCCTGTCCTGAGTGCTTAACTCCTGTAGTAGGAAATGTCCTAGGCCGTAAAGGGTGAACCAAACTTCCTGAACATTTTTTAAAGAGACCGCAGAGGGCACGCGGCGTGTTCCGAAATTTCGATGTGGCCAATCAAAACGGACTTTGCTGGACCCTGACACGGTAGTGGCCGTTTAAACAGGTGGCGTCCATTTATTGACCAGCGTTGTGTTTAATATGGGAATGAGAGGCGTATTCACTCACTGGGAAAGTACTCCACCTGGTATGAAAAGCACACTGAGAATGAGGGAGAATAAACAACTGCAGCTTCATTGCTGAGAAAATACCATCCATCAAAGCAGAAATGGATGTTTCTTTATGGGTCTGGAGTGCTAAACCAGGCTGCATTATGCTATTAAAATTTCACAGAAACTGTAATTGGAATTTATCTATTTATTTATGTATTTATTGCCTGGAGAAATGTACCTCCCTCCAGCAGCCTGTGTGGAGGTTGCAGGATCACTGCCAAGACCGTGAAGGGGTTAAGATCTCAGTGGCAGAACACCTGCTGACTGGGCTGGACAGGTGACTCCGTGTGACTCTGAGCTCAGAAAAACAAAAAGCCTTGGTTTCTTATTCCCAGGGCACACTGTTTGGTCTTCAAATACAGGAAAACCTGACCTGGCAGACAGTGTGCATCATCTATTAGTCATGTGGAAACACATTCACATTCAACTAAGCTGGATGTACAATGCAACACAAAGACAGGGTTTATGGCACTTTAATTTGTTGCTTTATGCACATGTCTCCATGCCCGAGGCACAGACTACAGACAAAGAGAGGAAAAATGATATTAGAGTATCAGGAGGCAGGGGTGACTAATATCCTGGGAGATGATTACTTACATGAATGTTATGAATCAATGCACTCAAGAGTCGATAAAAGTACTGTAAATGTCAAGTTAATAGCTAGCTGCTGTGGGCATATGAGTTTTAAAAGGAAAAGATGAACAATACCCGTGTTGTAAAAGAAGTGGGGTTATTGGCAGGTCAGATTCCTTGAGTCCATTAGAGATCCTTATAAAGTGTTTGAGACAAGAGTTGCTTCAGAGAGTATAAATGCGTGCGTTGTCTCAACTAAAGCTGGAAATGAATGTAGAAGCTGATTCATTGGAAAAAAACAGTCTAAATTAAAAACAGATAATATGAAAAGCTATGACATACGTACATGCACACATAAATATGTAAATGAACATGTGCGGTATATGAATAATGCCACTCTGTGTGAACATGGGCAGATATGTAAGTCCAGCATATTGGTAATGATGCTGTCCAGTCATTAATCACTGGCTCCAGTGAAAACAGAGGGTTCACTCATGGCAGAATAGGCCTGGCCCTGGGATGGAGATTAGAGGCCTAATGAAAGCAAAACAAAGCTGGACATGTGAAATTTATTGGCACATTTATAAAAGCAGCCCCAGAAGGACACTGCCACCAATAATCATTTCAGAATCCCAGTCAAGTGCTGTTTCCTCAGCCAGACACAATCTGGAGAAGGGATATTTGTAGAGTGGCTGAACAAACACAGATTTGCTGGTATCTCCGTCTTTCCCAGCAGCAGGGAAGGCCAAGTCCCTCGTGTTCTGTGCACGGCACCCCGCCTCACTCCAGTTGACTTCTGGGAACAACACTCTCTGTCCTTCTGGCTCCTCCTAAAAACCAGCACACAGAAGTAAAAAGCAGCTGACCGTCTGTCACCTCCCAGCACCGCCTTCTTCTGACTTTGAATTTTATTGCCAACATCTGCAATCAAATTAAAGGTTGGACAGTAAATTTCTACCAACCCGACATATTTCTATCAAGGAAAAAACAAAATCACATATTGCCATTATAAAGGGAAGGTTTTTTTCTTTCCAGTAAATTTCTGAAGAATTTTGATAGATATGGGGACTTTTAGTGACTTTCTACACCTGACTAGGAAAAGAAAATTTAAATATCTGTCCTTAAGTGGATTGTTATTATCAATCTGTCTGAAAGAGAGGGCATGAGTCAAGACAGAAATAAAGATATGTGGACTGATGCCAAGTTGCCTAATGCGTACCACATGTAGCAGGCTCGAAGGAAGAGGAAATGGTACTCAAAATGGCCATTGTTCTAATTCATAGCCAATCTGGAGATAATGACACCAAACATCAATAGCAGGCGGTCGATTCAAGGATAAAATCTTTTTTTTCCCTTTCTACTCAGCTGTTATCATCAGCCCCAGGATTAAGCATTTTGATACCAAGTTTATGACCTCAATGCTGTGGTTCTTTATGATATCAGTCCTTGAAAAAAAAAATGCCTGAAGATTCTATTTCGCTTTATGATACATAAAAACCATACAAAGATGAAAGTGATGTGAAAATGTAAAATAGCATTACCTCATAATGAAAGGAAGAACTGCATCTGCACATAAATTAAGTCATTTATAAGCCTGCAACTTTATCAGTCTGATGATCCGTTTTTTGTTTTTTGTTTGTTTGCTTTTTTGCTGTCTCCATGTGAGATCAGTCTTTGGACTATTACCCATGTTTGAATTATTTTTCTTACACAGTTCATTATTTTTATTACAGTTTCTGTGTATGTCACATGTGTATTCTGTGCATGTTGATAATCAGTTTATGCATCTGTGCCATCACTCTCCATGGTTACTGTTCATTAGGGATGATTCTTACATGTGCCCTTTGCCCTTGGAAATTTACTATTTTCCATTGTCCTTGTGTTGTAATTCTACCCTTCTCATCACAGCACAGTTTAAATAATTCACCCATCTAAAACAGCCCCCAGGGTGCATAAAGACTGCCTGACCTCTAACCCGAATGATTCAAGTCCTTTTGCAGAGAACTCTTTTTTTTTTTTCTATTTGTGTAATGGCTGATATTCAGTGTTATATTCAGAGTCCATTGACAGCTGTGAATGCCTCACTATTTATTCTCACCTGAAACAGACAAAAGCAGAAATATTATAGGTAAAAGAGACAAATCACTCTTTTCAATGCTGTTACTGGACTGTTGTTTTGTTAATTTAATTTAATTTTTTTAATTTAAATAATACTTTGAAACCTTTCAACTGTAAATAATTAAAACCAATAATCTAATCACATCTTTTGCGTACATCAGAAAACTTAAGCAAGGATATCTCTCTATTAAAATTAGTTTTAAAAGTATCATCATCAATATCATCAACATCAGATGAATTAATAAAAGGTCATCAGCTTTTGTCATTTACAAAAATATTTTCTTTCATTTTATTAAGCCATACCACTTCAATTCTGAGGCTGTTTGTAACTTTAACATGCTCACATTTGATCATTCAATACTAAAATTGCAGTTAAAAATGATGGTAATGTCATTAAGTGACTGTATACAGATGTAACCACTTAAAAATCTAGTATTTCAGTGGCTGGGACCTGACTGGTCCCTGCTGGGATCTCCTTGTCTTTGTGGCTGCACTGAAATCCACAGTGATCACGTAGAGAATGAAAAGCAAGCTTCTGCACCTGAATTCACACATTTTTACATCATTGGTTCCTCACTCTATCTGATGCGTGGGCTTGTTTCTTGCAAAGACAGACTCGGAAGACAGTCTTCTGAGGTTTCTTGCAATGTCTGGGTGATGACTCTGTCAGAATGATCTTCTCTGGCAAATCTTTGATAAATTCATCACTGTGGATGTTCTAAACATGATTTGTTCCATGCTGTCATTTGTCATTTTCAAGGCCATTATTAACATATGGTGCAAGGTGACGAGTAGCAAAGATGCCTCTGTGTGTGTTTTTTGTGTGTGTGTGTGTTTGTGTATGTATGTATGTATGTATGTATGTATGTATGTATGTATGTATGTATGTTTAGATATGTATGCATGTGGAAGTGTGAAGAGGTTATTGCCACTCAATAGCGCAATTTAAAGCAGGAAATAAAAAGTGTACAAAAAAAGATATATCTAACTTTGACACATGCAAGAGAATAAGAAATTAAGATATATTCATAAACAAAAACAAAAGAAACAAAAACAAATAGTTGGAAAAATATAGACGTTAGATAATAACTTGTTGCAGTACCTTTTCAGGCCAGGCTGTAACATGGAGACATGGGTTCAGTAGAACATGCTGCTCCATGAGCCACAAGAAGAAAGATGGAAACATTTTTCCAACTACAATCAGATCAGTTATCAAGTTATATCCCAGTAGCCTAAATGAGGGATCTGCAAAGAAGACAAAAATAACAACAAATGACTTAGAATACATTCAGCACCCATCTCCTCAGACAAGGAAGGGAAAGTAAATTACATAAAACAGACATATGTCATTCTAGTTCCACACAAATGGTGGATTTGATTAATCACTCTTTAATCTGAGGAGTGAATTTATGTCCTCTATTTCAGAGAAATAAGATTATTCCTCTTTAGCAAAGGGATACAATTCTTCCCTTCTTCTCGCTGAGCTATTTTTCATTGCCCGAGGATTGCAACTCAATTATCTGCGTGTCAGACGATTATCTCGGGGATTAATTTAATCTTCATTATGCCACACTCATATTTCAATTACACACGATATCATTGCATTAACACATACTGTACTTAAACCTGTTATTTCTTGAGTTAATATTGTGCTAAGAGCTCCACTGGAGGGTAACAGATGTCATAATTATGCACATACTAAACATATTTCACACTTGACTGTGCTGTCGGTATTAGGAGACCTCAGTGCGCAGCAGTGTTAATCTAATGGTAATATGCTTTAGTTGTGATCTATAATACTGCCACAGTCTGCTTTAGTCTCTGCTTAATTATGACACACAGCTGGATGAAGCAGGTTCAAGCATAGTTACATTACTCAGCATTATACCTCTGCACTTTATGAAATGCTGCTGCTACTGTGTGTCAATTTAGATCCACCTGTAATACACATTGATCAAGCAGGATCAATAGATCCTGTAGAATTGCAAAACACAAACAATGGAAACTAATACATTTCCAAGGGCAATGGGCACATGTAGGCACCATCCCCTAATGAACAGTAACCATGGAGAGTGATGGCACAAATGCATTAACTAATCTATTTAGATGTCTTTTGGTATCTTCTTTTGCTCATGATGTCCACTATCTATGTTTCTCTTGTTTAAAGTCCAAAGAAATAGACCTTGTTCCCAGGAGAAGCTTTACATTTCAGCTAGATGACATTTACAGAATGTCCATGTATTTGAAGTTTTGCTAGGTTCTTATGTCTTCGTCATATAATACAGTCCAGACATATGTGGCCTTAGGCTTTACACAACTGATCATGTAATAGATATGTCCTCAGCAACAATGTTTTACCTGGCGGTAATATTCTCACAATTTAGGTCTTGAGGTAACATTTACAGTTGGTTAACAAACATTTTGACATCCAAAATAATTCATGATGATAATATTGGCCACATTTAAGTGTCTAGCATGTCAGAGACTGACAATATTATTATTGTTATTTAAAATTTTACATAAGCGTTAAAACCACAGACAAGGTAAAGAGCTATATTTTGGGGTTTACAGTCTGGTGGCTTGCTATCATTAAGTATTACAATAATTTATCAAATGTAGAAATTACTTGAAAAAGAAAACTATATGTATGGAATAGGTCAATATATGTCTATATCAGAACTTTGTTTTATTTTTTCAGTTTTGTTTATTTGTCAAAAGTTAATATATTTTTTTTTCCTTGAACTAGTTCCATGCCCTTTTCCTCAAGGTCTTTTTTATCTCATAAAAACAGCTTTCATCCATGGTATTTTAAATGTAAACACTGTTGTCCTTGCAGTTGGATGTGTAGTATATCTTACATATTACAAAACTTTGAAATCAGGATTTACTTATATTCATTTTGTACTCTTATTTGATTGAAAATCTCAACATTCTAAGGAAATTCACCACTGCTGTAAAGTAGAAATGTTGATCTATGTGCTCTTTAGCTGCAATCAAGAAGAGCCAGTCAAGTATGTCTCCACATCTAACTCAGCATGATAATGCACTAACCCTGTTGCCAGCTCAATGAATCCAGATCGTGGCTGCCTGAGTTTCCACCCTTTAAGAAGAGAGAATAGATTACCAATAGCTCTGGTAGGGAGGCAAACAAACATACAAATAAGTTGCACTAAATCGGAGCACGCCTTGCAATTAAAGCAAAATGCTTTTGATGCCCACCAGATAGGAAACGTGTGGGACATGAACCAAATGTGCAGAGCAGACCTGCCAACCAGCCCACACTGCGCGGAAGAGCTCCAGGGCAGGCTGTCAGACATTTAGGAAACATTGTGCAAAAAAGAGAAGTTACAATCTTGAAATAGTTAAATGAGAAACAAAGGATGCTGTGAAGGTTTTAATGAAATTACTGCAGAAATATTATCGGATATATCTATGAATAAACTAGATGCAGTTTTAGCCATGCTCAGAGAGAGATATAGCAAAAGCAAAGGAAAAGCAAGAAACTTGGGTTCTTTTAGCAAAACACCACCTCTGAGTATTGCCCTGAAACTACGTTCAAGTAACGGATGCTGTGTGAGGCTTTGAGTAAATCTGGGAAGTATTTGAAGTTTATCTTGATAATCTACTTCAATCTCAATGGGATATCCTGGTGACTAATTTTTTAGAATCAACAATAATATGAATAATATGTGTTAGAGGCCTGGGGACATTGTTGCCCCTCCTCTGAACACTGTGTGGAGGTCAATGCTGCGAGTGATGACCATATGTCTGCAAGCACAAACACATATGCAGGTGGCTGTGGAAAAATATAATAAAATAATTTGCTGTTCCTGCTCATTACAAGGCGATCGGAGAAAAGCATGATTTTTGCTCGACTGTTTGAGCACTCCAATGGCATTGTTTGTGTTTATTTGTTGGGAATTCGTATTTGTTTTCATACCAGAAAGGGGGGGGGGGTAAGTGAGAGGAGGATTGTAAGAAGCAGAGGCAATCAGGGATTATTGTTACTGACAGAGCTGCACCTTGATGGCAACGTGCTGCATTGTTTGTCACCTAACCAACCTCAATCAATCAATCATCTCCCTCAGCCTGCATTACAAATCAATCACCTCGGCAGTGCACCCACTTTTGTGCCTTCCTGGATCAGGTTACACCAACCAATCAAGTGTCACAGCACAATGCAAAACCCCATATCAGAGCACTTAGGACAACACTCAATATTCAAGTACAGGCTGATAAATCTTAATGAACTCTGGCTAAAAAGCAATTTCATGGAATCTTTCATATTCATGTAATTTTACTTGTGAGACAAATGAATAATGCAGATGCAGGTGGGGTGCAGCAGGAAATCCACACCGAGGAGATGTAATCACAACTGCACTTACACAAGAATCCTGTTTGCGTGTTGTTTGAAAAAAAAAAAAAGTCTCAGACAGGCATCTTACATGCATTTTTAGAACACATTTTCTTGTTAATTCGTAACACATGTCCTGTAGCTATGAGGTTTTATTCCAACAAACATTTCTGGATATTTATTGGACGCAACTAGAATTTGTGTGATGTACTAAGATAAGCTTCACTTATTTATTTTATTTTCTTTTTCTCTCTGAACATATCAGATGATTTGTATTTATTTATTTATTTATTACATACACCGAGCCTGAATGTATTGAATGACCATTTTCCACCAGCCATGTCTATTGATCTCCTTCATGTCATGCAGAGGGTATGCTTCATTTGATGAGGACTATCTCCCTCCAAGCCTCAACTGGGGCTGATGTTTCTTTTTTCAGCACATTAGGTTGCAGCCTTAGGGGTGCTTTGACCACTGGATCAATGGCTCTTGCGCTCTTGTCACCATTCATTTGGGGTGAGCGAACGCCTGCTGCAGTCCCCGTCTGCCGCTGGCTATCCTTTTACCTGGCCTCTCCTCTCTCTCTGAGCTCCCCTGACAGCTGGCTGCCACAACCAGCAGCAGCTAGACGACAAGTCCTTGGGCTTCAGAAGCATGCAAGCCCTCCACAAACACATCTCTGCAACAAGCGCCTATGATGCATCTGGATCCTGACGCCATGCACCCACATTTTTTTTCTTTTGGCTCACTCTGCCCCCTCCTCTCCTGTCTGTCTCAGCCACTCTTATTCTCTGTCTGGGTTTTTCAGCCTCTTCCTCTGGTCTCTGGAGTCAGGAATGAGCAGATCATTTATTTGGAGGGGAACCAGCTGTGGACCAGAAAGTCTCTGACGTCAGTTACCACCCATGATCCAACATATAATCACTTCTGCTGTTGCTCCGATGTTTGCTGTCTCCATTCTGGGTACAACAGGAAGCATAAACCAGTATCAAAAGGAGTATGACCACATTAAATGAAAAAAATAGTCAATGCAAGATGGTATTCCAAGTAAAGTTTTTAAGTTGGGGAGCTTAGCTAGATCAAAGTTTTTTACTGCAACATTAAAACTGTTTACTATTCAGGAAGAACAAGCTCACCTAAATATCCCCACAAGTTATTGTGCCCTTGTGCTACGGAACATATTGCACTGTATGTAAAAATGAACAAACATCAGTTGGGCATCAGCCATCGACGAGGAGGCTTGTTTTATCGCCTGTACTTTATTACAGTTTGCCATCTGCACAGAGGTATGTTAATAGCTAGCTGTGACTATTTACACATATGAAAAAGTACATCCATCTGCCATGTTCCGCCAATCTTGCATGAATCAGTCCCGCCTCCCCCGTCGAACAACTGCTGTTTATTCACAAGGTGACAGGCAGCACCCAAAGCCTGGCGACACCTACACCTTACATCCTGCCGTCTGACATATGTGAAGTTCACACAAACACAGGCATAAACACAGAAACATCTCACAGCTCAGCTTGTCTATTGCAACCATTCCCAAGGTTGCAATAGACAGTGCTGGCCACCACCTCCAACCACCAACCTCCAACCAAGACCCCCCAGCCCAAAACATTTGTGTTTCCCACTTGGTTGTGAGATTGAGACCATTCATTTGGGGGGAGGCACTTATGTCAATTAACTTAAAACTTATCAATTCCAATCAGTCAAAAAGGGATTACCAAGTTAATTACTAATATAGTCTTTAGGTTAATGCCCTAGCCAGGACTTAACCAGGTGACAAAGTGTGGCTGGGTGCACAGGGCCATTTGAGGCAACCATAAGATCCAAAGCAATTACTATGTTCCAAAAATACTGTATACACATCTCTTAAAGAGACAGAAAAATGCCTTGAGGAAAGATTAAGATGCTTTTAACACTGGCAATAATCAAATAATATATGGTTATGCATAATATGTTCTACTCTGCATCAAATTACTACTCCTTTTTCTTTGTACACATCAGTGCACTCTATTGGATGAAAAATAACTATACATATAAAGCAAATATCAATGGGGAAAGTGAAAGCTAAATCTTTATTACACACAGCAACATTGAGCTGTAGTGCGTGCAAGAAAACATTAGTGTAGGGTAAATCACCCTCTGTGAGAATGTGCAGCCTGCATCAGTCAACAATAATCTCACTAATCGTTGGTTTCTGCTGCAATACCAACACAAAATGGACCCAAAGGCAACCAGCCTATTGAGATCCAATAAGAGCAGGGCTCTTTTCTTCTCCAGTCATATTTTCTTATCAACAAATTCTTCCTTTCACCACCACTTTGGTAAGTCCATCATGTGACAATTACTGTAACATGAGCCAGGTAGAGTACAGTATGCTATGACAGAGGTGAGGGAACATTAAGCATTAATCCCCACCTGACACTAATACGTGATGTATGATTGACCCTGAAGCAGGACATGCACATTACAATCTCAGCCATATGGCGAGACATTAGCCCTTCAACCCTCCAGCAGGATAAGCTCTCCATTCTGGCAATGCTTTTTCTTCACAGATTTCTTTGCAGATTAATTGCATGAAAGTATTAACGTATTGGGACAGATTTAGCACACCCTATGTTAACCTGATAGAGCAGAAGCTTCCTCCATAAGAAATAAGACACATAATCTTAAATCGAGGAAGTGATGCACATGGTAAAGTGAATGTATAGTCATATTACATCTAAGATAAAAAAGAGTAATACTAATAATACATTTACACCCACAATTACATTGAGACACAGATGTCATCTCTTAAACATAGCATACTGACACGAGCAAGTATCTTTTGACAGTTGTCCAGTAATGAACAACAACAGATTCCTTATTAAAAGCCAGGTAGAGTTTCTTTCTCTTTTATATTATCATTTGCTTTATAAAATGTTAACCAACTACTTTAGGTTATGCTGGATTTTTGGCTGTATTTATATTCTTTGTTCTTATGTTTTTGTTTTTGTTTTTCTACCTCAGAAGGTACCTATTGCTCTACAATTAGGATTCATGCATATTCCTATCCTAAGGGAATGGACTGAACAAACCATACATGAAAAATATCCAACATAATGCACAGTTATGGTATCCTAGTGCTATCTGAGATCTTAGTACAGATGGTTTGCAATAGTAATTCTTTATTTTGCCTTATATGTACTTTTTCTTCCACTCTTTGCAAAATACAAAATCTATTTTAATTTCCACATCAAACTGAGCCTTCTACCCTACTGCCAGAACACTGAAGCTACCCCATCCATGCACATGCATCACCTCTACCACTGGACTGAAGTATTACAGACACCCAGACACACCCACCTTCACCACATGCATGCACCCATTATCAGCATCCACCACATCCACCCACTCACCCGCAGTCTTCATACACCAGCTTCCAGCAGGAATGGGGGTGAACCTCTATCCTCTCCCCTCCAAACCTAGCTGGTAATGAAAAAATTCACTGCACATTACTCTGGACTTGATCTCTTGCAAAATAGTGCTGGAACAAACAATTTGGTTTGTCAACACCTTTCACTGGACTCCTCCATCAATGTCAGTGGTCCAAATTTAAACAGCAAAGTGCATTTGACTGCAGGACCATGAGCTGATTAGACTTCCCAGCTGAGTGAATTGTTCTAGACAGGACGGCAGCTCTGATTGCTAACCCAGCTTGAAAATAGTCTCTGCTGCCTGGGATTAACATGAATATTTTGATATAGATCGATAAGCAATCTCCACTCCATAAGAAATGCCAACAGCCTTCATTTCACTGATCAAAGGTACATCAGCAGCCAGGGACAGCTGGCTATTGTTTTTCAGTTCAGGCTCTGTTGAGGTAGCAAATCCATGGGAGGGATCTGCGAGCCCGCCTACCCTACTTTTCCCACCTAATCGTGGAAGCAATCACTGCTTCACAGGATCCCATCTCCCAGGGATGAACCCTCTCATATGAGGCAGGCAGATCACCTGACTGTGTGGGGACACAGCTCATTGCTGATGTATTCTCAAAGCGCTTGGACACAACCTGTTACTGACCCGGAAGTAAAAGTACAATTTGCAGTCTATAAGTTTACCTTTGCTGCACCTTAACACATTTCAGCAGATTTAGCACTGGACTCCGAAAAATGTCAAGGTTCATAATTTTCTACTCATTCAGTTTAAGCATATTGTTTATATTCAGTCTCAGCATCAAAATATACTTGGTGAAAAGTTTTTAGGGACATTCAATATCGTTTCATCATCATTATTTTAAATGCATTACAGTTTATATAGAACAACTGCCCCATGGGTATTGTGAATAAGCTTAACAGTAGGGTTGACTGGGCTGATCCCCCCCCACCCCCTACCCCAATGATTTGCCAGACTCCATAAAAGGGCACAGGTGTGACCCAAGCATTTAGCAGTTAACTAGTGTGGAGTGAGACCACACGCCACTGACAGGCTGGGAACTCCCACATGGGACCAATACTGGAGCCTGGAAGAAAAGCGAAGGAATGGTACAGCAACTGTAAATTGCAGGTTTAATTCATTAGGAAGTGTCGCTTTATTCTGGGGCAGGTCGATTATAAAGCAGTCATCAAGATTAAGTAGGGAATATAAGCACACCATATATATATATATATATATATATATATATATATACACAGCTCATATATATATATATATTTCTTATTATTTCTTCAACATGTTTCAGTTAACATAACCTTGAATAACTGCAGTTCAAGTGGCCTGTTTTTGATGACGCATACCCTGTTCCTTGGCACGGGCTTAGGTCTAATCTTTCATCATGTCTGCTCCTCCATTGCACTTGAAGTGGCCCTGGACAGAGGTACATCATTCAATCATCACCTACAGTTTTTTTTGTTTTTTTAATATAAACTTTTTTATTATTAAAAAAATTACAGGCAGAATATTTCAGCATGAGTGTAAATTTGTGGTGATAAGACTTTTTGGTTACAGGAAGACTTTCATGTGACCTCCACCATAAACTGAATGAATAGAAATAGACAACCACAGTGAAATTCATTAAATGCTGCTTTTTGCTGCAATACACTCTCAAGTACACTAAACAAAAGCTGTAATCAACAGGCCACACAGGATGCTTAAACATGTTATATGCCACATCAACATTTACAACTGAAATTCAAATGACCATCTTGAAATACACCATGCATATTACCTGAATACAGACCAGCAGGCCACAACTCAGGCAATAAACAAGTCGGGAAGTATCTATTGGATTTGATCAACAGGGATACATTATAAGTAGTTTAGATATTTCCTCCTCATCCAGTACTTACAAACACAGTTTACTTCACTGTGCAATTTAATGATTTTTGTGGATCTGAAAACAGGTTTGGTGAAGCTGAGGACTTAAATAATAGCAGGAGTGGTATCGAACCTCTCCGAAGAAGATCAAATGCAGCTTTCATTAGTTTAGTACAGCGCCAGGCCTCATTGATGACTTGTCAGACAGTCTTCCCTTCAATACGCAGCAAGAGGCTCTAAAAATCATCCTTTTACTGAGCCCTCTCGGCTGTAAATTCAGCTCAGCTCAATACTGCCCTCCTTCCTCCCCCCAAACCTCCATTATTTCTAACCATGGATTAACCCTATGCTGCTGATCAAAAGGAAGCTTCCCCGTGTATCTGCTCTGGCCTACACCCATCCGTCCATTAGCCACTCATAATGAAATCTTCATCTTATTATTATGGAAAAATCCATTGTTTGTCCACAGGTACCATATTTAGTGGGAGAGCATGATCTTCCGGAGGATTAAGGAAATGCTTTGGGGGTTTTGCTGCTCTTCAGAAGGAAGGAGGAGGTGGGTGATGGGGCAGAGGAAGGGGAGGGGTGAGATTACTTCACAAAATCAGGGGTCTTATGCACCTTTTGTGGGGTGAGACTGTTTCCAATTAAGACAGCATGAGCCGCACAATATCACATTGTCACGCAGTAAACAGAGCTCTGCTTCCCACAGAAACAGGACTGTATCCCCCTTCAGGGCCTAATGAGTGTAGCACTGTCCTATTTTCCTGCACTGTCTGCACAATTTAATAGAGACATAACCTGAAAGAGCATTAACATGTGCACAGCTTGCACAAGATACTGATCATATTTAGCTGCTGTGTTCAGGAGTTGACCTGCACATGACTACTTTTCTTACTTATGGCTGTTGCATTAGTCTGCCCTTGTGTTTGAAGTGTACTTACAGTAAATATGATACATACACCAGAGCTAAAAGCTTTACATAAAACTGTCTTCAAAGAGCATATTAACCCATCTTTGTTTACAAGAGATGAGAAGAAGAAAAAGACAATTTGGCACAATGGTCATAAAATGCTGTGCTCCCCTCCACCTCAGTGACTCACCCAGACACATACAAGCACAAGCACACATTCTGCAGACAAAATGCAGACACGAGGCTAAATCACTTGGGACCAGAGCATTTAAGATGGAGTGTCACATTTCTGTGTAATAAATAGCAGAGATTGATTTGACCTCCCAGCCAGGTCCTTCAGTTTACTTATACAGAAGTTAAGAAAAATGGAAGCTTATTCTCTCAGGGGATCTCTTTGGAAGGAAATCGGATAGCCTGTTGTGGGTTTAAGCGGTCCAACCGTGTCAATATGGTCAACTTTCTACCAGCTCCTACAGCAAGATGAGAGGATGAGAGAGAAGAACAAAACATCCTGAACTGTTAGCTAAGCTCCAGGAGTAGCAACAGGGAAAGGAGGGGAGAGAAAGGTCAAAGCATTTCTGCTGCTGTTTCTCCTGGAATGCTCTTTTGTGTTGTTCTTAGTAACCCACTGATCTCAAATCAAAAGTTTCGCCAAAATTTCCCAACAAATAAGCAGGCAGTGAAACAGTGTCCATCATCTGTGAATAAGCTGTCAAAATAACAAAATAAAGAGAGCCAGAGAAATGTTCTGTGTATTTGCCAAAATTCAATTCTTTACTCAAGATCCCCAAAGCTGCCCACAGGGTGGGAAATGAGAATTGATACCAGCAGGTGTATAGTACGGCGCCAATTTGAGCACATCACCAGAAGGCATGTGGCTTCTTCCTTCGCTGCAGTACATATTAGCAACTTTGAACACTGGATGGTGTCTCTGTAAGCATTTATGCTGACATGAGGGGAGGAAATTGCTTGAGACAAGCGGCAAAAATATATGTATGTCTGGTCCACAGCTGTGTGGCCATGTTCAGAAAACGTACATACACACCTGTGCCTCACATCTCTTAAGACAAGCTCACAGGTAATGAAAGAGAGAGCCAAAAAAGAAAGCAGTGTATCTCAGCAAAAGCACAAATACACAGCAACATGTGGCGCCCATAAAACCCACATCCTATTTAGAGCAATTATATTGCTACAGCCACATGAATTATCATTGACGCAAGACGTGGTGACAACATCTTGAAAATATGTCAGCCACAACAACTGGGAGCTACTACTTCAGTTTCCATGGCAGGTTTAGTGAGAACTGGAACAAAATGTGGAAAATGAGGAAATTATGTAAATAAAAATACACAAACACATTTCTGTCCTAAGACAACCCTGCTTTCAGATTACTATTAAAATATTCAATAACTTAATAGATTGAATTAGAAATTCCAAATATTTGCATTATTTGCAAAAATAGTAAGACAGCTCCAAGTTTCAAAAAGTGTGCAACCTTATTTTTGATTAAAATAAGTGATTTTTTCTGTTCACAAACTGTTAATGCTGCATGATGTGCTCCGGTGCTGTGAAAACACAGGCTACTATTGACGAGCCGACTCGCTTTCCCTAGGCTCTGCAGAAAGGAGGAGAAGCAGCCAGTGATGAACGGTGGCAGCACAGTCAATGAAAAATCAACTGGAAAGCACAAAGCTCTTAATGCTCAGCCATATTGGCTGCTGACGGGAGCAAATAACATCGCTATGGCTCTTACGGAGACCAATCATACATTTCCACCAGCAACGACATCGTTTCTGGACCGCAATAAATTCTACACCCTGATTAAACAGTAAATTCAGCATGCCAATCACGGTCCCATTAACTGGGGAGCTGCTTTCAGAAACATCATTAATCAAGCAAGAGATATGGTGAGAAATATCAGTCATCGATTCTAACTGCTTATGACAGTTTACACAGCTTTATATCTGCAGGGAGTGCTCGCTGATCTATCAATTACCAGCAGCCTATGCCGCATGCTAATTGTGCATTTTCTCCTCTAATGCATTTGCAGTGTTATCTTATAGGCTAATGAAACCAAACAAATCAATAAATATAAATTATACATGCAAAGATGTACTGCAGTGAACATAAAGCCTCTAATTAATTGCACTTGATTAATTTATATACTTTAATTATCTCTCCAAGCTGCAGATGGCATAAATATCTGGACAATCTGCTTATTGCTATGTCAGTCATAAAATGGCAGATGCAGGGGAAACTATTAGGTGAGGCTTTGTCACTGAAAAACACAGTTGCTGACATAAAAATGCCTTGCATCTGAATAATTTAAAGAGAGCAAATTGCCAGACAATACATAGCTCTGGACAGCAATTTCTGCAAGGTCTTTGGTTTGGAGATATGTGTGTCTATTTTGCATGAGCAGAGCCCAGTGCTCCCTACATTTTTAGTTATCATTATTTATGTCTCATTTCTAAATGTGTGAGTGTGTGCACATTTAAGTTTCATTTTTCTTACCCCAGTTTACAAATTTCTACACGACATTTATGGGTGGGATGAAGTCATATCTGCCTGCTGAACAATGTCTGCAGAATTATACAACAAAAATATACAACTGTGCCGTAGATTTAAAATGACATTTTTGCATCAATGAAAACAGAGCACGTTTTGAGTCATTTTGAGTTTACGAGAATTCCTGTCCCCATTATGCATGCATGTGAGCACTGTGCGTCTTCTTTTTAAACCCTTTAGTTAATTAATGAACAGGCTGTGAGCATCCTTTTTTAAGCTAATTGCAATGCAGAGCTACATGCTAATAACCTTCACAGACAATCTGAGTTCAAACCCAACAGATGGCATATTGTAGGAAATAAACTTAATAAAACACTGATGCTATTCACATGCGCTTAATAAGCTCATTCTCCAAATAAACAGTGTCATGTAAACACACTTTTCTGATCACCTAACTTTAATAAATGTCTTAACTGCATGTGAGACAGGCTCGCATGCTGATCATTGCTGAATTACTAATTCAATTCTGAGATCATTGTTAGAGAAAAATAATACGTGACATCTTGTCACCATAGGTTACTTTTCTGTACATCACGTTTTAGATTACTTTATCAGTTAGTTGACATGTAAGAGCATAAGGGTGGTGAATTTCAAAACATAATAAAAAACAAATTTATTATGTTTCTATGATATAAAAAAATCCTCAAATACACTCTTTTCTGCAGCAGGAAGAAAGTTTAGTGAAGTTAAAAGAAGTTGTCTTCCAAGGGTGCACAGGGGAAAATATAGTGAGGCTTCTGGGTCTTTCCATCTCGATGCTGCTAATGAGGGTGTTTTTAGTATAATTACCCCAGCAGGGTGTCTGGCAGTATAATTACTAGTAGGGCATTACAGAGGAACATTTGTGAGTCCAGGTACAGTAAATATCTGTCAAGATCTGAAGTGGAGAGGTCTGGTTTCTTTCTAAGGCCGAATCTTTCATAAACAGACTGTTACATTTGCTAAACAATACTTCTCCCGATAACACATAAAAACTTTTAAACACAGAAATGCAAAATGGCCTGCACTGAAGAGGAACCGATACGGTAATCAGTCCAGCCAACAACCAGGGTTTTATGGCTCAGAGTCAAACTGCAGCAACTCAGCTGCCCATTGTTGAGAGTGCTTTATGAAGTAAGTGAATCCCTGGCAGCGATGTGTAGGCGACATCAGACATACAGTTCAGACAACGAAAGTCTGTAAAAACACCTGGAGTTTCTGGCCATAACTTCAAACGGACCCATGCACTCTTTACCCTTTCAGGCATTACATGTGATCATTTTTTAAATCATAAATTGAGAGGTAGAGATGCAGAGGTTCTACTTATAAGAATTTCTGGAATTGATTTAATTAAAAATTAATCACATCTTGAGATGTGATTAATTGTAAGTATTCACATCTTGAGATGTGATTAATTTTAAGTATTCTGCTCAAATTACAACATTCTTGTAAAACTGATTGTAATCTGTCATAATTTTCTAAATTAACTCAATTCACATAAAGAAAACCTCACTCCAGTTTCTGAAATATCAGACTTCTCTTGGGCTTCCTGTCTATGCAAGAGCTGACTTCAACATCATAGTATGATTTAGTCACTTTTAAACAATAATGATCATGGTAGGAGCATCATTTGGGAGGGGGTGATCAATCAGAGGCTCATTCAGCTTTAATTCATGTAGATGCACACCTAATACTCATTACAAAGATGCAATTTCCAGCCAGTCAGCGCAGATTAATAGGGAGCCGTCTCTGCAAGTGTTTCTTTGCTCAGTGCCATGCCTCCATCAGGATGGATGACTTTCATGCAGCTAGAACTCATCCACATGCACACTTATTTCATAGGCGTGTAAATGACAAACTGCTTGGGTGAAATTATAGTCAACTGACAATAAACACAGGAAGGCAGCTCCTTCTTATTCTGTTTAAATTCAACACAATTTGAATCCTAAAATATATATAATAATAGGTTTCAAGTAGGAATGTTGGCTATAAATATGTTGGAACTATAAATATGTTCTGCAATGTCTGTTGTTAGTTCTTACTGAATTTCACAAAATACTATAAAATCATTTCATTTCATTATTTGTACTTGATGACACTGGATTTTCTGTTTTAATTTATACATTTCAGAGATTTAAAAAAATGCTTTATTTGAAATATATATCTATGCAACAAATATTAGTATTAAATAACTTTTTTTTCCCCGCTGTATATAATAATTTATGTTTATTTCCTTATACAGTAAGTATGTTAAAGGGAACACTTTTTTATATATGCAACAGAAACTGCTGACAAAGGACACAAACTTTCAATATTTTTCTAAAATATATTTTCTGGTTTAAAATAAAGAGATGAATGAAAGAATATGTCACAAAGATATTCATTGGCAAATGTCCTGTGGAGCTCCAGGTGGATGTATGCTCCGTTCTGGACTGTCATTAGACGTGCCATTATCCCCACCCACTTCCCTCCCCTTCCTCTTCCCTTCATACCAGTATCCTCCCTCTTCCTCGGCATGCCCAGCCATCCATTCTGCATTAATTGGGTTTGGTACTGGAATCTCCATCTCACGGC
The DNA here is from genome assembly GCA_911728415.1 of Lagocephalus sceleratus. NCBI lineage: Eukaryota > Metazoa > Chordata > Actinopteri > Tetraodontiformes > Tetraodontidae > Lagocephalus > Lagocephalus sceleratus. The sequence goes on along the minus strand of CAJVRN010000017.1, from coordinate 14,555,156 downwards.
ACACCCTTGCATCTCATGAGCAGACATAAAGACGAGCATGTTTAGCACAACAATTATGATAATTGCTGCAGAGCACTCAGCTAAAGGAATAAGTAAATCTGATTAAGAGGCCTTCTGCATGATCAAATATTAATCTGATGTGTCTTCACTCTGACCTGGCTTGGAACATAAGAAGCTCTTATGGTCTTATGCATTAACAGATTTGCACAGGCTGAACTCATAGCAACTAATAATATTGGACATGCGAGTCAGAGTGGAGCTGAATCCACTTACCCTGAAACTAAATAAAAATAGCAAGGACTACACTGGACTAAGCTTTATGATGACTCTCAATTATTGCAAATTAGTGATGACAGTAAACATCAATTAGGAGCAGCTTCTCAGAAGTACCCGTTGAGCTGTATTGAACACGAAGATGTCTTAAAGTTAGACTAATCCGAAATTCTGCTCTGTGTGACAAACACTCACACACCTACACACTGATCTTGTGTCATTTAAGACAGATATATAAAAAAAAACAAAAAAAAAAAACATCATCTCATGGAAGCCTGGTTTATTTGCTTGGTATTATAATCCAGACTCATTCAATATTAAAAAAAAAAAAAAAAAAAGAAAAAAAACACTCTAGGTCTTCTATAGTTAGTTTGAGTAAATTAATTTTGCTACATTTAAAATGGGGAAAAAAACCTTTTAGAAATATAGCAAATTGTAACATATCAGAATTGTATCAACCAGACACATGACAAAACATGCTTTTACAAAAATATCTCACATCTAATCCGATGCGACTGTCAGATTTTATTGGCTGGGCAGTAGAGAGCAAGACATGATGGAGGCAGACACAAACCAGACAGCCACTGGCAGTTTAAAGCAGATTACATTGATATTAAATCAACACAAAGACCCAGTATTTAAAAACACAAAACAGCTTGTAAGAATCATTGGATTATGAATCTGGATTACATCTCGATATCCTCATTGTTGAGAGACCTGACGGAGAGGATGAGGGGGCAGCAGATGACCTACAGTAATCTACTTACAAAGCATATTTAACTCTCTATGATTTATCAATTAGATAAGGCTTATTCTAAGGTCAAATCTTAATTCAAAACATATTGTTTACTCTGTGGAGCATCAGTGCAACAGATGTCATGGTGTCCGCTAAAATAAAGTCACTTTGGAGATAAAACTGCAAGAGCTTGAAGAGCTTGAGCTTGAGCCTCTGTGGAGTGTGTGTGTGTGTGTGTGTGTGTGTGTGTGTGTGTGTGTGTGTGTGTGTGTGTTCTTAATATGTAACTGTATAACTCCAACCACAGGAGCACACCAAATGGCATTAAAATGACAGTATGGTACACTCAACACCTTTGACAGCAGTTCACAGGACTAGTGCATCCAAACAGAAGGAACTACAAGATGGATAAAACAGCAGAGAAATGGAGAAAGAAAGATATTACTGGATGTCAATCAAATAAGCAATCTCTAAACCTAAGGATGTATAGCTGTCATGGATGTATAGCTGTCATGGTGAATATTTAATTATGCATTCACTTGAAGGTTTCATTAGAATTGCTTTTTTCGTTGTTAAACCACATTAATCTTTTATAAACTGGAAATTAATTTATGATTGAATCTCTCAAGTGATACACTATAATCCAGAGACAACATGGATTTAATCTAGAGTTCTGTGAAACAAGAACGAAGGCTTCTTGTGAGAATGATCCTTCTTAACTAATATGAGATTAACCCAGATACTCTGTGGAGCAATAAAAAGAAACACACACTGCTACTGACTGCATGCAAGATTCTATATTCTGTCAGTCATGATTCAGATTGTGTAAAAGAGAAGGGAGCAGCCAGTTTCTAGGTGTGATTTTGCCAAAGACATCTTTATGTCCATTGGAATTATGAAAAGGTAACAAAATCATACTGATATCAGTGCATTACTCTGAAAATAAGTCTTTTTTTAAAGACTTTAAATGAAAAAATTCAGTTCTGTATGTTGCCACGTGTTGTAGATGAAGGCTTTTACAATCCTGGTGTTGTGCAGTGGCAGCAGTGTCTCGACTGTGTCCAACTTCTTCAACTCAGTCAACAGTCAGCCAAACACTGTAGATTTGAAGCGAGCTCAGGATGATCCCTGCGGTGACAAAATAGCAAACTTACATTCTCACGCTATGTTTTCAATATTGCCCTAGAAAATCTGGATGAATTATCAAACCAAATGTTTTTCTTTCCATTGAATGAAAGAGTTTGATGTCTATTTTAGCTGATAATTTTCTCATGAGATCTGGGCCTGTTATTTGACTGTAACTGTATTAAGAAAACTGATGCTTTCACAGTGTTAATTGTTAAACTCACTTAAAATTTAACACAGTTTAGGCAGTGATCACATTAGACAAAATCAGTCAAAGTGTTGTTTTTTTTGCATGTGTGTTAATTTTTACAAGATTAAGTGTGATGATTTAATCTTCTCAGGTATTAAAAAAAACAATATAAAGAATCAATTGCAAACCTAAAACCTGAGAAGCACGTTTGGTTGATAAATCATTTATTTTTTGTTTCGTTTATTGTTTTTGTCTGAATCTGTTCATCTACTTTTCGGATGCTAATGCTGCATTATGCCCTATACCAGCGATCTAGAGTCAGAAAGCCTACAGCTCATCAGGGTCTATAATCCTTCCTGGACACTCCAGCACAAGTGCCAGAATATACTGTCTGAACTACATGAGGGCATTTCTGAACAGAAGACTGCTTTTTCAGCTACCTACGCAGGTCTCTGTCCTCTCACACAATTGGATTATACCAGGACCCCTCCACTTCTAAACAGCTCCCACAGATTTAATATGCCAGTGGAATTTGATATATGACTTAATTTAGATAGAAACCTCATGACAGGCAACTTGTGACCTTCTGTTCAAACACTCATTACGTCTGTGTGAACAAAATTCTGCTTTTTCACGTCTGCACGCACAGATATTTAAACCAGCATTTTTTGATTATTGTACAAAGCTAGTGTACTGTTTAAAATGAAAAGCAAATAATTAATGTTTGTTGAATTTGTCTAACTGATGTTATCATGTATAAAGCACTAAGGATAATTATTAAAATGTATATTTGGGACATTTAAATGCCCAGATTTAAAAAGGGACAAAAAGAGCATCAGTTCAAAAGAAAAATAAATAACGTTGGTTATGTAGATTATTTCATACCATGTTTCAGTGCATTATCCTTCTCTGTCAACAAAAAAAAGAAGGAAATTGGGAATGACAGAAAACAACATTATATCACTACTTTACATTCTGTGAGTATTTTATTGTTGGTATTATCTGATATCTCTTTTCGCACTAAGTGGAACTGCTACCGGTTGCTGAGGTTTATTTTCACTTTGGTGCACATAGAACACGGACAGGTGCATACAGCCCACCGTGGGGTATCAGGTATCCCCTTGGCCGAGGCCTCTCCCATTTGTCATGGTGAATGAGTGGTCTGCCTGACTGCACTTTCTCATTCCATTTCCTCCCGGGCTGCACTGAGGCCCTACCACCCACTGTACACTGTCATTTGTTTAACCCTTTTTCCATTCACATGAAGTGTGAGTAATAATGCTCTTTCACATTCCTCTTTTCAATAGCTTACACGCTTATGACCCCCACCACCACCACTGCACAACCCCTTGCACATACCTTTCAGCTCCTGGTCAGCTTTCATCTCTCATAATTGTGTAAAAAGCTAATTAGTTATTTCCAACAGGTCTCTTGTGGATCACAAAACAATAAATAACCTTTCACCAAATAACTGAAAAATTAAATTGAAATTGGATTTAATATATTCTGACTGAAATCACTTATGAATAAGTATTTGAGAAGAAAAGATATCACAAGCACAGACAAGGAAAAAAAAAAAAAGAAAGAAACTGCTCACTGTTGTTCCACTTCCAAATGAAGATGTTAGGACGTCACCTCCTGCTGTCCATGCTTGTAGAGATACTTGGCCCAGGCATCCTTACCCACCATGTTCCAAAACAATAAAATCCCAACACTGAGCCCACCAACACCCTCCCAGCAACTGTAAGAGAACACTACAATGGAAAACAATGTCTGTTTCTGTTCAGTGAGGGGAAACAAGCGCAGGAGCACAAGTAAGGGTAATTGCAGAACACCCCAAGCTCATCCTATAAAGAAACGCAGCTTTTTTTTCTTTCTTTTTTTTTCCCCCCTTTTTTGCCCCCGCTCAAAGAAAACCAGAAAATTTCCATTTATTTCAAACATTTGCCCCAACTCAGGAACTAATCTAGACTTCTTTTTTTTTCCCTCTTAATAGTGTACAACACATGTCTGTGGGAGACCAGGACAGCATATGTTGTCAAGTTCCACTCTGGTTGCATGTAAAGAGGCTGCAGCACCATCTACTGGCAGAGAGGTAGTCAAAGAAAAGAAAACAGAAAAAGTTTGAATCCGTTGGCACACAGATGCATTTAGTGTTTTTTTTTTTTTCAGATTCTACTTCCATTTCTGCTCTTCATCCAGAATTTATTCATCCATGTTTGTGCTTGGCATAAAAGCACACGTATAGTATGTGACTCAATGGAAGACCCAAACGGCCCCTAATGTCGACATCATGCTTCGACTTCAAATCTAACATGTAGAGGTAAAAGTTCAAGACGGCCTCTTCCTTGCATCACATTCATAACTTTGACCACGGGACATATAAACAACCTTTTTTCTCTCTTGCCCTCATTTCCTTCAGTGGATCCTGTGGACAACTAATAAGGACTTAATCAGCCTGATTGCACATTCATCACTGTGATCTGTTTCTTTTTTGCAGCTGACGAAGAGAAGCGTGTTTTACTTGGGAAATGAAATATTTCGTGACCTGTTGCTTTTGCCCTTCCACTGGAGGCAGAGACCCCACAGCTGAGTAAACAGCCGGGTTTTGTATGAGGCAGGTAACAACTGCTTCCCAGTCTCTTTAACACTGACCAATAAACTATGCTGACATAAAATATGGCATTTTATCAATCAAAAAATGTAACATTTTGCCTTTAATGTATTCTTATTAGGAAAATAAAGAATAAAAGTCACCCAAAGACAGCTGCAGAGTTGAAAATAAACATTCAGTTAGTGCGTAATTTTTATGTTTGTGTGTGTGTGTGTGTGTGTGTGTGTGTGTGTCTGATTGTCTTTTCCTTCAAGTTTCTTCTTTTCCTTTGAAGGCTTTTAATTTTTTTTTACCTGGTTCAAGGGACTAAGGACAGAGGGTGTCACATCTGTGCAGACTGTGAAGCCCAGCAAGTCAAACAGCTTGTGATTTTGGGCTCTAAATAAATCCGAAAGATTGATTGTAAAAATAAAAAAGAAAAGAAAAATAGAAAAGAAAAGTTACAAAATTTGTTGAAAGTGTTTGTTGCTGGAAGAACACCTGAAGCCAAAGATACTGCTGGGTTCTCCTCAATTAACCTACACCTCAAATACTCCAGCTGAGGAACATTGAAGAAAATTTTACTTTACTTTGAGTCAATTCGACTTAATGTCAAAAAGTGAACAACAAGACCAAAGGGATTGGATCTTTATGCAAAATCATGAGAATCTTTGTCTCTGGGGAGGAATTATCACTCAAATATAATCTATTAAAGTCTGAATTGACTGGTCATATACAGTACATGCACATAGATTAACACACAAAGACCCTGTCAGTACAAAGTATAAGCACAGAAAGTTTCTTCTTCCTCTTCTTCTTCTTCTTCTTCTATAAAACTACTTTATTTTACGAGTTTCGAAACACAATATGGTAAATCAATTACCATGGTTTTGAACCTTTGTGTGCAATTAGAAGTTGAGGATTGAAGAAGACATATTATGTTTGCCTGATCAGGGTCTATTGAATTATGTCCTCCCAGTGATCCTCAAATGACCAGTCAGCACTAAAGCATCCATATTATGCCTATAAGTGTGAATTGATTAATATTACTGCAAAGCATTCCCAAGACAATGAAAGACCACCATTGAAACCCGATACCAATTATATGTTTTCTTCTGGGGAAATCGCCACTCAGTGCACTGGATCAATGTGGATTTCAAAAGGTCAAAGCAATGCATTCCTGCTGAAAAGTTAGTGTGCCATAAAGCAGCTCAGCTACAAACAACCAACCCTCTCTTAATGTAAGTGATAAAGTATAAAGGTATACAGTACATATAAGCTCCTAGATCCAGTTGTACAGTTCACCTCACATTAATTCTACTAATGATCAACTACCAGACACCTTTTCTTCTCCTATTGTGATACAGTAGATGTAGAGCGTGACAAATTCCCATCTAACAATCGGAGAAAAGTGGCTACATTCGAGAAAAAAGTGTGTCACAGCTTTTTGTGGCGCATGCTTTGATTCGAAAGAAGTTAGCTTCAAACCTCCTTTGTGTCATGTTTTTATTTCCTGTTAAATTTATCAGTGACAATTCTCTTCAGTAAGGGGATGGTAAGACATCACATTTATGTAGCTGACACAGCTACCATTCATCCCCCACACACCACATTTAAAATACAAGCAAACTCAAAGTGTAGTACTGTATAAAGTACTCTCCTGGTCTGGAAATGCAGCCATAGATTTCACTTTTTTCAACGCAGTTCATTGAAGCAACACAATTACTGTTGAGTAAATACACTAGAATTATAAGTGAATAATACTAATACTTCAGAAAAAAGGTGACTTTTTAACACCTAAAAGGAAGTCTTCCATAATGAGGTGGTAACATAAGGCATCATTAGTCCTCTTGCATTCACACCTGCGCACTCTAAGCACTGTAATCCTCCCCACACATGCAGGAACTATTGATATTCATATGCAAATCTAATTAAAGTCCATATTAGTTGCCTTGGCCTAAATGACCCTAGTGAAACCAACACTTGGCAAGCTTGCAGAGAGGATTTCCTTATGCAAACATGACTTATAGATCTTTGCTTTTTTTTCCTCCCACCTTTTACTGCTCAGACCTCGGAGGACCTCTTTTGAATCCATATTAATTTCCTCTCCGGCAGTTATGTGAGCAGGGTATGAACTGTGCTATTTCACTTTTAATCTGTCGGTAATTTAGTAATGTGTAAACTAATTATGCAACGATATAAATGTAATTGCTTCTGGGAGCGGTTCAGAAAAATCAATGCCTTCACAGAGAATGCTGTAAATTGCATCGGGTTATTATAATCATGTGTCAAGAGCTGATTATGTTATGAAACTAAAAAGTAGATGTCAGCCACAGGTCAATACAGCCTAGCTCCATAAAATCTATGCCTCTCCATTAATGTGAAAGGACTCTGAACAGCATGCCTTCTCCCCTCCTTCCACTTACCTTTCAATGTGCTGTCTACAATAAAATGCAGAATATGATGCAGTATGAGTCCACTTTTGAGTGACATTCCGACAAAAATAATGAAGTCTAAATGTTTGCATGTGATTTTACTGCTGTGATCAACATCAAATACCAGATAACACAATCTGATGAGTCAAAGGTAGAATGAATAATGAAGATGTCACAGAGTTACTTTGCAGATTTGGCAAAATGTCATGGAAAAACAAGTTCTTAGAAGGGTGATCAGAGATTGATGATCATCTAGTTTTAAGTCATGTTTACACTCACATAGAGTAAAAAGTTGAAAATTGAAAAAAGACTTTTTGGACCCTTCCCTTGACTGGGTCATAAAATCTACAATAATTTGGAAGGCAGTTCTTATGAACAGATAACAGATCAAAGTTTTACACAAACGAAAACACAGTTAAATACAATACTTCTTTGATGAGACTGAAACTGCAAAGGACCAAAGCATGTTTTAATGTAGCAGTGACTGGGCTGAATGGCCATTTCTGGTAGTAATTACAGATGCCAGAGATTATGATTGATAGCCTTTGTTTACAGTAAGTTAAAGGGGGAAACAGATTTCAAAACATCGCTCTCTTGCACACATAAATAATGTGTGCAGGAGAAACTCATGAATAAAGATGTTTGGAACAGCAGCAAAAGCTTCAATAATCAAACAGCAATAACATTTCCCATTTTTACCATGGAATTATGTCTGTATTATGTACCCACACATACATCTTAACTTGACAGTTTTCAGCCAACTGTGAAAATTACTGGAGGTAAATACAGTGCTTATGTCAAGGAGTACTCATCAGGGGAGCAGTCTGGACCTCTTTCTACTGAAAATGATGAAAGACGAACATCCTGAAAATAGTATTTTCATCTACTTTGCAACACATGATCTCTGATTTCCAGACAAAACACAAGTGGAAATTTTTTTTTGCCATGCTAATATCTTACCATGACCAACTTGTTATATATTCACATTGAGTCAGTTTCATGTGTAAAATATTTAAAAAAAGGTTCAAAAAGAAAATTTTCATTTCATTCATTTTCATTTTCAGACAAACAATTTTAAAATATCTGATATATCTTAACTTTGTTGGTGAAAGTCATATTTCACATAGAAAGCATACATAAGTGAATATCTGGCTTCTACTGTTCTATTTGGCCACAATAAAGTTATCTTCTCAAAGCAAAATCTGTCTTAACTTTCTTTGTGTGTTGTGGTGGAGGATTCAATGTTCTTTCTGGTTCTGAGTCAATCAGATCCAGGTTAGGTAGGACTATACTGAAACATCCTTTCACTCACTCACACCAAATCGCTCTAAACCTCTCTCCTGTTGAACAAATTGCTTGAACCACAGATTTTCCTGTCTGGGGAAGGATTGATCAAGCTTTGAAGTCTGCAGGTCAGTGTAAGGCCAACTTCTGAAGGCATTGGTGTGCAGCTGGGCTGGTTTCAGTATCATGCTGCACACATAAATATATCAAAAATGTGTATTTTCTTCTTGAGAACAATCAAATTTTATGGATGATGATTAGAATTTATTTTCTCAGTAACATAGGGAAAGTGACTGAGAGCGATAAAGAGGATTTGATTTAAGATCCTTATCAATGTCATCATTAAAAGAAAGTTAGGATTCAACATTATTATATACAACAATTTTTCTTTTTTCCTTTCTTGAAAAGTGTTAATTAAAACAATGTTTGATCATGTTTGACAAGCTTGACAACCATATACTTGCTTTTGTAAATACGCAATAATCTTTCACACTTGATTTCCTTGAACACTCACATGGTTATATCTGACATTTGCAGCAGCTCCACTGGGCACTGGGATTCCTCAGGGCTTCACTTTAGGCCCCATCTTGTTTACTTTCTCAAAAATGTTGACTTTTACAGTTGTAAAATGCGCACACTTTGGAATTCCATAACTTACTGCAACCTAAATGAACATATTTCTGATTAATTTCTCACTTTCACTGAAACCTGCTGAATTTCAGGGACAAGAGTGTACTGTGGTGAACTCTTGTCTGTATGAAGATGTGTAAAGTTTTGCAGCAGGAACTTGGAGAGTAAGTTCAGTACTTTTGACAGAAGTTACTGATTCCCATTTTTCAATAAATGTCCAACACAAGCATGATCCTTTATGAAGCAAGCATACACTTTGTATTTGTGGGCCTTTGCAGCTACAGGCCACACACAATGAAATGTTTTCATATCTCACTTGCAGAAATTTGCTGCAGCCACCTAAATAATAGTTATAAGGCAAAGGTTGTCCAAGCCATTTACTCTCTCACTGACTGGTGACCATGGGGAGCTCCATCCCCATGTGAATGATTTGCTTATGGAAGAGCTGGTCAATCATGGAATGATTCGTAAGAGCTGAGGTCACTGGCAGATGATGAGGCTAATTAATCTTCCTTTGCACTCTAGTCGCTAATTATTTTCTTCCGCAATTACAGCCCTTATACAAACTACCCTCCTGAACTGATATAGCCCACCCGGACCTCCCAGCCATAAAGAAGTCATACATTTGAATCTAGGATTAAATTAGAAATAAATATGAAAACAATGATACAATCTTTACAAGGTCTTTGTTTTCAATTGCAGTAATTTCAACAGGAACTCATACACAAAAGTTAAAGGACTGATGGAACTGATTATTTCTATGTGGTTCATCACTCCCTCAGACAATTTCTAAAACTTCACCTCAATGACTCGTTAATACGCCACTTGTGGGTGCGGGAATTGCTTTGTTATGCATCAGCTCTGATCTCCACTCTCTGCCAAAATACACTGGCTTCTTTTTCAGTGTGCAGCACAGTGTGGCTCCAATGGGCAGCTAGAAATAAATTCACACATGATCCTGGTATTACCACTTTGTAGTGTATAAAACAAGCCACTAAAGAACATGTTTGTTCTCATCCAAAGGAGTGACACCTTTTTTTCAGATTTTAGTGACTGTACAATGGGTAAATCCATTATTTTCACTTAAATGCAGAGTTGCTTCATTACATATTGCGTATTAGGGTTAGTTTTTCATACAAATATATTTGGAAAGTGGCTTCCTGACCCTGTAATGCACTGTGCAAAGTGTCATGCCATCCAGCAAAAATTTAAGTTGCTGTAAAACAACTGGAGTGAGTGTACACACATGCGTTGATTTGAATAGGAACATATCAGCTCCAGCTTTGTTTCAGAGCAGAGATGCAACACAAATGCATTCGGTGCATGGAGAAAAATGCTGTCAGCCAGCCAGTCTGCATGAGCCAAGCAACCACAGCAGTTAAGAGCAGCATCAGATGGCAATGATGTCTCAGTACCCCAGCAAAGAAAAGTGAGACAGAGAGTCCAGTCACAAGACCGAAGGATAAGGATGCTGGGGTAGCAGAAGAAAGCATTTTGAAGACCCCAGGGCTCAAAAACAGCTAGATTTACCCTTATGTGTTAGTCTGGAGGAGCCTCGGTCATTGATCGAGGCTGGAAAGCAATGGAAGCCGCCATTTACGCTGGAGCAATACAAGTGTGCTGGTATTGATTGATGAGGTTGGTCCTGTTAATATTATTTATGGCAGGGGGGCTCCACAGCTAGATGGCAGAGTGATCCCCCCTATAATAAGTGGTAATTGATGGCACAGAGGGGCTAAGGCCTACTCACTGACCCCAGTCTGGTGGAAGTCAGATGGATTGCCTCTAACACAGTTATGATTGATATTATCAGATTACATAACCCTCTACAGAAGCCTTGTGGGCTTGCTCAAGAGGGCACATTGATTTTTGATTAGGACGCCACTCAACACATCTAGGAAGGAACGGGGAAAATATAACCTCCAGTCACTCAACATTTCAAGACATTTTCCTGTTTAGCTTTGGTTCTCCTCTCCAACAATATTAGGCATTGAGCATTGGTGCTTTATAATTTGAAAATAGTGAAATTGAAGTTCTAAATTGAAAAAGTGTCTTAAAGTTAGTATGAAAATTAAAATATGCAGCTGCAGTTTGAGCAAATATCTAGTTAAATTGAGACAAAAAAGTAAAGGACATAGGAGAGGGAAACGGAAGTCAAAGAAGTTCCATAGGCCTTCAGCTAGTCTTGAATATCAGCACTTGAGATTTGTTTTCAATGGAAAATATTTCCAAATTATTATTTCTCCATTCAAGAATAATAAGAAGTAGAGTCCTGGTAGTCCTGTCTCCATTTTATTTACAGAATAGATTTAGGACTGTAGCAGAGGAATTAGTTGAGAAACTCCTGCTTAGACTGTTTTACATTTGCCAATAAATTCCGAGATTAATTAGAAGAGACTTGTAAATATGATACTAACAAATTGTTCTTCTTGTGCACTTCCCTCATTGTTTTATTGCATGTGTGGGCAATCTACCAGATAGAGCTTAATTGATCTGCGTAACGATCTTCAATCCCTCCAACGCTTTTCCCTCTTTCTCTAACAGCCTGCATGTAACCCCTTAGAATCTAATGCCCTAACCCCCTGCCTCTTTATCCACCCTCACCCTCATCAGCAAAGAGTAAAGCTGTGAATATAAACATTATGAGCTTTGGGTTCAAAACTTAATGGTTCACAAATCAACCACTATGGATTTTCTGCTACTCTAATCAATACCTGCTGGAGGGGGTCATGATTTCCAGCTTTCAGATATACTCCTACTGTTATTTCATATCCTTGAGGTGAAGATGCCGTTGGGGAGGTGGGATCATTTTATGTAAAGAAAGACAAAACAGTTGAGCATCTGGCTGTTTTTCTAAGCAACCTTTGTGACTGCACAATAGTTGCCATGTGTTTCCTACTAAATAACTTAGTTGAATAATTTTAGCTGAAGAAAAGGAAATGATTTTGAACAGAGACATAATTCACAAATCTGCAAATGTAGTCTGTTACATTGTTGTATCTCTGTAATTTTGTTTGTGAGGATGACCAAACTTTCCCAACATGACTTGGACTACTTGTCAATACAGAAGGCCTCTACACAATGTCGAAACAACTAAAAAACACAGGCCCTAACTAAAAGAGAGCCTTGCATGATTAATGACCTCCAATTAGTGCCTGGATGGGCAGGTTTCATGGTTTCCTACTACTCACACTGCCCCAACCAATGATAATCTTTCTCAGGCACGCCTCAAAAGCTCAATCCCCCTACAATAATAACATCCTGAATTGGAACAAGACACTGCACATTCCAAACAATGCCAGGCACTTTTTCATTACAGATAGTGTAGTTTGTTGTGGTTTGGAAGAGTTGCTTCATGTGTCATATTTTTTCCATTTCCTAAAGTAGCACTGTAATAAAATTATATAGAAAATGTGCTTTTTATGGATCAGATGCCAATCATTATTTCCTTGTTAATTTTCCACAAAGGCAAGAGAGCAGTGCAGGCTTCCTCAGTAAGATTCATTAAAAGAAGACAGCAATATTTATGTGCATGTTTCTTTAGTTCTATACTGATAGTTTTACTCACATTACATATATGAGAAAGTTGTTGTTAACAGTAAGCACATGTCTGCATAGAAAACCTCGTCTGTATTTTAAATTCACACATCTTCATGTTTTAATGAGCATTGTATTTTGATCCATGATTAGCCATTTGGACAACATGTTGCATGCTGAATGTTGTGCAGGCCTGAAAGAATTACTTCTGTTCATGGAGCCCTGACTCTGACTCTGCTCCCAGAAACCACTCTATTATTAAGGCCTGGAAGAGACTTCAATGGATGGGGGAAACGAATCTGTAAACAATTAAACACAAACCGCATTTGTGTTTGGTAAGGACTGGCTGTTGTTTTCTGATCCCAGAGGAGTAGGAAGATGCCGCAGAAGTAGCATTAAAAAGAGAAAGGATGCGTGAACAGCTGTTTTCTGGGACGGCTCTCGGTGCTCACCACGATTTCCCTCTGTAATCCCGGGTCTGGAACACCACAATCCTGGCATCATGCTACACTTCATCCTCATATGGTGCACATATGAAAGAGCAGACGTACAGTACGCCATAGTCCTGTGAGCCACATGTATTAGAACATTAGTGGGTGGGGACACAACGACCATAAAATGTGTGTGTTTGCATATCTAGTGTCGGATAATTTAAAGAGAACAACAAAACAATATTCAGATATTGGCAAACAGACACATATGCATTGAGGTGTACGTTTTGAGAGAGAGAGAGAGAGAGAGAGAGAGAGAGAGAATGTGATTAAGTCTGTTTATGGAGTCCTATCACTGACACACAAGAGCTGGACCACCTGCAGTCTGGAAGTCATTACTCCAGGGTCACGGGATATCCTACATGTAAACTCTGAGTCACTTCACCTCAAATTGGGTGTAAAGATCCCATTTCCTCTCATCGACAAACTGAACCACCTGCAGGGGGATAGGATATGATAGAGTTGATATATTTGCCCTCTATTGATATTCTGTTATACTGCTTCAATGGCGCAACCTGTCAGCAAGTTTTGACAGACCAAAATGTTGTTTGGTCAAAGTGTATCAACCCTCACTGATGTGAAGCTTCTCTGCAAGTTACATCATTATCCCATCATCCCATTCTCCATGTGTATAATTTCAACACAATGTGGTTGTGGACTAGCAGGCCAGACTGCCTAATTATTCTTCATTAACATGAATATGCAGGTTATTCTGGAGAATGTGTCTTTTGTGACTGTCATAGTGAAATCTAATGATTAATTATTTTGTAGGCATGTGGTGTTGATATGGGAATATTTTTGCAGTACAGTATGTGTACTCAGCTGTGACATTAAAGAAAATACAAAGCACGCTTCATGTTTGTTGTACCATCTTGTGACTGGAAGGCAGACGAGAAGATGGCGTGTTGAAGTAGATTGATGCATCCCCTCTTACTGACAGTTCTGAATCATTACTCTGGCTGCCCACAGCACCAGCAGCTCTGGAATGTCTGATAAAATGATATTAATTCCACACATTAATGAGATTAATGAATCAGTGCAGCTCAAAGTAGAGAAAGCAGCTTTTTTCTTTTGTCTGGCCCTGAAATAATAACACAAAGGTAATTATAGTGCATCCATCAATCTGCTGCTGGACAGTCTAATTATCTGGGCATTTCTGAAGTGCTCTCACTTCCTCACATCCATTTGTATTGTGTGATCTGTTATTTTTTCATTAATGGTGAGCGGCATCTGCGGCACCACGTGCATGTTACAGTGACTACATGTCAGCAGCAGCAGGCGCTATGATTGAGAATGACGTGTCTTTAGATTGGGAGATCCAAAATTTCCATGATGGATGAAGACATCACACTGCTAAGAGGTACATATCATCTGCTCATCATGCACCTTGACAAAGCATTCTTATCCTCCAAAGAGAATAATGAGGAGGCTGACAGCTCATCCACTATAATCAATGGCTTTCAAATGAATAACCAACTCTACTAATTGAACAAAGAAATACTCCTGGAATTTAGTCTTAATGGAGCTGCTACAGTCTTTCTGAGTTGTTTCTCTGGTTTGTTTTGTCTTTCTGAGAAAATAATATAAAATAAGTAGTTAATAGCTTTTCACTGGTTTATGCGAATTATATAATAAGTTATATTTCCATTTTCACTGTGTAAATTTCAACTGGGTGATTAATTTTATGTACGAAGAACAGTAAAATATAAAAATATGGGTTCAGTGATTTTTCAGTCTATATAATAAAGATCATAACAACTGTATTGTACGTGAACAGATGGAAACACCTCCACAGAGCATTTGCAAAGCATGCAACCAAGACCTGGCCAGTCTGCAGCAGTGTTCAGCTCCATCATCTGGACTCTAATGGATTTCCAAAACAATAATAATTACAAGAGCTGATCGGAGTGGAACATGGTTTGGCTCAGCCAGCCCTCCATTCTGACTAATTGAGAGGTAGAGCAACTTCCTGGAGCTTCCTCATTAATAGACGGGGTAAATTTCTCAGTAAATATAATGTCTCCTGCAGCTGTCCAAGTAACGTTTTTTTTTTTTTTTTTTTACATTTCAACAGCACAATGTCAGAAAGTGTCTTTTTGGTACTTCACACAAAACACTGTTCGCTCCAGCATCCTTTTTTCTGAGAAACTAGATTCTACCACACCTGAACAAATATACAAAGTTAATAAGTTAGACTGTTGTATTTCTTTAACCTGTTGTTTAAAGCTGTCCAAGTTTACATTAGCTCCAAAAAAATTAAATGATGAATGTCTTTAAAATGTTCCACAAATCACTTAAAAGGCAATGTTATGGTGAATCTGACTGCAGGGACAAGCTCAAGGGCAGAGTCACCCCATCTGATAAACACTCACTTTAGATCTCTAAAGCAATGTCCTGGTGGGAGTCACTAGCAAAACCAAGAGCTTGTACTTGGGTTACAGCTGTGGAGCCAATACAGACAGGTTAATGGTAATATCATAGAGCAGTCTCAACTTTTATTACAATAAACTCATTCAAATTTGAGCTCAGTCATTCCTCTGGATTCAAGTGGCTTGTAAATGGCTCATAAATGTCCGTTTATTTTTATAAACACTGGGGTCAGTTATCCAGCAGGCCTGGCAGAGGGACACTTACTCAGAAGAGGTTCTTGTCTTTGTATTTGCATAGAGGCAACAAAGATGACAGTAAAATAAACGGAAAAAAACGTAAAACAGGACACAGCCCTCATCCTGTGGATGTTAGGAAAAGACCTGCTTGTACACTCCAGCACAAGATGATCGTGTCTCATTTCTGGCTGCCTTCCTTCGTCTGAAGCAAATAAACTTTATTTTGTAGTGCACTGCTATTTTAGAGAGTGCAGCTTATGAGCCTGAGTGAAGCAGTAATGGATGGGTTTATAACAACAAAGCAGAGGTCTGTTTGACATAGAAAACCGCTGACGATTGTATTTTTATTACAAAATTAAAAGGCAGTTCTGTGCATAAATGTGTGCATTTATGATATTTTTTTCCTGTACCATTCTTTTTTCAGTTCTCCCCTTGCTTTACCACCCCTTTTCCTGTTTTTTTACCCAGCCAGCCATTAGCAGGATGCCCCCACCCTATATTTGCCTGGTCCTGCTCAAGGTTTCTTCCTGTCTTCCTGTTCCTGTATATATATAGTTTTAACACTATAGTTGGTTGGGAGGTCACACTCTGGATTTGGTAAAGTGACTGGTGACAATTTTAATTGTAGCAGACACTATACAAATACATTGACATAGGAAAATATGAAAAACACATCAAGGTAAAGATAATAATAGTGGTATTTAATTAGAAATATCTCTTTCTTCTTGAAAATCTAAAAATGAGAGAAACTGTTCACGCAACATTTTCATAACATAAAATTGTGCACACCCTGTATAAAAAGTGCAAAATATAGACATATTCCTTCTTTCTGTACAAATAATTTAAGAAGTAATAAGAAGTAGTTTTAATAAAGACATAATATATGCTGCCACTCAGATCAACTGAAAAGCAAGAGATTTACATTTTTTATATGAGGCATAGCATAAAGTGAAGAGGTGATCTTTTACAGAAACATAAACTGTGTACACAATGTGTACACAATGTACAACAAAGAATATTATCATTTAATTTTCACTTGTCTCACGTTGTCAGACACTTGAAACAATGGAGCCTCAGTCAATATGACAGGTCCAAACTGTCTCATGTGAGGTCTCATGTGCGTTGTGATACGTTATTTGTGATTCCTCTGGTCAAGTGATGAATCCAGATCATCCCACACCATAGCATGTTTAAGTTGAGTTATTTGCTGTAATGTCTGATAGATAATCTTCTTGCCATGACCCATGTGGTTTGAGGCGATTTCATTTTCCAACCTCTCACAGAAGTTATCTAAATGGATTGTACAATAATGGGTTGTGCCCCGAAACCACATAGTAAATAATTATTCCGTATTTGAAGGTTTGACAGGAAAAATTAGTAACAATCACTGAGAGAACAGGTGTTTTTCTTCTTCTTTCTCCTTTCTGTCCCTTCCTGAGCGCCTGCAGCAGAAAAGGTTGTGTACAAGGGTAGTATTGATTCTGAAACCATTTGACAAAGAATAAATAAGACAGGAGTGGAGGGAGGCCTTAGCCATGAGCTTTTTGATCAATCAACATGTCACAGCTGGAACTAAACTCAATTCTTATTTATCAAAATCCTCTACTTGGTTAAAATGGTATGCAACAAGAATTCTCAGCAGCCTTAATAGTTCTCTAAGCAACAAATATCAATTTCTCCAGCATGGATTTCTTGACCAAGCTACTTTGCTCTGAAATCTTTATTTGGGAGGAGAAATTCATTGGAGTAGAGTACACATAATATATATACGTGTGTGTGTGTGTGTGTCTGTGTGTGTGTGTGTGTGCAGGGATTGTTCATGTAAAAGAAATAAACATAGCAGAAATGTCAAACTTCTTTTTTTTTCGCAAACTTAATCAACTATTACAAATTACATTAACTTTTTTGTTGTTTGAGGATGGAGGTTATATGTCTCCTCTCTAGTTTTTAATTACAAGGGCAAAGACTATTAATTAGCTATTGTCATTTTGATTATTTTAAAACGGTTTCATTTTGAACTGCATGAGAGAGCCTCATGTTTTAATATGAAAAAACCACAGCAGAACAGGAGGGCTATTCCAGTTCCTCTCCCAAAAAGCCTTAAAAGAAATTATAAGAGATGATAATAAATCAGTAGCTACATGTAACATCTCTAGTAGCTTCAAGGTAGATTTTAAAATATATATATATAATTTGCTACAATGTACAACTCATTAGATGAAATGTCTGTGACTGTCTATATAGTAGCATAATAAAAGATTTGAGATCACCCAAAACTTACTATAGCATTAATTTTCCATGACAGAAAGATATTGAGTTGATATTTCGTATTAAGTTTGTAGAGTAAAAATATTTATCTTTAAAATTGATTATGTTAATAACACCTCTTAGTTATGTAAAAGCCAAAAAAAATAATTTGAGAGAAAACGTTTAAGTGAAAAATGTGTATTGCCACAGTTCAAATAATGAATGAAAGCTCATTCG
This sequence comes from Lagocephalus sceleratus, assembly GCA_911728415.1. Taxonomy (NCBI): domain Eukaryota; kingdom Metazoa; phylum Chordata; class Actinopteri; order Tetraodontiformes; family Tetraodontidae; genus Lagocephalus; species Lagocephalus sceleratus. The sequence continues at coordinate 14,536,772 of CAJVRN010000017.1, read as the reverse complement.
CTAAACGTAAGTATAATCAATCTGAAATGCTTATGACAATTAACAGTGCAAGATGCAATAAAAGCTGGGTGTTTTGACATCTTAGATTTGGATTAAACCTGGTTTAATAGGATAATTTTTCTCTCCAAAGGTACTCTTTCAAACAGAGACAATCAATTATTATGAATTATACATGCATTGAATTAAGTGTCCAATGCCATTAATATATCTCATTAGTTTGCATTGAGTGCTGGAGATTTTCCCCTGTGTGACTCCTCCATCAAAACGAGGATGGTAGGGCGGGTGGGGGGGGTGCATATATGGTTGGGGAGAATAACAGTATTTGCATTGAGCAGCAGTGCTATTGTGTCAGTGTCAAATGAAGCACTTGTAATGTCTTGCCTGCTAGAAAGCATGAGCTTTATTCATTTTATATATTTTCATGCATTAGTGTCGGGATGCGTCGCTTTCATTTGTCAGAGACGAGCAGGGGCTCGTCATCGTACGCAGGTGGATTTGTTAATACAACAAACACTTAACTATGAGATCATCTACGCTGGGTTATCCATCTTGCCTTTTAAAGGTCCATGTGGCCCAACTCCAGCTCTGATCGGACTGGCCCAGTCCTGTTCCATTCAAAAGCATGTTCTCTATGAAAATAATATCCATTAGGGAGATTGATGTATCTGGGGGTCACTTGGGGGGGAAAGACACAAGTCCTGTTTATGTATACATTTCCATTGAGATGCTGTGTTTGAATGGGACACCGCTGCTGCTGCTGCTGCTGTTGCTAAATACTAAGCATACCACCCTCTTGTCCTTGGACAAAGTCACTACATTTTGCATCCATTCATCACAACCTGAAATCCTAAGTGTCTCTTTCACATCATACAGTTCTACACTGGCATATGAACTCTGGCAAGTATCTTATTGTGTGATATTGGTATGCCCAGTCATGTCTGACATAGAAGTCTGTGTCAAATGTATTCAAGGCACATCTCACAAACTCCAAACAGCGACAAAACACGGCCCGATGTGTTATAAATACAGATGCCTCTTGTGAAAAATTAAACACAACTGCAGACACTAAAAACTGCTTAAATTAGATAATTTGCCAAATGTTACTACCTGAATGTATTCATAACAACTCGCTGTGGCCTCTCTCTGCAACTTTATCAAAAATTCACACAGGTTCTGTACTAATTCACTGACTTCCACATATCCGTTGACCTTTATAGTAGGCCACAGACAAGATGGTGCCAATTGAATTGCAACAAATCTGTCAGGCAATGCCAAAGATCAACTCTTGCTGTCATGTAATCTCAGAGAAAATCAGTAAATGAGAAAAGCTGCCAGAACTTTTCTATTGTGGAAAGGTGAACAAAGGTCACCTTTCCACAATATAAATAAAAAACAAATATGCTTATTATGTGGATAAGTTATTTCCAAATAATTTATTCATAGGCTTTATTTTCAATAGTGAAATTAATTAATTTTGAGGGTCACTGAAGAGTGTGAAGGAAGCGGTAGAGAAGATGTCTGTTGAAATATGAATGATTATTTAGGGAGCAACTATCTCACTACAACAATGACTATAACTATACATTGCTGTTTTAGGTATATTGGTGTATGGATGAAGTTGTTATTCTGAAGTGGAAATACGCAACTGACCCAACATTTGCCTGAAATTACTCTTGCTTGTTTTTGAGGGAGGCAGGTGAATTGTGCCCTTATAACCAATGTCAGAGATTCAATTAAGCACAAGGAAAGCAAATGATCCCAATGAACTAATGATTAATCCAGCAGGTCTATTTACTAATGTACCAGAATGCATTAGAGGCATAAGTTAATGGGGACAGGACATCAATTCAAATACAAATGAACCACATTTGCATTGGATGCTTATTGACTGGTGTAACAAAACAAATTACAAAAGGTAATCTACTTATAAACCATGGAGACGGATGAAACATGACTCCCAACATACTGTATGTGCAGTTTTGCCTCAAGAAATGACAGGATCTGTAGAAACAAGTTCATTGGTTTCTTGTTAAGACAAGATATCTAATCAGACTAACTGAGTTTACTGTCATTGGCAACAGTGTTTCTTTGACTGGACATGAGTGAATTATTAAGTTAAAAATATTGAGCAAACATTGTTCATCCTATGATTTCTGTTACATATCATCACTCACTACAAACTTGATGATTAGCAACTATCATCTCCATCTGTGTGAGAATTTTTCCCACACTTATCTCTGCAAAGGCGCAGTGACAGTTGGGACTATGGCACTGCTGACATGGCTTCAGTGGAGTGAGGGCCAGTCCCTGAGGGTGAGTAAAGAAATAAGGATACTCCTCCCCTTCTGTGGATGAAAGGCCTGGACTTAATCCTCGCTTTGTTCTTGTACATAGATGAACATGAAAGCCCACTCCTGTGGATTGTTTCTTTCTGGGCCCTTGGGCAGCGCTGGACCCAGAAGATGGTCTTATCAATAATGCAGCATATTTAACTACAGGCTGTAGAATATTTTTATCAGAAATTTATCAACTCTTTCCAGCAGTAATGACATTTTAGTTGGCTTGTCTAATACAATGTAGTAAGTGATTTTTCAACGGGGAGAAGGGGGGTATAAAAAAAAAGAAAAGCATCAGTTCTATTTGATGTTTCGGTCTGGGATTGATCTCAGAGGAAAGACTCAGATTCTGAAAGTAGGATTATTGGCTTCCCTGGTTTTCCTCAGATGTCAAAGATCTTTGAACAGCCTTGTAAAGTGCACCACTTCCAGGCTGCTGGTGAACTGTTTATGAACTCATCAAAAGAGTACCTGTCCACATATTAATAAGGCATTATGCACATGACAGGGGTCCCATTCCCACACATACCCGTACCCCTGAGAATCTGGCTAATTTTCCTGGAAAACAGGACCTTCAGATTCCCGAGCTAGTGTTTTCAAGTAGTTGTATACATACACACACACACACACACACACACATATATATATATACGTGTGTGTGCATGCGCATGTATATATGTGTGTGTGCTTGTGCATGTGAATGTGTATACATAACAACAATCTAATCAAGTATTATCTTAATTTGACAAAAGGACCATATTTGAATTTTATTAGAAAAGTTCTGAAGAAGGCATATGGGGTATGTATTTCAAAATGTTTGCTAAAATGGGGCCTCTGATGGACCAGGGGGTAGCACTAATGCTTAAGTGTAATTGATAATGTAAAGGCAGATGGGAGTCTCCAGGGACACAGAAAGAATCCAAGCAGATGGTCAAATTGCTGCTTATTTATGTGAAGCAGGGGGCCCAGCCCCCTCATCTGCGTTGTATGATGAATCATTACAGCTCTCTATGCATAAACACCAATATGTTTTTCAGTCTCAATGGTAAAGCTAGACAAAGTATAATTTCTCAAAGTATCTTTTAGGAATGTTGGGAGCTGTTGCTTCCATAAACAACCTGCAACTGGTTACACTAACGAAAGAGCAACCACTTACAGTTCACTATTCCTTACCAGACTCAGAAATTAGGGAACTAACAGTAGCAATGGATAACTTTCCTACAAAACAGAATCAACGCATAATCGGTTTGTTCTTTAGCAAGGAGGAAATAGTGCACACAGGCTTTCTTTTGTTATCGCTCCACATGTTTTGATGACAGACCCTGTCATTATGTTCGATCAGCAGTTGTGTGCAAAGACACAGACAGATTGGTTAATATGTTTGAAACCTCTTTGATCCCACCCTTTCCCCTGGGTTAACTCCATTAACGTCACCCCAGACAACCCATTTCATATTTACTGAGACTGTTTCATCTCCCCATGCAGTAATTGGCCTCCTAATGTGAGAGCACTGGTGTGAAGGCCATCCATCGGTCTGAAATTACCCAGCATGCTCTCACTTTTGCTCATAAAGACACTTCAATACTAACAAGCTTTTCACTGTTGGAGATTGTAGCTTTAAGCAACAGTTCTAAATCATTTGTGCAAAGCTGTCTGTTGTTGATTAAAAAATTGCGTTAATACAGCAAAAATATCCTTGAAAATGTTAGTGAATCTAGGGTACATCACTAGCTCTTTGTTCTGGAAAAGAGATAACCTGATTATATTGTATGATTTATAACTTTAGTTCCTGTTAATTAGAATGGATCCACAAGAGCTTAGAGCTCCAGTTTTGAGAAGGAGAGGAAGGAAAACACATCAAGAGATAAAGAGAGATAGAGAGATTTTTTGCACATAACTTGATTAATTAAACCCTTGACATGTGCACAGCATCATCAGGATCTTATTTTAATGAGTGTTTCCGGTTTTTCACACATCTAAACTGACACACTCGAGGAGCAGCAGATGGTCCATTTGCAGCTTAGATCTAGAAAAATAGTGTTCTGTCGACTTGGTTTGAGCTGGCGGAGGTGCAAGTGAAAGTTCAGCTAAAGATGTTAACTGCATAATGAAGTACCCGCAAATCTTCATTCTATGCACATGCACCACACAGAATTACAAACACAACTCTGCTGCAATCAAGGCTGCAACACAAAAAAATAAAGTTAATAGAGATATGATTTACCTCTTCTCTTAATTATTAATTTAATATCACATGATTGTTACAATTCCTGAAATGCTGGGGAATTATAATTTCTATTATTTTACATAAAAAAGTGATATACCATATTATTGTGTTCATTGGTATCAGATAAATGTACACTTGTGATTACAGAAACCTGTGACCTACAAAAACCTGTCCAGAGGACATGAGTAGGTCATTAAGTGGGGAATGTTCAACACCACCCAGAGCCTCCAATCCTTTAGCTTCCAGAGTAATGCCAGGGAATATTAATATTTGCTTTTCATTTGAAGCAGCAGTAGTGCTCTGTTCAGAGGAGTGGAGGAGGGTGGGTGTCTGGACTGTAGTGAATGTGGCCTTCAGACAGGATATTATAGAGACCAAATATGTTTAATTGGCTTATGAAATAGAAGATTACTGTAACTGAACTTTCTAAAAATACAGGATGTGTGTGAAAAGACACAATGTGAGGTCTCATTAACATTAGTGTGAGATAAAGGCTCTTTGTGCCCATCAGGATGATTGACAGGAGACTTGAAGTTGCCATGTCACAGTAACTGTGACGATGTGTCTTTGACTAGTTAAAGTGGCGGCGCTAAAGTGTTGAGGAGAGCTTATTTAACACACAGCATTACACCTCCAGTCACAAAGAGAACAATCAGAGTGTGACAGAGTTGTTGCACAGTGGAACCACTTTGGGTTCTAAATAGAGAGGTTAAATCTAAGTAATAGGGACTGTTTGGAGAGCTGGGGATGTGCAAGACACTATCAAGCATCACAAGGAAGTGAATCAATGGGTGATCTACACCAGTGGGTACATGTTGAAGCAAGAGTTCCTGACCATTGTATCTGCAGATACACTATCCTGTTAATCAGGGACATGAATATAAAAATAAACTAATTTATCTGATGAATTTGATGATTAGAATCCAAATCCAGTAGCTTTTACCAAAACAATCTGGAAGCAGGCCAATTTCTGACAATCAAGATTTTGATTATTACAGTACACATCTTTTACAAAAGCAGAGGCCATGAAGCTGTTTTGATGCGATAGTCTAACAGTTTGGAAAATATTTTAAGAAACATTAGTGCAGAAGTCTCACATTAAACCATATTCCTTTAGCAAAGGCTACATGAAGCAAAGATGAGTACAGCAGTGGAACAAGGCTGTTTGTTTATAATATTTGGTTGTTTTCTATCCATCAGAACTCACTCCTTAAACCTCCTGTGCAATAAGAGTGTAGGGGAGCATTGATTTCACATATGTAACAAATAGGAAGTAGATGGCTCGACAAGAAAGCTTTCATTTAGCGTAGTGCCCACTCATTTTGCACTTCAAAGACAAAAGTATGATTCTGTTAAAATAGTGTCAGTGTCTGTACTCCATTTTGGTAATAAGCTCCCAGAAAAAAGGGGGAATCTGGAAGCAATTTGGGATAGTACAGAAAACCTTTCTTTTTCCTCTCACAACAGTGTTTCTAACTATTGACCTCTACAGTCTTTGACTGGCATTTCCAGGAATTCTTGGATGCCAGTGCCGCTCTTGAACGGAACTTTTTAATTCTGCACCTCAGTGTTTTTTCAGGCCTCGTCTCTTGGGTGAGGTACTTAAAACTATTACTGCATCCTCTCTCTTACACATTTTTTAAACAGTGGACCCCTCTCATACAGCTGACTGAAATATTTTACAATGGACCATAAGCAAGCAGAGCCTGAATCTATTCATATTTATCTAACTTTGAGATTGTTAAAAGTGCTCACTGCCTGTCTGTTGCAGGAGAAAATTCCAGCCAAAACTACAAAATAGACCTAATATTCACCTTGTGCTTACAATGCACTGAAAGAGTCTGAACACTTTCTTTTGCACTGCTGCACCCTTGTGGTGTATCCAGATATGATTTGACAACGACCTCAGGGAATCAAGCTGTAACAAGGAAATAATGGAACTGGCCTTAACTCCTTTTTTGATCCAAATAATTTAAACCAATTTTGAATAAAGCCGGGAAAACAAACAATGTTCCCCTTGAAAAGGAAAAGAAAATTTACCAGAAAAGAATATGAGTGCTCAGTTATGAATGAATATTGGTGTTTATGTGTTCTTAATATGCCAATCACATCTATTTAAATTGCAGATGGATGTAATTTGGAGAGAATAAGGAAAGTACGCTCTACACACGCACACCCATTTCATCCATAAGTATTTTCTCTCAGTCCTTTTGCCCAAGCACCCACATCCCCCGCCTCTGTCTCTCAACAAAGCAATCAGGTAAATCCCACATTAACTCCTGGGAAACAGCCCATTAATATTTCACTTGTTCCCTCAGCCTGTTTGTACCATACATCAATGCCTGGACACTCCTTTCAAAGCCATACATTAAAACTATTTTCAAAATACTTCATTGTCAGCCCCGTGGCAGCTTCATTACTTATTAAGATAAGAGGAGAGATGTGTAGGAGCTGTTGGTGGCCCAGCATGCTTTAGAGGCATCTTCGACTGTTTCCACCTACATTTGCCTTCCTCCACCTCCACGTAGGACTCTGTATGTATTGCTCCAATGCTGCCAAGGCACCTGCCAAGGAGCCTGAAAACAGAAAAAGAAAAAAAAATACTGCTCAGTTAGCATTAAAGAACAGTAATGTTTCTAATGAATAGCTGGACCATAAATCTCTTCAAGAGATTTCAAGGACAACATTTTCTTGAAGACTACAGTAACTTCAGGAAGAGGTGTCTTCATTTAAAATTAATTTGTAGAAATGGTTTCTGAACATAACAATAAAGGGTATTGGAATATATTCAAAAATTTTTGGTTATGTGGTTTGATCTTTCTATGGGTTCTGAAAAAAAATACAGTGATAACCATGCTTTCACCTTCACTTTCATACAACTGGCGCAATGTACTGAAAAGTATTTTATTTTGGTGGTGGAGGTGGTAGAGTTAACTTCAGCCAGCATACTTTCAGCTTGTCCTGTAAAGCTTACAGTGCCAACCAGAAACCCATGGACTGACCCCCAACAACCAGCATTGGAAAGGAAAAACTCCCCGTTCACAGGAAGAAACCTTGAGCAGGACCAATCTTATGTGGTGGGACCCCAGATGAAAAGGAGAAGGGGAAAAGAGCAGAAACATAAATCATATACATTCATTACACTGAACAATCAACGCTAAACTTGAGTGGCTCAGTGGGGTCACAGGTAGGTGGATGCAGAGAGAGGCAAATGATGAAGAACCAGATGTTACAGCAATCCCAGTGACAACAGGTGAAGCTACAGGAAAAAGAATCCAAACAAATTTATCTAATTGTGATTTCATCCTGTATGACCTCAGATGCTGTTGGTAGTCTATGACACAGTGGGTTTTGTGCAACACCAGAGGAGCTGCCAAAAAAAAAAAAAAAAAAATCAACACAACACCTTGCTAAGTAGAGACCAAGAAACTTGCTTGGCAGAGAATTTCATTTCATTTCCTTAAATGTCACCTAACTGACCCAGTCTAAAGTCTGGTTTAGAAAAAAATCCTAATGAAGTATTGTGACAGGTTGTCTGGCTAAATGCTATGGGTACGACATAATACCCCTCTTGTTAGCGTTAGTTGTCAAAACTCAGACCCCGCTCTGTGAGACTTGACATGTTTCAGCCCTTTCAAACTGACATTTTGAGTTGACTCGTGACAGAAAAAATCCCTGCAGGTTTGCTTAATGATGCTAATTATGACTCTGCTCCATTTTAGCTGCCAAGCGAGTGGCAGCGAGATCTGCTGTCAGTATTCGCATGATTAATGACCCCTGTGTTCTTCATGCTGCACTTCTATAATGACGAAGAGGTCAAGCAATTCCACTGAACACCAAATGGTCAAACTATAACTGTCATTTCATAAAACTATACGGAGCATATTCATGCAATTATATCTCACTGACTGATAGCTACTGTCTTCTAGTAAGTGCAAATCTAGCATGTCGACCTGAACAGCAAAATATTGATATTGGAGTTCCATTCAGTCAGGCCAAGACCAGAGCATTAGCTCAGCCAGCTTCTTTGTGAAGTTTATATCAAGTGTTGAAAATAGTGTTAATTAAATAAGTTCCAAAGTTGCAAACTTTCTTTTCCACTCAAATTTGAAAGCAAATCTGCCTAAAACACGGCATTTAATGAACAAAAAAAGAAATAAAATACTAACAATAACATCATTTTACTCAAATATTCTATTATCATGATTATATTATAGAGAAGCAATACTTATACTATTTTATAATACCTTTAGTATAATTTTACAAATTTGGGGGCAGAGTGCTGGTGCATTGGTTTGCACCTGGGGCTTTTCTGTATTCAGTTTGCTTGTTCTCACCATGTCTGCTTGGGTCCTCACTGGCTTCCTCCTTCATACATTTGGGGGATATGTGGATTGTTGACTTTAAATTGACTTGAGGTGTTAAGGTGAGTGTGAATGGTTGGATCGCTGTTGAAGAGCTGGCAACTTGTCTGGGCTGACTCTTGCCCAAAGACAGCTGGGATACACATAACTTATTGGCTCTGTTAATATTGCAGCTGCCTTCGGCATGCAGTGGATGAGGAAAGATTATTATAATATAAAGCAAGATATAATACATTGTGTTACATTGTATAATGTTGGTGTGTGTGTGTGTGTGTGTGTGTGTGTGTGTGTGTGTGTGTGTGTGCACGTGCTGTATTGGATTCAAAATGACTGAGCTAAGCAGACTTATTGGCCATGTTTATATACACAGAGCTGGAGAGCGAGGGCCGTTCTTAAGTATTTGGAGGGCTGATTTTGCAATTTGTGGGCCTAAGACAAACACATGGTTGAGGCCCTCCACATCTGTTGTATGCTGCCTTTTTCAAAGCTTATTCATCCCCCATTTTATCTTAATTTCCAACCACAGGCAGTCCGTGTGCTCATACAACACCCAGCTTTGTTTTTTTTTGAGGAAACACCTGACCTGCTGCTCTCTGCCCTGTTGTCTCCAGCTTTAGCTGGTTCTTTTCTTAAGAACGGCTACCAGCAGGCTGCAGCTCATTGACATCGGTTGATCACATTCTTTATCACTTTGCTGAAGGTCAACTAATTTTGAACAACAAGTAGGTCCTCATTTGCATTATAATTACCTGCAATTAACATTTTATTTTCTTCCAGGCTCTCCCTTTGATCCAAAGCATCTAATTTTGTTTCTCTTTAAACCTTTAGACCTGAATATCAGCCCATTGTTCTGACAAGTGGGTGGTGAAGCATTGAGACTCTGTTACACAATGGCATGCTTAAATAATGAGTTAAAAAAAACATCTTACAACATTTTCATGAACATGGTAGTAATTTAAATTCTCAGATCATTTTTGACCATTGCCCGATACTAATGATAAAGGCCCCTCTGACCCTGCTGCATGTTCTCATACAGTTTGATTTTCCATGGCAGGTAAGTGGGGGCATCTTAGAGTACTTCTGATGATCAAATCACACCTGAAGGTCTTCCAATCAATAAAATAACTGTTATTCACATCACACCAAAGCATGCAAAGTTTTACCTTTATCCTGTGGTGATTTAAGCATTTATTTATATAAACAAAGCAAAACTTTCACAAGAATAAAACCCTGTAATAAAAACCTGTAAACATGGAATTGACTACAATGAACCGCAGCTCCTTTCCACTGTTAATGTGATTGATGACTGTAGTAGGGCTATTTTTTGTTTTCCAATCACCTCTAAAATGGGCATATTCCCCAAAGGTTTAGAAAAGCAGCTTCAGGGCAGTAGATACAGTACAGGGAGCATCATCTGTGCACAAGGAGATTATTTACACTCAGCCACTGTCAGACGTCCCAACAGGCATGACACAGCACATGAGAGGCTTCTGGAACTGAACACTTACTGGTGAATGATGATGACCAGAGCGGAAGTTCATCAATCACGCATCAGCCAGGCAGATCGGGGCCTCTGAGCTCTCATCCCTCTAAATCATACAGGTCAAAATCACTGAGAGCTCCAGTTATGCTGAAACTGCATCCAGACATGTAGTTGGAATTTTGCTGATTAAAAATGATACTTAATAATTAAGTTTTAAAAGCATTCTATTTGAATGTAGTCTAGCATGAGCATCATAGTACTTTCCCTTTTTCCTTTAACATTACAAAAAATGTCAACATTCCAAATACAGTATTTTAACAGAATGTGTGCTAACATGCTTTTTTAGCAGCATATTATTGTTTCAGCATTCATTACAAAGCAATTGTAATTTTATTCTGCAAGATCACTATTTGTGATCTAAGTAGGTGTTCACCAGCTGTACCCTCCTAGTTATTGCTGATGCACTGAACATAAGGAAATTGTTGTACATGAATTGCATGAATCATCTCAATAAGTTTTACTGGAAACACTTTAGATTACAGTACATATATTCACCATGACCTACCTGCTTATTAACAGCATGTTGATGATTCATTATTCATTACAAAGCACCTGTTGTGACCTTATTCTAGTTGTTAAAAGTGAAAATAAAATGTGCTTCCGAATTTAAAGTGTTACTGAATCTTCTTCCAGAAGTTTGATTTCCACCCTCCGCAGTCGACCATCTGCCATGTTATAGTATTGAAAAAAAAAAGCCATATGTGGCATAAAAGCAGTATTTTTTGCCCGGTGTTTGTCTTGTCTCTACATTAGCCACCTTGAAGGACTTCGTGAAGGACTTCATTTGTAGTACCGGTAATCAGTATGGAGGCTCTCTGCTTGGTGCTATCTGCCAGCTCATTTCTCTCAAGCATATTCAAACAAATGATGGGGGGTACAGGAAGAATACTTCTGTTCAGCCAAAAGCTCTTCCAGCAGAGCCAGCAGGAGTGTTGGGACTGCAGACGAAACCCATGCAGCCTCGCAGACTTGCAGCCATGCAGCTGTGCTAGCAACTCTCACTGGCTTGCACACACTTAACAATCCATATATCAATTAATATATCAACTTACACTTATGAAGGGCTTCTGTCACAGTTATGGTTGACTGCATGCAGGACTAAATAAAGAGGTTGCTCCAACAGGTATTGGAACTGTGTGTGTGTGTGTGTGTGTGTGTGTGTGTGTGTGGTGTTTGGATATGTGTGTGTTTCTGTGTATGTCTAGCTTGGCTTTGGCAGGAGTATTGTGTATTGTGAGGCTCCCACGACAGCCTGGGGTGGCACATCCATCTGTGTCTTTTTGCCAAATTTGATTTTAAATATTTATCACACCATACATCTTGGCTGAAACAAATTGCTGGCAAAGTGCTATTGTCTGTAAAACGTGTAGTAAGAAGAATGGATGCTTTAGAGAGAACATCAATGTTTCATTTGCTAAAATATATGACTGTGAAGTATATGTGCAACTACAGCAGTTTTATATATATATATATATATATATATATATATATATGTATATAGCTAAAATATTCTAAAGCACATTCTTCTCTTTGAACAAAGGTTAAACTCCGTGTTATAAATCACCAAGTTATTATTGTTTATCATGCTTATTAGGGGTAAATTTGTGGCAAATATTCATTTTTCAATTTATTGTTACCTCCTAATCAGAAAATCCAGCAGACACCAGATGTGAGGCAGGAGTACACCCTGGAGAGGTCACCAGTCCACCACAGAACACACACACACACACACACACACACCCACATACACACACACACACAGACACACACACAGACACACACAGACACACACAGACACACACACACACACACACAAACACACACACACACACACATGCCTGTAAGCAATGTAGTCTCCGGTGCATGTTTTTGGACTGTGAGAGGAACACATATCATGTCAAATACAGAGGCCTTGAGCTGGGATGTGAACCCAAAACCTTCTTTCGGAGAGGCAACAATTGCTGCTTAGCAACAAGTTTGCATGTTCGCTTTTTTAGGAATGGTATAAGAAAACTAGAAAAAATGACACCTAAGACTGCACCACCCGTGTAATGTTTAGAAATTCATATGGTTGCATGTCGATCTCAGAACTGGTTGCACTGGTTCAGGTTTCATCCTGGACTGCCAGCTATCAGCACCTGCTCCAGTGCACCAGCAGGGCTCCAATTGTTAATATGCACTGCTGCTTTCATCTTATCAGTGGATACTTTTCATTTTTTAATGGAAAACTTTGGCGGAGCTTTTCCATTCTCGTGTTAACCATGGAGCGTGCTGTCTTACTGCCTTGCTCTAGGGCATTAATTGGAGTTGACAGGAGAGAACAGTTGTCATTCATTTTTATGTTCCTCTGTGCAGAGAAAACCCAATATATGGGCCATACTGCTGGAGTAACATTAGACTAAATTCAGAGTAATGATAGTGCACCCAGCAAACCAAAGATGATGTAGAGCCTACCTGGGGACAGGAAAGTCAGTGTGTCTGTGCTGGATGATGTGAAAACAGGAGGCAGGCAAAGCGACACATATATTGCTCTGCTGTTGTTACAGTGCATAGCAGTGCTTAAGGGAAGAGAACTGACACAGGTTTGATTTACTGCTCTGCTTTCACTCAACACACATTTACTGGATGTGCTGCAATATATGACATGTTATTGTAAAGCTAAGATGCTGCTCCTATTGCCCGTTATTGGTAAATAGCTAATAAATGTCAGGAAACTGAACACACATGCTACTTGACTTTTTATCAACATACATATGAAAGACAAAAACATTTTAAATCTATTTAATTTTCACTTTTTCTTTAAGGCCTATCAATGGAAGGGGTTCGTTTGCATGTGTGTACACATAACAAGCTTTGTATTTCTATAATATGGTCCATTGTATCTTTGCCCAACATGGTAACTGTGCATTTTTTTGTATTTCTTTAGTTTTCGCAACTATAGATTATATTATATGTTTTCCCAGAATATTCTATTCTATTCTTTTCTGTTCTGTTCTATTGTGTACAGCTTCCACATTGGTTGTAAACGTTTTTTGTGCTGTTCTTAAATGTGACCACACGATGGCGATATTGTGTCATGTATGGTTAAAAATTGTATTCACTCAGAATGAAAGAAATTAATTATTATTATTATTATTATTATTATTATTATTATTATTATTATTATTATTATTATTATTATTACTACTACTACTAATAATAATATTATTATATAATGAAACAAAGAAAGAAAGAGTGGACATTTCTGTCTCCACTCATGTTCACATACTGTAATTCAGTAGTATAATGCATGTTTAGTCGTTTTCTATGAGAAATTGTAAACTACCACTAGATGGCACTGCTGTAGTTCCACCACTAACAGAACGTTGCCATTGTTAAAGGCACTACCAGTGCTTTTACAAAGGACTGACTAAACATGAAACGGTGATTAATTACCCATAAATCACCAGCACACGATGTTCACTAGTATTTGAAAAGATGAACACGAGTGAGTAAAACAAACAAACAAACAAAAAAAAAAATAAAGAAAACACTGCACAAACGCAATGGAACTTAAAAGGCCATTTGGACATGCATCCCACCAAGATTTTCAGCACATAAATATGTATTACATCTGCAGCTCAATTAGGCATGGTGAATTCTGAGCTTTGGGGGTAGAAATATGTGAACTTGCCAACAGATTCTGAAGCAGTGCTCCACAGTCCTGAGACTGCACTGTTTGCTAACACTATCACCACCACAGCAGTATAGAAAGCTTGTAATCTAATATCCATGTTTGATATGCACGCACCGCAGGTTTAAAGACACCTGGCCAATGTCATAAAAGTGGATCAAGGTCTGCCAAATAGCATCATTACAGTTAGTGGTGTGGAGCATGCTTATGCAAATACCACTGAAATCTAAATGGAGAGCTGCAGCTTCATTAAATTCAGCAATAAAATATTTGCAATACCTCATTGGCTTGTAATGGCCATAATGAGGAGTATGACTGAATCCAATCGCTGTGCGTTAGATTTAATTTGTTTGGCATTTCACAGATGGGAATGCATTTAGACCAGTGTGGAGAAATGAGAAGTCATTAGAAAACCAGTACACAGAGGAAAGCCTACCTTGTGGTGAGTCGGTGTCACCACAGAGCCACAAAGGCCTGCGCTCTCTCCAATGGGGATGTTTCCAGGAATGCTTTTATGGAATATACCGAAGCCTCAACCGCATACTGGAAATGCCAATGGTTGGTTTTACCATCTTGTGTTTCGACATATTAAGTTACTGGAACTTAATTAACGTGATTCCTTTCCCTGTAACTATCTGCAGCTGGCTTTTGTCCAAGCCCAGATAAGATTGGATGCTTCACTAGGCATGCCAACTGAATAAGAATAAACAATGAAGAAGCTTGAAAATGAAAAAAAAGAGAGGCAAATACAGGGAGAAACAGCCCATCTACTGCTCTTTTGCATTTTATGGCTGAAACATCACACTGTAATTGATAACTGAGAAAGTCAAATAAAGATACAGCAGGAGCTTTGGTCAGGGCTGCAGCTGATAAGAACAGGGACGGAGTGATACTGATGGCATCAATACAGCAACATGTAAGTGTATTATAACCTCAGGAGTGCATCTGCAAAAAAAGAAAATCATGCATCACACCATCGATTACACTGGAAAGGTAGTTTTATAGCTTAGAATTATACAGTTTAGTCTGTACTGCTAAAATAAGACATCTGGCATCATGGATATAATACAAAATGATCCATAATGATTTTAGACAAGTATATGAAAGTGATATTGGAACATCAGTTGGACACAACAGTAAGATGCTGGCAAATAATGGAAAGTGGAATAATAGCACATTATTATAGCTTGTTTCTAATTAACATTATAGATCCAATGCAATTGTTAGCCTGCACAAAACACAGTCGACTGTTCTTTGTTCAAAGAGAGCGCTTTAACTGGGGATTGGACATTCGGCTGCACATAGGATGCTGTTTTAATTTTGCAATTTGCATGTTTCTTACATTCATAAATATGGCAGCCAAAGAGAATAGAAAAAAAAAGACAGACACAGCAAATGATTATATCCTGTCAGGGGAATAAGACTCAATTTGATCACATCTTCTCCTTTTCATAGCACCACCGCAATATATTCTACATACACAAACTAGCTAATCAATTACAAGCCCTGGCTAATGTACAAGATGCTTTTTATACACAGCCCCCTCACTGTGCAGTGCTAAGATAAATTGGCTGTGACCCAAGCATGACCCTGGCTGATGTTCATGAGACCATTAAATTTCCTGCAAAGAGGGTGCAGAGGGGATCTGTGATGTGGGTGTTTGTGTCTACATGGGGGTAGATGGTAAATGGTATAGAAAAGGATCTATTTATCTATCCATATATCGATCTATATGTCTGTCTGTCTGTCTGTCTGTCTGTCTGTCTGTCTGTCTATCTATGGAGCTGAATCTAGTTAATCATAACCAAATTACTGATTGCTGCTTAAAAATGTTGTGCGCATACAGAATTATGTGACGCTAGATCTAAAAGCAGGACTGATGCTCATGTGAAGTCTTTACAAAACACATCAAAATGTTTACATCCAGGATATGCAGAGGAAAATGGAAAACTTTGACAGCTAGCTCCACGTCTGGTTGCTCTTTAAACATTTCACACACGTCAGTGGTGATCAGATTTTCATACAAATGTAGATCACATGTTACCTATTACTGCAGTATCTGCCAAGTATCGGGTGTTTTTTTTAATCTTTTTTTTTCCACATTCTGTGCACTAAATGAAGACATTTTCACATAAGCAGTCTGTTCCTGTCTGTCTAATGCTGTGTAGTCTGTATTGCAGAGCTCTGATCCCACTAATGGATTACCACAGTGTCCGTGGATTCAAAGGTCAGTTCTCGCAGCTCTGGGACGTGACCTCAGTGTGCTGTACTTATCCCACAGTGGTGAAACGCTTGCACTCCGCTGTGCTCGCTCTGGCGGCAGCGTGCGGATGTGGAGAGAGGCCCCACCACGGCGTTTTGTCATGTTAACATAATCCAGAGTGATGTCTGGGTAATTTGTTTCTCTATTCTAATAACCTCACATATAAATAGTTACCACCAAGATGTGTGCCACCCCACCTCTTGAGCCTCAGAGGAAATTAGCATTTGAATTTGTAATCATGTCTCTTTTAAGTTGCATCACATGCACGGGCAGCAACGAGGAGACAATTAACCTGCACCACTAAATGGACAAGATAATCTGACAAAAATAGCTCAGAGGAAAATAAAGTCAGGTTATATTTCATGTGCTGTTCATCAAGCTGACAGTGGATAAAAGCCTTTCCACTCAGCAGCACCAGTGGTAATATGAGCATATACAGTACATTCAATAAATACTTCGAATAAAACCCCTCTTTAGGGCTTATGTAGAACCCAGAATTTATTACAAAATGATCCAGTGGTGACTCGTGTGTGACTCAATGCGTGCTGTGTATATCAATGTTTTGGATTAAATGTGAAACATCTTTAAGAACCTCAAGGAAGTCCAGTTGTCTTTGACTCTTCAATAAAGGGGCCTGTTGAGTCTGCAACAACCCCACACAGACAGCTAGAAGTCGTCAGCAGCTAACTCAAAGAAGACAGCCCTGAGTGTCTCCAAATGCAGGGGCCTGGAGCTATCTTTAGACTAAAAGCAGAGATTATCTGCAACACACCTGGGATAGTACATGATTGCCATAGCCACAACATTCCTTTAAAAATGCTGCTTAATATAAGAGGAAAGTGTCCCACTGGTTGCTCCGTTATATGTTGCACATATGGGTCAGCTTTGCATATGCTGAGTGCCAAAGCATCATGGGAAAACCTTAATGGATAAATTTTGTATAATGAAACCTCACAGCAAGCTTAGAAAATGTGTCCGAAAAAAAACTTAGTCGAATAATAACAACCTTATATACAATATATGAACGTTCCTTGAGTATACAGGTTGGAAATCCATTTCTACCTCAGAAAAGTTTTTGACCCATCTGACTATTGAGATCAGTCATTTTTGGCTCAGTTTACAAAAACTGAGATTTATAGTTTATGGTATTATGTAACTTCTGTTTCCCCTTTTTTTTTTACTCTGTTTGTATCAGAGCACAAAACACAGTTAATGTGAAAAGCAAAACTTTCTTCAGATAGCTTCCATCTCTGATGGGAAAAACAACCTTTTCTTCCTCCTGGCCAACAATGCCTTTGTCATGCCAGAGTGTTCTGATGATATGAGCCCATGGTTTTGAAAAATTGCCTTCCAGATGAACATACAATCTTATTGAAGCCTGAAAGATACAAAACTGCCTGCATGCCTTTTCTTTATTGCCTTCCAGTGAAGCAGCAGTGTATTCAAAAGCATGCATTTTATACATCATGCACTGTATGTTCTCTATACAGAATGTTCCAGACCATATTTTTCTGACCGTATTCAGTCCCATTTCCACTGAAGCTGGCTTGAAAGTAGGCAGAGATTGTATGCAGCAGGCTTTGTATGAGTCCTCTACTCTGTTGTACAAAGCTTCAGCAGTGGCTCAGAGGGACAGAAAGTCATGCTTATTATTAATAATTGGAGGAGAAAGAACATTATGTTGGCAAGTTGACTCATGAGCCATCCAATTGAGCTTGCAAGTACAGAAACAGTAGAGAGAACGGTCATTAAGATATCCCAGATGAAGGTAAGAAACCACATTTTTGAGAAAAAGGTTTCTTCACAATTCCAGCAGGAGTATCTGGCTCTACTGCAGAAGAAGGATATTTCACACTGGCAGTGTCTGTGCACATCATATCAGAATCAATCGGTCTTAGATTTTACTGCCTCTTCTAAAGAAAGACCACCAAACCGCTCAGCTATGAGGTTTGTTTCTGTCTGGAAAACAGGAATATCAACCAGCCCACCCGTCCATTTATGCATTGTTTGTTTAAAAAAAAAAATACAAAAAAATAGCAAGACCACCAAGAGGTCGAAAAGGAACATTGAAATTGCTTACAGAACAGCAGATCAAATCATAGGATTGGTCCAGTCCTGTCAACCATTCCAACATAATCTCTGAGACCTTTATGGTGTAATAAACCACATGTCATTTAAATGAAAATTCAGACCGAAATCCTCTTTTATTTATATATTTATTGAACGTCATTCTCTCCAGAGAACCCATCAGAGAAGCCGTGTACTGACCCATTAACCATGAGGTCACTGACCTGGTGCTCGTATCAGATCAAGTAACTATGGTAATGTGGCCATGGTGATTACAGTCTCTGAATACACATCTGAATCCTTTAGCATGAATAAAGCTTAAAAATCAATGCTCAATGTCAAGAACATAGTGTCAAGCTAATTGTCAGTCTGGTTAAAATAGTGAATATTCCTCATCTGAATATTTACTTCGTAAAAGTGAAGCTTATATGACTGACAATATAACCCACATGGACTCGACAAACCACCCACTTGATCTCTTGCATTAATATTAAACAAGTGATTGAGATCCACCAGTATTACTTTATCAACATGGCAGCTAAAGCACTCTGCTTTTAGAGCAGCTCCTCTGATAAGGATGTTTAAAAAAAAAGAAAAGAAAAAGCAATTTCCAAAAAAGCAAGTACTATCCAATCAACAACTCTCTTTTCCAGCCCATCTGATATACAAATTGGGCCTAATGAACCTTGCAAAATCAATTACCTAAGTAACGCTTTGCATGCAAGGGAAACCAAACAATGAAGCCATGATGAATACATAAACAGGCATTACTCACTGCAAATTGTTTTGCTCCATTTACATTGCATTAGCACAGGAAACCACAGCATGACTAGTGTGTATTCCTCAATCATGTTTGCTTTATTAAAATGCTACTGGGCCAGATGCACAGTCCATACATCCACCTGGAGATTCAGGATTGCAACTTAATTCATTTTACGTCACGGAGTGGACAAATAAAAGCAGCGGTGTGAAGGAAACATCTCTGGCGGCGGATAACGCAGCAGGTGCCTCCTGAATGATGGATGGTGGGACTTCTTTGTGCTGATAAAGTTCTTTTTACATGGCTGCTTAGCGCTGACACTTTGGCATGAAATAGTGTATCATCCATGGTTAAGATAAGATTCTTAATGTTCTGTTTGACCAGAATGTAGTTCACATTCAGGGAACATAAAGACAGAGCTGCTACTGGGCTGCTTTTGATTTAGTAGCTAGACTTTATCTGGTGCCTTGTAGAAAGTCATTCCAGGGAATAAACATGCTTTTATAAAATGTTTTCACAAAATGTTCTCAGTTGTAAAATATGAGCAAAAACAGACAGATAAATAAATATGTATGAATGTATACATGCCTGTATATATGTGTCCATAAGTGTATATGTTAGGAGCTGGAATAACTCAGTGGTTCCAACCACAGACTTTGGGGTTCAAAATCCTGCCATGGGCGAACACAATCCTAAGCATGCCAGGGTCCCATTATGGGTGCTTGAGCAACACCCTTAAATTAATTCTAATATACAATTATAAACATCATTAGCATAATGAGTGATGCAACACATACAGGTCCATGTTGAGGTCTCATCAGGTGAGACGATGAGAGAACATCACTGAAACACTGAGGTGTAAAAAGACAAGAAAAGGCACATGAGAAGGCAATAAGGGGTTGTTGGAAGGCTACTTCACTAGTGACCCTAGAGAGAGGAGGTACATGCATGTTGGAACAATAGAAGAAAGAGTGTTCCATCTACAAGCAGCAGCTGTTAGCACACCTAGAGATACAACAAAATGCAATGGCAAGGGGAGAGCCAGGACACAAGGTCAATGGGGATATTTCATCATCCCCCATAAAAAAAAGAATATATATATATATATATATATATATATATATATATATATATATATATATATATATAATCCACAGTAAAGCTCTTATTCTTATTTTCTGCAGATATGCTACTCTTGAATATATGGTCCTTGTATTTATGTGATCAACAGCACTTTGTTGCAGGTTGAACTGTACTTCAGACCTGCAGGGCTGCAGAGTAACATAGTGGAAGATTTTGAGTAGCTGCGCAGTGAAGCACAAGTCTAAATCTGGCATTATGAATTATTAAAGCTCTCTTTATGGAGTTTTCTTCAGAGGAGAATATCCTGCTCAGTACAGTACAGGCTGGAGATCAAACACAGCAAAAAGAAGAGACAAATATGATGCAGGGAGCACTTCCGACTGTTTTGTTGGGAGAGGAATGGTCACATTAACATACTGTAGTTTGGCAAAGTTCAGCCTGTTATTGCATTCCACACTTGTATTATTCTCTTCACATTTCAGAGATCAGCAATAATTTGAGTTATAAATATGAATTCTAAAGCCATTCAGATGACCTCCACCCAGAACTGTTTCTTTAATCCAGCTGTTTTATCCAACTACCACAATATGTTAAAATGTAACAGAGAAATAAAAACCTGGTGCTTTTTTGCAGGTCTGCATGTTTACATTTCCATGTGCAGATAGAAACAATCACTCAGTCATCACAAATGATTGACTCCTCTTCATTCTCTGAGTCCTGAGGAAAGAATATGTTTCCTGAAAAAAATGTAACAGTCAATGAATTGTATATGTACACAGAGCCCTGTTGCACTCTTATTTGTACATTTGTCCCTCATGGATTCAGACATTCAATCCATCATGTGATCACAGTGATCAGTGCATAAGTACTTGCTAGAATAGTGTATTCATTTCTAACTGATTCAACTTGTAGATTGTTCAGTGGCCACATAGTGTTCTTAAATATGATCTGAATAATAAAATCTACACATAAGAAATTGACCCTTTACTTTCTAAAGCAACTACAAGGACATACTTAACACTGTACACCAATATCACATGGAAATTGATTAAAATAAAAGCAAATTAACTGGAATCCTTCGAGCCAATTACCATGTATTCATTCAAACCATAGAAAACATTGTGATTTCAAAGGATCTCCTTAAACACAGGCCTTTAACTGAGACTTTTATAATTATAGTATTCAATGTGTAGCCTCTCGTCCTTGAATTCTCACTTAATTTCCCAATTAACTTCTCACAGTGAGATAAGGTTTTTGTCATCAATGCTGCAGTGTTTCTTTCATTTCACCTTTCCGTCTCACAAAAAGTCAAGTTTTAATAGTTTTAATAATCACATACTGCTGTAGGCACTTTATCAATTTGGGCTTCTACTTTAATGTAATACATGCATATTAACTGTAAACTTTACAACTATTAAAATGGCATAGGGCTCTTTAAAACCTGAAAACATGTTTAACATAAGTTACTGTATGTATTTATCAAAACTGAAAGTATAAATTAAATATAAACCTTGGACATAGGACCATGTCAAATTGCTATCTCTGTGGAAATACGTATATATATTTAACCATGAAATTACATTCTGTAACCCTAAAAACATAGTGTAATATGACTCGATGAAATGCTAAGTGCATAACTGCAACTGAATCTGATTTATTTTGTTTGCATGAACATAATGAATTATATTTGAAAAAAAAATAAGGATGGCAAGTCTGGAATTCCAATTTGATTTCAGTCTGAAATATTTGTCCCTTGTAGTTATTTTCACACTCAGATGTTCTGGTGATGATGATGTTGTTGCAGATCTTGGCAGTAGAACGGTTCTTACTGTGCCTTCTGCTCATCATTAGCATACTAGCTCAAAGCATTCACCAAAACCGTATCGTAACCATCTGTATTCTGTGCTGGAGGTCTGTATTTGGTATTGTCTAAGTTGGTGCAAATATAAACAGACGAACAGCATACATACATAAATACGGTATGTTGTTGATTCTGTAATGGACAATATAGTGACAGAAATGTCCATCCGGCCTTCGCTGCTGTGAAACTGATTGACTTTAAGATGTCAGTAAAATGAATCTAATATTTCACTGCTGGAACCAGGCAGAACAAGAGGTGCAGCAGTCTTCAGCTTTCTGGAGGAAGAAAATAATTCAACAGTGTTTATTCTGTTTAAAAGGAGCATAAATTGGAAAAAGAAAAAAATGCTGATATAATTTTGCAGAGCAGAATCTCTCCACTTGACTGAATGTGTCTATAAAATTCCCAGAGAAAAGTAGGTTGCTAAAATGGACTTAATTTGGCATGATAGATTGAGTCCATGCTTCAGTGACTGTAATTGAATCTGTGACCTATTTCTTCAGAAGAAAATTGTCTCCTGGGTTATTTGTCACCATACATTTTAATGGAATTCAATACACTGACACTGAATTTATACATTTTCATCCAATTATTTGCACAGTCGGATCTGCAGGTTGTTTTAAATGTGACAATTTAAACAGTAACAGCTCAGCCTTTAACAACGCAGGCTCATAATTTGTCAGTCAGAGTTTCTCTTCAAATTCCAGCTCTGATATCAGCACAAAATTGGTGCAAAAATAATGAGACAGAAGTGAGTTTGGAAGAATATTCTTCACTATAAATACCATCAAAGTGAAAACAACAATACAAACATCATTTTTACATCAGTTTCTGTATGAAATGTGATGATTGCCTGCCCCTTTCATCCACATGGATAATTACGAATAAACATTTCAGCATTTGAAGTTTCATTTCCCCCTAATAGCCCATTTCATGACTTCTATTTATTCATCTTCTCATTTGAAGGCTGATCTTGTCCACAGTAGAAGCTGACATGGAGACGTCCTGATATCGCACAGGAAAGGGTTCCACCACCGACCGAAGATGCTAAACTGGAGAGACAGTTCCTGTCAAACATTCAAACATTAAAAAAAGTCTTATTCTTCAGGACGACTTCAGGCCACACAGGCTTCTGTGCCTCAGCCTCTCCAGGGCTAAACTGGGCAGGTTTACTGACGTTCATCTGTCAAACATGCATTAATCGATTCATTCTTTGATCAAACATGCGTCAGATTGACCCCAGTGATCTCTGAAACGATGGCTTTTTACTCCTGACTAAGACGTATTTTGTTTTTTGTGTCTTCATAACATGCCAGTTCATACATGCTCCAGATATCAGACACGACACAATTTGTCTCCTATTATACTTCAGGGTCATACCACCACCACATACTAACTTCACTGAAGGTAGCAGGCAAAGTAAAATCATGTGTTTAAGCATTTATTTATTTATTTATTTATTCTTTTAGCTGTTTTCTGATCTATTTTTGTTGTCAGGTTGGCACAAACAAGGTACTTGCACACAGAGGGAACCCGATTATTATGTTTTCTGACAAGAGAAAATCACACCGTACAGAAAAATTATTGTCATTAGTATCATTGAATGAAAGTATTGGAGTATATGGTGTATTATCAACCTCTCATCATTATAAAGCTCTGTCACCTGGGTCCAGTAAGGGATACGGTTCCTCCTTGAATATTAGTCAGCACTTCTAATTTCAAGGTGATAAAAAACACATGTGATGCTGAAGCTTTCAAAGTGAACATGCTTGACTCTTGAAGGAAACATTGCCTATATCACACTTCAGAGTCTTTTTTTTTTTTTTTTTTGTTCTCTTGCATGCTTCTAATTGCTGCTAATTAACTGCTATGCAGACTGTATCAGGGTGAGGGGAGAAAAATGGTGGTAATCCAAAATAAATAAATACATAAACCAACAAATAACTTGCTGGTACTGACAAATGGATTTGGTCTTTCGCCGTCATTTGTTAAACAAAATGCCTCAGCAGTCTGCAGAGTAGCAGATGAAAGCTAATATTTTCACTGGCAACTGTTTTGCATGAAAAAATCATTCTGTTAAATGGTTTATTATTTTTACACGTGAGCAAAATGTAAAGCAGTGAGAGATGCCTTTGGCGGCACCTTACAGCACCGCACCAATGTAATGAGCTCCAAACAGCGGAAAGAAGTCATTGTGTTTGAACGTGTGTTGCTACATAAATATGACACATTCATGTTACAAATTAGCCATAGTCAATGTTTATCTAAAGTTTCTGCATGGCTGCCACAGACAGCAAAAAGCTAGTTACAAAGATGTGATTAAAGAAGCATCTGGTCCAATAAACCAAACAATGATAAAACCACTGACTCACATGTGAGCAAATATAATGACCTCGAGCTCAGGCTGTAGTTTTCATCCCAGTATCTTTGTATTTGATATATGATTATCATATGTAGCTTCAAGTCTGTTCGGCTGAATACATAACGCATTAATCACACGGTGTGAACTGTGTGTCAGCATTAGCATTCATTGTGCAAGTATATATGTTTTATGTATTCACACAACTTGGCTCTGTCGCTACTGTTATTGTGTTGTTGCTCCTTGCTGAACAATCGATAGAGGCTCCCTGCAGTAATATATGGAGACTTCAGTTGAACTCAATGCATTTTCCATCTTGTTACAAGTATGACAGTAAAGTCTCATCTTATGGTCATTTTTACACAGACAGTGGAACAAAGCATCGCTGTGAGTATGCATTTATGAGGTAGTTGTATAATGACGATAGAACGATCTGGTTGCAGCTGTCTCCATCCTGGAGGTGTGAGAAGTGTGTTGTCACTCATCATGAAGGGCCTTTTTTATCAGTCACGGTGATTCTGCTTTCAAAAAAAAACTACACACACTCACACACACACACACACATACAAACAGGGAGGTTTGACAAGAGCTGTCACAGCTCACCAGTTTAAAGAAACACAAAATGAGCCAGCAGCAACAAAACACAAAGAAGCTCTAGTACAGACCAACATTTAATGTCTAGAATTCCACCACATGATTGCATGCATCCATGATCAAACTGCATTTAACAGTCAGATTTGTTTTAAACACAAAAAATAATAGATGAAATTTTTATAAAGATGAAGAATCTGTCCCTCTGTCTCACTGCTCTAAGAGAGAGAGAGACTGAGAGAGAGAGAGAGAGAGGGAGAGCATGCCTCCAAATGCTCATGTGGTTTGATTTAAATTAGCATAATTTGAAGCATGTTTAAGCATAAGGATCCTGTGTTCTGTTCAGATACATACAGTGATGCATATTCAACTTGAGCTCTCTTGCTGCTGAATGTGTGCAGCTTATTAACTCATATACACAGACAACATTTGTTTTTTTGGGTTTTTTTAAATTTCTTTAATGGTTGGTTCCATTTGTCGGTATGAGTCTGTTAATTTGAAAAAAAAAAAGAACTTCAACAACAGTTGAGCAGCAGTTCATCTACATGGTTTCATCCCCAGGAAACAGTGCTCATTATTGCTAATTGTAATTATCAAACACCATAGCAATGCAACAATGCCAGAACAATTCAGTGGAAATATGTGTCTGACAGATGGTACAAAGAGCTCACAGAAATCCAATCAGCTACAAAAAAAACACCACTTTCTGATTTATAAACAAATCAAGCATTCAACATGGACATAAGCTTCCACTTGAACACTTTACAAATAATAAAAAGGAAAAATGTGTGTCACTAAATTTGCATTAATTTCCTTGCTCTTGTTGTATTAGCTCCAGAGAAGGACGGTGATGGTCATCATTGTTGATGTAGGATGAGAAAGGCTGTGTAAGGCTTCACACAGCTGTTTCAGTAAGGTGACCTCAGCCACACATCTACGAATAAACGTGTTGCAGCACACAAAGACCACCTTTGTCCATCGCAGCGTCACGTCACCCCTAGCAGAGCAGCATTTCAGCAACGGGAGAATGTATAAAGCACGTTCACACACGTTGTACACAACAACGCAAGGCTGTTATTGAGATCTGCGCAGGAGGGAGATTTGCACCACAAAACCTGCAGTTTGCTCTGACTGCTCACGTTCACCATATTCATTTATGTGAACACTTGGATGGGGAGGACGAGACTAATGGGCAGCCACTGGATGCTTCTCTCTCAGGTGAGCGGGCTTCGTGTGATTGCATGTTTGATAATCAGAAGAATGAGGGGGATCATTTTCTGTCTATAATTTCCATATTTTGTTGCAGATGCAGAGGGCAGTTGGGGACAGAAATGATTGGTGTTCCAATCCGAACATTTCAAGGTGAAACAATTGTCCCCACTGGAAGACTTTGGGGTTTTCACAGCTGTTATTATGAGGGGGGGGTTATTCCTCAATGGACATACTGCATGAGAACCATGCAAGCAGCCATATGTGCAGATAGGCTAGTCAGTTGATATTTATTGATCTCTGAAGAGAAATCCCTTCAAGGTGCTGTAATCTAACAGAGAAAATGGCTGTTTGGTTTTCCTAATTACCTTCTCCATATTAAACATGTCGATTACCATCTGTTATAACTATAGTAAATCTAAATGATGAGGTGTGGGGGGATTCTACAAATAAAACTGGACTGTATTAAATCTGAATAGTTGCTTAAGGCAAAAAGCACATATTTAAAAAGCTTGTGCAGTAGGTTTATCCTGTCTGTCGTGCTTCTGAAGTGAGAATGGGACAACACACCATTTCATTTGCAGAGGTTAATTGAAAACAGTGTCTGACTTCTCTTCTCATCGTGGCTCAGAACAATAATTAAAATCCACAAGAGTACGTGGTGCCGATAATGTCGACAGCCATTACATAGCGGGATAATTATTTTTTATTTTCAGTTTGCAGAAGGTGTTATTTCGCAAGGTGGCTGTTGTTGCAACCACAATTTGAAAAGAGAGTTTCTCGTCCTCGGGGCTGTCAAAGCCGGATTTTATTTTACTTTTTACGAACACAAACAGCCAAGTCTGCAATCCTCAGAGTCTTCTTTAACATAATCGGCTCTATTTAGAAATCACTGCACATCTGTTAATAGCATAGAAATCACATTAAATAGATTAACATCATAAATATTTTCAGCTTTACGTGTGATAATTCAGTCAGAACACCTCATTAAATACTAAACCTAAAGTGACTTTATGACACATGCTGCAACACTCTGACTCTCCTTGATCCATCCTTATTACAGTTAGTTACACACCTGTGTCAATTGGAATGTCGTGTCAATATACCTGCTGTTACAAAATGGACTATTGAATACATTGATTTAATGCGCATCAACACGGTACATCATGTCAGACTCATGCAGCAAGAAAGAGAGACAGAGGGATTAACCCTCATTCCATCCTCTCTAAGCTACACTTCTTCTTAATGAGGTTGTAGCTAATTTGCCCTTTAATGTTTTGATAAGGCCACACAGTCAGTGTCATGTGTCAATTAGTGTAGATGAGTGATTCTTGAGGCTGCTGTTGGAGCTAATACTGCAGCAAACAGACTGTAGCTGATTTCCAACTGATCAATGACTTCATTGCACTGCACTTCAATTGCATGGAGTTATTTGAGAGCTGCACAGAGGATGTAGCATATTTTCCAAAAACTGTTGGGTTGTGGCGATGACATGGTAATGATTTTTCTGTGCAGGAAATGATCAAAGCAGTTCTGCACTACACACCATCCATTAGAGTGGATCACAGGCCCACATGTCTGGACAATAAAGCTCTTCCCTTGTATCTCAGCCCTCTCAGAGTGCATGCATAATGGTTAAGTCTTGTCTTTGCTGCTAATTAATTGGAGTGGCAATTATATAGATGCAGCTGTTCGGCCAGATGCCAGTGAACTCTCCTCTGAAAGTCACGCTGGCAAATTAAGCCCGACAAACATGGAGCGTGTAATCGAGAGTTTAACAAGAGCTGCATCTGGTCTCATACCTGACATTCAGATGAGTCCAGTGAGAACTGTAACGTGAATATATGTGAATCATCTGCTTATATCACAAGCAAACAAAAGGAGGGAAAAGGCAATAACAACAGAGAAAGCATATGAAATAAAATTATATAAATCATACCAAGCATATTTTACGTCTAAAATGATTTGCTTAACAGTTGATGCCCTGACATCGATCAAGTATGCCATAATGCCTTCTTTTCATGATTTAAAATGTATGAACAATCAATAAAGTAGCAGAAAAGTTGCACATCAAAGCAAAGTTTTTATAAAAGATATTTTATAAGAGATATTTTCATCGGTGTGCTGGTAATATTCCCCCTGCTCATCTCGTCCAGTGAAAGATGCAGAGTTGAAATGAGCAAAGAGTGATGTGCTGCAATGCAGATGGATTTTTCATTGCCCTGCTGAAAAGGAGGGCAAAGAGGTAACATTGCTTCTATTTTTTTTCTCTCTCTCACTCTCCTCCTTTTTTCTTTTTTTTTTTTTTTGCAAGGGTCTCTCCTGTATCGGCAGCCTCGAGTCAAAATGCATGATCATCATTCCTCCCCTCTTTATCGCCACATTGTACCGCATCCTCACTGCCTGACAATTTCATATAGGCTGAAATTCATGACCTCATCACATTGCAGAAATTGATTTAGCATGCTGTGATTTCCTGCGGCTTCTAAAGCCCAAACTGATTTTTAGTTTTTGATGAATATAGCGCGTTGATATATTTTTTTTCACTGTTCCATTTCATGTGGCTAAGTTTTATTTGATGGTGCAACAACAAACAATGGAATATTACAGAGCCTGTAGTGCAGAACTAGATTTCCAATTTTGTGTCACGCCAAGTTCTAAAGGTACCAGCTCCTCCTCTCTGTGAATAGTCTGTGTATTTACATTTATTGGGAGATCAGGAGATTATGGGCCGCAGTGATTCGGAAAAGGAATTGAATTAATAACTGGTCCACTTAATAAACTGCTGTTGTCAAAGATGGCAGGCTGCGGAGATGCGTTTGATAGGTGGCGTCCATAAATCCCAGTGAAAGGCATCATTAATCTTCTCATCTGGATGCTGAGGGACATAAAATAAAAGAGTGGGAAATTACTTGTCATCCTCACAGCAGTGTGCTGGAACATTTTAAATGGGGGTGTAATTGTTTTCCTGATTAGTTCAGCATGGGCATGCGTCTATTTATTTACATGTTCTGTTAACAAGGACTGTGTTTGTTGTGACCCACTTTCCACCCCTCCAACACACACCCCAACTTCACCCCCACCCCACCACCATACTCAATTGAGGATGAAAAATCTCTTTGAGCACTGGGAGCAGCCGCATAACTGCCTCTGCTGCTAACAGGAACATTATTATAGTTAAAGTAGAAGGTTCAGGCAGTGAAAAGAATCATTCTTTTCATTAGCAACACAGATGAGCACACGTGTTGTTACTGAACCCCAGTTGAGGGTCCTGCTGTGACTCTGCATTCATGTTAATGTAAATAGCCCGGATGAACACAAAGGATTAGTGGTTGAGCACAGAGCCATATTCTTACAGGCTGTTAGGAGGCCATTTCCTTCACACATAATACACACCTATATAGTGGTTTATTCATGTAACATATGATATAGTGGCATGAAGCACCAAATAGAGACCATTGCTTAGAACTCTATCTTTAGGTTTAATTAAGAAATAATTGCAAAGTAAAGTAAAGGTAAAGTTATGATGGTGTCTGTGTTTATCAGGTGCCTGTATTTTAGTTTCCATCAGACCCTGATTCTAATAATGAACCTGTTTTGGAGTCACTGACCAACAAATGCAGCAAATGCAGTGACACCTTTCTGTCATTTAGGAATGTAAAGTAATGCATATTGTTCATCATGTCTATCTGCTCATAATGTTTAGTCATTTATGCTGTTTGGAAACATCCAGTGCAGCATAATGATATTCTCAGTGTGATAATCATCCATGAGAGCTGAAGGAGGGGCACGTCACTAAATCAAACACCACGTGCCCCCGACCACAAACTCCTAGTAATGACAGTGGCAATGTGGATTTGATACAACAGGCCTAATCTGAGGCTCATTCATAAAAGATTGCTTTTTAAAGTGTATTTTTAGTGGCAGAAAGTTTATTTTTCTTAAATTCAGAATGCAGAGTGAAGTGACAGTTGTACTATTAGTTTGATAAAAGGCAGAAACATATCTATCTATCTATCTATCTATCTATCTATCTATCTATCTATCTATCTATCTATCTATCCGTCTGTCTATCTATCTATCTATCTATCTATCTATCTATCTATCTATCTATCTATCTATCTATCTATCTATCTATCTATCTATCTATCTATCTGCCATAAGTACAGATGATGGCATTAAAAATATGCCCATAACAATGGAGAAAAACATACATGAATATTAAAGAAAACATTTGAAGTTAATGAAACAAATCAGATTTTTACTATACAGTACCATAAAGAATAGAAGTTGAATGCAGAGAAGGACATTTAAATGATTTGATGAATATAATGATATAGGATATAAATGGGAGCTGATTCTGACTGCACACTGAAATGCTGGGATTTATTTTTTACCTTATTTATTTGTAATAACCTTTATTTTTACTTTCTCTCATGTGATTCATTCGAAAAATGACTTACTATGTTTAGTTTATATATGAACTCTTGTATTATCACAGATATAGAGAACAGTGTGTTTGTTTCATGGGTCATCAGGCTGAGTTAGATGGTAGGTGGTGTGTGTGTTTGTGTGTGTGTGGGGGGGGTGTTGCAGAGCAGTACAAATGAAGTATTCTTGTTTTATTATATACAAGTGTTGCATCATTTATGAGTGAAAAATACAATCTCCACAAAGCTATGCAAATTATAGAGAGCTTGGTTGAATCACAATTGCACCATTTCTCAGAGCTGCACTAACCCTCTCACCCACATCTGTTGACAATGAAAAAGATTAGATGGCCTCTGGTTTTAAAATGAGTGTGTGGTGATACACAACAGAGGTTTGTCCTCTGCACATGTGGAAGAAATGGCTGTGTGTGTACGTACTTAACTATGTATGTATCTATGAACCTAAAGTATGTATCTTTGTCTCTCTAGCTGGATAGATAGATGGATAGATAGAGAGGGAGAGAGGCTCCAACATATAACCTGGATTAGATGTTGCACATTTCTATCATATTTTCATTTTATTTTATTTTTAAGTCTATAATTAAAGTACTTGCCCTAGTTTTAATGGTTCAGAAATATTTCCTGAATGAACAGATGTTTGCCTTTTTGCAGCAGCTGCGATGGCTGGATGCTAACAGCCTCATAACAATGTTGATGTTGTACCTGAGAGGTGGTTCTGTTTGTCAAATAAAGCCAACTCCCGCTGCAACTGGCATGACTGCAGAGCAACATCTGCACCCAGAAAAGAAAAACATTAGAAGGTTAGACAGAAAGTTCTTCCATTCACAAAAAATTATTACTGTAAAAGCAAGATAATGGTTATTGTTTTGTGCCTGTTGGCCTGCCTTGCCAAGGGTGGGTCCAGTGTGGGTCACATAATACACCATGTACTTCATAATGTGACTAAATGTGAATGCTGCAACCTGAACCAGATCATTCAAGACTCCTGAACAAAACAAAAGCTACCCTGTGCAGGTCACAGAGCCACTCCTCACAAACACCGTGAATCAGCCCAAGTGACATTAGCACTGAAAGAGACAAAGACAGACCCACAGGCCCTCCATAACTGATGATGAGTCATAATCTGTTTTGTTTTTTATTGGTTTTGGTTTGTTTGCTGGTTTAAATGTGAGTTGGTCTTTCCGATGATAGCCAGCTGTTTTATAGAGCTTTGTTTCAGAATGTATTTACTCAGTTTTATTGAAATGTAAAACATCTCTGGCTGTCTAGCAGCATACCAAAAATGTAACTCAGCAGCTGGGGAAGAATTGTGTATTTTTAAATAATGTATTATCCTCACCTGCAGTAGAGTTTTGTAGCACAGTTATTAAGAGCTCGAATCAGCATCATTGTCTGAGGCAGGTAGAAAAAAAAAACAAAAAACACGTCATTATTGTTGCCATCTTAATGGAATCCAGATTCAGGAGACATAAAAGGTGCTGTTGCAGCACAACAAGAACGGAAGTCAACAACTCTCCCAAAAAAGTGCCAATTCAATGTTTTGTTTTTTCAGCTATGTCTTCCAACTGTTTTATACATATAAATATGCAACTATGTAAACAGCCTTACAAAGACAAAAATCAGAGCAATCCAGCAGACCAGCAGACATACTGAGATGTAGGCAGCACAAACTGGAGCCATCATACAGACACTCTCCTTTTCATTTCAATAGAATAAATCATCCCTGGTCAGGTTGGCTGATCAACAGACATGACCTGAGGGTGTTGACATCACCAGAACAGGTCAGAACCACATGTGAAAAGCTGTCAACAGCATGCATGCCTTATGAGGCCGCGATAGTCGGGGATTTTGCTAAATCAAATCTCTGTCTGGCTGCACAAATTGATGAAACAGAAGCCGGCGCTGTGCTGCCTGCTAGCAGAGCTTGTGCGTTTGTGGCTGGCACAGTGTCAGTTTTGAACAGCAGTGAATGAGAGAAGGAAGTTGCACCTGCCCTTTTGTTCTCCTCTCTGCGGGGGGGATCTTTGTGTTCAGCCCAAATCTCTATGGAATACAGTGGCAAATTTCAGTCTATAAACCACATGGCCACTGACAATAACTGACTACTTCATTCAGCGTCCCATTCAGAGTTACAGTCAGCCAGTATGACTGTTAAATGAGCAGCAGGATGAGCTAAAGACAAGTATTGCAGGGCAGCTTTGCTTTTGCTTTCAATACACAGAGGCGGGTCATTTATACATGCATACAGTAGCTATCCATTCACACGTTGAGCAAAAATGTAAATACTCATAACCGATACTTTTTAAAAACAGTATACAGATGTAAAGGAGCAACAACTGCTCGATTTAACTGAAGTTAATCAGATCCACTATAACCAGACGTGTTATTAAAATTCAAAGAGCAGCACCAAACATCTCTTCAGCTGTTACAGCGCCATTCCTGAGAGATTGAAGCTGCTGAATAAAA
Source organism: Lagocephalus sceleratus (assembly GCA_911728415.1). Taxonomy (NCBI): domain Eukaryota; kingdom Metazoa; phylum Chordata; class Actinopteri; order Tetraodontiformes; family Tetraodontidae; genus Lagocephalus; species Lagocephalus sceleratus. Next base: position 14,503,519 of record CAJVRN010000017.1, on the reverse strand, counting down.
GAGGCATCTGTACTATTCCAGGTCAGTCATGCCCTGCTTGGAAAGGTTGGAATTTGAGATCCAAGGATAAACATCAGCTCCCCAGAGAGGCCGCTTACTCATGTTTGAATACAGCACGAGGAAAATGAATCTCTCCACAAGCAAAACAACCATGAAGAACACTTCTGTAAGCTCTTCTGGGAAAGTTAATTCTTAACCTACTGCTTGGGGCTATGCAGGAACTGCAGTATGTTCAGCCCTGCTGGATAACACACACGGAAAACACAGCATTGTGGAGAAGCAACAATGCAATAAAGACACGTTCTTACAAATACTGCACGCAGAAAACACCAGATCTTAAACTAAAATTATGCATGTTTCATAGAGTGAAGGCTACATTCAGCTTTTATTCTGATCAGCCGTCTTGTCTCTCCCATCAAGAGTAAACAGCTGTGCCTTTGTACAGCATGCATTTACAGGTAATCAGCAGTTGCATCCACTTAGCCAGTACTCCTCACAGAGGGAAAGGTTTTCAGCTCCACTCAGAGATTGAAAGCATTAGTGTTAAATGGCAAACTGCTTAGAAGGTTCACAGACTTCTGCCACGACCGCAAGGAGATTGCTGCAAGAAAACACACAGTTTTAGCTCTCATTTATCTCACATATCTGGATAAGGTGAATTCAAAATCACCGGCATGTTTAGAGTTTCCAAAACTGCCTTGAAAGTCTGTGCTTGAAAAATCTTCTAGAACAATGTGCTCCGAGGCTGTGGAAACTAAAATATGCTTTTAGAGGACTGTGTGCCTTGAGAACTGCAACTCTTTCAGAAAGAGAAGCAGAGACAGGAAAGCGATTGTAGTTAATGTGTCTTTATATTTTTTTTCCTCACATCGTTACTTGAGAGAGAGAGATCTCAGTTATCAGACTGGAGGCCATCCAACCAAATCAAGCAGGATTAGCTCATCTGCTGTAGCCTTTATTTTAACAAGTGCAGTCCAAATGGACTCAAATCACCTAACGGTACCTTGTAAGGCTGACTCCACGCAATCAAAACCTTCATCTCGACTAGAATATGTAGCTATTGGAAAGGGGGGAAAAAATCAAAGCAGACAGGGAAATCAATCCTTTTTTAAAGTTATGACTGAATGATTCTGATACTGTTGATGTAATTTTGGAATGAAGGCTGTGTGTTGTCCCACTGAGACGCTGCTCAATGATGTGAACCAGGTCAGACAGAATTACAGCACAATAAAATGAACCCATGCAGATGTTCCAGTTGTTTGATCAGTTCTAACCTTCAACAATGACATTTCCAGTTATATTAAAGTAAATACTGCCAACGATCTGTTTTCAGCCACACTGGCGTAAAACAACATTGTCTAAAAACAGATGCAAAAACAATTAAGCTTGAAATATGTATTGAGTTCTCAGATTTAATCTCTCTCTGTAGACTAATTAGTTCGATAAAACCATGGAAAGGATTGCTCTTTTAACTGCATTGTGAAGTTTCCTCTGCTTCTCATCATCATTAAATTCAGTTATTTAGAGCATTCAATGCAGCTCCTCTGCTTTTTTCTTAACTTTACTTACTCTATTTTGTATGATTTATGCCAATAGTCCTGTTAACAGCAATAGCAGCACCACGACCATCATCAAAAACAACAAATACAAGATCCCAGGAAAGTTGAATAAATAAAATGAAAATGTCATTTTTAGAGTTTCAGTCTAATTACAGATCTTGTTGGATGTAGGTCTGTGCCAAAAGAGCTAATTTGCTTTTAACTAAGCTCTTTACTGTATATCCTAATTACCAGGCTCATATCTCCTGGATTAGAACATGGTGAGTGCATGGTGCGTGAATAAATTTGTTTTATTGTATTTACCTCGCTGTATTACTAGTTATTGTGCATTTACATGGATGGCTGGTATAAATGGGCTATAATGGCCCTGCCTACATTAGCCAAAAAAGTTGAGAAGGTTATTATCTACTAAATAACATAGAAATTAGTGTTATATATGTTTTACTGAAGCCTAAAATCACAACAGCACCAAATAGTTCAAATAAAAACACTGGATATCTCTAAATGGGTAGCCTGAGTGCATCAAATCTGCCCTCGTTTATTTTCTGTGTATAAATGATTGACAGTTATCATGTCCAGCCCTCTCCATTTGCTGTCCATTTATGATAACTTCATTCAGCCCACTGATCAGTCCTGACCAGTCAGCAGCGGGCTGGTACCGACAGACATCAAGTCACGCCTCCATAATTTACTTGTCTTATGGGCTGATTTCATTTAGCTCAACACTTCTCCGGCATCCATGTTAGCTATTTAAAATGCTGTGACAGGTGTCATATTGACTGGGCCAAGTGTGACAGAAGTGAAACTTTATTATGAAAAAGTAGTGTAAAAGAAAAATACATTTCTGACATGTTGTTTAAGCAGCGTATTCATTGATATGATTTTATATGGAATAACATCTTACTTGTTGTAGTTATTTCTTTTCAATTTGGTTCTAAATATGTTAGAGTGCAAAATCCATTTAATGTTTTGAAATATTAACATATGAATGTGCAATCTTATTTAAAGAATGAATATTGAACATAACGCTGTTATCCAGTGATTTGTGTTAATTGTTTGGGGAAGGTTATTAATCCTGACTTCATATGCTGAATTCCCAGGCCCACCTACTGGTTCTACTGCACACAGCTCAGCACATACATTTAAAACTGACACACGATTTACCTTATATCCAGGTGTTTTACGAGTGCCCACTTTCACAAAAACAGCAGGATAAGGCAGGTTAAAAGTCACAAGTCTGACAAAAACAAACTTTTTTTTTTGGTGGTTGTGACTCAGCAGTTCTGACTTTTTCCCATCACCTCTCTGAACTGGGTTGTCGGCCCAGTAACCAGAGCTGCGCTGGGCCTGAGCGCTGGCTCTAGTTGGTCTGAGTTATGCTGGATTACAATCAGTGATGACAGCCAGGACACGTTTGAGGCAGATGGTTCCTAACAAGGCATCAGTTACAAGGACAAACCCTTGATCCTTTTGTTTGGCTTCTGCCTGACGCTCCCAGAGATCACATCACTGAAGGCCCCCATTCTTCACAGACGCCATTAGTCAGCTGGATTGTCAAAGAGGCTACGAGTCTGTTTGCTTTTGATGGCTTTGGTTTAAAATCCTTTTTAAAAACTGCTGTATTATAGTTCTGTCAGACCAACCAAAAACATTATTTTCATTTCTGAGCTTACATTTTCTCACTGACGTCTCGTCTGTCTCATTTTTACACTGCAGTTCTCCAACTGTAACATCATCCTAGTGGTCTCATCTACTTTTCATAGCAGGTCACGTGATTTCAAATCCGGTGGAAACACTTTTCTTAAATTTGCAATGATGGATCTGTTGTTTCTACGCAGACAGGAGTCGTTGTTGGACATTAGACTTATCAGTACAAACAGAAAACACCTGAACAAGATGAGTCACATCATGTGATCATGTGGAACCAGGTTATCAACAATAAAGTGTGCCAAAACAGGCTGCCCTGTTTCAAGACAGGTATTTGAAAGGTGGAGCAATGATTGTATTACCAAAGCAGCAGAGCTGAGGCCACTCAATGCAGGTGGAAGTTATACACTTTGGAATTCATCATGGTCTCATTCTGGTATATTCTACAGGATCCGTGTTTAAATGCAACTTTAGTGAGATAGAAAAGAGCTCACTGATAACCATGGTTTTCTGTTCATAACATGTGACTCTGGGTAGATATGCTTACAGCATTAACTTTTCAGACTTTCTTTGTGGGAAACTATTGCCATCTTGTTCATAACCAAAGATCACAGCCGTGTCTGACCTCTAAAGTCCTTTAATTTTCTTGAAATAAACCCCAGGTTTACAAAAAAGACATTTTCAGAGCCATTGTCTCTCATCATGATTGTCAGATTATGGCAAATATATCTCCTCTGGCTGAAGTCTCCTAACCTCACAAAGAGAATAACCTAAAAAGAACAGATGCTAAAAATGCTCATTTATATGCAGACAAAATTACATCTGCAGGTTTCCTATGAGCACGAATGGCAGATTTAAATGTGTATAGCAAAATAACACATGTACTTGTTTTAACATACTTATTTTTTGGCTGACTGGAGAAAATCATAGTGTAGTAAGAAAGAAACACAACTATAACATCCTGAGGAAATGTAACCAAAGCATGTTGGGTTTTTGGGTAAAAAGACCACAAATAAAATTTTATTTGAATTTAAAAAAGTTCTTAGTCTACATTTATGTTTATGCTCCATCAATTTGGCAATTAAATTCAACTGCTTCTGAATAACTTTGACTTTTGTGACTCATACAATATTATACAATTCTATGTCTTATATACAATTCTTTGTCTTGTTTGAGTTTATTTTCCGATGAGTAAAATTTTTGCCAACGACTCTACTGGAAAGACCAGCAGGCATTATGCTGTCTGGATATGTTAATTATACATATCATTAATATGTGAAGACTCACAAATGAAATATGATGCTCATGATAACAGTAAGAGATTTAGAGGAAGCTGTTTAAAGCTCTCAGTATTGACCAAATAGCAGCTTTTCTTTTATGCAAGGCTGCTGCAATCACATTTGGTCAGTGTGTGCATCATTCATTTGCTCCAGGCAGCACAAAAGATAAACCGTTAAACCATTTGGTGTGTGATGCATTTTAAAAACTGTCATCCATGTGACTGACTGTTTAGGAGCCGCTAGAGTCTGAAATGAGCACCTGCCAAACAACAGGTAGAGTTTCTGTAGTGGAAAAATTTTATTCTAAATGTACCTGGTGTGTGAGATCTTGTACAAATAGCATGTGTTGGTGTTTTTCCCCTGCAAAACATGTGTGAGAGGCATACCTCAGTAGTCAGTAGTCCTCAGAAAATATCCACCATGAAAACCTGATAGCATCAGTGTTTGGAAATAGAATTATTCTGTAAAAGAGATGATGACAAAGGATAACAATCTATCCAGGCTGTTTCCCAAATATTACAGCCTACTTACGGTCCTGTGGAGCTTAACAAGTGCATGATGACTGTTTCAGAGGAACTTGCCAGCAGCTAATTTGTGCACATGTATAATTGCATCTGTTAAGCTAATATGTCTGTTTGCCTCCAATATTGCTCACTGTTTCAACATCTTGGCAGAGGATGTCCAACAGATTGTTTGTTATTGTGTTTTTGGTCAGTGAAGTGAAAAATATATTCCTGGCTATTGACAAGGCAACAGCAACCCAGTCTAGAGCATCTGTAGAAAATGATTTTCCAGCTGTGTGATTTGGTGCTATTTTTATATGAGACGGTTGAGAGCAAAGCTGCCGTCTTTGATTCTGCTGAGAAATGCATCAGGAGCAATAGAAGGTGTGCAAAATGCGCAATGTCTGTGATAAAATGTCCACCTGTTTCTGCTGTCTGCAGCAGAAGAACCTGGAAGTGTCAATAATGTCACATTTGTCAGACATGATGTGAGGAACAAAGATATGATGGAGCAAAGTAAATGAAAGTCAGAAAACACCAGAGCAATAAGGAATTTAAAATGTGGATGGAGGCTTCGTTCATATGTTTTAATTAGCAATTAGGTAAGCTACAGCTGCAGGAGAGACAAGTGAGGAATAACTGTCCGTTGTCCTTCACAAATAATTTCCAGTGATAACTTCAGTCACACTATTTTTTGTTCTCTTTTTTTCTCTTACTTCAGATACAAACTAAAAGCCCCCCCAGATGGACTCCAAAATATCATTGAACAGACCACATGGTCATATCTTGAATAACAGAAGACTGGGCATTTCTCTAATTGGCTTGCTGTTGTGTAAGAAATAATTGGTTCATTTTAGGGAGCTGAATGATGACTGTAAAATCTGCCCTTAAAGAGTACCCACTCTGTTCTTTGGGTACTAATCTGGAAAGGCTTCATATATATTGTCTGTGCTTAGATAGACATGGATTTCCTTGTCTCATGTGTCAAGGCTATGAAAGGGAGGGATGATTAATGATGCAAGTTTCTCTTTTAAGTGCCATTATGGGGCGTCATTCAGTACTGCTATAACCCCTGAGCACTGCAAATCTTTATTCGGCCCTGACGGCTTCTGCGAAGAAGAGAAAATTCAATCACTTTTTCTCAGAAGAAAAGGAGACAAGAGGGAAAAACATGGCTGTGATTGAGAGGGCTTCAAAGCATTAATGAATGAGGAAACACAATGCCTTCAGAGGATTTATCAAGTCCCATTTTTGTGTGTACATTGAGGATTTGCACCACCCGAAAAAGTCTCTTTTTCCAATTAAGTGAAACCAAATAATGTGAGGCAGTTCTGTGGTCACAGTTAGTTACACAAAGAGGATTTATCTCACAATAAATACAAAACCATAATCAAAGATAACCTATAAAGCCCTCATATACCCTTTAAATGCATACATACAATTACTCACTAGCCTTTACAGGAAGGCATTTTAGAACTTTCTTTCCTATTCCTGTTCTCTATGTTTATTGTATGTTCATATTTAATTTAATTTAATGGTCATATTTAAATGCATATCTATTATATTTGCCTGTGAATTATAGTGTTTCCTTGTCTTCCACATTTGAATGTATTTACGGGTTTAAAAACCTACAATAAACTTATATAGGCTAATATGTTGGGGGCAACTTCACCTGGATCTAACTTTCTGAAGTAATAAAATGAGTGAGCTAGCAGAGGTCTATAATAGCTTCAGCATGTGCATTGGTCCGTCAAATACTCATTTAAAAGGTGACAGTAGGGCAACACTGGTAGTCCTGGCTTTTAGAGATGACAGGAGTTTTATTAAATTAAGTTTTAAAAATGGATAAATGACATAAAAAATGTTAATTAGAAATCTATAAATACAGAATACAGGTCTCTGTAGAAGCTTTTTTCCATTGTGCCATTGATGTATGAAGAATGTATTATATACATATGTGTCAAACTTTAAGTCTTGTTTGTATAAATGGGTAATATACATACTGTAGTATTAATTATATTTAATTGTAACCTACAATGATTTATTTACAACAATAAATAGACTTTTCTGAACTTTAAACTGAACAATATTTTCTATACCAATTATTTCTCCTGTTGCCATGGCAATAATTGGTTAAGGTGAAGTCAGAAAAAAATACCAGAGAGGATGGGAAAAATAAATAAAGGGAGTTAAAAACAACAAAACAATAGAATGAACTTTCTAAAGTTAAATGAAGTTTGTTGTCATACATTTCACATCTCAGAAATTGATACATTCAAATAAACAGAGTTGGCCAATATGCCCTTCCAAATACAAATTTTTTATGTATGTTTTTATGTATTTCTAATATAAACCTTTACCTAAATCAATTCACTCATCTAAGAATCTGTAGGTTGATTCTTAATTAGGGATATTATCAGTATTAGTGTTAGTGATTTTAAGCATTTTCCATTACCCCAATCAACAAAGTAAAAATTGTAATTGTATAATTCTACCTCATTAACACTTTTTAATTACTTGAACAACATCACAGACTCTTTGACACTTGCTAGTTTCCAGACATATCAAGAGAACCGGTTCTACCAGAACCTGAACAGTTTCTCTCAAAGCCTGTTCTCCTTCACAATGATGATGTAATGCAGGAAGGATCTAAAGTGACTAATTACATTGCAATAATTGCATTAGTGCTGTAATGTAATGCCAGGGCTTCTGTGTCTTCAAGCTTCTACAGGAGAGCATCAAATCTGCTCCAAAATTCTTAACAAATATGGACTGTGTTGCCAGGCAACAGACACACACTCTATCTAAGCACACTCTGACTTACTGTTATAAATGGAGGGACTGGTTTGGCATGACGTATGCTCATTCACGATGCTCTGTACTTCCTCATGCTTAAGTTCTGCTCCTTAAGAGCAGACAGGGGAAAATGCATGAAATATAAGTTGTTGTGTGGTGTTTTCAACTTTCTGATTACACCCCTGGCCACAGCTTTGCCATTAGTGAACAGCAAACCTGTTTAAAACCCCATTTCACACTCTCGGTAGTGTAAGATAAGAACAGGCTGTGTTCTTGAAGGAATGGTCACAAAGCGTTTGTCCTCCCCACTTTTTGAGCTATGTTTTAATTAAGCCTTTTCTTGTTCCTGTTTTTACTTGTCCCTCTAAATGTAATTGGACTTACTCTGATTGTTACAGAGATGTGTGGGGAAAGTCAGCAGTAGGGTCAGGACCTCATCAAAATGATTTGTGCTGGCATTTCTCACACCAGACATTTACCATCAAAATAACACACTGATCTACTCTGATGTACAATCACAGTTCAGATTCATTCTTTCTGTGTTTTCTTAATGGAATGGAGCCGTAGGTTTGCAAACACCAGGCATGCAAGCTTTCAACAGGCATCATGTGCAGTTTAATAAGCCAGAGTAGTTGCATGAATAAATGAGTGACAGAGTAAATTACAATTTGCTGTTTTATATGTTTTTTTAATCAACACACTTGTATTATGTATGTACAGCATACATACATGTTGCTGTAGTTGAGGTTCCTGTTGTTCCAGAGGTTCCAGGGTGAATCAGGAGAAAGGCATTTATATCAACTTGAATAAGAATGAATATCAGAGAGAATATCACAATATCAATATCAGAGCAAATTATAGTATTTCCAACATACATTATTTAGTAAATTGATACATTATCCACATGATATATAATTTTCTCCACATTTTGGTTAAATGAGAAAATGATTTAAGAAATCAAATCATGTTTCTTTTAAGCTTTAACAATAATATATAATAATATCCTTTATTTAATCAGGTAAAAAAAAAATAATACTAATTGAGACTGAAAACCTCTTCTCCAAAAGTGACCTGGCCAAGAATGGCAGCATTTGAATATGGTTACAACAAGTGAAATACAGTACAATCAGTACATAATAGAAAATTACACAGGGCAATCACCTGGGATCCAAGAGAGCTCATTTCTCTGCCCTTTAAAACTGACTTTAATTCCTCCAAAGTTATAAGATCTGTGAGTTTTAAGTCCTTCTGCACATCCTTCCAGGTTGCATTGGCAGAAAATTTAAAGGCCTTGTTACCCAGTTCAGATCTGGCTCTTGGGACCTTCATCAGAATAATATCCTGAGAGTACAGGCAAAAATGACTACGGTTTCTACACATATGTGAATACAAATATGTAGGGCAAAGCCCAAGAATGATCGAAGAGAAGAGATGGACATTTAGAGACAGCATAGAAAGTACAGTGATGTCTATGATAGTTGCAATCAGTAATAAAATGCAAAGAACACATACACTCTATCCATTTTTTCATGAAGGATTACATGAATATGTAATGCACATCATAGTTCATGCAGATCTGGGATCAAGGGGCAGGAATAATCAGCTGTTCCTTCTGAATTCCTCTGCAGCGAGGATGAGGTGTGCAGGAGAACGCAGTGCAGCAAAGAAGAAGATGAACACAGAGGGTTCAAGATCAGCACATATGCTGCACTCCTCTCCGGTTCATCTGGAGCATCTGTGTTTGAGCCAAACACCTTTCATTTAGTACCAACACAACATGTTCTTATCATCACAATCATATTTCTGACTGAAGTATATCATACCTGATTTGACTGCTTGGTCCTCTGGACTGAATACAATTTTGGCTTAAACTTGACATAATTGAAAATGTTACTATATAACAGAGTAAAATAGTTATACACATCTGCACTAGGTGACAATGTATATAGGCTGAAACAAAACATAATACAGTAATTTTGAGTCTGGTGTCAATGATGGTGTCAATGGGGAACATGTAGTGTGTCTGTCCATGTGTTTTGGGGCAAGTTTCAGTTCATGCAGTACTATTAAAAAATAGCTTTTTGGGGATGAAAGCTACAAAGGCTGTATTTCATGCATGACCATAAGTGAAGTCATTGGATTTAGAGTTGTTGGGTCCATAGACTGAAGAAAAAAAGAGTTGTGATGCATGAGGTGTGTGAAGTCTTCATTGCAGCTTGTGGATAGACACCCAAGGCTATGCTAACTACTATTAGCATAACCCACCCTGTTCACTCAGAGATGGAGTTGCATTCTGTGTGATGCTGTTCTACTACAGATGTAGCAGTATTCAAGGGAGAGATAAAATATGGATGAGCGGTGGTCCCCAGCTGATAAACCTGGATCTGACCTCATGGCACAGTGGGGGGATGCAGACAGAATTGTCCAGCAGGCAGGAAAAACCATCTGTACCGTCCAATTATGGTCATTCTATTTTGCAACAGAGAATATGTTGAATGTAAATAAACAGTTCTTCTATACCATATAGCCTCTGACAATATGCACTTCTTTCCAAACTCCTCCAATTATTGTAATTGCAATTTAATAACCAAACATAGTTTAGCCTTTGATGCTATTCCAATTGTTCAATCCTCTCAGGGTGTCACAACTGTGCAGACTGTAAAGCCCTCCAAGCAAATAGTGTTTGTGATTTGAGGCTCCAAATAAATTGATTTTGATTTGATAAAGACTACACTATGCTGGTTAGTGTCATGTTACCAGACACAGATTTCCTCCATCTATTTTGTATTATATATTCTATAATCTTGTGGGTAGCTATTAAATGTATAGGATAATCTACAGCCACCTGTTTAAACTCTGGTTTGATGTTAGAAAACACAATAGGAGGAATCCTGTTCCTGTCACGTTCTGTCCTGCTGACATTGGCACGCAGGCTCAACTCAGCTGACATCAGCAGGTAAAAATAAATCAGTCAATCAGTAAAACTTGCCTATCTAATTTCACATGTGTGGAGAAGGGTCAAATGAATTCATTAGAGTCTCTCATACACATTCACAGAGTCTATAATGGAGAATACTTTTTATGACAAGCTTGAGGTGACACTCTGCATGTTAATATGTTAGCTAAGCCACATATTAAGAGCCTTTGACTCTGAATGAGTCATGCAGTATAAGGAACACCTTTGGACATTTTTATTTATTCATCATTGCAAGAGATCATATGCTTGTCGGCTCATAGGATAGTGTAAGCTATTTTAAATGTCCTGTTTATATCAAAGGACATTAATGTTGAGAAGGAACTGGTCAGAGTCATACAGTAAAACTAACAAACAAAAAATCACAAACAAACCTCTTCCTTTATTTCTTAGTACCAATGAAATTATAAGAAAATGACAATAAAGAGAAAGACTTTCAGAGGTAGATGTTTGAGAGCATTGATGCTTGGCATACTGTTGATCTGATCTGATCTGGAGCATGTTGATGATACCAGTTTCCCTTTAGCTACAGTCATACAACACTGCTAACTGTGGTATCAAGAGCTCCACATACAGTGGACAAGAGGGGCTGTCTGCAGTGATATGCTACCTCCAATATTTTCAGAGTTATCCCAGATTTAAAGCCATGTTTTTAAGTGCCACCATTAGTGCAGCTCTGATATGGAGCTAGAAAAATGCAAAGGAGGCAGAAAATACAGGCAGAAAATACAGAAATTACATCAAATATTGCATACATAAAAAAACAAGTATAAATATAAGTATAGTTCTCACAGGATTGAGGGCTGCTTTAAATAAACTGACATTATCAAACACAACTTCACAAGTCTAATTCACAAAATGTGTGAAAGTTAAAAATGAACCAAAATCTTTGTTTTAACTTGCTGTATGTGACAGTGTGCAGGTACATTCTGGAACTTTCTTTGTGCCATTTGGTATTTTGCTTGTCTTCGTTAATTGATGGCTGTCTCTGCAGACTTGTAAAGCATCCAGAGAGAATTCATGCAAAGCTTTAAATGATTGTTTTATCATGACAATAAAGATGTTGCCCACCCTTTGTTTTTTCTCGCTGCCCTACTTTTGTCAAATGCCGAAGAGGAAAACTGAAGGTTGTGTTGCAGTAATTCCAGTGCTGCATACAAGGAGGGGAAAATGAAACACTTTGAACTCGGCAGGAACAGAAAACAGATGCTAATGAACATGATGTTCTAGTATTGGCCTCTGGCAAGAGGATTAATACAAATTAACAACACAATAACAAAAGATATCAAGGGAAAGATGTTGCGAATATTGTGCTAATAATAGTTCCACACAAATGAATTTTCTTTATTTCAGAATCACAATATCATTTGAATATCAGCAGCTTTAATAGAAGGTCCATAACCTTCAAACAATCTTCCATGACTTTCCATCAAGGATTTCATCTAATTGGTTTCCAGTGCTAGTCTTTCATTAAAAGTGAGGATTAAAAGAAAGCATACATTTGTACAGTTTTAAGGTCAAATGTTAATGTTGTACATTTTTTTCCCTACATTTTCCTAATTCCATTTTCAGTTTTGACTCTGAAATAATAAGAATATGTGGTAATTGATAAGTGATCGATGGAGTTCATCAGTGATGAGCTGTGACAGATGCAATAATGAAAGAGCAGGCATCAAAATTAGAAATACCATATAAAACCAGGCAGCTACTTCTATTACAAATGCTAAGAAATGGTCGTAAGCCGCACTGGGGTGTAGCAATAACAAGTAACAGCAGCACAAACATGAGACATGAATAATGTATTTACATGTATATGTGCATGCGTGTTCCTCACACACACATTAATGTGGCCCACGCACGCATGCAGAAATAAATTTTAAAAAAAAAACCCGTCAAATAAATGCTTGATTATAATGTATGAAATGTTTCTGATCACTCAGCTGAAAAACTAATTTCATTTTCTCATTAGAAGTCTGTGCCCGAGGCTCATTCTCATGTCAGTGTTTATTACTCTGAAAACAGAAAATTAAAATCATCAGCTTGGTCAGAATCAGAGCAGTGAGTCATTATTTATGACTGAGGGAGAGAAATAGGGTGAGAGATGCTGAGGAAAAATATTAAAGAAAGGAAAAACAATTGGAAGAACCCATCTCATTTCAACCAGGATTTATGAGCCACGTGACCTTTTCTTCTCCAGAGATTTGTTGCTATGCATGCGTCCATCATGTTTCTAACGCTGCAGAGGGCACAGTAGCCCAATGTAGGCTTTCCATTAAATTGTTGAGATTTTTAGTGCGTTAATAAAATGCTTTCAGTGATGAATTGTGTGTTGCCATTTTTTTTTTTATCACTCTCTGATTTATTACCTGTGCCAAGGAGGTTATGTGATAGCCTGCATTTGTATGTTTGTTTGTATGTTTGCTTGTTTGTTAGTTAATGACATTTTCAGGAAATGTTGACAAAGGGACAAAGAACCAATCATTACATTTTGGTGATGTTCCAGATTCCAAAGGGAATTTGACTTTGACCTTCTAAGGCACTCTGGGGCTTTAAGCATGAAGCAACTGTAATTATGTTACTATTTTACTTATATTACTACTGCCTATATACTATATTACTGCTACTGGTTAACCTTTACAGTTATTATTTTTTAATTGAACAACCTCTATTAAACAAGATCTCTCAAATTGCTGGCTTGGCAGACGTAGTGTGCATTTCTATTGGCACATGTGATAAAAGACTTTCATATGATCTTGAACATCATAATGTATGATGACACAGTTTAACTTTACACTTTTTTTTCAGGAACAAAGCATAGTGCAAGCACAATATATAAATGTAACCATGTACAATATATTTTTTCTCTTTACCGACCTGTCCCATACAGCTGCAGGATTTACTGTTCAGTTTAACTTGTAATAACCATTCACCCTTAAAGGAAAATTATGGGGGCTGTATACACAGAAAATGTTTTTCTGTTTTTCTTTTTGATAACATTCCTTTTTATCAAAGAGCTGTGTTGTGACATATATTGGGCATTAGAGGTATTATTTCATATTTTTTAGCATTTATATAAAAATAAAGAAACATGAAATGAATTTTTTAAAATTAATTTTGAAATTAATTCCTTCTGCACCATTGTATACAGGTATACTCTCATTTTGAAGAAGTTACTTCCTGTCCCAGTCACATGACTCTCACCCAATCACCACACCAGGACATCTAGTGCAGGGGTATCTAGGCCTAGTCCTCAAGAGCTGCATTCCAACTGGGTTTTCTTTCCTACCAGGCAGAAAAAACACTTTCACCAGGTGGGATTCCAGGTGAACTGTTGACTTGGTAGGACTGAAATCCCAGCTGGATCGAGAACTGGGTCTTGACTGGTTAAGTGGATGTGGTTTAATAACTTCATGAGTTAAGGTCAAACATGAAGCCAGATAAGGTTTAAAGCATTAAAATATGACACTTATGTCGCCCCTAGTTCTGATGGGTAATGGACTTCTAAAGCACAAACACACTAGCAACATATAATCAAAGCAACTCTGCAATGTCAGCAGGATTAGGGAACGGTAACATGCATGAATTTCGCACAGGTATATGTAAAAACCTATGAAACCAAACATGATCAGCCTTTCCTCCATCTGAACATAATCTATGTAGTTCAAGTTGAGTCAAGTGTTTTGGAATCACACGCAGATATAAGTAAAGGCTTCAGCTGTAACTCTGGGTGCTAAACTCCTAGTATTGATGTGAACATATGAAAACATCCCAATGAAACATCACATGGATGAACATTGCTGGAGACATATTACAAATTGTGCAAAACTCACTTTTTCAGTACTTTAATCCATATATTTGCATATCAGGAGTGCCTTCCTTCCTCCCCTCCTTTTGACAACTAATTCAATGATGAAGCCTAAAAATGTGTCTCAAAATGGTTCATTTTGCTCTTTTGCCCTACTGTTACATAACAGTCGGGTTGATTTGAATAATCCCGGCTTTATGGTGGGTATCATCTCCCATACAACCACAGCTACCTGTGCAAGGCTCCGCCCATGTAAATCTGTTTTCACGTCTCCTCCCCTGGCAGAACAGATTGGCGGTGCAAAGACTGTCTGTGGGTGGAGCTCATTGTAGCTCATTAGAATTCAGAGAGAAAGGCAGTTGAATTGGGCCATTCTGAGCAGCGCTGTGAAACTGGGGTGTAGGGTCCAACTGTGCTCAATCCATTTTCAGTAAAACAAATTACTAACATTCCATTTAAACATCAAGGAGCCATGTTAACTTGCAAAAAAGGAACACGATATATCACCTTTAAATTAAAGTTTCTTATTTTTCTTTCTGTCAGATTTATGAACAAACTAGCACACTCTCCTGTTAATAAACTCTCCCTGTAGGCTTTAAAGTAGCATTGTTGGGTTTTCATTTATCAACCCAGAAATGCTGAACAGCATATGTTTTGAAATGATTTTGGATCTGGCATTAACAGCAGCAAACCTCAGCTGGTTTTCCACCCCCTCCCTTTGGATCACAATACATAATACATGCACCAAACACTGTGCTGCAGTAGTGCCAACCAGATGTGTCAGCGCAGAACCACAATGTACAGGTCTGCAATATCTACTCTTCAGGAACTCAGTATTACTTCAATTCAATCTTTAAGATCGTGTGCTCTCCCATGGATTCATTAAAATCAATCCACAGAGAGTCAGAAAAATCAGACAGCTTTCCTTTTACTGGCATGAAAATAATACCACACTGCATCATTCTCAGAGGGAGTAGTGTGTTTTTCTGTAAAGAAAAACATGGATTCGGGATTGCATTGATTTCTGCTTTGAGGATGCTCTTGGTGGTAGTTGTTGGCTGTAACATGTTGATTCATAGAAGGTAGAATCAAATGATCCAGTTCTGAATCAGTTCAGCTCCAGCTGACTTATAATACTTTATAGAATAATACTTGTCTCTACTGAAGGACATCTGCCTGGAATACTAAAATCTGTTGTTGTTCATAATTGTTTTATGATCACACAACACATTTGCAGAAGACAGTGCCTCATACTGGTTTCTACATGACGTCTCACAGCTTGAAGCACGTACTTGGCTGTTCTGTTGCAGCTGATATGTTCTATATGTTTTCCATATGTGCTACATATTTATTTGTTATCCCTACACCAAAAGATGAGTCTACACCAAGAGTCTGTGTGTTATTTCTCTGAGACTGTGTCTGTTTTGGATTCCTTGTATTGCTGTGTGGTGAGCCCAACCTTTTCTATAAACAGACTTTATTCTACATCACAGAAACATGTGTCCTGACCTTTCTGCCGAGACCTTTCATTTATTTTCTAATACAGTTCCCCTTGTGAGTTCCTCTGTTCTCATAGTCATAGAAAAGGTCAAAGCAAGCACTCACATCTGATGCCTGCCTGCAGAATTAGTTGTGTCACCTTTAATTTCTGCAGAACTGGACCTCTGCCAAGTCTCATTTGATTGTATCAGTGTTTGCTCTGTATGAAGTACTCAGTTTTTTTTTCCTGTATAGAAGCATAAAGGTGATGGCAGAGATTGAGTATTTCAACAGCAATGTGATAAAAGCTTGCTAATATTATGGATCCTTGTAATAAGAGTGCTCTGTAATTCTCATTATGTATCCCTCCACACTTCCTCCGTGGAAGACAAAGGAACCACATTGATTTGCATGTTCTAGCAAACACCATTTATCCAGAGAGCTGGTGTTCCAATGTGGAAAAGAAGAGCACAGGATTTCCCATTAATCAACAATGGTGAAGTGAGCTCATTTGAATTGTTATGAAGAGAAATTTTACATTTAGGACATGCATGAGTAAAGCCTCCTAGAGAGAGCGGGGGGGAGCTGGGGCTGTCAAACCAGTCGATGATCGATGACACTGCTTCAGATTATGAACACAGAATTAGCACATTAGGACCTGGATGATAAATAGACCTTGTGCTAACTGAGTCCCCAATCATCTCAAACAGTTCCAACAGAGGCAACTGATTGTATCTGCAGCTTCAGCTAATTTCAGCTAGCACGTGGCACCAACTGTCCATATCAATAATATCCATAATGGAGGCCAAAGCGGATGACTAACCATCAGAACAATGTATGCTTTAACATCTTACAGTGAGTGTTACAAAACAAATAGTTTAGATTTGTCTAAACACTATGCACACTATAAGGCCACAACATTGATCTTTAGAATTTGTGATGTCAGTGCTAAACTAATGCTCCAGTCCACAAATTCCCAGCTGTTGGTAATCTAGATCTATATTTAACCCTGGTCATCATCTGCTGTGCAGTGGAATCAACTAACAAGCAAGAGAACAATAATGCAACCTTCTATCACACGTTAATACATGCAGGAGGAAGGCAGATGTGGAGAGAATGACTCTGTGCTTAATTTCTTTGTGAAATCAAATATGCTGTTAATAAGTCTTATTAAGTTTAATTCTTAGTGTTATTTCTCTGATTAGAATTATCAAGTTTGATTCAATGTTGATTCTTTCTTTTACTTTTATGGCTCCAAAGCACTCATCAAATATAAAAATCATAAAAACAGAAGTATGGTAGCAATAAGTGTCATTCAATTCATTCCAATTTTTTCTGAAAAGTTGTAAGTTCATATTTTTATGATTGATGTCAATGTCCTATTTTTATAAGTGGTCTGGGATCTTTTTTATTAATTACCAAGCAATTTACTCTTTATTTTTCCATCCATCAATAGTGGTTCGGCACAGATCCTGGGCCTTGCCAGGCATCTAAAGTCAGATGGCTATGATTATGGTGATGCTCTCCACAGCTGGTTTATAGCAGCTGGATTTTTCCAAGAGCCCGTTTTAAAAGAACTGCTCACAGAAGCCATTTGTGTCAAAGTTTGTTTCCCCTCAGTGCCTCTATAGTGAAAGGCTGAGAAAACCTGGGCAGGACAATCTTGTATCTAGCTTTAAGCTTCGTGTTCACTTACCTTTTCCGTGATGTGGACACACATTTGTGTTAAAGCTGTGGAGCACCAAAGACTCATTTTCTGGTTGAACCAACACCAAATTAAACAGATTGGGGAAAAATCATTATTGTACATCTTTTATGCAGACGATTTCTTGATGACATTTACTTAAGCAGTAACATCTGATATGATGTGTTATGTTCATTCTGCCTTAGATGCAGAATTGACTGCCTCAGTACGATCTATCGGTCTTATGGGCCACATCCAACTGAAGGCCAGATGTTCCCCACCAGAGGCATAAACTGTGTGAACTTGTCCTGTTATTGTCTGAGAAAAAGTGAATTACAACTGACCTCCACTTTACTAGCATATTTGCATTAGCTTGAAAAGTAACAGATTTGGATTCAAGCTGCTCTTCCAGATGTGAGGCACTCAGCGGGATGTTTCAGGTTCATTTTGGAGCTGCTCTGTTTGCTTTAGTAGCTGAGTGGAGGATTGTGTGTTTTCTTTTTCTTGTGATGGCAGCAGTAAGAACATACCCCAGAGTCATTTAACTGGTCTCCGTGATTAGGCACTTCTGTTATGACAAATACACTCAGTTTTTTATACACTTTAATTTCAGCAACTTGGCAGAATTCTTGTTTATCTTGTAGGTGTGACACATGTCTAAGAAATGACATAACAAGAAACAGAGAGGATCACTGTCATGGTGTTTATGTTGCCAAATAAGATTTCATTTTATTTATGTCTTGGAGTTGGGATCAACAAGAGAATACAGGTGTCTCTGATGATGCCATTTATATCTCAACTACCTTCTTATTTCTCTTCTCACAGCATGAATGTGCGCTCATTTGTATATGGATTCCCTCCATACTCATTTGTATATGGATTCCCTCAGCACGCACTTTGCATGTTAGTGTTGATTGTGGCCTATCAGGCTTTCTGGAATGGAGATGTCTCTGCTGTGGACAAATGAAGCCGTTCCACCTAAGAAATAACATACATTACAGGCACTGTGTCCCCGTTCTGTCTCTCTGTAGTAAAGCTGGGGTAAGATTTGACCAAGACAGTGAAGTCTAAATCCATTTTTGGACTTGAGCATTAACAGCAAAATGAGATGACCGCTGAAATTAGGTCAGGAGAAAGATTTCCTTCTACCGGTGGCAGTAAATGTGCCTTCAGTCTGCAGGAGAATGATGATGGAGAGCAGAGCAACATGAGTGGGACAGTGGGCTCAAAGGGTTTAAAAGGATTTATTTTTTTCCATTCTATTCCAACTTTAAGGACAGTGGAGACACCCGAACATTTCACTTCCTTTCACTACCTAGGGAGTGCTATCTCAAAGATGCATGGATACTGAGTTTATGCTCAGTTTATTCAGAGGTTACAATGCAGTACTTTGATTACTAGTCTTATCATTTCCATCCCTCTGTGTAGTCTTTGAAAGAAGAAAAAAAATCAAAATATGTAGTTTGGTTCCTGATAGATCAAAAGCGTATGGGCTACATTATTTTTGAGATGTTAAAGCAGCACATGCACAATGCTGCTGGGTTCAGTTATCTATGCACAAAACTCAGACTAAAATAAAAAAGACTTCAGTACTTTTTCTTTGTTGTTTCTGTTATGCTGTTTTAATGTGAGTCATGTGTTGTTGGAAGCTTTACAGATATCATCTATAAAGGAAAGTACAAGACTGCAGTTCAGCTTTGGTGCATCATATTTTCAAAACACTGAAACTCATTAAAGGCGATCTAGCGTTGATAAATAATGCACAGATTTGCATAAAGAAACAGGTGCTCCTCCAACTGTACTTTCATCATCACAAAGCTGGATGCAGCCATGTCTTTCTGTAAACTGCGAAACAGTTAGAGACAGGAATAACACAGGGATGAAGAATCACATGTGGACCAGAAAAAAAAAACATTTAGCTCTAGTCACAAATCATATCCGAGTCTAAAACACTGAATCCTGCTATTCAAATATATTCAATCATGTGACCAAAGACTTTATAAAAGGAGAGTACATTGGTAAAATGAATCTAGGTTATGGTTGCATTTTAAAACAAAAAGCAAACTCCTGCTCAAGTAGGTAACTTATTAGCAGGTATGAGTCTTGTTATAGCAAATGTGTGGATGTGTCATAACTTCATGTGAAGTGTCACAGTAGAGAATGTTTGTATTGATGGGTTTAGTAGATAACTGGGCAAAATCAATGAGGACATTCCCACTGCAGACCCATCAACATGCACTGCACAGTTCTGTCCTAACCTCAACCAGCGGGTAGAAAATTGCTCTTGGTGATACTAGATGATCGAGAAAAAAAAAAAGAAGAAAACACAATCCTATTTGGCATGACTAATGCGGCCGTATTGATTGGAGAGCTTGTTGAAACTGAACAGAGTGACAAGAGGAATGGGACCAAATGTTTAATCAAAGATGAATATGGATGATAATGACCTAATAATTCTACCCACATTAAAAGTAGAGTTTCAATTTCAAAAAAACAAAAAACACCAAAAAGATACACCATTTTTGCCATGTTTAAACTGTCACAATGACCAATACATGAGTAAAATGACATGTCAGAAAGTCATCCCTCTCTGGCTCCATCTTAGTGCTAGTTGTTTGCTAGATAAGCAGCTACTTCAATCTAATATAGCATACCTCTCAATAACTTATAGAGTTAGCGTGACCTAGTTTGCTCAGGTTTTTAGTACACAAGGATATTTGTTGTTGTTACAATAGTGATTTTGAGAATAGTGATATTCAGTGAGTTGAGGGGTGTGGCTTTGGCCAGATGCTCAAGGGGAGGGAAAAGAGGCTACATTCAAATCTTACTAGCATTTTTAAAATTGAAAACTGCACCTTTATATGGAATAAATAATACAACTTTTTGAGTAAACAAAGTAACAACCTGTTGTAAAATGTTATTAAGTTATTGGCAGATATTACGTTATTGACTGTGATTACACAGTGGTTGCCAGATGTCTTATTTAGCATTAGTTAATTAAAGTAATAATAGTAAACTTTAAAAGCACTTGGGAAGCACGGACCAGCCAACCTGCTCATTTTCACACATATTGTCTGTTTCTGTTGTAGCAAGATAGGTGAATTTAACTGTTTGGACTTAATCTTTGAAAGATCAAGGGTCAACATCTCTCCGATCCTTTGATCATCATATTATTGCCAGACCCTGGAAATTCCAGGATCCAGATGGTAATTTGGAATATCATCAAAATTTAATCTTCTCTTCCTTTTCCCATTATTAATATTTCCTGAACATTTCATTAAACTATGCAAAAAAAAAAAACTTTTGGAATTATTTTGCTAACAAGCAAACAACCAGATAAACACCAGCTATCACGTGAAGAAATTCTACATGACATGAGACACAGATTGAAATGAAAAATTCCTGGTGTAAAAAGTAAAGACAAATGAGCTTTAACCAAGTGGATTCTGAACATCATGAACACATGTTTCTGCTGTAGTTTTTGTAATGTTCTCATTTTCAGTTCTGGTAGCCATGACATATGAAGCATACATAAGAAAGTAAAACAGAAGGAAGGCTGAGTAAACAATTAGCTCTCCATTTTCTGCCAGCACTCACATGGACCGCATGTGATTGGACATGATCAATGGGGAACTCCCTGGGTACAGATTGTTTTTATTAGTGAAAAAAAATCCCAATGACCCTCACTTTCCTCTATATTCCTCTATTTTCACTGTGATTAATAGTCTGAAAGCTGATTCTAATAACCTAACTGGCATATTTTAGTATGAATCACTGTTATAACCCATGAAACTCTTGGCTTCACAAGCACTTCCCTGCTCTTTACAGAAAGAAAAAATAACTCATCGCTGACCTGCTTCTTTGTTTCGTGCCTGCACAGATGCTCAGAATGTGTCAGTGTGTTAAATATTTTAGTTGCATATAGAAAATTCTGACCTTTCGATCGAGAGCACTGTCTTCTCTATCAGTGTGGACACAATAAACATTAAGTTGTGTGGCCTGTTAAGACTAAAAAGAGTATAGGTGAGAATGTGTTGAGGGGAGGTGTGCACCCAGAGCGCCCTGGAAGACCCTGTCTCTGCTCCGTCCCTCCCCTCTAGCTGGCCCCTTCTCTCTCTGCAGGCCCTGAACAAAGAGAGGACCCAAACAATGGCTGGCTCTGAGAGCTGAATGGCTTCGCAGGTCAAGCACTAACCCCCTCCCTCTTTGACAGAAACACAACCCGCACTTGTTCTGCTGAAGAGAGGCTGACCCTCCCTGCAAAGAAGTAATGAACACTGCCTGGGCATTAAACAGATAAAAAAAAGAAGGAAAAAAAATGCAGGGAGAGGAATCGGCATAGGAGAGAAATCATGTCTAATGGCGGGAGGAAGGAGCCTGTCCTGTGTCCTGTCTCTCCCCTCTTCATTACTGACTGAGCGTACACTATCCAGGCGTCCACGCAGTTCAGAGCTCGGAACTTGACCTTCCAGAGCAGCTGTCGGCTCTATCTTTGTCTCCAAGCTTTACTAATTTTTCACATTTATTTCATTTCCCATCCAGGCTCACTTGTGGCGGTGTGGAAAACAAAGATGGTGTGCAGCCGAGGGGAAAATGTGTTTGTAGATTATTTGTTAGGCAAATTGGACGGTCAACTGCCACAGAAGCTCGTCTTTATAAATAAACACTGTAGTCTATGGAATCTCTCCCAGCATCGGGCTCTGGTCCAGAAATTTGCATGTTTCACAGTCAAATTTGTTGAAAATACATTTGCAAATCCTCTCCAGCTCGTGTCCCTCTGCCCTTTCCATGAGCTCTGCAGCATCTGGAAGTACACATAATGTAACGTAAATCACATCCTGACATAACAAAGAATTTGTTTTGGACTTTATTTCTGATTGACCAAAGCCTCTGATTGTTACCAAAGAGCTTTAAACATGCTCATTGGCTGTGGCGAGGTTTAGGAACAATTCTGTTATGAATGATGAAAAAATGTAATTAGATCCAGGTCTGGTCAGAGTCAGCACGAGGTATGATAAGATAAAATGTGATTATTCCTCTGGGGACACTGGCCAACATCATCATTTACTGATTCCTCCCTCCTCTTCCTCTTCCTACACTGTAACATCAGTCGCTCTCAGACCACTGCTTTATCACCACATTGTATTCCTGGCTGGTTTTGTGTACAGGAGCTGTGACATTTCTGTACAGCTCAAGTGGTGGTTTTATAGCTCAATGCCTGTATGGGTAGCTGAGGTTTGGAGGCACGCAAGCTGTTCACTCTTTCACCTTCATTGGCGGCCCCACCCCCCAGGTCAGCGGCTATACATTAGATCAAGCCAGGCCTCACAGGGTCATGGAGCGGTGCCAATCACGCCACAATGCAGGATAAAGCAGGGGTGTAAACCATAAGCATTGCTCAAGTAGCAGTGCATGTTTTTCTTTTACTTTGTTCGAACTGTGTTTGTTTTTATTACCAGTTACCACTAATTAAAGGTTCCCTAATGGATTTATTTTCTTCTAGCAGTCAGTTTTTTGAAAAAAATTGAGCTTTGTAGTTTTAAGACTTGGTGTTTGATTATAATTCATATTTATTGATTGAAATTTTAGAAATTAAATTTTTAACTAACAACTGTTGGACAGGATGGATACCAGATTAGCAGCCATTGTCACAGTTGAAGCCCAGCAATGCTGAAAGCATCCATGTGACCTGGAGGACAAACTGTGGAAGGTTATCCTTGTGTCTGCATATTTGTGGGCTGAGCAAACTGCCTCAAAACAGAGAAGTAGAATGAACAATGCAACTTGCTGATTAATGACAAAAAATAACCTTAACAGCATTTCCTATATACCAGTCAGTTCTCTGCTTGTCTTTTTTTTTCTAAAGATTTCGTTTTTATGCAGGCAAGAGGCATGCTTTTAACAAACTGCACTTTTTAGAGTCATAAACCTTTCTTTAGACAGGAAGTAGTAAAATAATCCGTTAATCAGATGCTACCCAAGTGTCAGATAATGATGTTATGTGACATTTTCCATCACAAGTTAAAAGCCTGTTCATTACTCTTAGGATAATAATATTAAATCTACGTTCTAATCCTGACCCTGAATTTAGCCTTTGATTGAGTGGGACCCATTCCCAACATCAGTTGGCCGACAATACCAAAATCATCAAAAATGTTGATTAATTTTTCATGTGCTAACCCCAAGAGTAGCATTTACATCATTATGGGAGTACTTTAGAGGAGCAGGAATTAGTTGAAAGCCTTGTGCTCTTGAAAAAGAGAAGACCTTGTGTATCACAAACTAGTACCAAAGGACTCTTACTAAAGCATAATTTCTTTTTTCTATTTAAATGCAGAGTCTGAATGTGCTGATAGTTTTTGTGACTGCACCTTTTTTAGAAATGAAGAATGAGGAATTCATCATTCTTAATAACTTCATAATATTAATTGTTCAGCTTTTAGAAGATATTTTCCCATTGTGGACAAATGTAATACCATTTTATTCTTCCAGTTTAGGAGTTTCAAAATTATTTCTCCTAATTAATATTTAAATAATGTGCTCTTGCCTGTGTTTATAACCATGATTTCCTGACAAGGCTCAACATGTCATCTCAGAGATATTTATCAGGTTTCTACTGTGGTCTGAAACTATAACACTCTGTGTACCAAAAGCATTCTCAGCTTGAATCTATTATTACCCTTTTTTGTTTGATTGTTTGTTTTTTATTTCTGATGAGAGAGAACACCTCTTGTTTAACACTTCCCTCATCTCTCTGCTGGATGACACTCTGTTTTCCTTACTATTCCACTTAGTAAATGTTTTCCTTTGACCTCTCCAATGAGTAATTTCTGGTGTCTAACTTGTCTCTAACCTTTTCCTCCTCCCTTTTGTTTGGCTTTTGTTTGGCAACAGCTGTTATCATGGATTTCTTTCTTTCTTCTCCCTCTCTCTCTCTTTCTCTCTCTCTCTCCCTCTCTCTCTCTCTCTCTCTCTCTCTCTCTCTCTCTCTCTCTCTCTCTCTCTCTCTCTCTCTCTTTTGGTCAGCTGTGATTGCTCCGGGCAAAACAGGAGCAGATGGTGTTTTGCTATGCATGAATGGAGCGTTAGAGGAGTTGGACTGAATAGGCCAAGTTTTGAATGGTGTCTACACAGCACCTGCCTCTTGTAGCAGCAGGGACATCCTAGTGGCATGATCTGCCCCGGCTTCCCTGCCATCATCAGGGATGAAAGAAACAGAGGGGGAACCTTCTTGGGTACCTTCCATATTTATCGATTTCTCTGCAAGTCGTGGCATAATGTGGTGTACAGTCACTTTGAGTTAATTGGATGTGACACAGCGTGCATGTGTAATCTATCACTCTAGTCTCCTGGAACACTTTATCAGTTTTGTTGCCATAGAAACGTGTCAGCTCCATAATAGCTTGCATTAACAGGCTAAGCAAGTTGCAATAAAAGGCAGTTCTACAGTCGAGAAAGCCTATAAGATAAATTAAGAATAAAAATACATTTTTTTTCTTTTTTAAAAGTCTAAATAAAAAGAAAGTGCTGTTTTTACCATGCAATTCAGGGACATCTGTCAACCTCTGGGGCATGATGATCTGTCACAATAAAAGAAGCTCTCTCAAATCTCTGACAGCTTGTTGTTTTTTTCTGTCTTAAGAGCAACTGTAGAACTCTGGAGAGAATAAATGTTCCAGTTGCATGTGGTCTGTTAAATACAGACAACACATTATTATGCACACTGAAGGAGAGCATAATAATATGAAACAAAGCAGCTTCTCATCCTTGCAACTGTTACTCTCATGGCAAACACTACTTACAATAAACACTTTTTCGTTGGGCTTTAGATGTTTATTCCATGACCTTTATGATGCTGTCAGCAGAATAATGATGGTTGCATTATCTGTGCTCATGCTAGCTTGTGCTCAGCTGCACTCAGATATCCATATAAAATGCATTAACATCAAAATACTATAATTCAAGGAGTCCAAATTACACAGGGTAAGTAGCTGACATTGTCTCATTTTGATTGCATTACTGTCTCATGAATAATCAAATATATTACCTGAGATGAATGATTTTGCTGTATGGTTGATATTTTGGTCTGTCTTGTGAGATCATTGTCAGAGTAATGACAGGTGTTAAAAGACCAACAGATAAGTCTAAGCAGAATAGAATTCAACAAAAGAGGAGGATCAGTCTAATGGTTGAAACATCACATTGCCAAGGCAACATGGATGGTCTGAAATTCCAGCTGGGAAAACTGATGTCTGGATTTAAACATGTCTTCATGCAAGAAATACAAACAAAGATTCAGGTGTGTCATTAGTTTAATTCTGCATATGCTATTGTTCTTTTGCCCTTATAATTTTATAAATATACCACTGATGAATAAATTGAAAGCAACATTTATTTTGGAATACTAGAAAAATTATGCAGGGATAGTGCAGACTACCTAATACTGAATATACCATCAACTTTACCCTGAGGCACAGTCTACAGAGCCTTCAGTGTGCCAGGTCAAAAGTTCTCTAAACACATGTTGTCATTGGTCAACAGTCCAGCCAGCCAGATCCCCCAAATCAAAGGTCATTATTCATCACAGAGGTCAACAGTTCTCTCCATACAGCTCATCACAGCAAGGTCAAGAATTCCTCCAACAAGCTCAGCCTTTTTTTTTTACCACAGGGTCACTTTGTTATAAACACAAACCATTGGCATTGTCTATTTCTGCTGTTCCTTCGTTTGATCTCTATCTTTTTTTTTCTATATTCAAGTAAAGTTTAGTGTCAAGTCCATGACTAGTTTAGACTGTATGGTTTGGCTGTGGCGTGGGTCTGATGGTCAGATGGTCAGTGTCAGCAGGGCCTTTGTTAAGCTCTCATTGTATCTGTGCAGTGAATGGGAAAACAACAAAAGGACCAAATAAATAATTAAACTGGAGAATCCCTCGGCTTCCACATCTGACTCCTTAGTCATCCTCGACACAACGATGAGCCACTGACCTCAGTGGGGGAGGACGACAATTAGGTCACCTCATGATTGCATTACTCAAATGACATATTAATGTCACAGTGGCCTTCATGCTTTTCATCAGCACTAGTTAGCGGTGGAAGCACAAAGGCAGAAGAGCATGGCTGATATTGATTACTTCATGCTTCTATGATTGCATCATGTTGCACTTGCACACAGATTTTATACAGAAAGCAGATGACAAGTATTCATTTTTTTAAAATAAAACAATTCTCATTACAGGAGAATCAGTATTTCAGTCTTGTAAAATATGAGCACGTCTGTGTGTGTATAGCAGTGTTTTGAAAATATCTCTAACCTTTTTATTGCAGAGTCCCATAACTCCAACCCTGGCTGTGAGATATTTGTACACACAGTGACCGCAATACTGAAGGGTTATGGAATAACAAGGAGCTCCATGCATTATTAATGGACTCTGCTGTGAATCTGTTCAGAATAATAACGGCGATTTCCCAGGGCCTCATTACCGTGTGTTTTTAAAGCATGTGTTTGGTATCCATGGACACCAGCTCTCACATTTTCCTCTTCTTCCAGAGTGTTAAGATTCAGGTCAGGCACGCCACTTGCTGTTTTTAATTTTCATTTCATCATAAGCACTTTTAGACTGTTGCCAGTGCCTATTTGCAGTTTTTCTTTTTTTTTTTTTTGCTACAGACCTCTCTTCTGACAGGACAGATGCTGCAATTAACCACAGCAGAGAAATGGGCATCGTTTTCATTTGGAGCTGAGGAGGCGATCACGGAATTGGCAGCAATGGCCGAAATTAAAAAGGCTTTACAAAAAGACACCAAAATTTGCCGATTGTATCAAGCTGCCATCGCAGAATGGCAGGGGCAGACGCTGTCCCAATTTGTACCATTAAGACATGTTCAAAATGTCTCTGCTGCTTTTGGAATTTTAGAAAGCTTAGAAAAAAAACACACCCATCTCTGGGCCACTGGATTCATGGGGTATTGTAAAGATATGATAATTATTGTTTGCCTGCTTGCCTTCCCTCCCCCGCTCAACATATTATTCTAGGGAGCTCAGCAAACCCCTGGGGATGTCTTGGAAATGAAGCGATTTTGAAGGGAGTAAGAAAGAGGCAGAATCCAATGCACTGGTGTGTGAGAAGGGGGCTGTTATTGAGACAAGTACCAGTTACATGTCGACCTTGTCCAGTATCAACACTGTTTTTACACACAGTTACAATGGACTTCCATTGAAATGACTGAGAAACAGCACACACTAGAACAGGAATGCTCCCTGTGAAGTCTTTTTGCAGAGTGACTCCACTGAAAACACAGATTAAATCCTCAATGTCTCAGAGAAATGAACGCTCTAAATCCCTATCAGTGTGTTTAACAAGGAGATGTTGAGTACCTCAGAAATGACGGCCATTACTACTTTGGAAAGAAACAGATTTCTTCAAATAAATATTTGTGGTTGATAGTTTAATTTCCAACAGAGACACAAAGAAATATATAATACTTCATACAAAATTATGGCTACTATCATATTAGTGATGGAATGTCTCTGGATTCGTCTTCATGGCCAAACGAAGGACTCACATTAAATTACGTTTGTACTATCGTGAGCTGAAAACATCTGTTCAAGAACTCCATATCGTTTATTCTATGGACAGTTTTTAAAAGCAGTTGATTTGTAAGCAAAATACAAACAAAATTAAATGCTCCTATTGTAACTCATAAAAAAGTATAAAAGAGCAAAAATGCACTATGTGATATAGCAATCCACAGGTCATTTAACAATGTTTTAATTAAAGCCTCACATATTAAAACTTTACAACAGGTGATATGAAAAATGTACATTTTCTTTTTTTTTTCCAGGGACTTCTGTACAGCTGGCAAAAATACCTCCAATGCCATTTTGGTTGGCTTTGGCAGTGCAACAAACTGGCTCTGCTAGTTTTATTATTTTTCTGTTTCCCTTGTTTTAAACAGTGACAGTATCAAGGAGCCGAGTAAAAATACATCAATCCCCAAACCATCTGCCTTGATCCAGAAATGTGTATTTACCATAAAATATCCCCTTTTGTTACACAAAATAAAAACATAATTTAATTGTTAAACATCTGAAGTAGCAACAAAATTAAGATTCAAGACCGTGTTCTCGGGGGAGGGGGCGGGGCTTGCCAGTTACACGCAAACTCATCTGCAGGGTCGATTACTGTTTCTCCCCGCTCTACGAAAACATGTACAGCAGATTACACTTTGATGATGTGATGACATAAAGGATTTATGGCAGGTTCTGACTCAGTTCATCCACACATCTGGGTCCAAACACTTCTCATTCGCAGCCACTCATCCTTCAACACGCCGCCGGCTCCTGTGATGTGGTTAAAACATGTTCCGACATCACCGGACCTCTGGTGAGTCGCCGACTGTTTCCTCCATGTCGCATGTGGTGGATGAAAAGAGAAAGTTGGACAGAAGTCTCTGTACGTACTGACCAGTGTGGGAACAAAGACTGATGTGTGGGTTACTGGTTTCCAGCAAGAATCCTGTGAGTCATTCGGTCCAAACGAGAGCCGATACAAATCTTTTCTGCTGAAACGCTTTGAAAATGTCCTGCTGCTGCACTCAACTGCCAACTCAGATCTCATAAATAAAGCTTTATTTTTAAATAAAACATCGAAAGACGGGTCTTTCAACATATTCCTTGTCCAGTGAGATTAAATTGACAACTGAAAGCCTTCACACACAAAATGTTAAAGTAAACAATAACCGACTTCAGTCATAGATGAGACTATGACACAAACGTGTTTACCTCCACTACATGTGTGCATGTCCTTCTGCAACAATGGACAAAGTTCTTCATATAACATTCTAAATTTTACACACTTCTTAAGTGCAACTTAGAAAAGCAACATGGAATGATGCTTTTATTCTATTCCTGTTCTTTGAGATGGGATTTCCATTTGGCTCAGTAAATGCTGACCTGGGACATGGCCTGGGCATGGGCCTGGATTTGGGAGGGGTGTGGCTGCTGCTGTGGGGCAGGCTGGGGGCTGCCGAGTGACGCGGAGCCTCCTACTGAATGTGGTGTGCCAGGAGAGTGCTGTGGTGGGGAGCATTGGGACTGGTGCTGCTGCTGCTGCTGCTGCTGGAGATGCTGCATCTGTTGCTGATGCAGGTGATGTTGCATATGCATGTGCTGCATCTGCATATGCTGTTGCTGCTGCTGCTGCTGCTGTTGTTGCTGCTGCTGCTGTTGCATGTGATGTTGCTGTAGTTGTTGTTGGAGGTGCTGCTGGAAATGCTGATGCTGCATTTGCTGCTGGATCTGCTGGTGATGCATCTGCTGCTGCTGCATCTGATGGTGCTGGAGGTGCTGTTGCATCTGTTGCTGCTGCTGGAGCTGCTGCATGGCATGCTGCTGCACTGGCTGCATGGGTGGGCTCATCTGAGACACCGCTGTGGACTGGGCACCCGCTACCATGGCACCTCCAGGACCCATCTGGTTGAGCATCTGCGGCGGCATCCCAGTGGGCATGTTCTGATGGGAGACTGTAACCGAGGTTACAATTTGACTGCCCCCCAGTCTCATCTGCAGGGGTTTTGGGGCAATAGCTCGGGGTAGGGCTTGCTGGAGGGCTTGAGATGCTGATGACATGGAGGGGTGTTGGTTGAGGGGCGAAGGTAGCACCAGACCTGGGGACAGACTAGTGGAGGCCAGCGTCTGCTGCACTGAGCGGATAGTCTGGGCCTCAGCTGACTCTGCAGCAGCCTGGATGGATGAGAAATATATTCTTACTCTCAAGTTTTCATTTTGGTGACTGTGATTTCTGCCTTTTAAAGGAGTATGATAAAGTCTCCAGAGCCACGGGTTCCTGTTGTTTGAAAATCTTCTAATCTACTGTACTGGTAAAGTTTTAAAGAAAAAATAAAGAGTTTTACTCACCTTTGAAACCAAGCTAGCGCGGTATGCAGCAAGGGCTTTTAAATATTCTTTTTTGGCAGCTTCTGTTTTGCTTTTATAAACCTGTAAGACCACAAGGACACATAATAAGATTTTGCTTCTCAACATTTTGGCTCCAATTAACAATGAATTTTTCTTGACCGAGTCATGACATCTGCAGCTATGAGTCTTACTCATTATTACCTGCTTTTGCTCCTCTCCCAAGCCATCCCACATTGAGGCAACAATCTTTGAAACCTCCCCAAAGGTGGCATTTGGGTTCTGACCCTTAATAGCAGCCTGGGTGTCTCTGAAGAACAGGGCATAGGCTGACACTGGCTTCTGAGGCTCATTTGGATCCTTCTTCTTCTTTTTCTTTGGAGTCTTGGGCTTCTTAGTTGGATCTATAGGTGCTGGTCGCTTCTCCCCAATCACCTGTAATGATTTAGAGGGGTACGGTCAAATCAGCGGTGACTAGTTCATATCCTAGTATTTGTGGACCAAGTCAAAAAAATTACATACAAAAACACAAGTGTTATAAATATAATGTTCACATAGTGTTGTGACAGATGCATAAATCCAACTCACCCTGTTGCTTTCATCCTGCTCATCTTCATTTATGGAGCTTGAGGGAGAAGGTGTGGCGGACTTGCTTGCAGGCGGTGATGGAGAAGTATGGGTGATATTGGGTCCTGCCATATTTAGGCTCAGTTGTCCATTGAGTTGGGACTGATTGATGGTGGTCAACTGATTCCGTGACATCATCCCGTTGGGTCCGTTCATGGTGATAATGGACTTCATCACCATGGCTGGGTTGGGTGGGTACTGGCGAAGATGGCCTGGTCCAAGATTCTGCAACAGGAATGAAGCAAATGCCAAAAGAGCTTATTAAGAAAATGATCCAATAAGGCTTGAGAAAAACAAGAAAAAAGAACTTCACAATACTTGAATACTTCTCAAGTGCCATGCATTGCATTGACATTGAGTTTCATTTATTGTATTTGATATTACAATAAATCTCTCTCTTGAGATCAAAAACATGAGTGGTAATGTATTTTCTTACACACTGAACCTCCTTTTATATGGTGTACCAGGCTGAACAAGTTGTAGTGGTTTACCGAGAATGAAAAGTGGGTCATTCTATGTATTGTTCAGTGGCAGATGACATGTCATAATGTCCCATCTCCATTGCCGCATGCATGATAAATTATCCTGACACCAGCGGATCTAACTTTATAAGCCAGTGATGGATGGCTACAGAGTACAGTTGAATCATTTCAAAAACTCTATTGTATGGAAATGTGTGACAAATCTTTTGACTGCTCTGTTCCTGTGGATGAACAGTGGAATCAGCTATTCATGCTGTGGAACACAAACATTGCAATCTAACCCCATTTAAGTTGGTGTCGGTGGAACTAAATGCTTTTCAGTTGGAGGTGCCCACAACACTACAGGTCTGAGCAGCAGGGGCTTTGAGTGGCTAATGCCAAAACACTGTTCACTGTTTAATCTGTACACAAGCCCCAGCATCCTCTTCTATTAGCATCATCTGTCTTACCCGTTTAATTTCATTGCTTCACTCTTGTCAAGTCAGCTATTGTAACGTAGGCACACCAAGTACTAGTGCTTCTTTCCTTCTCTTCACCCTTTTTGAAGATAAATTGTGAACTAATTTGGATTGCTATAAAAGGACTAGCAATGAGCATTCAATTAATAATATGATTTAGGACACTTTGAAGTGGTGGTTGCACAGTTTTAGTGGCATATAGGCCCTTGCTGCTCATGGAACCGCGCAGCTGATTTTATTAGCATGTTTTGATGCTGTGTCCACATTTTCAGTCGACAATTATAGTAGACATTGTCAGAGGTATGTGCAAAGGTAATATTATGTCCTCAAAAATGGACTGTTACTTCCGTTTAAAACTATTTTCAAGTATTTAGAGCATACGAATGGGACTACAAGACAAAATGTTTAGATTTTTCTAAATTTTTTCTGATTAAATAATTTACTGCCAAGTCTTGGAGGCGACATGTTTGCATTGATTGTGACAAGGATGAAATTACAATGGCTGCCAGCTCCCCGGAGGGACAACTGATCAGAGAGCCAGCGGAGCTGACGCGGAACAGAGGAGGTGATGTGAACACAACAGAAAAGGTGATTTGTTCTCCCTGGATACATCCATCTGGAATTCAGCAGCACAAACCCAATCTCCCCCACCATCAGTACATCATAAACCCACACACCTCCCTTTATTGAAAGAACCTTATGAATGCCCGTCTTCAAAAACAATACTGTAACAGCATTTCAGACAAAAACATATTGGATCCACAATCCATTTCTTTCTCATATGCCATGTCTCCTGCTTATCATAAATACAATCTATCAGGAGAGAGTAGATTCATATTTACACGTGCGTGTGTGAGTGTGTGTGACACTGCAAAGGTGAGGAAGAAATTGAAGACATATTGTTGTGATGCTGCTGAAATATGGGAGCCTTTCATACAAATACAAGCTGCAATAAACAGCACCGCAACCAAGTGCCTGTGATTTACATATCTACAGCCCACCATGTTCCAAGTGTCATTGTCATCTTCATTACCGCGAACACGATGGCTCGCAGTTTGCTCTCTGCTCACTGCTAACATCAAAGGGGCACACACTGAGCTCATTAGTCGTGGCCATCTGTACAATAATATTTTTTCCCAATCCCAATGATGCACTTTTGACTTTGAGCAATGGCCCATTACGCTGTGTGTTTGGTATAGCGTGATTTTCTTTTTTTTTGTTTTACCACATTTGGATGTACATCGAGAGCAATATACACCGGAAGCTGCTGTTAAAATACCCATCATATCCCATTCGGCCCCCTGCTAGATGCCTTTATTTTATCACATATTGCAGCAATAACTGGAGTGGCAGCAATTTTGCTCCTCACTCCAGGTAACAAAAGAGTGACGACTCACATTAGCAAAATGTCCGCATTAGCACGTCTGACTGGAACAAAAATGATAACGGGTAATAACGCGGTAGGGAAAGAAATCATACTAAATTACAGTGACTTTGATTATAAATATGAATCTGCTGCAGGGATTTTTTTTTTCTTAATTTATATCGCTCCACCTGTGCTTTTGCATTTCGATTGCAGTATTGTCAGCAGTCAAAGAATACATCAAACTAGAGTTCAGCATTATAGTGACTGCAAATCTGCAAATAAATCCTTATCTTAAGCACACAGAGGCCAGAGGTGCCCTCCTTCATCAGATCTGACTGTGTCTGTGCCTTACTGGCTTTGCATGCTAAACACTGACAAGTAAAACTTTAAAAGATTTCATTTATGTGAATTTATGTTCTAATATTCCCCATTGTGGCACTTCAACAGCAACATAATGCTGTCAACAACTGTTTCTCATTATTACTGGAGCCCTGAGCTAACATCCACATTGAGTTTATGGCAGATGGAGGAGAAAAAATGCTACAAGTGAAACTCTAAATACAGCAGCTGGACTCCGAATGCAACATTATGCATTCACCGTGTGATAAACATCTCCACAGTGTTGTCAATGAAAAGAGGCTCTGGGTCTGTTCTTACAGATATTGGAAATCAGAATTTGGGGAGAATGTACAAACACTGGCACCACGTACTGAGCTGTAACAGGCTGAAAAGAATGTTAACAAGTTCAATTTCCATTCAATCAATGCCAGAGCTCTTGGAAATGTTCCATGGCAGGAGAGGGGTAAAATCATCTATATGGTAATTATAAGGATGAATCCCCCAGTAACTTTCGCCAGCATGAAAGGTCAGTCCTATTAAAGATAGTTTATCAGTGCTCTGCACATATTCCTTTACTCGGCTTCTAAACGTACATTATTTTATTTTTTTCTTCCCTCCATTTTCAGCAACCTGCTGAAGTCTGTGCTTAAGCCGAATGAGAAAAATGGAATTTTGAATGCCAGTAAAGGCTATAATAGCATGAAGATAAATTGTTTTTCTTTCCCCTGCCATGTCACAGTCAAACACACTCCACACACTTGCTCCCTCTCTCTCATGTGCAATCTCAGTCTATCGATCCCCCCCATCCTCCAAACCCCACTTTAAAACAAATCTTCCCCCAGCTCCCCCTGTCCACGGGGCCAGCAGGTTCCCTCCCCTTCGTCTGGTATAGCCGCTGACCCACACTCCTTTCCACCATTTCTCCCGGTGCATTATGGGTATTTAAAACTTGTCCGACATGACATCATTTCACTTTTAGAGCTGCCTGAGAAAAGTAAATTACAGAATCAATCATGTAGAAGGTCAGGCTAAGACTTCATTACAAGTATTGCATGCCTGCATGAATATCTTTCATTTCTGACTGACCCAATATGTCACAATAGCTGTCCGTTGAGGGAGAAAAGAAAAAAGAAATCGAGTGAAAAAAAGAATCCACTCTCTAAAATTGATGTACAACTCATGTCAGTGCTTCTTGGCTTGGAAGGAAGATAAGAGGGAAGTGTAGAAAAATATGCTTTCTGCAACAGTGCCCACATTTTCCATTTAATTCAGAATATAGTGGTTTTTGACCAGTCAAAACTGTGGGTTTTAAACTCCCTGGCTCATCGACAAAAAAATCCCGTTCAGCACACCACACAACAAAAACAATACCAGCGCTTTCTTTGCCCCACACATATGCACGCATTATTATTATTATTATTATTTTTTTTATGAAACATTAGCATCTTTGCTGCTATAAAATGAATGGCATGTGAAGCACAATCATGACCTACTGGTAGTTGAAAAAAAATATCATATCAAATACTAGGATCATATCCTCTGAAATGATATCTCATATGAGTTGACTCATGTAGGTGTTGAATCCAGCCATGCAGGACATTTCAGGGCATGCTTACATGTGTCCAAAAAAAAAAAAGAAACAGTAAAAAAAAAAATTCTGAAATGTGGTGAAGGCACCAGGTGTTTTTTGAAATGGAACCCAGAGACCCTTGCTGTGCAGCAGGGAGAAAAATCGAGAAGACATTGTGAATAAAGCAATAGTGGCAGCTCTAACTCCACTACTATTTGGCACTATTGAGATTCAATCACAAATCAGGAGGACACATGCTGGGAGACAAAAATGAGAGTCAGAAGCTTGTTAGGCGAGCAGATTAAATAAATAATGACTCCAGATTCAGGGCTTGCCAGACACATTGCAGCTGAGAAAATGTATTTCTCTTTGTAGAAGCTCGGCATCTGTGGCCAATTTACAAGACATACGCTCAACATTATGGGGAAGGAATTAACAGAACACTTGGCAACATGATGACATGGAAGAAGCTTTTTGAAAATACCCCAGGTATATTCACCAGCCTGCTTTCTCATTAAGTTCTGATAAGACACAGACCTCCACACAGACCAGATATTCTTGCCTGCCCAGAAACAAAAAATCTGGATGGGTGCTGGGGAAACATGAGCGCAGTGGCATGATGAAAAATGTAACTCTGATAGTGCACAGTTTATTTGTTTGCCCCTGCAGCCATGAAAAACAACATAGACATGTAATCATGTATACATGGATGTCATTCCTTTATCAGTGCACTGAGAAACTGACACCTCTGTTAAAGCATCCATAAACTATTGACTCTGCATATAGAGAGCAGTGCAAACAAGCCTAGTACTCAGCTCATTCTGCTCTTTTTGGTCAAGAGATAAAAAAAGATGTATATGGGTAGAAAAAAAACCTTAGTAGGATCAATCCCGTTGGCAGAAAAAATAAAGGGTAGAATCCTTCCTGTGGCACAATGCGTGATGACTGATAACGAGCAAGTGGTATGCCGATGACTGTGCCACAGTGCAGAGAGCACGATCCTCTCACTGGTTTTTAATAGCGCTTCTGCACAACCAGAGACGTGAGCCATGCAAACGGTGTTAAAGAGGAATAATGTTTGAGAATCAAATCTAATCCTCCAGCAAGTCGTGAGAACAGTCAGTAACATAATTGTGTCAAGGTTCCGTTTCTTCCAGATGCAGAAAGCTTAACTGACCATGAAATGAGAATTCTTTAGGCAAAAGCCCTGTAGGGCCTCGCTTTACTGTATGTGCTGGAGATAGTTGAAAGGCTGCAATTATTTTACATGGCAAGAGCATGAAAGCAATGAAAGAGAGGGATACCGTTTTACAGCCCTGTTTTGATGTGGAATGTAAATAAATACCAGTAATATCAGTGATATTCAACACATGTGCTGGGGGGAGGGGGAAGGGGCAGAGGGGGTTATAATGATCCTGTAATGCAAAAATGTCCCATCAACATCATGGAATCATTATCTCTGCTCATGCCTCTGTCATTTTAATTTCTTTTCTCCTGAAGTAATCTTTTTTGTAACAGGTCTAAAGACAGCTAATCAGCCAGTGACATTTCCATTTTTCCTCCTTAATGCATCTATGATTGTGGCATTTTGATGCAAAGATCTCTTCATCTATTACAGAGCGTGGGTTTTACTCTTTAGCTAACTGTTTCTTGTACTGTGTTGTTTTTCTAAAAAAGAGAAATTCTCTAAAACTCAAACACAAAGTGGCTGAACTCCACACGGACCAAACATGCCTTTTGAAGAGCTTGCATCACGCCAGAGAGAAACACATCTCCGCATTTACTGCACACCCCCCAAAAAGTGGTGGTGACATGAATTAAATATGAGCACACAAGTCTTTGGTCCATTCAGAGGCCACTTTCACTTCCTCAAAGAGGGGTGGGGGGGGTTCAACACCTGTGATCTAGTCACATCTGCTCAACTTACAGATGTGAGGGGGGTCATCGGGCACACTCGCTCGGCTTTTAAAATGAAATCCTTACAACAAGTAAGATAATACCATGACATTTACTCAAAGTGATTATATACCCCCCACAGTTGTAAACAAGGCCAGATGCTAAACCAGATGCACTGACAACATCAGCCAAACAGAGCTGAGATGGGATATTACATGTTGGTGTGGGCTGACATCATGGCTCGTTGTGACACTTAACTGAATCTCTTTGGACTTTTTACTCATTTTTCACCATTTAATGTAATAATTCCCAGCTGCAGCCCTGGAACTGCCAGTGTAACATGAGTCATGTGTAACTGATATCGAGGACAAGATTTCTGCAACATTAGCATAACTTTTATTTATATCTGTCAGTGTGGAAACATCATCACAGAGCAGAGCTGAAATAGCAGAGGATGAGGTTTGGATGACGAATGGGGAGCAAATACATCGACCTCTTGATCTGCTGAGGTATGCATAGTAGTACTCACCACAGGTTGGCCGTTGTTGACAGACATCCCTTCCTGCTCCATCATGTTGCGTGAGATGGTAATAGAGGGCAGATCCAGACTCTGAGGGGGGAACTGAGGGATTATGGGACCCCTGTGTGGAACTGGTGGTTCTTGCATTGCCGGGAAAGGCGAATCCACATCTGAGAGGCCCAGACCCGACTCTGTCTCAGGTGGAGGTGTGATGGGAGGAATCTCAAACTCCTCATCTCCCAAACTAGGTGTATGAAAAGTCTGCAAAGAAGCAAAGATGAGAGTCATGAAATCTAGTAATATCAAACAGCTTTTGCTGAGGTGGGTCTTATCTAACATGCCTGAAGAAAAAAAAACAGCGAAGGGGAAAAGAGCATGTTTTAGCAGAGGGGTAATACACTTGCAACTGTACTAAGATGTAACATTTTCTAAAAACCACTAGAGTCCACTTGGAGTCTTGAAGAAGATGTCAAATGCAAAAATATCAGGCAGCAATCACAAGAGAGGGAGAGGATACATGATAAAAGCCCTTAATCTTAAGGATGGAAGATGTTTGGTTGAAGTGCAGAGAAAATACGCATCACATGGAGATGGGTTTAAAGAACATTTTCTGAGATTATTACGCTTGGTCAGAAATGTTTCTTTTTGTTCTTCTTGCCTGCACCCTTAAATCTGCTCATCAAACAGCGTAATCCTTCTGCCTTTTGAATTAAAGCTTTTGGTCACACTTAATTTGCTTATGTGCTTTCTGGAGATGGGACTGTTCACCTACTCGGGTCTTGTTTTCATCTGCACATGGCATTAAATTACCCTCTGTAAAGCCAACACATTCATATACTGTCACAATGACCACACTGCGGGCTCACATACACACTGAGGATGCCTGGGATGTTGTGGTTTGGCTGCTGCTGCCGAGTTACTTTAAACCTCAAAGCATTGAGTTGCTGACAAAAAGTGATGAAATTTTAACTGCTAGCGTTTGATATGCTGCTTGAAATCAAACGGTGGGGGTGAATATCTGCACGATATGAAGAACATTCTGGCAACACAAACATCAGTTGGTTCAGCCTGACGTCAGACATCATCTCAGCCTTAAATCAATTTTAAAAGCCAACCTGATGCAAAGAAGAAGAGGGAAAAAATAAATGACACGATGTTCTCTTGAGTTGTTTTGTATGAACTGGGACAAAATGTTGCACCTACAAACTCTAAAGTCCTGCACAGAAAGCCAACATGCATGTGCTGTATGTTCTCCACACATCACTGAAACATAAAAGCAACCTGTTCCTCAAACAAAACAGTTTTAGATTGTTTTCTTCTTCACTTCAACTACTACTCTCATCAACCCTTTTGCTAAACTTAAGAGACAATCAGAGGCATTCCTTTCTCCCTCTCTTTCTACCCAGACTCCATGTAAGACACGAAAAGACAACAATAAAATCTCCTTTTACACACATAGACAGCTTCATTTTATCTTCACTGTGAGATTTAATGCTGTAGGCACAAACATGCGTCACTCTGACATTCAATCTCAGGTAAAAATCATCATCCAATGGTGTTTTATTGGAATCAACACACCATTGCAACCCATGAAAACCCGATTCTGCAAACATATGAACCTGGCAGACGTATATGGCCTGCCAGCACAGCTAACTACAAGTTCTCCACTCTGCCTGTGTGCCTCCTGTAAAGCATAGAATAACAGACAGGAGATAACAGAGGGAATATGCCAACAGTGCTCTTGATTAGGTAGTATTAATGTTCCCCTTGCTTGCTTTAGCACACAGACACTTGAAACTAATTCATCGCCTATTCAGGGCAGCTGTCTTGACAAGCACTGATGAATTCCAGGAGCAGAGGCAGCTAATAGAGATTTCATTCCACCCCCTTTTTTATATATTTCCCTGCTCCCTCAAACTGTTTCGCTTTTCACTGCTTGTTTCACAGCTACAGACTCAGTTCTCCTTTCAGAAGTAGCTGAGGTCATATTCATCACAGCCCTGGCCTCTAGCTCGCAGAGTGCAGAATAAATCACGAGCACCTTCGGCAGGAACCATTTAGCCCAAGTCCTCTGCTGTCATATTATACTTCAGTCCACTCCAAAAAAATAGAAACCCTCTGAAGTTACTTAATGATAATGGCTGTTCAGCAATGTGTGCAGTCAGTGGATATTGGGGGAAAAGAAAAAAAAAAAAAATCTCAAAAAAAGAAAACGTTGGTGATAGATGGACAAAAACTTCCAGGAGCTCATGGAAAGGATCACAAACGATTCATCATCGGAGGGCCATCATTCATCTTTTCCAATGTCTGCTGTGGAGCAGGCTCAACCTCAGCACCAGCCTTGAGCTTGCTGGCCCAAGCTCATCTGTATCATATCATGTAGCAGCCAAAAAACACTAGTTCTTCTTCTCATACAAAGGAGACAGTTTACCCATATTTATCGATGAAATGTCATTTTTTAAACCCTTTATAAAATTCTACCAGGTAACATAAGCAAGTGTCCTTTGATTGTTACATTTGCGTCAGGTCAATAAGGACTGAACTGTGTAGGTCATGGGTTCTATAGACTGACGCGGAGAGGACTAGATTACATGGCCGATCTAAAGATATAAGATGTCAAAGAAGAAGGCCGGCTGAGGTGAACACCAGTCTTGTAGGAGAGCAGCCTGAGCATGATTGTGACCTTTAAGCAAACACAAACATTAAGTCAGAGAACAGGAATGCTACTGTTTAATGTCTACCAAACAGAGAGAAAGAGGAGGATCGAAAAGAAAGATCAGGCATGTTCAGTAGCTGTGTGTGCGCGTGCGTGTGTGTGTGACTGTGTTCCCTCTCTTTGTCAGTAATGGTACAAATTAACATCTGTACCAGAGGCCCTGATAATGGAGACATGGTGTTAGTGTCTCATTTAGAGGATATGAAAAATGCCAACTGTCTGAAAAGAAAAGGCCCCTTCCCAGGGGGAGAGGTGCCAGATTTTTCTGAAACGCAGAGTGTGTTACAGTGTAGCACAGTGGATAGTGTCACTTCACATAAAGCCAGGCTAATTCTGGACCGGGAGCAGCTTAGGGGTCTCTGATCAGAGATTAGGAGATGTACCCTACCCACTTTCTTTGCATCAGCAGCCCGATTAGCCATTTAAATTGTTCCAAAATGCTCACAGGAGAAAGTGCCAAACCAGCTGCTGGCCTGAGACGTGGAGGCATGAACGTGTTAAAGGGTTGGGCACTGGACTGCACAACAGATGATGTGTGTTATTGTTTGTGCCTGTGTTTCCACTGGCAGCCACAGGGTCCAGCAGGAGGAGGGCAGATCTGGGCTTGTAACAGAGAGGTCTGATGTACCCAGCATAAGATGCTTGGGCAACTGTGTGGGAAATCCTCAGTGTCTGCTGGTCAACCTGGACTGGAAGTGTTTAAGTCTTGGTGTAGAAATACAATTTGCAGCAAATCCCACACTTCGAAATTCTCAACACATATCACATGTTGACTGTGTTGGCCATCCTAACGTTCAAGCAATCTGAATGATTATAAAACTGGTTTAAATGTGATTTAATGTGATACGCCTAACTGCAAAATACAATTATTGTCCATTCTTTCATTTGGGTTTCATGATTTTTTACTGCATGGCATAATCAAAACAATGTTTAGAGCATTTCCAACATACATGAATTGGCCTCTGTTTTCAGAACATTTTCTTTCTCCAGTGTTTTTTCACTCCACTGCCATGCTGTTCTTTCAATATCAGGACAAAAGCAAGAAAAAGCTTTTCAGGCAATCTTCCCAGTCCTTCAATAAACACAGTAATGTAATTCACAGATGCAATAACCAAGACTTGTTAAAGGCAGCAGCATGCAATTACTGCATATAATAGACCCCAGAATCAATAGAGGCAGGGTTGAAGATCCAGTTTCAAATATGTAGACAGGCAGAGAGCACAGCTACTCAAATGACAACATCAACCATGGCACTCCTAATCAACATTATTTCAAATTTGGATCATTTCTAGTCCATTTCTACATATTTATAGTTCATTACACATCTGTAATATGATTGAAAAGTAAAGTGATACAT
Source organism: Lagocephalus sceleratus (assembly GCA_911728415.1). Classification (NCBI taxonomy): domain Eukaryota; kingdom Metazoa; phylum Chordata; class Actinopteri; order Tetraodontiformes; family Tetraodontidae; genus Lagocephalus; species Lagocephalus sceleratus. Next base: position 14,461,546 of record CAJVRN010000017.1, on the reverse strand, counting down.
GGGAGTGGAACACAATCTTACAATACAGTATCCTTTTCCCTGAGGGAAGCGGTGAAGTATTCCCTGCTAGGATGCATGCTGTATCAGGCACACCAAGGTCATCTTATCTCATCGTCTAAGTGCATAAGGTAAATGATACATAGGCCATCTAAACGGCAGACATAGGTCTGCAGTTTTAATGTAGGAGCATAGCTGTGTGTACAACATGTCCTGAATGTGATTCAAGATGTTCTGTAAAAACAGAATCTGGAGAAAACTGGAGTATTAGTTTTCTGTACAAAACAGGGACAAATATAAACATACAAACAAAAATTAGCATACGGTAGTAAAATATAGAAAATAAAGCCTGCATATGGGATGCCTATTGAATAACAAATGACCATAACAGAAAGAGAATGGTTCAATACAAACTATAAAACAGCAGGATCTTTTCAAGTTTGCATATTTTTCAGTAAATTCAGCAAAAGACTTGACATCAGCTGGAATATTCACAGAGATCAGTTTGACCGGCTGGTCCTGTCAGCAGATGCGTGTACCCGTACCACAAACTGACTGGAAAAATACACCATTTTTCTGCACAATCCATGTTTAGACTTTTGGATTGGACTTTGGATTTCTGACATGAGCTGACACAAGTGCTGATGCACCTGTGGCCTGTTTGGTCACGAGGCTGAAGCTTAATCAACCAAATATCTGAAGTACCATTGGAATAGGCAAGAAAAAAAACTGCAGTAGCCATTTATTTGGATTTGTAAATAAAAAAGCATGGCTGAGAAAAGCTAACTGGTCGACAGGAGCCCTGCTGATTTCCTGCAGACCAAGAAAGACTCAATTAGCGTAACGTGAACCACTAAATTCAAGCTTGTCAACCTTTTTAAGTTCAAGTTGCAGCAAAATATACCCTGAACAGCAGTGCTCAAAAAGCTCTGCTTAAGACTTCTTTCTCTCGTTCTCTCTCCACTCAGCACAATACCATCTGTGCCCTAACACTGGAAACAGTTGTTCCTTTTGAAAAAATGTAAATGAGCAAGGCCCCTTTTTTTTCTAAGAAGCACCCCCTTCTACACCTCAAGCCCATCCCCCCACACCCTGACTGCCACAGTGGGCCCTCACAGCTGGGGGCTGAATGCTCTCTAAGCAGCTTGCGAACATGGGACGTGCTTCAGCGGGCGTCAACGTTCACCGAACGTAGCGGATGCAATGCTTATATTTAAATGTGAGAGAAAATGTAATATTTTATAATAAGGTTCTTAAACAAATTGATCCTGACTGCAGCGGATCACTCATGATATCAGTGGGGACTTAAGCGTCAGTATTTTGGAGCTGCATCACGCCGCTCTGCTGTGGGTTCTGAAGCCTGAGCGTTGTCCCCATCTAAAGTGGCTGAGATTGGCCTGTTCCAACCACAGTGGACCATGGGTATTTTTGGTGCACTTGTCTCTAATGACAGGGCAGCAGTGTGGGCAGAGGGGGAATAGAATGGGTAAATTTAGCAGGTTGTCAGCACTACTATGGCCCAGGATCGCTCCAGAGAAATTCTTTTTACATTTAATGTGCCACCACACTGCATAGATTTATTCCAGCATATCCCCACATTCAGATTGTTGGTGACATTCCACTTTTTGTATATGTCAACAGAGAGAGAGTGGCTGCGAGAGTGATGGAATCACAGAATGCTGTTGGGTCCCTTCATTACATCTTTGAGAGGAGAAAGAAAACAGGTGTATGTATGGCTTTCAGAAAAATCACTTTATCTCACAGAGTGCAGTCAAGACAGTCAGATCACATCAGCGTCAGCTCTCTGAAGGAACAACCAGCTCTATAGGCTGAGCCCAGCTCATCTTTATGGAAGCTTATTGTCTGGCATGTGCCTCAGGAAGGCCAACATTTCATGTGATCACAATGCCGCAATGTTCAAGCAGGGCTTCAATATTTACTGATGTTTCCAAACACTACTGAGCTTTATCAACATGAGCATTTTAATATAGATGAAATATAAGTGCATTATACTCACATCACCAGGGGCAAGCAGGGCACCATTGGCCTCCGCCATGTTCATATAGTTGTTGTTATTCTGGAACTGCAAAAGGAATAAAGAAAAACACAATGAGCCCATATTACACTGTCTGTAATATCCGGTGCTACTATATCCTCTTTGAATTTGTAATGGACACCTGTCTGTCAGGTGGCACTATCACACTTGGCTGAAACTGTTTACACACTCAAGTTTAACCCCCTTTCTGTACGTGCATGAGTACATCCTGCTGCTCTGTCATGAGAGGCATGTGAGAGCTCCAGGTCAATTCAAACCAGGGTAATGAGAATCGGGCCCGGCTATTCAACTATTGCGAGTTGGCAATGAAAGCTGTGTTTGCATCACAAAGCCAAGTATCACGATGCAGTGGCGGGATTATTAACTTCAAATCATCTAAGTAAAGGAGCTGAGGGAAAACAAGGAGATGGAGAGTGGTCTTAAAATGGGTGGAAAACAGGTTTGCTCATTCAGAACTGGGTTTTACTATTTATTTCATGCGAATGGGATTTAACTATCCTGAGGAACGGATTTCCACATCAGCGAATTCTAGACGCAGCCCAGAAATAAAAGTTAACAGTGATACAGGTGTACCACATTGCTCATAAGCTATTAAAAGCAGTTACATTTAGCAAGCAGTCACATGTTTTCACAACATGCTACACCCCCCCCCCGGCCCACATTCAGCCTGCTGGTAAAATGGCAGCCACTTCCTTTCTTAGAGACACAACCATGCTGACAGGTAGGAACAATGGGACATAGAATGAAGAATTATGGGCTAGCAGCTGGACCCAGGAGCACAATGCACCTCTCTGTGAGCGAGTGCAAAAACCCAGCCTACATGCAATGCCAGAGAAAGGATCACAGTGCATTTGCGTCTTCATGAGGTTCCACTGAGAACACAATTTGTACAAAGCTCGGCCGTAATGCCTTTTGTGTGTTTATTACAAAGTCAGTCTCTTAAAACATGAGAGAAGAAGAACTCGGATAGATTGAGAGAGCAACAGAGAGAGAAATGGCTTCTTATCTTGGCAGAAGCCAAACAATAGTGGAAACAAATTAAGATCGGAGCTAAATGAGAAGTGAAATAATATATTTTCCAACCCTTTGTGTTTTTCCTCTCATCTCCTTTTCTTCTTAGTGGTTAGTGCACGAATGTAATTACAGAAAGAACTGCTGCTAATCAACTCCGAATGGTATCCATTAATTAGTCTATGCCCTGGAGAGAGAGTACGGCTTCAGCAGCAATGCTAACAGTGTTATGCACCAGTGAGGAGGAGAGCCACAGGCCCAGCTGCTGCTGCTGAAGCAGGTGGTTTGTTCCGTCTGGGCCACTGGAGCCCTTTTACCTGGAGCTGTCCCAATAAACTAGATCTGACTACTTCACCTAGGGTTGGCATGTTTGCACACATGTATATGGACACACAGCGAGGAACATGTGTCAATAGCGAACGCCCCGCTATTTCCCAGCTGTGTGTAACTTCGAGACATGACATGGCTGGGTTATGTCAGGCACTTGGCTTGTAATTAACCTTTTGCTGGGCTTATCTTGGAAGTGTTACGCTGTCCTCTTAGTTCTTTTAGATAACAAATTGAAGTCTCAGAGATATCCTTCTCTATTAAAGCATTAGGAACATTGTTCTGATGGGGGTGGAGATAGGGCTTCATGTGGTGTGTGCTTTTTTATTTTTTTTATTTTTTTTTATGTCTCTCTGGATGTGATTTTAAAGAAAGGACAGACAATTGTTCCAGAGGAATCCCAAAGGAACACACATCTAAAATCCTCTGTTAAAGCAAACTTTCTGTCAGAGATCTTAGACATTAGTTTTGAGATTTCAGACTTTACCCATCTAGCAAATGTGAGTAAAAGCTTTACACATGTGTAAGTTCTAATGACCCACATACATACAGTGATAAACACGACAGTGAGAATAATGATTGGATTTGAAGGTGTAGCGTTCTTAATAGCAACAGATTTGTCACTGAAAGCAAAAGTTCAAATTCCAAATAATAATGGGAGTCCCTCTGGGGTTTGTCTTTGTGTCATGCTTTTTTGTGTCATGCTTTTCTAGTGTCCTTTAAGAGCAGTTGCATGTCTCCTCCGAGAACTGTGACTAACATCCCAAGAAATGTCCCCCGCCACCAGCATCAATCTTCACCATTAAGAGCTGTACCATGTGGCGGTACAGCCCGGGCTGCAGGCCTCAGTGGACAGCCACGGCAAGGACTGGAGATTATTATTGTTATTCCCATTTCAGTTTTTTAAGAGGGGGGAGAGGCATTCAGCACTCGCTGCGGTGCCGATTGAGTCAAATGCCAGATGAAATTAAGTGTGATTGGAGGGGCCACGCAGCTGACAGTGAGGGACTACACTAAAATGGGTCAGCACAGACAATGAAGGCTCTGTAATTAAAATGATGTGACGAGCTAGACGAGACCATGCGAAGGACCAAACAATCGCAAGTGGATATAGAGTTGGGGGCAGAAATTCAGATTTTCTGCAAATTTGATTGCTGGAATCACATGTTTTGGTGTTAAACTGCTGCCTGTAAATATCAAAGCTAAACCAGCAGTTTTCAAAGAGCAGCCATGGACTTTCAGAAGGCACCCGAAGGGAAGCCATAGAAAAAGTGATTTAAAATAGCTGTGGGAAGGAGGCTTTTATTAACAGGGTGGATTCACGGTTAAAGGTGCTCTGTAATATGAGTCTCTCTGAGCCAGACATGGCTGTATGGCAGAGAAAACACTGGGCACTCAGTGTTTAGATTTCTCCTTCTGCACCACTAGCACATTTCTTCAATAACTGTTTAACAGGGGAGAATTAAAGGCTTACATGGACCCTGATCCTGATGTGAAAAGACTCCAGTGTCTGCATAATCGCAGGCAGACAGAAAACCAAGCAACCTCACAGTGAATAGGATGAAAATGAAATTCTAGGTTTTTTTTTCTTCTTTTAAAAGCATTGCACTTCCTTTTTTTAATGCAGCAGTCATTCTCTGAATCTTTTCAGGCATTCATCACCATCATCAGAACATTTACATCCACATTGTAACATGAAATCATCTGCATTCTGACCGACAATACTTCTAACTGAAACCATTCCAGCTTTCACACACAATTTTCTCCACAAATTTTTCCACTTACAAAAAAAACTAAACAAAAAAAAAACCAAAAACTGACTGAATATTTGTATGAAAGAAAGTCTGGTGGGAAATAAGGTGTTTTGCAGCTATTATTCCAAACAGAATTATTCCAACCTCGGGACGAACACAATATTGCTCCAACATGACCTCATCTCACCTCTCACATGATAGAGTGACCACATAGATCCTATCAGTAAACATGAACCAGAGAGAGCCACAAAAAAAGCCTCCTGAAGAGCCTGTAACAGCACGGCTGCCATCTTCTCCTGCATACAAATGGGAACCAAACATGTAGCTAGCATCAGTTTCACCTCTGTTGCATTTGTCATCCATGTTTAAATAGTATAGAATGACTTGGTAACACTGTATATGAGTAATGTTTTCAATGAAAATCACATATTCTCACAACTCCGACAAAAACTAATTCAAAGAGAGAAAGCTTTTCCAAAACAAATTTTACTATTGGGCTTCAGCTCAGTAATTGCAGCCTAGCATGTGTTCTCTGGAACATGACTCTGGTGCTAATATCTTCTCCATGGTCTCCATAAAAAAGGTCAAAGGTCAACCCCCCACTCCAAAGTAACCAGTAGTAATTTGCTGCAAATGATTTCATGCAAAACTGGGCCTACATAAGAGCCTCTCAGCCACAGAATGACTAAAGTTACAGTTTCCTTTAACAGAGTACTGCTTCAACTTTCTGTACAATTATCTTTGGCTTGTTAAGGGTTCTCAGGTCCATGGCCATTTACACACCATTGCAGATATCACAGGGTCTATTCACACCCAGCAGCACTGAGCTGACATATATAGATATACATTATTTCCTGCTATGTGTTCTGCAGTCAATTTGTAAAGCGACTCCATGGCACAGCACGTCCGCACAGCTGGCTGCAAAACCTTTCTGATCTGCAGGCGGAATCGATTGGTAATTCAGTTTAAAGCCAAAATCATTACTCCCCCAACACAGCACTGTCTTCCACTATTAGGACCACCGCACCTCAGCAGCACAGAACTAAGGGGCGAGTTCATTTTAGGCAGCTTTCTCTCGGTTTGCCCTCTCTATGTGAGCACCACAGTGCTAAAAAACTGGAGTGAAATAGAGTCCTATTGGGGAGGTGAATGAAGCCGAGAGTCTCACCGCTGCAGTGTTATCTGCAAACATCATGAACATGCGTCTTCACAGCTCACTTCTCATTTGACAAACCCAGAATACAACTTTCCTGGTCAGACAGATCATATTCTCTTCAAATTTGTTTGTAAAAATGTTGAAGGTGTTCATGATTCAGGTTTCAATTATAATGGACTGAGTGATATTTAAAAGTCTCTAAAATGTCTGAGAGAGACAAAACAGTTGAATCATTCTTCCAAGTTTATCCAAAATAACACTCAGAACTATCAAAATGAAGTGATTTTACAGCTCAGCAAATAATATGAATTATGGTTTTTAAGCTCCCCAGTCATTATGGCAGCAGTGAAAGACAGTAAAAGGTGAACCATAGCTGGTGCATCCAGCATAATCCTTAGGGCTAAATTTATATTCAGCACAGACACGGTGTACATGAGTGATAAGATGGAGACACAAACAGACCTGGGTGAAACCAGCATGTTATACCCTGGCATTTCTTTTCAAGTATTTTGAGAATGACATTTGTTGTGTTTCCTGCACTGGTGCATTACTTCAGGCAGAAAAGCTGTCAGTCATGAAAAAGTAAAGTTGGAACACACTGTAAGACCAGACCGCGGCGAGGTAAACAGGAGAAGCACTTTCACACAGGTTTGGCCAAAGTGGTGTGATGGGATGCTGGCAGGCTGCCACGCTAGCATTACTCTGGGTTCTTCAGCTGTATGATGTCATTTGTTAATGAAACCTGGAACACTTGTTTCAGCAACAACACATCATTATTTTTATTATAGTAATGACTCATTTCATAGCTAAAAAAACATGCATGACAAGCCCTGACATTTGATCTCCTTTTTCTAAAGAAAGTTGCGGATTACAGCAATTGAATTGCACCTAAAGCATGAAATGCTTACACATTCTGTGATGAACTAAGGTTAGCATCTAGGTTAATAGCAGTAACCCTTGCAATTCACTGTTTTATTAAAAGAAATAAGTGACAATACCATTTATTTTGTCGTAAAACAAAAATCAGGAAGATGATTTATAATTTAACCTGTGCAATCAGGAAATGCATCATCTCTCCGACTGTTGTGGAGATTAAATTTAAAAAAGTGAAGTAAAAGAGAAATGATATAATCCTTAAATCAACAGAGTTCTTCAGCTCATCCTGGATCTATATATGCCTAGATCAGATAGTTTATTCACCACAAATAGAATCAGTATTGAATTTTAAGCCCTATTTTTCCCTCATCCTGGCCTATGGTTTTGGAAATTTTAAGGGTACAATTGCCAGTGGTATTAATACTTATTCTGAACTAATCACAGACATTTTTACAGACACAGACAAAATGTTGGGGAAAAATTGGGGGGAAAAAGTCCCAATGTTGAACTTTCACTAATGATTTAATCCTTAATATCTTTAAAAACACAAACTAAAGTTTCTCCATCAGCACATTTCACTGGCTTCAATGTTTACTTAGAGAATAAACACGATGACAATTATAGATTAATGCTGGCATTTTGTTTAATTGCCACATCCAACAACATCATGTTACACATTACTTTGTTTTCTCTGAGGCCTTTGAATTTGGCAGAACAAAGAGTCATAAACGGCACTAACAAGTCCATCCATGAATCTCAACAGTGTGCGGGTCAAGATCCAACATCCCAATTTCTTTCCCAACCGTCGAGTCTGGGCTCTGTACTCTGAAAAGCAAATCCTAAAAGAAAGCACAAGCTAAATGGGGTTCCATCTTTGATCTGGCAGGGTGCAAAGCCATTGGCCCACAGCCACAAAGGAGCTTAGACGATGGAGAGGGCCTCAGAAACACGGTGTAGCTTTCTCACAATGGCTGCTGTTGCACGGACACACAGCTCTCGAGGAAGCAATACGAGAAAGGCTCAGCTTGGTGGTGTTGTCTTGCCTTTGCTGCTAAGCCATGACTCAAGGCTGTTTACTCTCTGCAGCTTTGAAGCAACTCCAGCTCAAGATGCAATCTGAAGTGTGGCTTTTAAGTAACAAGGTTGCTCACCTCTGCTTGCTGTTCCACACATTCAGAGCAAAGTTTGTGTGTCGGTGTATGTATGTGTGTGTGTGTGGGTGTGTGTGTGTGTGTGTGTGTGTGTGAATTTGTTGATTACTGTAAATGAGATGAATGTTATAAAGGGGAATAATAGCTTTCAGGCCCTGGGAACAGAGTTGTTTTTTTCAGTAGTGCTAATGGCGATGCTTGTTCTGTTCTGTAGTCCGAACTACTAGTTCAGATTCACATGAAGCTCCATCGAAAGCTGCTGGGAGTTGAGTCTACTCTGCCCCAGCAGCAGATGCATTTTTTTTTTTTTCTATTTCCCGTGTGCCATTACTGGCTAATACACTCATTATAACCAGCTTAGGGAATGTGCACACTCAAGAGCTTTTAGTGACAGACTCAACACATTTTTCTATTAGCCATCGAGTAACTGCAGAGAAAGGAATGTTTGGGTTTTTGTGTCTGGAACAAAATATTAAAAGACGACATGGATTCCAAGCTCAACAAGATAGATAAAAAAGATATAGAAATGTCTGTTCCAACAATGAGCTTGTTTCTGTTTCAAGTCCAGTTCTAGATTTTAAATACATTTCACATTAATGTGTACAACTTGAATCTGCTCTGTTATTCTTACCATAAGCCCACACTAATCGCAAACAGACCTATAAATCTGAAAAACACAAACTGCTGAGCAGTGACTCATATATCAGTCTATTATACACTACATGACTGACTGTATTAAACAAATGGCTGGGCCTGCAGCTGGAAAAGAGAGGCAATATAGTGAGAGCAGAGGTTATTGTCTAATTTAAATCTTGGCTGCGTTCCCAGAGCTGTACCACATTCCAATTTGTGGCTGTGTTGCTTGGCGCTACTGACGGAGGTCCGGCTGCAAATACTACGGGGCTCCTCTCCAGAATAAAAAAAAATAAATACGTTTGCAAACTGACAATCAACAAGTTGGCGGAGGATAACAGAATGATTGGGCTGCATTAAGAGAAGTAATGAAAATGCACATGAGCGAGTGGTTCCACTGTGCCAAATTTCCTCTTTCTTCTCTTTCTGAAAAAAAAAAAAATACAACAAAAAAACCCAATAATTCCAGTATATTTGAGTTTAGATTTTTTGAGTATAATGACAAATGGAAAGGACATGATTTAAAAAAATCATGTTAACTACTGTATTTGCCTTTTAGTATATTGTTGTACATGTGGCAGATTAAAAATGCAACACTCCAACAGGAAGAAACCTTGAGCAGGATCCTATAGGGGACCCTCCTGCTTATGGTCAGCTGGGTACAGACAACATGACAACATTAGTCAAACCTGACTGCTACTGAGTCACAACATTTTTTCTCTGGCGCCAGCCATCAGGCAAAGTGCCTCAGTAATGTTTTTAAACTCAAAATGCCACTTCAACACATATTTCTAAAGTGCCTAAGGATTAAGACACCAGCTTTGAATAATTACCAACACAAAGATTCAACTTTGATTCCATATCTCTGCACTTATATTTGAAAGGATCTGGAACAAGGACAAATGACATCTTTTATTCGGGATGAAAAAAAAAGTCTTTCATTCCCGGTGTGAAAATGACAGACAGAGATCAAAAGATAGGGAAAGCTGACGGTGTGCTGCGTATTGAACTCATCTTTTCTTTTTAAATGAGCACACCAAGTTAGTTCACACGAGGAAAGAAAAAACATCTCAATTCAGCGTGTCAGTGCATTCCAATCACATGAATCCATTTTCTCGAGAGGAATTTCTCTGCTTCAACCTGTCAGTTTTTGACAGTTTGACAATCCAGTTGGTTGCATCTGATCTTCACACAATAGTTAAATAACTACACAATTATCTCGCTGTATTTGCAAGTTGTTGCAGTACAAATGCAAAACGCCAAAATCTGCCTCATTTTCAATTTTCAATTGCTCGGAATGGAATCACGGATCCCATTTAGAGATGGTCTGATTTTCTCCTTTGAGGGCAGTTCACTCTGAGAAATTTTATCAGTTTTTCCACTGCAGGCAATAAAAAAATGGGGTCAGTGACATTTTCTGTACATGAGCCTTGACCCCTATTTGAGGACCAAGCTGAGTTTCTCCACCAACGTAAACGGCAGCAGCGTGCAGTCTGCTCAGCACCTCCTTGTGCACTTCACTCTTCATCTGTCTTCATTAGGATCATGTTTAACCTGCTTCTCCAGTTCTCTGCCTGTATATAAAGTTTGTGGAGAGCACCGGAGGGTGTGATGGTGCAACTCCAGATCTGCTGTATGTATACGAATGCATCTGTAAATGTAGACAACATTAAAAATAGACTGCTATTTTACACCTTGTCAAACGATAAGATACATTTTAAGTCACAAATTCAATTAATCACTACAGAAAAAAAAAAAAAAATTAAACAAAACATTTAAGCCAAACTGTCATCAGCTAATTTACCTGCAACCAGAGAGAGGGAAAGATTGGGTAGACACATGGGGAGATCTAATCTCTTCATTCATCTTCACTTAAGAGATCGACCCAATTAGCTTTCCACAGTGACTGACGGCGCTTGTGTTTGCTTTCCTCCCTACCCCACACACACACTCATGTGCATGCATGCACGCGCACACACACACACACACACACACACACACACACACACACACACACACACACACACACACACACAGACCACTGAGGTCAGCTGTCAAACAGTTCATGTTGGCTCTGGCTGAAGGCCTCGGAAATTATTCGAGAGCACCATGCAAGAGTGAAACAGTTGTGATGTCTTTATTCAAATCTGCGGAGTCTGAAATATTCACCACTGCAATTTGCTGTGACTGATTAGCCAATGGGAGAGTTGCTTGGGGATAGCTCTCCAGAGTGTTGTAATTGAGTGGATTTGACTTGGGAGACGTTTTTTTTTCTGCTGATAACTACACACATGCCCTCCATTTTCAAATGTACTTTTCTTTTTTTAAAGCCTCTCTTATGAGTCAGTGCGCATCAGAGCTCTGGTAGAAGTATTTAGGCCAGTTAATGTTCCGATCGCTGTCACAAAGGAAGAAGAGGAAAACAATCTGATTACTAATGTGATAGTTCTCTGATGATTTACCAATGTATCTCTGGCTGAGTAGTCAGAGATTGCTGCCATGGTCACAAGAGAACTGTCAGGTCAAGACACTTTTCATATCAGGTGTGATATCTCATATTACCCATGATGCATGACAGAGACGGCTGACATACTTTTCTTGGTACCACTAAGAATTTTGCATTTCAAATGCATTCATCTGGCAGCAGAGTTCTAAAAGAGCATTATAAAGCGATGGCATGAATACGAATGTTTTATACAGTTAGAGATGTTTTAAGATAGTCAAGCACAAACTCTGATGTTGTGGTTTTATAATGTTTACAGCCCAGTGGATTGAAGTGTCATTATTTGATATTACCGAATTAATCAGATTAATATGTAACGCTTCTACATTTAAATTCAAATACAGAGTTACATAACCTCCAAATAATATAAAAGAATGAGGTGCTTCATTATAATCTTTTCTGGTCAATTAAAAGATTAATATGTCAGATGTGCTTTTGGCAGCTGCCAGGAATGGCTATATTTACTAAAAATCTGAAATACAACAATGTGCTTCAAACAGCCTCTCTTTGCATTAATCACATTTATATTGCATAGAGGGGGAAAAAAGAAGGATGCTGTTATTATTTTCCAAAACACAGAAGGAATGCTCCAGGGCATGGTTTGTCATTGTTATTCAGTGCTCACTCACCTACTCACTTAAAACATGATCCTTCTGGATTTTAATTAAGCACCATGGTACATCCCAGGGGGCTCTTGGCAAAGAAAACTAATTTATGGACTATTTTGTTGTTGCACGAAGCTTTCTTGCTATGAGAGACTGTTGTAATGGATAAAAGCTTAGGACCATCATCTGTGTTATCATTTATTTCCTATTATCTGTGCTCGTCTGCATGGTCGTCAACTGAACGAGACCTGGCTCGATCTCAACATTTCACCTCCGCATTTTCATAAGGTATGTTTGGATTAAGACAATATATTATAAACTGGGTACACAATCACAAACAGATGATCCAATACCAATTTTTCAACAGGAATCTGCGGCTCTGTGTGCAATATAGAATTACACAACAAATTACAGCCAGTCCATACATTAACATAAATGAGATGTGATTGTAGAAATATCAATGAACAAGGCAATACACAGGCTGCCCGGAACACAAAAGTATTTCCATCAGTTAAGATTATAAATGAAACACATTTCACATGGCTGAATAATATAGCTCTAGTTAACATTAATTGCATCACAAAAGTATGATCTACTTGAGGGGGCCTGGATAACACCGTTAGAGGGATTACTTTTTAAGTAATCAACAGATGGTAGCCAAGTTTCAATATGAAAACCAAAGTAGTGCCAAGCCTATAATCCAGGCGACCTAGGTGAACAATGGGCAGCTGTTTTAATAACAGGCCATACGCCCTGCAATAACAGAGGACAAACGCTGGTAACAAAAGATGTGTTATTGCTCAAAGAGCAAGACCATTTTATGCAGTCTGTAAAAACACATTTAGCTGTTCATATTGTTTTGTGTCAAAAGTTTCTTCTTCTTGTTAAACCACTGTTTCTCAGCTGATTGAAAATCAGCTAAACCACACAGCCGGCATGAAGAGTCATTACTCTGTAGCGTTTGCTCTACTACTATAGATGCATATCAGTAACTAATGTAGTCTCAAAACCACAGGGGTGCCAGCCGTTTGCTATGGCAAACCTGTGGAACTGATGAAGGTCACCACCGCTGAGCTGAGCAGTGTTGAGCCCTCATAAAACCATGCAGCGTATCATTATTTTCAAAGTGTTTCATTATGGACCGTTAACCTTGGCTAACTCTGACCCAACACTTTAATCAGCCAACATGTGATACCTTTAACACAGCACATCTTCTTGTTTAGCAGTGGGATGGTCACTAATGCAGAAGGGCAACACCTTTCCTCAGAGAGTGCACCTATCATCCTCTTAAAGATGAGCAGCTACATTGGATTTTCCTCTGCTGCATACCAGAATGCGCAAACATCACAATCAACCAGGATATCATCAACCTCAGGGACCCCCACCCAGGAGTCTGTCTAATTCTGTGAACATAGTTACAGATATGTTTAAATAAATAACTGAATAAAACCAGATGGCGGTATGAATAAATCAGAATTTACATGTAAATGCAAATCTGACATAAACCATCGTTTCAATCAATCAATCAAAGTATAATATTGGCTATTCAGTTGAAGAACCTGTTGATTGAATGCAAAACGATACGATATGCAGAGTTTGCTCAACAATTCTGTTTTCTACTACTGCAGCATTGCTAATAATAGCCTTGAACATAAAACATATATCAGGTCATGTTTTGGTTGTGACAATGAGGTAGTCAGAATATGCACCAGAATAAGAAACATTGGTTACATTGTACAGTGACAGTGGATCTCTGCATCCTTTAAACCATCCCTGAGGATGAGTGGGCAGCCAGCGTGTAGCACCAGGGGACCAGTTCCAGATCTGGAGTCAGTGCTTCGGTCAAGGGTGCCATCTGAATATTAACCCGAGCATGTTTCCTGGTTATGGGGGGGGGGGGCAGAGAAAACCCACACTGGCAAACATGCAAACTCTACAAAAAAAGGACAAACAACCACCCTGGGATACAAACCATGGGCCTTCCTGCCTAGCAACAGTGTTTACCACAGAGCCACTTTACTGCTGTACAGTTAATGAGTCAGCGCAATCAGGGAAGAAATGACAAAAATGAAATGAAATGATGAGAGGCAAATCTCTGTTTGTGCAAGCTTTTTCTTTGACAGGGGGTGCAAAAAAGTATGTAGTACATGAAATAGATGAAGAAAGGGACATCTGAAAACATGCAAAAGTTACGTTTAAATACTGCAATTTTTTTAAGTTGAAGAGGAATATAAGGGAGGAAGCATATAGCAAGCAATATACCTATCAATCTACAGAGTTCTCATAAAACATTCAATCAAATTGTAGCTCTCTGAGATGGCACTTTTCCAATTGAGCAAGGTTCTGAAAGCTCATTCAGAGGGCGATGCAGCTTTATGGTGTGCTTTATTATTATTACTATGGTAGTGAATTCTTATACAGACATTAATATTTTTTAAATCCCACATGGAGTATGTATGGTTGAGATACTAGAAAACTCAAAAATACTATTCATACATATTCAAAAACAACACTATTCATCAACACAAACAGAATCATCAGAGAGTTTATTTTTCTCTATTCAAAAAGTGATGTTCCAAGCTTTGTCACGCAATAACAGCTTATATTAATGTTACTTTTCAAAACATCAGTTTGCTCCAACATGCCGTCTGTTTGACCATTCAAATTTTATTTACTCCCACTGTTTAAGCTTTTTGTCCTACAGGTCTGAGGAATATTTGCACACCTGCTGCTTTCGCCAGGCCTTTTAGCGCAACCTGGTAACACATTGCATTGTGGGAATGTGGGATGGAGGCAGGACTGGAGGGGTGGATTCATTATACTGAATAATAACTCATAGTGTTACACACACCTGCTGCCTGCAGATCTGGAATAAGGTTAACATGATTGTTTGAAACAGTACACACAATAGGTCAATGTGTATACTATATACACATATTGGTGTTGTACAAATTTACAAAGATGATTTTCTCACTGAAAGCACAGAAAATATTGTATGGGAACTGCGGCATCTGTCAGTGGACTATATGGTCCTGGGGAAGAGCTTAGGAGGGCGGCTTAAGCCGAGCAAGTCAAGTTAAAAGGAAAGCAGCTGAATGTTGGGATACAGTCTTTGAGGCCATTAAGAGAATCGGACATTAGATCTATGAAACATGAAATGACTGCCTCTTTGGAACGCTTTAAAAATGAATGTGTCTTAACAGTGAGGCTAACCACTGAGGGGACACGACACTTAGTGAATCAGCCAGCCAGAAGTGATTGACTGGTCCTATTGAAAAGTGCTTAATTCATGGTAAAAGCGGTTTGCTGTAGAACCCCCCACCACCACACACACACTCACACACACACACATACACACACACACCCCCCTTTTAATAAGTAAGTAAGGTTGAGGCTGTCAAAGAAGCCAAAAGCAGATTAGAACAGTTTATCAGAGGGAAACATCTCTGGTGGGGGGGGGGTTTAACTTTGATTTCAAGTCGGAAAATGCCTCCAAAAAATAACCGAAACATACTAAAGAATAGATTTAAATCTGTGGTCACACAATAGCATTCACCTTTAGAACCCAAATTATATCTGACATTCAGATGATCTTAAAACTGCAGCCCAACCCCTTCACTGACCCCAGCAGTGTCATCTAATCTTCTTTTTGAGAAAAGATGCAGATAAAGTTAACAACTTCCTCATAGATGAGATCAGCCCGAGTGTGGATGTTGGACTGGTGGCTGTTTCTGAAGACAGCTGAGCCTCTGTGGCTTATCTACCCGCTGCAAAACATGTCGCTTGAAATGTCTCTGCTCTGAGTCACACAAATTAGCAAATGAAATAAGTGTGGAGTTCTCTTGTATGCCAATGACGGTTTATCAAATTAAATTAAACATTTGAATAACCGCCATGTCATGTTCCATTTGCACCGTAATGATACATGTTTTTCGATAAGCACAAACAGAAGGAACAATTTTGGGTTGATGATTTAATTGTACTGAACACCAACACTCTGTAACATGTAGCTGCCAATTTAAACAAATTATAAAAAGAAATGAAAGGAGAGCTAATAATCTTTTGCAAAACACTTCAACCCGGAAACCAGGAAACACACCGCAGCCAGAAAAAGACCCTCATTTTTCATGACTTTGGTTGTCAAAATAAACTATCTGTCCTGAGGCGTTTCAGTGCTTTGACTGATAGTGTAGTGATGTTGTGTGCATAATCAAAATCCAATAACACTTCTCTTGTGGATTCACCGTCTCCGTACGACTGGAAGAGATGTTTTTGAAACATCTGTACCTACAAAGAGGCCGCAAAGAGAAGGTTGTTTTTGCTCAGCAGGGACCGACGGTGGCGACGTGTGTAAAATCAAACAGTCCTGTAAACATGAGCGCTGTGGATTCTTCTCTGCCTGAATCATCAGAGCTCAGATTTCTCCCTCCTCTCCATGAGATCACTCTGCACAAGGACTTTTATGTCAGAAAGATCCTTGATGCAGCAACTGGCCGAGCCCACTGAGGTCCACCTAAATAACACAAGGAGTAATCTGCAGAGGGATGTAATGAAGTAGATTTACGAGCGGCGATGGCAGAGTCTTTACGACTGCTGATGGGGCTCATGGTCAATGTCTGTCAAAGACTGCAGAGCCTTTTTCATGTCCACCTTGTAAACAAAGAGATTATCCTTGAGGAGTCGTGGTTGCATGTCCACAAACGTGCATTTATGTCATCTCCATGTGATCAAAAGAAAAAGATAATGCAAAGCTTTGGTTTCTTCTGTCATTGGTGTTCTTCAGGAGAATTAAAATGAAGAAGTGGCGAGTAGCATTAACAGAAGAGCAAGCTCCAAGTAAGGCGCATCTCTATGCCAGCCGGCTAAAAATACCACCATCTAATCTCAGCGGGAAAATTAGGTGTTAAATAAATCTGTTCAACTGCATCTCCTGACAAGCCACAATTAAAAGACTCAGCAAAACACATCAGCTACTCACTTGGCACTAAAACCTCCAACATGCACCTCAGAGTCATATCCATCATGTGCTCCTTTTGACAACACAGACGACTGCGGAGTTTAGACTCCCACCCCCACCAAACACACACACACATGCACACACTCTTAAAGCAGTGTTTGGATATGTTTAGAATGTGTGTGATGAAATGGCACCAGCTGTGTACACTGGAGAGATGCACAAGGCCCCCTGGTTGAGGCCAGCATTAACCCCTTCCCTCCCGAAGCAGCAAAGCCGGGTAGGACAAGAGACCCACGCAATTAATAGTTTACTGTTAAGGGGTTTGGTGCTTTAAAAATACAGTAATTCACAATAGTCCTGCCTGCAGCGCTTTCATCCTTTGTTGTTTTTGGCTTCCCTGCACATGTAGGACGGAAGGGACCGCACGAACCCATGAGCTTCGGTTTCACCTGCACTGCAACTGATAGGCTAAGTCATTTCTGGAATCTTTACAGCTGCAGGCCTCTATCAACCTGGATGGCATTCTTATCATAGTTTGTCTCCCTATTATCAGTGAGTAGGCAGCTGTTAAATAAATTCTAATTCTTTAACTGCATTCACTGGAAAGTACAGTCGAGGTTTACCATTATCACAAATGACTTCACATTAATGACAGGGGTGATGGAGCAGGAACCACAAGAGTGGAATAACACAACATTAAATCTGATACAGCCACAGCCAAAGAACTGAGGTTATCTGTTACCAAAAGAAGCAGTCAAATTTAAAGCAACAAGCAACTATGCGAGTATATATATATATATATATACTCGCATAGTTGCTTGTATATATATATATATATATATATATATATATATATATATGTGTGTGTGTGTGTGTGTGTGTATATGTGTGTATGTGTACACACACATATACACATACGTACATATATATAGACAGATAAACAGAGATATGCAGAGTATGCTTGTCGATGACATGATTTATGATTCCTATCCATAGGGAATGATGATGTGTGCAGTGCCTGCACAAGTGCTGCAAATTAACTTCACATGTTTGCACCAGTGCAGGTGAAGGCTTTGTATTAACATCTGTTGGTAATTTGGCTCTCTGTGTCTGAAGGTAATGAAAGCCCACGATAAATGGATACTGTATCTGAAACATTATTAAACCTTAAAAAGAAAAATTTGCCAGATGGTCATAAATATGTGAGCAACACTGAGACGCTTTCACGACACCACTAAAGTCAATCACAGTTGACGTTTACAAATACCAAAACCAGTCCAATCCAAGCTGCCCTTTGTTTGTGTTAAACATGACTAGACAAGCTGCCCAGAAATGCACGTAGGGTTTTCACTCTATTCATCTACAAAAATGAGAAGACCATGAATAAATGAGTCCATGCGCTCATTTAGTTTCTCAAACTTTAATGGGATCGGTTGTACATTTAACTAACCATGTGGTTTCAGACCAAAGAGCCAATAAAAGCAAGACTCCATCATATATAAATCAAAAATAATGCTATCTGAAGTAACAGTCAGTAAAAAATCCAGCCTGTAGCTGATTTAAGCAGAAACTAACCCTGCTGCACTCGTCCACCTATCCCAACACTTTGTATTTAAAATTGAAAAAGAGAAATAGATATGCTTCGGGGATCTGTGTTTTACTCAAACCAATTACAGCAAGTGATTTCTCCTTGTTAAATTCCTCTCAGAAGCTGTGAAGTTGTAGCAGGCTTCTTTTCAGCGCTACTATTCCACCTTCATCCCTGTGCCAAAAACACAGACAGCTTCATTAGTCATCAGGACTGCAGCACCTAATTAAGTTTGTGCGACTCTTTTGGATTTCTCCTGTACATTTTAAAGAATCTGTGATCTTTCAAAGCGCCACTGGGCCAGCCTGCCTCTGTTGTCATTAAAATTGAACATTTCTTTTTGATGGCATTTTGAGAGGGTGTTGCCTGTTTTCAAATCAGAAAGTGTGAATGTGGAGAGTGTGTGCTGCCTCTGTGACAGATTATAAATAGATTAAAAGGAAAAATGCCTTGGTTCTGTGTGACTTGTCAGCACGTCACATCTTGTGGATGACAAACTGCTCCACATTGTGCTACCTTTCAGTGAGATGACTCAAATAAAAGTGAGGATTTATTTGAAAGATGCATGCAAAAGAACCCATTTGTTCACCAGAGAAATGCACTGTAATTAGCATGAAACACATGCCCACCCCCCCTCGCTCTCTCATACGAGGATAGAGACAGTGAATAAGCACCTCACCAGCCTCACTCTCTTCTGCCTCCTTATGTTTGTGGCCAATTACTGTCACACATGGAAAATCTCACTTGACCTGGGGAATTTATGAGCAGGAACAAAATAGAGCTCAAAACTCTTACACCGATTCAGAGCAATGTAGTTAAAATTTCTCAAGGGTGATGAAGACATGATGAAATTGGGCACATATGACAACTCGGCCACATGACAAAGAGCTGATGAAATACTGAGACAAACCTAGTAACTGTTTTTTTTTTTTTTTTGTTTTTTTTTTTTGTAGCAGCAGCAGCATCGGATTGCAAGGCCAAACAGAGCTGCGATATAGGGCTGAATAATTCGAGAGGGGAAGTGTGTGTGTGTGTGTGTGTGTGTGTGTGTGTGTGTGTGTGTGTGTGTGTGTGCGTGTGCGTTCATGCATGTGTGCGTACAGAGGTGGAGGTGGGGTGCAGCCATTGTTTAAACTTTACAAAAACAGCACAGACCTGGTTGTCATTGGTCTGTCATGCTGATTTTCCCTCTTGCCGGGCTCGAGAACGTCAGGCTACTGATGGATAATAGCCCGATAGTTCAAGTGTTACACCACTGACAAAATATCACAAGCTATTATCTGGGTTTTACATAACCTTTGGCTCTCCTCTGAGAGCTAATAAACTTGTCATTGCTCAGAAATGTTCCTGCTCACAGCTCAGAAGCGAGACTGCCTGCAATGAGACAGGGAAGTGAATGCAACAACTTGTAAACAATGAAAGATAGTAGGGAGAATTACAGTCAGTGTAAAAAAAAAAAACCTGTGCAAACAGTGTACAGTTTCCTGGTGAAGTTCAAAATGCATGCCATGATAATCTGCAGCAAAGACTATTCCTATGAAGAGCAGCACCAAACATGCAGAGTTCATTAAACTCTCTCCAAATAAACTTCTGCTGAGTGAGAATGGAGATGCACTGGAAAGTGTCATTCTGGACGAATGCAATGAAATGATGCAGTGACCCATCAGTGATCTTGAGAAAGTCGGTGCCGGATCCAGAACAGCGCCCATGAACTGTGGAGGACAGCACTACACCTGCCTCCTGCTCCAATTTCAGTTGGTAATGCACAACAAAGTTTGGAGCGACAGAAGTTGAAGCGCTAATTAAGCAGCTCCTGACAGACAGCGCTGGCCTGAGACGCGGGGAACACATGCAAACCACTGATGACGTGAAAATAAATACACGAGCCTGATTCGTTTTAATTAAACTTATTTTGGAATTGACTGTCAGTGACGCTGGGATCGGCGGGGGCGCAGCGGCAGCAGCGTGGTGGCAGAACTCGGGTTAGGGGGCTTTCTCCTTACCTTATTGAAGTTGTAGTAGCCCAAACAGTGGGCAAAATCCATATTCGGCGGTTCTCCTGGAATAGAATTCCCACCAGCAGACGGATAAAACCTTACATCCATGGTGTGGCGAGGGGAGCCGCGCAGCTGTGGCTTTACTCTGCACGGAGATCAATTTGTTTCTGCCGTTTACAATCCGAACGCGCAGAGGGAAGGAGAGAGAGGGAGAGGGAGAAAAGAGGCGGCGAAACTGACCCGAGCCTTTTCTGGGCTCAGCAGAGACTCTGCAGCCTAGGGTTCAAATGAAAAGGCAAAGTTTTGGTATCCCTCCTCTACACCCGAGTCGGCACCTTCGCTCGCGAGAAAAAACCCACATGAAGCTTGGATTGATCCGAACAAGCGGTCCCTGATGGAGCAGTACCGCCGTGTGTCCATGCGTTTACTCACAGCTGCGGCTGTATACAAAGAAGCCACGAGACCCGGCGACTGAGCGAAGGTCCACCTCCTTCTCTTCCCCTCTTTTCCAACCACCCCCCTTCACATGTAAAATGAAAACTGTGGCAAAGTGGTGGAGAGAAGCGCTGGCGTAAGTCAGCGCGTCAAAAACAGCGTGCGTAAAAGTGCGCGAAATGCGTCCGTATCCTCCGCTTGTGTTTGGCACAAGTTTAATTCTCAAACTTGGGTAAAACTAGTTGGCGACGTAGCCAAAGTAAGTCGTAAAAAACCCCAAAACACGCCTTCACCTGCATAAAAAAAACAACAGCCAGTGGATGTTTAAAAAAAAACAAAAAAACGAGCAACACAGAAGTCCACAGATGGTGCAATTAGTGCCTGTGATGTAGTACGCTGGTGTGTGAGTGTGTGTACAAACGAATCTGCATGTAGTAGTCATGAACAAGGCAAAATATGAGAAGAATACATCCAATCCCCAAACACACTAAGCCACTCCCATGAAAACACTGCGTTTAAGTGCATGGAATGTGCAGGAAGCACGTTTGATTACAATCTCAGACGAGTGTTTACCTGTTTAATTTATTAATGATTTCAGTAAATGACTTATAGCATATTAGAACATAGTGGGTTTTTAATTATAGTATTGGAGTTTATCAGAATGGAAATGAGTCATGTCATTATTGTTTTCCTCTGCCTTTAGCAGACTGCAAACTGTCATCAACTGAGATCATTTGTAGAATCCCTGTAAACAGGAGGTACAATTAAATCACCCTTTTATGTAAAATCGTTGGATTTCCACTACCCTGTTGTCTATTTTGAAGTTTTGCATCATAAAATGGTGAAGTAAAAAGACAGACTCATTTAAAAAAAAAAAAAAAAGCCAATGTTGCTAAAAGTTACAAAAAGCTATTATGCACACAGTGAAGAGTAACAGTGGAAATGAATAAGTTATGTCAAATGTTGACTGTTGAGGACACATCAGAATGTTATTACACAAAACCATCAACAGTTGGACCCCTGTGCTGGTAAATGAAAAGTTTACTGCCTGACTTGTCATTTCCAAAAGGCTTCTTAAAGTGATTCAAACCTTACAGATTGAAATAAACTAAATCAACTATCTATCAACTATCAACTACTGTCTATCGATTAGCTGACAGTTTGGAACTAGTCTGCTGTGTTCGATACAGAACAACCCGACAATTTGCCCCATGGTGCCATCCAACTAAGGTGCCTTTGTGTGTTCTCCACCTGTCATTGAGTTGTTCAGCATCTGTTTAGCTTCGGCTAATCAGTGCATGAAAAGAGAAATGGACATGATGAAATCAAACGAATGGAGGGCAAACAGCAAAAACAGTATCTAAACAGTCCCGCTGACACGAGCAAACACTGTTGACTTCTAGAGCTGCATTTGAGTCTGTGCTGCCGGCAGTCTCTGATGAGTTTGGTGGATGTGCACGCTTATTTGTGTACAGTTTATATTTGTGTAACTGTGAGTTTCTACTTGCAGGGAGCGTTTGCACACGTGAAAAAGAGACACGTTAAATGTTCCACAATTTGTTTTCTCATGCCAGAAACACAGTTGGCTGGCTCCAATCTGTAGAGACTGTTCCAGAAGAATTTAATTGGGTGCGTTATTCTTCTCATATCGTCTGATCTTTATCACTCTTCATGACTCATCGCACCTTTGACTCTTTATCAATGAAATGGAACGTCATTACCGAGATCGATCATTCAAATAATTCTTCAATGAGACGGTTTTATATTTAAAAGCTTTTAGTATCATTGTTGTGTGTGGAACCATCTCAGAACACCTGACACAAGCACCTCTTCCATGTGTGCATGCCGTCTGCACAATGTTCCATCAGCCCACCTCCATTTTCTGCATTTGTGAGTGAAAAATGCTTTTAAACAGCATCCAAATGCTTATCAATAGCCATTGCAATATTACTTTTCTACAATATATAAACTGACATGCTAGCAGGATTTCAGATGTAACAGATGGAATAAGCACACTCAGGATAACCCTGCCTGTAAGCACCAAAAATAGCCGTTTCATTTACCTACCTGTCACATTCAGCTCTGCGGAGTGGAGAGCCCAGAAAGAGGAAAATCGATGCCACTGGCCATGAGAACACGGGAGCAAAGCTTGACTGCTTTGTTACAGTTTTCTCTGACTCTCAGCATTCCTTCAGTCACTCTACCATTTCTCTTTAAACTATGATCTCAATATCATAATTCACAAATCTGTCTGATCATATTTGATTTCACAGACCCACAGAGTGATTCATACTCTCTGGAATTTTAATGTAATAAACAGTGTGCAGCTGTGATAAAATATATTCCTGAGTTCTGATGTGATGCCATTAGTACTTAATTGGGAAGGAGATACATATTAAGTTTTTGTGTTTGTTTATTTGCTGTTCATATTCATACAAACCTAACATTTGCTTTTTTATTAATAGAACTTTAAACTCATGTGATACTATAATGACATTTTCAACCATGTCTCAGAATGTTTTGACAAATATTTAAAGGTTCAAGGAACATCATTTTCATGCCAGCATACATTCTGAGATGGTATGAGATAAGCACTCAGGTCATTCACATGTGAAGGGCTTGTAAGAAAGCTAAAGAGCAATTCTAGATTAAAAAAAAATGAAATTAAAATTATTGATAAAGTTATGTTTAAAAGGATATCTGAGATTTGAATATGAAGGTTGCAGCAGCTCAGAGCCTTCTGAAAGGGTGATTTTAAGCAGTGATGGTGGTACATCTCTGTGTGTTTAACAAGTAATACTTGACATCACTGCGATTTTGCACCTTTCAATTGTAGCCAGGTCTGATTTGTCACACAATGACAACATATTTAACCTAGAAAAGTATAAGTCCTAACAATTAGAGTTACAAAGAGTTGCAGCCTATTGAAGTCGTATGTATGGATAAAGGACAAGGGTGCTTTGAGGCCTTTTTCTGACTTGAGAGAGGGAAGCACTATGCAAATGAGATGTGTTTTGGCATGCAACGTTCACAGGCTTAATCATTGACATACAGCGCTAAACACTGCATGCTGTGCTACAGGAGATAATCCTCATTTGAACACTCTCCAGTGCTTACTTCGAGATGGTCAACAATCCACGATGGCCGCCAACAAATCTACTTTGTAATTATGGACACATATGCAAAACACTTTTCCTGGTGTTCACGTTTGATAACCATGTAGTACCTTCACGTGCAGATACGCCCACTCAGTCAAATCCTATTCACTGCTGCACATGAAGAAAAGAAGAAAGAAACGGAACACAGTCTCCTGGAAACCGCAGATCAGATAAACGAGCTCCTCCATCCCCAATCAGGCTGGATATTGCATGTTTGGTTTTCAGTTCAGCACCATCATGTGGATGTAACTGTTGTTATTTATTCCTTTTTCTAATGTTCTTTTTTTGTGCAGCTGGGGAGTGGAACTCATTTCTTTTCTGACGGTTGGGCATGAGTGTCGCAGCCAGATGAATTATGCTTTTCTGCCATATGTCATTTCCTGTCAGCCTGGCAACACTGAACCATTTGGTTACGTGAAAACAAATTATCTTCTGGCTGCCACTCAGACAGAATAAAAGCAGCTCAGAATAATGATGTGTAGTTCCAAAAAAAGTAATAAAAGGAGAATAATGAATTAACCCAGAAATCCTTGTATAAAGCACATTTACTGTTGTCTGCTCCAACAAACACAACCTTTTCTGTGTTGCTGATTAAATTAAATCTGATTGATGATTGAAAATTTTGGGAACAGGCTGAGATGTTCAGTCTCAAATGCATCTGTGTTGTTTTTATATTTGTAAATCCACTTGGAGGCAGCAGGGAACCTGCAAAATGGGTGTGTATTTATATCTACATGGAATGTTGTTATCAATGTGAAAAAAACATATAATCATCGATTAATATACTTCTTGGTTCTCCTCAGCAATATCACGCATCTCATAAATGCAGCTTATATTTAGCACAGTAATCTACACAAGCTTGGCTGCTGCTGAAGTCTTTTGCTCTTTAATAAGCTGGTGGCAAAGTCAGTCAAAATGGTTTCCTTCCTCTTTTGGGGAAACTGCCATGTGCTCCATTTAAGGTTGTGCATGCTTTGAAAGACGTTAAACGAAATAGATTTGTTTTGTCAGAAACATTGATACTATCCAATTCCATGATCCCATGAAAAACAGATCTGGGCTTGAACACCAAAAACACTGAAAAAAAAAGAGGAATTAAGAGGTGCACTGACCTTGAAAATGTACCTATTACTCATTCAGCCTATCAAAGGCTTAATTAACTAGATATTTCATGGAAAACCACTGTTCCATCTATTTTGTGTCATTTATTTTATAAACACAGGAACAGAAGTGCACCATAACAAGGTTTGAGAACAACTCTGCTGCATTAAATAGACCTCACAAAAAGCCATTACACAACACATACACATTATTCCAGTTGTAAATGCAATACACACAGTGTTCCATATAAAATATGATAATAATTAAACTCTGCAGTCACTATCTGCACTTTATTCAAAAAGCTGTAAGGCTGCAGGAAGTGATAATCTGTTTATGGCTCTGGTGCCATTTCTGTCAGTACTGAGAGTGTTTTGGGCCTTAAGTCATTACAAATCATCTTTCCCTTCTTGTTCCCCCCTTAGACAGTTTGCTTTACTAATAATGATGCTATAATGTGACCATGAAGAGAATATCTGTATGCAGAGATTTGCTGGGAGATAACATAGTCTAATACCCCATGAAAAAGCTGTTTTATGCCTGAAGACATTCAGTTAAACAGTGGATGGTGCTTTTGATTCGTTTTTATGGAAAACCACGTTGTTCATAGAGCGGCTTCAGGATAAATTCACTCAAGTGTACACAAACTATGTATTCTATGAGGCGAGCTGACAGGTATTTAGCTGAAATGACTCCGTGGCTCGCCTCAGCTCAGTCCCAGTGAGTGTTTTAGCTTCTTTAAGCTGTTCTTTTTCAGGTTTTGTTCTGTATAGTTTTGTGCCAGTGGAAACCATGAAGCAAACATCTGTCCGTCAATAAACAGGTCGAAGACACAGTTAGCTAAACTAATGAGGGAATCTTGCAAAAAGCTAAATTAAACCACTTACTGGCTGCTTTTGTGCAAAAATGGCTCATAATTTCCCAGTGTTGCTAAAGAATAATGAACACTTTGAACAAATGTGTTTTATGGTTTTAATCAAATCTAACCTTTGTAAGACTTCCATAAAACTAACACGAATGGTAGAAAGTCGGGAGCCATTTTTTAAATTTTCTAAAAGTTCATTGTAGGTCATCAAAAGTTTTGTAAATAAAAAAGTCCATATTATTTATCACTGTACACGTTTAGAAACTTGGATTAAAACTGTTGTTTTTAATACTGCTCCTTTTACTGACTGATAGGACCATGCTATGCTTATTATGTTTCCATTTGAAATTGGCCATTATTGTGGGCACAACAGAGGGACCTTATTTTTTTTTCTATAATCACATGGGGACGTGGCTGAATCTGAACATTTGTTTCATACTGCACACACAGAGACAGACAGATTATCAGATAGCATCTTGTAATGTATCATCTTGCTTTGACTCCATCCCCCACTCTCATTCATAACTCCGCCTTTCAACCTATGTTTTCATCCTGGATGAAGCCTCTAGGGGATACAGTTCACATTACACTCCAAATAACACATTTACGCAAACATCACATATGGTTGCATATATGCAACTGGAATATAATGTGTTAAAATTAAATTTACCAATTAATATATGAAGTTTATGGAGCACAGAGTGACCACTGTTACAACCATCTCTATTCTCATATCTCTTTAAGACCATTTCTTTACAAGTGTGTGGACTGTGAGCATAAATAAAGAACAAGGAGAGCATACTGACAAATCTGCAGGACACTTCATTATATTATTCTCAATTAAAATATGTCCTCAGCAGCATTAGTCATCTTAACACTCGTCATTCATACTAATTACTCTTGCCTTCCATGCCGCATGCTGGAAGATGATATTTCAATATCCCATTAAGCATTTCCAACACACACTCTTGATTGACAGCCCACTAAATATGGTTAGTAATTGCATTATATGCTTTGCTTTTCTTTGAGGCATTTCACATCCTGAAGGTTTTATGAGTTTTATGTATGATTTTCTTGTATTTCTCTGGCAGTCAGAGGCAGACTAAAACAAGAATCCAGTTTTTACACTAATTCCACACAAATAATGTGCAGAAGATAATAAAAATAGAGACATAAACACACACTATTCATGCATTAGAAGGCAGAAATAATCAAGGAAAATCCTAGTGTTCAATAAAATAAAGCTGTGTGACTGGACCACAGTGATCAGGGGCAGATTGTTGATGTTTCGTGTCACATTTTTACATCTGTGCCTCTGTGCAGATTTCATGCTGCTGCTGGACTTTAATAGCTCTTCATGCTGAGCTCCAGCCCAGACATGATCTTCTTGAATTTGCATCAGCCTCACTGTGAGCAGATTTCATCAAGGGTTCTTTCCCACTGAAAACAGAAAACAAGGCAGATGCAAACGCTTGCAAATACTTCTCTGAAACGCTGTAACTACTCTGCCCCCTTGAGTGAAATAGTTCAAGACATTCTGAGGCATACACTGTATTTTTTGGCTGAAATATTTGTGTTTGCAGCTAGATAAATGTGACTCATTTGCCACAATGTCTGCTACTCAAGAAAGATTTGCTTATGAAAAATATTATAAATGTGCCCCACAGCGCTACACATATTCTAAATGATCCTGTGTAATGAGTTTTTTTGTAATGAATGTCCAATGCATGATGATTAATAGTTCTGGAATCTTACTTATAAAGTGCAATCAGTCATCCTGTAATATGTCAGGAAAAAAGAAAAGCTTTCTTGTTTGCCGCATAGTCTTAAGGAAGAAAAAAGCAGTTCTTTGTTTGTCTGCACGTGTAAATTGCAGCTTTCACGTGCAATTTGTCACTCTATCACTTAGAGACAACAGTCGGGCAGATTATAACCTCCAAAATTCGCACAATGTAAGTGTCAAAACTGCCGATAGCACAAAGTGAGCTTACGTGCAAACAATAATAACAATTTATGTTGTTTCTATTAACCAAATCGTGGTTGAGGGGGTTAAAAACACATTTAGTCATGGAGTTTTTTTGTTGTCAGATATGCTGACGTTCACTTTCTAACACAGAATCACAGCTGTGCCACAGCCACGCACCATCAAGTCCTGTTAACGTAGGTTTGCAACACCAGGGCAGAATATTTTACACGGTAACACCGAACATCATTATTATGAGGTGGTGAAACACCCAATATTACTAACAGTGTTCTCTGAAGTAGCACATTAATAAAAGACAAACCATTCAAGTAGCATACATCTTTCTTTTTTAAAAAGCCACTTAAATATAGCTGATATTTTTAGCAAATCCTGTCATGTTCTTTCTTTTCCTTTCTTCCTTCTTTCTTTCTTGAAAAATAGACTGGAGCTTCTGTAGAGAAAGTTCCATCTTCATAGAATCTTACTTAATTAGATCTGTTCTCTGTGAGATACACTGCAATATTCAGTAGTTTCAATGGCACTAACTTTCATAGAGGTATTTGTGTTGAACATTTAGCCATCTTAGATGTCAGTAATTTGATTTTCCTCTCACTTTACCTTGCTCATACTTAACTAGCTTTCCCAGTTATATAGTGTATAATTACTATAATTACTTACTGAGATTTCAGAAATCAAAAGCAAATGAACATCTTTTGTATAAGTAATAATGTTACCAGTTACTGTGTTTGTGTTCACTCTATAAATAATTAAATGAATAAATAAATAAATAAATAAAACTGTCCTTCAACTCCCAATGCAAAAAATAAAAACAAATTACTGACCCTTGGTCTGAAAACACATGCAGAAATGGAAATTCTGTATTTTTCAGGAAAGTCTATATTGTACAGGAAAGTCTATATCTGTCTATATCTGTCTCTCTGTCTGTCTCTCTCTCTCTCTCTCTCTCTCTCTCTCCAATATATATATATATATATATATATATATATATATATATATATATATGTACTTTTGTAGTACAGACCAAAGTAAATGTACAAAATTGGAGCCTTAAAACTTTTACAGAGTAGCAGTGTTACAGCCATGACACTGACAAATTTTGGGTAAGATAACTAATCTACTGGCCAACACTGATAAAACTGTCATCATGTGATTATCATTATGAGAAACATATTCTTCTTATTATGATGTTGCTAGTCTGACTGGCACTTTCATTGGTTGCTTCTTTCTGTTTCTTAGTGGTTGTGACCATGAGCATAGGGCAAAGAGAAATGTAAGGCTTTTTTACAAATATAAAATTCATGAACCTGTCTTGGATGACAGCAGTACTCAGCTGATACGGCCCCTGGATTAATGTTGCTTTTGCTGCGTTACCTCAGACAAACCAAATCACCCTAGCCTGTTAGCCTTTACTTTGCTTCAGGCAAGAGTGATTATGAGGGAACTGGAACTGATGGAAAAGTATTTAAACAAGTCCAATTCTTTGTTCTAATTGCATCATTGATGCCGATATGTCCGCTGCATCAGAGACATGTTAGTCCAATAGATGCAACGTGGCCTTACTTCTGTGTCTGTCTCGTGTTTATAACATGTGTTTGGAGGCGCCCTCATGAATTTTTATGCCCCACTGCAACTGATTTCTCAGCATGAAATGAAATACTGCACTGCTTGAGACTTATTTGCCCTGAGACACAAATCAAAATCTACATATTGTTCAATGCATGCAGATACAAGTGCTACAGGCTCAAACCTGCAGGCTACGCTTGTTCAAGTCTGAAGATTTAAGCTCATTTCTGTCAAGAGCCACATGGTTTTTGCCATCAGTGAACTTTGCTTTGATCTTCTGGTTTGATCTTTGCATCTTGTTTCGATAATATGATTTCACGTGATTGGAGGAGATTTTACTGAGTGAGTACTGTTCCCTTTGTCAGCCAAAACCTGTCAGTTTCGCAGATTTGTGGTAATTATCTGGAACTCTGAGCACCAGTACAGACACAGTGGACACTATGAACGCAGCATCGTTTTCCAGATACATTAAAATAACTGCATTTTCTCTTCCATGGTCCAATAACTGAAGAAAGGATCTTGATTTGTTTTCCCCCATGGCTGCAAATCTCATTTTTATAGCACAAGATATTATGTGCAGACCAATTCCAAATCCACTTTTCCAGTCTACTTTTCCATTATCACAATAAAATCAGGGGCTCATTTTTATGATGGCTGAATGTTGAAATACATTAAAATGGCTCGGAGAATAGCCTTGCCCTCTCGGCCATTGTCTTTTGAATTAAATGTCAACACAGGTGTAAAACAAAATGTAACCTCATATTGTGCTGAATATAAATGTGTCATTTGCTGATACAGATGAGCGTGGGGGAGAAGAGGTGGTGGTGGTGGTGGGGGGGGGGATCTTCGAGCTCATAAATTAACTGGACCCTGTCTGTGACTGAGTGACACATCTTTGATTTGCAGCGAGCAGTTGTTTCAATCTAAATCCTCCCCGTTCATCTGCAGGGTCAAAATGGAGTACACGGCTGAAATTAATGACACACAATAATGCAGGTTTTCATTTGCTAATGTGCGCTAACACTAACACCAGACTTTTAAATAAATAAATAAATAAAAAAACATGAACATAGAAGTCAGTCAGGTAAGTAGTCAGAATTAATTGCTAATAGTGCCCAGTGACAACCAATTTAATGATTTCCCCCACTGATATTTTTCCACAGTAATTGATTTCCACAGTGTAATTATGTCAGGGCCAGTGCCGTGTTTTCACTGTGTGAGGCGAGGCTGAGGAGGGCAGCCAGTTTGGACAGGAGAGCAACAGAGGGGTGGCTGGACGAGAGCCATGACCCCTCTACTGTCTCTCTCCAAAACTGTCATTTCCATTAGTGTAGACTCACCAGGGCCCTGACAAACTCTCCCATCCTTTCCAACTCTATTCAGTTGGACAAGCATTGGACTGTGTCATGAAGTCCCTCATAAAAGGTTATTTTCTGAGGCATTTACAATGTTTTATGGGGCATTAACAGCTGCAAA
The DNA here is from genome assembly GCA_911728415.1 of Lagocephalus sceleratus. Classification (NCBI taxonomy): domain Eukaryota; kingdom Metazoa; phylum Chordata; class Actinopteri; order Tetraodontiformes; family Tetraodontidae; genus Lagocephalus; species Lagocephalus sceleratus. The sequence goes on along the minus strand of CAJVRN010000017.1, from coordinate 14,430,356 downwards.
TGTGATTCAACATACAGTATATACATATGCATGTTTTAATATTATACCTCAGTAAATCAAAAGAACCCAGTCAGTTGTTTTGGATGCAAGAAAACCAAAAGCAAGCTATTAATATGTACAATGTGATTTACAAACACTTTAGGAAGCAGTTTCCAGTTTGCAGAAGTTCTGCAAGCTTGGAGTAGCATCTCAATACTAAGCATGTGCTTATCTGCACTTCCAGCTCTGGTGGAAAGTCTGGCTAAATGTATTCTCATGATCTTTTCAAATAATGTTAGTGAACATATTTCCTAAGATAGAAATGAACCAGTTTTCATACAAACTCTCAGTACATGCTCAAGCTAAATGGTAACAAACACTTGGATGGATCACTTGGATGTTTGTTTTCTCTGTTTTACCAACGAGAGCAAGAAAAGGTGGAAAATAAAAAGGGAAAGTTATGAGAACCACAGAAGTGAATAAAGAGATGTGGAAGATATATTTTCTTTTAAAAAATGGTTCAAGGGGTGAAATATTGCTGCAAAAAAATCTATAATACATTGTGTTTTGTGGGAAAATTGGTTTTCAGTTTATAAACAAATTGTTTTCAAAAGAATGTAATTATCTTAATATCAAACTTCAAGATCAATATTAAGATTAAACACTTTTTATTGTCATGCCAGCCCACATGAGATAGTGGAAATTACTCACACGCCTGTCAGATTAAAAGCCGATAAAGGACATGAGCGATTTCTGAAAACTAATACAAAAACTCACAAAAATATATCCAACAGGTTTACACATCTTCACTGTATGTTTCCAACCCCCCATGAATAGAAAGAGAAACATTTGTACGTGTGTGTGAGTGTGTGAGTTATACCTCTACAATGCTTCCACTGGAATGTAAAACAGGACATAAAGATGAAGGTTAACCTGGATCTCATCCATCTCATGAGTGCAGGAATTTGCAATAATAATGGCTTCATGATAATTTTCTATATGGGGCACACGGACCACAAGGTCCACATATGTCTTCAATCACTGATCACAAGACAGCAATTAGCTTAAATACTCCTGCATTCTGCAAACCCTGCTGCCTGGTCATGTACATGATATTCACCTCTGCTCCAGTGACCATATCCGTGTGTGTGTATGTGTATATATATATATATATATATATATATATATATATATACATACATACATACATACATACATACATACATACATACATACATACATACATACATACGCACACGTGTGCATACATATATATAAAGAGAGAGACAGAGAGAAACAGAAGAGAAGAGAGGGATATAAAGGATGAACAGACAATCCATTTACTCCAAACACACCTTGGGTTATTGAGAACGATAACAATGCAGCAAGAGGCTTTTGTATTGCAGCACACAGACACATGTTTCTCCTGGCTTGACATAATTGCCATTCTTCCTCTATTTTCTATCGGAGCAGCATCAATCTCTGTTGCCGCTCTGTCAGAACTGTCGGAGGCACAGAGCAGACTCGGGCTCCTCTGTATCAGGGCTTTGTGAAGTGCTGCACAAGATGCAGCTGAGGACGAGAGATCACACAAGCGGCTGAGCCCAAAGACTTTGTCCTCCTCTTTACATCATGTGTCACCTCACAGTAAAACTCCAACTTCAGCACCAGTGCTGCGCACACTGGAGGTTGACACCAACAAATTGATTCCTGCTGCATCTGCAGTGTCATACATTTCTTCAATAATGCCTAAAAATGAGCAGCCAGAGCAGGAACCATGCAGCAGCGGACACAGGGAAACATCAGAACTGATGATGATGATGATGCAGCTGCATGATGCTCATAAGTGACAAGAAAAGAATCATAACATATTAAGTTGAGTAATTGGTAAGAGCAAAAAGAATATCCTCGCAGACTAATCACTGTTTGGAATTTTCATTTCCAAAACTTTGGGATGAAAAAGACTCTTTGAGGGAAGAAGCAATATTTCACTGGGTGAAATAGGTGCAGGCAATCTGCCTTTGGAGTGGAGAAGGCAGCCGTGTTTTATAATGGAAGAAATTCAATGTGACATGTCGAGAATGAATTGCTCAGTCAACCAGAAATATCCCTTGTTCTAATGGCTTGGGACATTCAGTGGCGTGTTCTCTCCTCCTCCACCTCCCCCCTCCCTATCACTCCTCCTCTCTCTACCCCCCCCCCCTCTCTCTCACTCTGGATAAACACAGCACACGTCCGTAATGAATCAGGTTAGAAATACTGCTTGATTGCTGAAATGCACCAAATTATGTGTCGGATAAATTTGAGTGTGCAGTTTTAAGGGGCTTGATTACTAAACATAACTGACCTATTGTACTACAGAAGAAAAAAAGAGAAAGAAAAGAAATGGGTTGGGCTGCTGGGATTAAGTCTCAGAGCAGATCATTATTGTTGCATAAGATAAAATGATTTCAAAGAGGGCTGATCAGATAAACGAGCTGCATTATGAAGGCTGCTTTCACATCCAACTGGGCTGAGAGATAAATTAAACATGAATTCTGCAATACAAATAAAAAGTCTATATATCCATATATGACTAACTGTCATGTGTCTGAATAATCTGGTTCTAAGAATCAGTCTCTCATCTGCAGACAAGTGGGAATAGATGTGGTATAACAAATTAATAGATAAATACTAACGCCATAGTGAAAATCTCTGTTAGGCATTCATTATTTGATTATTTGATTCTGTGTTCAGTTGTGAGTTGATCATGGTTTTTTCACTCATTTAGATTGAATGTCTGAATATACTGACACGATTGCTGAGTCTATGATGTGGCTCCACACTGCAGCAGCAGAAATGTTATTTTCCACAGGTCACTGCTGGGTTGATGTGTGTCGCTGATACAGAATCTTCATTCCTCCTGAGTGAACGTATAGGGTCTGCTGTTATGTATCTCTTACCATTATTGGCTTTTGAGTGTACACACTCCATGTTTGTCGCGTTAGATATCCTTACGTGGAAGACAGCTCCTTGAGGTGTGTAATCACAGGGGGCGGGATCAGGGATGGGGGGGTGGGGGGGGGGTTCTGCTTTCTGCTTTCTATTACCCAGAGGTGAAAATGATGAATTGGTGTGGGGGGTGTATCAGATGTCATTTTCATCAGAGCTGCTCAGTTTCATTGTTTGGTCTGATTATTATGACGATTTGTAATGTGGACGCAGCATATAATCTGTTCTGAGGGTGAGTTAAAGTGTGTGTTTCTCTAAAACACTTTCTTATTGGAGAAACCTGGCTGGGGTCCTCCCTCTGAAACAAACCCAAGCTAAAAATATGACAGCATTAAGATAGGTTATCTGGCCACCGATAACAGGCCCAACAATATATTACATATTAACCAGCAATCACTGGTGCGGCGTCAGATTACAGGGGAGCTGAAAGTTTTCTGGGCAACTCCTTTGTTAAGTTTTAGTTTAATGTTAAAACATTTGGCTTCATAAATGGAACAAAGAGGTCTACATAATCTTTGTACTATTCCATATAAGGAGGTTTTCAACACAAAATCCTTCATTTGTAAGTTCTTCCAAAAAAAAAAAAAAAAAAAAAAAACAGGAGCCAGGAATGACCAAGTGTATGAGTCAAGATTAAGTTACAATTCTAACAAAAACATCTTTAGAATTGAGATTAATGTCCTGTCCATGTGCTTTAACATTCACATCTAATTCATCTCATGACAAGTGATGCTGATTCTTTCTGGCAAATATTACCCACCAATGACCCGGTGCACCTGCTCATTAAATTTAAGAAAAGGGGCAGCGGCGGTTTATAGTGCAATACATCCCAGACACACCCATGGTTAATTAGCTGATTAAGACCAAGACTTATAAACCATTAGACTGATCCAGCTATTCACTATCAAACCAGCAAAACTACTTTTGTAAATTGCAACAGTCTTAATCAGCCTTGAGATCATGAATCACCATTTCCAGTTCAAACTAAACAACAGAAACCATGGGTGAAACTGGACTCTATTTTAATGTTATTGTGTGTAACAAAAGTGAAATTATAAGTGTTTGTAAAGGCTTCCACACTGAACCCATGGTACCATATGGACAAAAGGACACCCAGTGGGCATAAGCCATGCCAATATCACGGTATTTATAAAAACAGAAAAAAATATTGTTATTTGAAACCTTGGAATCTAGCTGATCCCACTCCTCTTTGAGTGAATCATTCAAACAGAATAATATGTTTTATATCCTAAAATCCTTTTTTCAGCTAAAGAGAATATTGACTTTGTCTGCAGAAATGTTTACGTAGAACTTCAAAAGTATGTGATGAGTTTTATTTTTAGGCACGTTGGGCCTTTAATGATATTTAGACTGGGCAGAATACCATCAGATTCATCAGCACATCCCAGTGGATGTAGTATATACAAATTCCTAACCGTTTTGGTTATGGTGTGTGGCAGTCAGACAAAGCTGGAGAACTTGTCATTGGGTCATTAGCACTGGGAACCCCCTTTCTTTTGGAGCCAATGCACTGCTCTCTATTCACACAGACTCATCTCCTCCCGAGCTCTCGCTGTGCTAAGCTAATACTCTCCGAGGCGTTAACATTAAGCTGGGCTACAATGTCCGGTGGGGCTGTGGAGAAAGGAGGCTCCCCGGGCAGCCCTCATCCATCGCACTGTTTAGAGTCAGCACACCATTAGTCAAATCTCCTCAGCCATGAAAAAAGAGAACGAGAGGGGGGGAGGGGGAATCAAAACAGAATATGCATGCATAAAATTCTACACATTTGTTCCCATGGTAACCATTCAGCATGTCATTCACTTGTCAAGCTGCATCAGGGCCGATGGGGTCCTTTGTCTGCGTCCTGGTGAGCATGGATGCCTAGAACAGACTTGCCCCCTTTTTCTCCCCCCTGACCGACATCCAGGTCATTCACCACACTGTTATTTCTCTTTAATTCACATTTGGCTCGTTTTTTTCACTGCTAATCACACGACAAATGACCACCAGGGCTTAAAAAAGAGAAGGGGGCAATGCTATGCATTACTGAAGCATGGCTTTTATGATTCTCATGAATAGGGGAGGGGTTCAGGATTAAGGAGAAATTCAGGGCCCCAACTCTCAGATGAACACCTCAAAGATTTTCCTGCTTGAATTTATAGATTGGGTGGGCAGCAGGGGCAGCACAGCTTCAACGTCCCTGACCGGCTGTCAAGATCAGTTTAACAGTCACAATGGGAGAAAAGGCCATTTGACTTCTGTAATCTTTTCTAACAAGCAGCAGAGTTTCCTCTGTGCACGGCTCCAGGCTGGATGTTAAACTTATGCAGCCGTTGCTAGATGCTGTGTGTCGCTTGTTTAGGTTGATTGTTCTCATCTGTTCCTAATAGAACATAAAGTCAGCAGCAGGGCAACAACAACCCGGTTACGTGTTCTGTTTTGATGGATATTGAGCTCTTTACAATACAAAAGCTTCCTCCTTTGGTTAATGATCAAGCTAAACTAAACACTCTGGTGTTTGCACAATGAATACAGGCAGGTTTGTCTCTCTGTTAGTTACACCCTGTTTTAGAAATAAAGTTTTAAAGGTTTTGTTTTTTTATTCATACTGAGAGAGACAGAGAGAGAGATCTTGAATATTCTGGTTTGTTGGAAGCTGCTCCGCTGGCACAGATACTTTAGTTGTTGTGTTCCTGAGCTGCAGTCAGCAAACTTTCAACACAACCACAATCACTCAGACCCTCACACCAATCAATACTGATCAATGAAGATCATAGTGTATTGAGCAGTGTGTGAATCTGTTCTATTTTCAGTTGTCTACTGACAATAAATGCAGTCAAAGCTCCCTTTTTTAAATCTATACTGTAATGGTACTATGGACTATAGCGGATCTTCACTAAGAGGCATGGTCTTAAAAATGGAGCTGGGTTAAACAGCAATGAGTAAAGGAGAGAGCTAACTGAGCAATAATGTAAAAAAATAAGTTCTCTGAACATAGAAATACATAAATGAACCATAATTAAGACTTGAGCTCTCTTTTGATATATATTCTTAATATACCATTGCTATTTAGAATTATTAAGACCCCATACGTATAAAGAATTAGTATCATATTTTAACAACATTTTATGTTTTTTCCACATACAGGGACAATCAATCTAAATTTATAATAATGTAATGTTTAAGGGTCCTTGTATCTGGACATTTGGCTCCAGACTAAGCAGAATTAGCTGTTGTATTATAGGTGACCCAAAATCCATATATGTGGACGGCAGGTATTAGAGGTTAAAGAGAGATTAGCTGCTTCTCATGATAAAACATAGCAGAAATAAGTATCTTTTGACTATAGTCTTGTTTTTATCGGTTCCAATATACATTACCTGAACTGTTTTTCAGTTCTTGATTATGGTAAGAGACAACACATTTCGTTACAGAACACAACTTAACTGAGGAAACAACAGACTACTAAAAGAACTGAGATTAAAGTCAACACAATAGCACAATAGTTTCTTATGTGACTATGAAAGTAAAATTGTGACTAAATGACAGTTATCAGCAGATGAGGTGCAGTTCACACACTACTGTATGCATGCTGATACGCAGAGTTAAACCACACAATTACAGGTCACATTCAAGTCAGATCGGTTCTTTCATGCCGGCCGACATGATTGAAGGCAGTATAGAACTATCAGACAATCCCAAGAAGAGTTTGGGTCTAAGCCTGGACAAATAAGAAAGAGCCACTCTGCACTCTGGCCTCACTGCAGCATGGAGGGTGTGAGAACACCAGAGTTAAACAGTACCCAGGTTTGGGGGCTTCTTAATAATAATAAGCTTGGGGAGTGGGAGTTGTGGCTAAAATAGAAGTGAGTCGTGCTGATCGTCCCTAATCACTGCTCGCACCGGGCCTAATGAGGCATTAATCGGAGGTGTGGGATGTTGCTCTTTGGAAAAGGACGAGGTCAGCAAAATACAATGAAGATGACAACAAAGACTGTGTTTGTCCATGTGCATGTGTGTATGCATGTGTGTGTGTGTGTGTAGGTGTGTGCGTATGTGTGAGTGTGTGGGGGGGGGTTCTCTGAACTGTATGTTCAGCAATCACTTCAAAAGAAGTGTGACAGAATATTCACCAAATTTCATTTGAAAACAAGTGAAAGAGCCTTTCAGAGCTTTTGTGTTGAGGTGATTAACCCCCACCACCCCCATACACACACACACACATACACACACACACACACACACACACACACACACACACACACACATACACCTACCACCCCACACACATGCAGAAGCCAAACCATGTGTTGCACCACTACGTAATGTGCTTTGAATTGCTATTCTAATAAAAACATGTTTTTGAAAGAGACATTTTCATAAATCAGCAACTGAAATTTCACAATGAAAAGAAAGAAGGATCATATGTACACACACAGGTGGTTATCAGCACATGACAGTTGACACAGTGTGTAATATTCATATTTATGTGTGCGCCTTTCTTGTTGTGAACCATTTATAATGAAAGGCAAATTACTTTTATGAGAGAATACAGAACACATAACAAAACAAATTCTGTTAAATAAAGACCTTAAGAAATGTACAGTGCTATGTTCCAAGGGTGAGTAATTGGAACCAGTGTGTGTTTGTGTTTGTGTGTGTGTGTGTGTGTGTGTGTGTGTGTGTGTGTGTGTTGGGCTTAGGTTAAATTTAGGGTAAGGGTTAGAGTCAGGGAGTTAGTTGGGATGGTTAGTGTTATGTTAAGGGCCTGGGTAATACATAATGTTTCTAAGAGTCCTCACAAAAATAGAAATATAAGGATGTGTGTTTGTGAGGGTGTGCGTGTGTGTTTGTGTTTGTTTGTGTGTGTGTGTGTGTGTGTGTATGTTTGTTAATACATGCTTCATGCAGCCACAGATGGCTGTGAGACCCTGCCATCTGGATGTGAATGTCCAGTCCAGAATATCCCAGAAGAAAGTGACTCTCCCCAGATACAGTGAACGATTCAACCCCCACAGACGTAACGCTTTCACAACTATAACATATTTCAGGCTGCCGTGTGGCATCTGTTACAGTTACATCAGTCATAATATTTTTAGTGTTTCTTAAATTAGCTAAGTGAAGTCAATTCCAGTAGTTCAAACCTTGATAAATACATTGATAAATGTAGGTATTGGATCAGATGTATTAGCATACTTTACATATGAAGCAAACGCACAGCTGTGTTAGTTCAGTTTCTATTTCAATCCCCTAAAAGAGAAACAATAGATGATCTATATAAAGTGAGTGTAATTAACAGCACTAAGTTTGTTTCTTCACTGCCTAATTCTATTCACAAATATCCTCCTCAACTATTGCTATTGTGAGATTATTGATTACAACACTTGATTATCTGAGCTTGTTATTCTCTGCAACAGCCACTGATAACTGAAACAATTTCCATTTGCAGTCTGCTGACTCTTAAACAATTAAATTGCTCAGTTTTTCCACACTTATATGGCTTATTATTGGAAAAGAATAATGAAACCACAATCTTTATTTGCCTCTTCCCAATATATGTTTGACCGTGAACTGAAGTCTTTGTGGCCAATTAAAACTGCAGGTGTTAGCGGAGCTGTAAGGTTAGAGGGTGTGCTTGAAATATAATCTACAGATGGAGCCACACTTAAAGAAAGTCTTGTTTAAAATACTGTGACTGGAACTTGTACTGATATATAAAATGTGAAATAAATTGTATTTTGTTTGACATTTCTCTGAATAGACAATCAGTAATATATAAAAAGATGGCCACTTTCATATTATTTTGAAGTAGTACTGTGTCAGATCTGGTATTGATCAGACTGGCTGACCAGACACTGAATCATCAGGCTGCAAATGGCCCAGATTTCGATTGAAACAGTCTTTACAGTTAACTGCTGGAAATGGTAATTCCTCGAGCAGATATTTAATTTATTCCTCCTCCGATGCACATTTATCAGACAGATCAATAATCAAGTGATTTTACTGATTATATGAAATGAAATGTATTAAATTGGCTTATCTATCACTTGTGGACAGCCACATGTTACCATGGAGATATGGGCTGTACTACACGATGTCAGTGGTTTTATTGAACAAGTCATTCGTAAGAGGTTTGCTATCGGCTCCTCCTCTTGATCTCTTGTGCAGTTAAAAACATCTCAGCAACACAGATCTCTGCAAATGGAGAAAAAAAATGTCTAGAAGAAACTTCAAATGAGTGGAAGTGTTAAGCTGACAGCGCTGTTGATGCTCAGATTCATATCACAAACATTCAGATTTCTTTAAATTTCCCTCTCCTGACCTTGAGCTAGTTTGGAGGTGAAAGCTGTAAACCCTTCAGTTCTGAATCAGATATCAAACACTTGTTTTTGACAAGGACTTGTCACATCCTGTTGCCATGGCAATGGAGGCAGTTTTGCTCTGGATCAGCATTGTGTCAGGAGTCACTTCATCTGTTAACACCACTGGACATGTGATGGTAAAACCTCTTTTTTCTACTAAACATTTTTTTTCTACTGAGCATTTTCTCCCAAATGTCATATTGTGAAGATGAATGCAGCTGCTGAAGTAGTTGGTGAATGATCATGAACTATCCTGCTCATGAGAGCAGAGTCATTCATATGTAATATAACAATTTATTTTACAAGGGTGGTGCACAGACCATGAACAAAATCCATCCATCACTTGTATCACCACTTCTCCTTTGCAGGGAGCTGAAATGTCTCTCAGATGACGATAGTGGAGGAACCATCCTGGTAGTTTTGACACTTTTACATTACCGTTTAAAGAAAGCTTTCATCAACTCAAAATGTGTTTGGTCCAAACACAATCATTTAACTCAGATTGCCACCCTGTGAGGACTTTTAAATCTGTTCAGGGCCATTTATTTTGTGACAGTTCCAATGTAAATAGTAACACCTTTTCTGCTTTGCTGCCCTCATTCCGCATGCCAAGGTTACCCCCCCCCCCCCACACACACACACACACATACCCTCGTCCATGGTAGACATCCTACTCAAAAGTACTAACATAAAATAAAAGTTACCATTTATATTTTAAAGTATTAATCATCATTATGAGCAAAGGTATCCAATGCAAAGACAAACACAAAATGATTGTCAGTTCAACTCTACTAACGATCGTTTTCTCTACATGTAGCTAGCTAGTTTTTGTAAGCCTGGTTATATCGTTTATCAGGTCATACAAAATAGCTATGTTTATGGAGAATTGAGATCCAGTTCCTAAAAACTGTCATTGTAACATTTTTATGTGCCATGTATCATATGCTGTGATATGTTGAGCTTAACACTAGTAACTACAATTACCACAATACATATATCTAGTAAATATGTCTAACATTCCTAACATGAATTAATAGAATATAATAGAATATAGAAAGATCTCAATATAGAAGATCTTATAACGATCACCATCAGCATCTCAAAGTCAGAACAAAGTGCTGGTAAATAGATGAATTTTATGAGCATGATTGCATCCGCAACTGCTGACAAGCTGAAAGAAAGAAGTCTGCAGGATCCTGTAATCATTTGAAGGCACCACAAACTTTGTGCGTATATTTTCATCCCCAGGCTCTAATTTAAAGGGAGGCATACTTTCAAATAAGTCACCTACAAGAGCTCACTGACAGACTGGTGCATAACCAGCCTGAAAACACAGGGTCTGGTTATTATTCAATATTCTTCTGTGGCAGACATCAGAGAGAGGAGAGAGAGAGAGAGAGAGAGAGTGAGAGAGAGAGAGAGACATTGAGACACTTGATTCACCAGGGTCACTACAAATCATTAGCATGTTTATTGTTGTGCCTAATGTAAACATGTCTTTGACAGGGGATTTGTCTTCCTGGGCTTAGTTTCCCTCGTTGAGCTGAAACTCTTTCACGGCAGTGACACCAAATGATCATGGTTAATGTTGCCTGCTCCTCATCATGTTTACATGTATTTATCATGTCATGTCTCATGCTGAGACCCGGCACAGCTTCTTTCTGCACTTGCATTTACAGGTGAATTCCTGGTGCAAATATTGACAGCTTATTAAACATTATATTGATTTACTATAAGTTCTGCATTAGGTATAAAGGAGGATTAAAACAGTCAGCCTGAGTTTATAATATTATCATTTCATTACATTAAATCAATAAGGATATTTCTTAGCCGTAGCATTTAGCCTTGCTGAGTCTGTTCCTCATTAACGCATGAATAACCTAAAATGGCTGGATACACTTTTCTCCACACACGGTTATGAAAGCTGGCAAGGTTTAGTGAGCCAGCTATAAATACTGCAGAGAACAAAAGAGCAATTGACTACTGCAGTGTAGGTGTTACAGCATCTGTTAAAAAACATAGAACACATCCTCTGGATTCTTTGTATTCACACATATTGCTCATCATATTGACTGTTGCATCAGTTTTCTTTACAAAGAACACATTTGATTCAAAGTGGAAAGGAACAAATAAAACAATTACAAACACAAACATATATAGTAAGGCAAGAACATGAACTATTTGATTAAAAGTGTAATTTAGACTAGACTTTGAATGTGCAGTGTGTTGTGCTAATTAAAATGGTATATTTATGTAACACACAATAAAGTGCTATATAGCCTCAAGCAATGCAGTAAATATTTCCACCATTTGGATTTTGCAGGGAAAAAAAACAGGAATAAAATATAGTGAATAGCATCTCTTTAATGGACATGGTGACTTTAGAACTGCAGATGTCTTTAGCTGGCTAAAGAATAATATATGTCTGTAATGCAGATGAAATCATTTGTCATATTTCACTCAAAGCAAGCCAAATTAATATGAGTGCATTGATACATCAGACTGTAAATTTTCCTCTGAATAAGCTCTGTTCATGTGTTCCAGGTTCACCTGGAACCAGTGAAAAAAGAGAAGAATTAAAACACGGGTTCCTGCCAATTGTTGGCTTTTTATTGCAGAGATTGAAGCTTTTGCAAGCTGTTCTCCTCCTAAAAAATAATGAGTAGCTCACAGAGAAATGTCCAAAGTATTTGAAGTGCGTGTCTGAACTCTGTGTTTTAAAGAACCTGAGAAGAGGGGAAAAAATCTGGCAGACCAAATGTATAAACAGTCCTCTACAGGTGCCTAATTAGAGTGATCTAGGACATTTCCACTTAGATCTAGGTCATCTGCAGCACTTCCTGCTTTACTTGTAAGTATTTGGTTTGTATGTCCTTTAATTTTAATGCAATTTTTTTCTTTTAATACTGAAAAACCAGATAACATAAAGTTTTGTAAGCTATTAGCTTTTGTTAGAAGTTGTATTTGTCCACCTCTGAAGAAAAGACATAAACTCTATCAAAAACAGAAGTGTGTTGGATCTTTTATGTCATTTATTATTCCTATAAAGTGTGTTTTGAAACCTGTAAACAAGGGGGATTTGAGAGTTTTGATTACTTAAAGGAGGTACATGCAAGAAATATATTTAAAGTAATCATAAAATGTCCGTCACCATACATTAAGGAATTATGTCATTTTCAAGTACTTATATCACTGGAAACAGTAGTCTGCCCATAATATTCACCCTTCAAAAGATGAGTATGAGCCTGTAAATAATATGATACATTACAATACATTGCATTTTTGGTTTTGATTGTGATCCAAAGTCAAAAGCCTTCGGGCATCCAGGTACCATTGAGCTTCAGCTACGAACCTTCCAGTTCACAAATGTAAAATAAACCTAAAAGGCCTTGTTATGATTCTAAACCATGTTGCAAAAATTTCTTCTGGACATTTAAATTAATTCAGCTAATATTGACCAACTTGATTCTACTTGATGCAGGCACAGACATTCAAATATTCTCTACACTCAAATAATGTTATGTATGTTTGTTCATAGTATGTTAGTACGCATGAAGGTGGTTCATCCAATTGAACTGGAACCCTCTGCGTGTGTGTGTGTGTGTGTGTGTGGGGGGGGTAAGTATATCAGAATCAGAATATGCATATCAGACTTAATACTCAGCAACTGTTAGATAAACCACATAAACCAACAACAATCTACACTTAGGCTTTGTGATATTATTCTAGTTATTCTGAAGCCACACCCAAAGGCTAGAGTGTGATATACCTTCACATCAAGAAAACCTCTGCCAGTGACATTAAAACCACATTAACCCACTCAGGTTCAGTTGTATTTAGAAAAAAAGAGTCGCAATGCGAATGCAAATGAAACAGATCAAGCTGTTGGCTGTTTGAATGAGACAAGAAATCTCACAGATATTGTTATCAAGAATTAGTCATGTTGTTGTGTGATGTTATTGCACATGACTGAACTGTGTTCCCTGACACAGGCTAATATACAGTGTTTTGAAAAGTGTGTGTATAATCCCCTGTTGTCTGGGTTGTGGTGTGTTTTAGGGTGCAGTGAAGGGCAGAGAGAGGCATCGGCTTTATTAGCTTTCAGGTTTAGAGCTTGTAATGGAAATCCAATACAATGATTTCAAATGGAACTGATAGTAAATATAAAGTGAAGTTTTTCTGGAAGCACTGACTGGCTCTTTAAGCAAATGGAAATGTGTTTGTGTGTGGGGGGGTGTGTGTGTGTGCGTGTGTGTGTGTGCAATCTACATTATGCTTGCACAGCTGCAGAACAAAAATAGAAGGGAAGGTAAAAGGTGGAGAGGGAGAGAAATAGTGAGTAAAACCGAGAGAGAGAGAAGGTGAAGTGAGTGCTGTAATATCCATTAGATTTATTGTGGTGCAATTCCCAGTCCCTCCAGTTCTGCCTGAAGGGGACTATATTACATTTCATCACAGTTTCATTTTCTCCTGCAGATGAGAAATGGGAGTTCTGTTGCAGTAATGTAGCATGTATGTGCTAAATCTTATCTCTAATAAAATCAAAAATATCACAACTCCTGGCACTTTTGCAACAGCTCCACGACAAAATGAAACACCATCCGTTATCCTATCAAGAGTGGCTTATTAGAAAATAAAAATCAAACATACCCTTGGAATTGGAATGAGGATAATGAATATAAGAAGTAATAGGATGTGATGGAAGGGCTGGCCTTAAAGGTTTGCAGGGATAGTCCTTTGAAATGAGACACCATCATGATGCATACACCCCTCGACTATAGCACATGATGGAAATGTGACTAAACCAAATCTACAAGCTAATACAACACCTAAACTCTGAGAGAGAAGCTGTGTGTTACACTAACTGTTCTATCATACGTTGTACCTGTAGACGTGTTGCCATGGTTCTTTGGCACAGTAACTGTCTGTACTGGCTGATTATCAGCTGCTAGTGCAGATGAAACTAACAGCAACCTGTTTTAATGAAACCTCATGCCAATCGTATGTCAGTTATGTTAGTTCAATTATGTTAGATTTAGTTGTTTTGTCTATTCCTCTGTTATCTTGTAAATTTGGTCTTCCTGTCTGCCTTGTTTGAGTCTTGTTGTTTTTAAGTAAATATTTCAAATGTACACATGAAAATGATGATGTGCAAAACTACAACTTACAAACAAATTCAAAATACCAGTAAATGATCATCAATAAGGTTTATGTGACCAATGCTGTGCAATAAAATTAATCATTTTGATCTGAGTCTTTCAGAAAGAAATAATCTCCATCTCTGTTATCTGATGTGTGTATAAGTTGTTTTTTTTCACCATGTCATTAGAAGATTTGTATTCCGGCACTGTGGCCAACATTGTTCCTCTGATTGACTCATGTAGGTATTAATGTGGTAAACTAACTAATAGAAAGTAATATCAAAAACCATCTTATCCGTCTTTAATTAGAAATAATTGCGTAATTGTCATGATTTGTTCTTATCTTCAGGCTTTTACCAACACAGACTCAATAAATTAAATAGTGACTATTGGAACTTTCTTACTGACCAAAATTTGAAGAAGAAACAGAAGCTTTTATTGTCCTTACACCTCAGTTATACAGTGAAACTTGAAGGCCAGTTGGAGGGTTAGTAATAATTAATTCATAATTCATTTTGCCTTCTCCTGCTTTGTGTGTTTTAAAATGATCTATTAGAGGAGTGTTTGCTCTCAATTTTTACTGATAGTTAAACAGATACCATTAAAGTCAACACCCAGGACAGACAGCCAATCAGCGCAGAGAGGAGGACGACTTTTGCCAAGTAACAGGAACTTCTAAGAATATGTTCTTTCCTGTGACAGTTTGGAGGCATTTTCTTTGAGGTCCAAGTGAAAATATGTATTAACCTAGAAGGGGCAATCAGAGAACTGAAAAACAATTCTATTTAGTTCTTGTTATATTTTGTTGTCAGCGTCAATAGCATCATGCTGCCTCTGACCTCCTGAAGCAGCTCATTAGCCCGCAGAGCTACAGGGTCAGTTGCTTCAGCTTGATATTGTGTGACAGTATCAAATAGCGACAACAGGTGGGGGATTATAATCATGGTTGCGCAACTAATAATACCAACTGCCTAGTGTATCAGTTTCCACGCAGACAATAGACAATCACTACTAAAGGGGAAAGTGAGCCCTGTGACAGCAATGCTATCAGCACAGTTTACTGTCTTGGTTATAACTGGAGCAAATCCAGTCAGAAACATTTGATCTAGTGGAGCTGGAGAACTAGGAAAATACACAAGAGGGAAACAAAAGAGCAGTAGCAGTGGGAAGGAATAAAAAAAAAAAAAGCTTCAGTCAGGGTGAAAATCATTTTCTCTGCTCTGCTTTGTCAATTTCAGAGAGCCATCTCCCGACAGTCATTAAATAAGTTGTGTTGTTGTTTTAATTATCGATAGTAAAGCAATCTGTTCATAATTACAAACATTTGCTTGTGGCAATTACAAACAGTGGCTGGTAGCAGTTTAATTTGCCCGCTCTAATCTTGTCTGTAATTAGAGCACACACGAGCACAACACCAGAGTTGTTCAGCTCCGAGGCAAACAAGACAAGACTGAAATTCCTATTATAAGTAACTGCTGCCTGCCCGTGGCATGCTCTCCAGTTCGCCTTCAGTATCAACATTATGTATATTCTAATCCATTTGTTTAGCTTTACTGTACACTCATGCTCACCTGATAGGCTCTCATTTTAGCTGCTGTGTGAAAAGAACATTAAATAGAATGAATATTGGAAAGATATTTCAGAATATTGCACCGCGGAGGAAACAGAGACTGCATGTCATCTTTGTTCCTGCTGGCAAAAGGCTCGCCTTACATCATAAACATCAGTGTCAACACGAGCAAAAAGAGCATTAAGCACAAACATAAAGCTATCATTGTTATATATCGAATGTGTAAACATCAAATCAAATCCAGAATGCTTACACTCAGTGTTTGTGTGTGTGTGTGTGTGTGTGTGTGTGTGTGGTGTGTGGGTGTGTGTGTGTGTGTGTGTGTGTGTGTGGGTGTGTGTGGTACTTGCTATATACTAAGTACTACAGTCTGCAAATCTGCATTCTACTAGCAAAGTGAGGACATTTCTGCAAAGTGAGGACATCTGCTGGTTCTCACAACATCAAAGGACTCTTTGAGGGTCAGGACCTGGTTTTAAAATTGGGGTTAGAATTGGGTTTAGATTAGATTTAGGGATGGGGTCAGGGGATTATTTGGGAAGGATAGGGTTAGAGTTAGGGACTAGGCAATATATTATGGTTATGAAAGTCCTCACAAAGGATGAAGTACAAGGATGCGTGCATGTGTGTGTTTGCATAATGTGCAGCACCATCCATCTCCAGACATCTTTCCTTTATTTTCAGATAATTGAGCTATGGCATACACAGTATGTCCTGTTTGAGTTTGTTAGCTTATTACAGCCGACTTCATACAAGAAAGTCCAAACAAAGTGAGCAAAAGGTAAAATGGTAGCTTGTTAACTAGTGAAAGCAATGTGGCACAGTGTAAACTGCATATTGCTTTTATTGTTTTTTTTTTCTTAATCAACATTGTTATCTCTCACATATTCAAGACAGTTTGATCCTGGGTTCAAAGCTCAGCCACAGACGTATAGATACAGTTTTAGTTCTATTTCAAGTTTAGCTTAAAGATTTGATGTTCACTGAACACAATGCAATGTGTTTTTCTCTTGCAACCATCTTGAACTGTTCTTTCATAATCAAACTGTCGTGCGTAGTTCTCAGGATTGAGTCAGACGCTCAAACACTTGTACAATCCGTCCCTGGAGCTCCGCACAGATGGTGTGGGGTCAGACAGCAAATAGTTTGACAAGCTAAGAGCTGTGTGTATATCATGTATCTTATTTTAAGTCTTCTCTCTTGGAGCATGTCAGAGCATCGCTCTCTGAGGTCAGTCTGGAGACTTCACGTCAAGTCAACAAAACGGTATAAAAATAGTCGGGGGTGTAAGCTGACTGTTTGGCATCAGTCAGGAATTAGTGATGTTTGTGTGCACAAGGTCTGACTCTATTTTTTTTTACACATATATGTCACTGCACAGTCTGTTTTTCTCGCTTAAGCAGCATTAACAATAACTCCAGGGAACAATCTCTCACTGTCACAACATGCTTTCTACTCTGTCTGAGGCCTCTTTTTCCTCCCAGATTATACCTATTAATTCCCTTCAGAGACTGCTTGATGGAAGGCTAACAACATTTTATACTGTTGATACACTTCTGACTAGAGCTGCATGCTCTCAATTACAGATGAGAGATAGCTGCTAACCTGGTTACAAATAGGCTTCACTCTTCAGATGATGTCAGGCACCTTTATCAAGCCTGGATGAAAATAGAAAGGGGGCAGTCCGCAAAAACCCCTCCAGCTTCTCCCAGTGCTGATGTTATCCTCCTCCTGTAAAGAGATGGTTAACTGCACATCCAGGTTGGCCTGCTGCCATTCCGATCTGATGGGAGTGATTATCATTCATGCCGCCTCTCTGTGGGCATACTGGCAGCAGTTAGCTGGGATGTTCCACCGCAGATCAGTCAATTAAAGACCCACTCTGTAATTGTCGGGCTGACAGAGCTCAATGCTGTTGTTTATGCAGAGGACAAAAGATGCATAGGCATTCACAGATGCACAAGGTTGTTGAATTTAGTCTGCATTTGCGATATTGGATGCTACAGCAAAGAAAAGAAAAAAAGCTTTTAAAGTAAGTTTCCATGGGCAACTGGCTGCAAATAAATGTGAGTGTTTTCGCGCACACAGCAGAATTCTAATGTTAGGACCTCTGTATGAGTACTTGTACCATGAATACTTTACATACAGTTTTCCATTTGAAATTAATTGAACTCACCAGAGGAAACTCTGCGCAAAATATATTCAGCTCACTGCAGCAAATATTTGATGGTACATCTGAGTAATGGGATTTCTTTATTGATATAAGCTAATGCATTTCTGAGGCTCATTGTTAGGCAACGGATAATAAAGGCTTCCTCGCTCTTCTGTTCTGAGCAGTTTGTCGTTAGATTAGAACGAAAGGAAGGAAAGTGAGCTGAGATTAAATAATAATAATAATAAAAAAAAAAACAATAAATAAATGGATGTTTTATAAGAGTTGTTCTCTGAATATTTCTGGCCATGTCTCTGTGGCCTGAATACAAATGTAAACTCTTACATAATGAATGAGAGCTTTACTTGGGGAATAAAGATTAGCAGCTGACCCTTTTACATCATCATCTTATTTCAGGAGCCATAACCTCTTGGGTATGACCTTTTCTCCACATCGTTTCTCAAGCTGCTGTGATAGGAAATGAAACCCATTTTAAAGAAATTCCACCTTCGATTATTGACTGTATCACATTGAAAAAGCTGTCACTGAAATAAACTGTACTGCTGTTACACTTGTATTTCAATGAGGAAAGGATTAGGGGAGATTTAAGTGCCTTTCTAGTTCACTACTGAGGGTCAGCAAACAAACATGGGCTTCTGGTTGGTGAATTTAATGAATAAATCATGGTGTCCACCCTTCCTCCTCCCTCCCCGTGTGCATCAATCCATCGCCCATCGCAACCACAACCCCCACTCCTCCCTCTCTTCCTCTCCACCTCCCTCAGACCCCCTGCACATCTGCTGCCGTTTCGTACCTCGGCCGGCCTCGGCGCACCCGTTCATTACACTGTGTCACGTCGTGCTCTGGGTCTCTGCCAGGAGAAATTAAACTCTTTAGAAAAAAAGATAAACATCATATTACTTCATTACCCTTTTAAAACACATGCAAATTAGAGCCATTAACCCCGCCCCTCCCCTCGACTCACGCAGACACACTCACATGCACACTCTCAATTTTGCGTGATGTTGAAATCTGTCCAGTGATTGTGTCACTGACCATGAACAGGCTGCTTGATCTTCAGCTGAAGCAAGCCTGACAACAATAAAGACAATTTATGACAACGGGGATGTAATAGAGACTTTGGCAAAGCTGGGGCTTCTCATCAGAGCCCGGGAAGTAACGGATGTGGCAGCGTGATCGCGGCATCAGCTGTGTGTGAGACCGCTGGTCCACTTGTCTCGTTTAGCTTCTCTTTCCTCAACCTAATTACTCCTCCAGTCGTGGATATCACCATGGCACTCTCAGAGCTGTCCCTGTAGTTGTCCAGCAGTTGTCAGCATAGAACATATGTTGTGTGTTATATAGTAATCAGCTAACAGCACAGAGTGGCACATTCTTCCCTGCAAAATGTCTCTGTTTGTCCCCTCAGTCTGCCTTTTTCACTGTGCAGCCTTTGAAAGTCATATTTGATTAAACCCTGCTTGTGTATTCTGCACACTCCCTCTCCCCTCTGGTGAAGACTGTAAAATATTTGGGTTTTATGATGAAAGTTATTTCATTTACCATTTGCAGAGCATAGCACATTTTCCCTCTGCAAGTTAAATGGTGCCTTTGCTTAGTTTTGGCTTTTTTTTTTTTTTCCTTTTTTTTTTAAGGAGAAATCGTTGGCCCGGCGGATGGAAAATAACCGTGAAATGCATAAAAGGCTGTGCTCAGAACCAAGCGCAGTGTGTGTTTCTGAGCTCTCTTGCCCGCATGTGTTTATGCATTGGAGCATATGTGCAGTACATAATGCGGTCTGCTGGTGTTCTAAAGTCACAGCGTATGATTCCAACGGCACAAAGAGCGATTTCAGTCAAACATGATGAGAGTATACATAAGTCTGCTCTTGATCTTTTTCACTCTCATGACACAAAGACTCAGATATTCACAAGTCTCCTTCTTGATCTTAAAAGACTCTGTGACTTTAAGATAAGATAGCCATCAGACCTTGTGGAGATGACAAATATCAAAGATAATTAGAGCAAGGATGAAAAAAGAAAGATAATTAAACGATACACTGAGAATGTTAACAGTGTGGGCTTCCTTTAATAAGCAGATTCATTAACCACAGTGCTGTATCATGACTCCATTTGTGTTTGATTAATAATGACCAGAATCCATCTAATAAGAATAAAATATCTATCATAAACACACATGGATCAGCCAGTGATATTTCCTCAGCAAATAGTACAATTGGATCTCATTAAATTTCCCCTATTCACTGGTATCCTGCATGGTAATTGAAATGCCTTGGAACCTTTCAAGTTAATCATTTGGTTTGATTCCCAATTAGTCTAATTTCAGTTGGCAGCAAATGGAAAGTCCGGATTGAGAAAGTGTATCGGTTCCTCCTCACGACCGGGTTCCAGTCCCCTCTTATGCTCGTGATTGGTTTGCTAAGTTCTTCAGCACAGACGATGTCGGGAGGACACGCAGAACAGTAGCTCATTAATCTGCCATGAAACTGTGAGTAAATTGAGTTCAGAATCCAGACCAAAATGCGTAAAATAGAGCTTTGAGTCTTCTATTGGGAGCTGGAATAAAATAAGCTTTGGTGGAACTCACAAAAGCAGGTCAATCTTTCCTCCAGTTTGAATGGTTTTACAATATTTGACAGTGTTTCACATTAACAATAAAAATGTCTCTGATATTTGATCAAATATTTCAGTTACCCATGAAATCAAAAAAAGAATATGTAACCAATAGAATTTTTCCTAATGACAGTTCATCTCATAGGAGAGGATGGGATAATCTGTTATTCCATCATTCACCAGATGAGTCAGTTTCAACAGTAAACTTGGTGACTGGCGTTTAACATATTGAATTCTGTAAGGCATCCATTGATCTACATCATTCTCTCTTTTGTGGAGCTTACAGGAGTTCTTCCATTTAGTGGTGATTTCACCTTACAATGAGCTTCAGAGCTTACCAACACAACTGAACATACTGCTTCAAACATGTAGTATTTTCAACTAGAATCTTTACTTTTCAGATTAATTACCTGACATGGGAGAGCAGTGTCTCTTGTTTCATTGTTTCGGCTCTTTTAACCTTCCTAACATGTGTCAGATCTCACTTCCATGCTCTGAAGTCGAGCTCGTTATTGCCAAGCACAACACAGTTGAAAGAAATAACCACATACAACATAGCACTACCTTCTGATGATACTAAATAATAATCTGCACATTGTTTTCTAATAGTATTCATGCTTTTGTGCTCAGCAGTGCCTCAGCTGACTCTGCAGCAATAAAGTGATCAGCATATCACTTATAATAAGATGTCCATGGGTTAAATAACTCTTTATCTAATATAAGTCCTTTGACTTTATTAGATAAATTAATATTAATATTAAGTGAAGATTAGATATTGTAGCCCTCTTTGAGTGTTTTTAATACCTGAAGTATGTGGTTTCAGAACACTGGTTCGGATGATTTTTGTCTTTTTATGTCTTTTTTTTGTCAGGATGCATTCAAGGTGAATTGGGTGCATTATCTCTTTTGTCTTGCTATTGAATTTCATTCAAGATAAATATTAGGACAAAGTTTCTCGTCTCTGACCTGCAGCAAAAGTAAATTCAGTGTACACTTCACCCTTTGGTTTCCTGCTTGAATATCTGAATGCTTGGATGGAATTAAAAATGTGTTTAATGATGCTTATTCAGTCCTTTACCAAAAAATGCTGTTTTTGTTCGGTTTTGTTTTTTTAAATCTCAGATTGAATCTAACCAATTTCTAAAAATCCACAAAAGTGAATAGAAACTTTTAAAAAGTAACCCTTACTGCCCCACCAAGAAAAATTAAGCAAGCAATATACTCAACCATTTGGCTGAAGAGGTGGTAAAAGGGTTAAAGAATTTTGCCCTTATTTGGGGCAATAATCTCATGTGTGTATGTTTTATGTTGGCAAAGACAGTTATGTATGTTATGTCTAATAGTTATATAGAATGTCAATAGTAACATGTAAAAATGCCCTACATGTTTGTTATTACTATATTAAATCTGTTTAACACATAGATCAAACTGTAAGTCATCATTTTAAAAAGGATGGTCCAACTCTTAGGAGGAAGGCAATACATAAATAGTCCCACATTTATTTTCTCTTGGGGATCATTCTGAGTGGCACATAATAAATCTGATCATAAACTTCCTTTAATGGGGTTATTTAAAGACCTCTCACAAAGAGTAAACTTCCTCCACAGCAGGCAGATGCTTTCACTCCTTATCTCTCACTCTGCTTGACTCTCAAAAGTTTCATAAATGAAGAATGATCTCAAAATCCATGGCAAGAAGAGAACAGCTTTGGGTGCATACAAACTAGCTAGCACTTTGTAACTCTGTATCTGATGATTGGTGTCTGCTACTGACTAAAATCACCATATGTGATGGACCCTCACCTTAACCTTCTCTTCGCAATACATTTATAGCCAGACCAGGATGAATTGTTTGGTGCATTGTGGTTGGATGGGTCAGAAATATCTACGTTTTTAGTCTCCTGCAACATTTGATCAACATTCCACTGACTCACTGCTGAAATAGATTAACAGGAACTGTTTAAACACATGCATGCTGAGCCAGACACAGAACCTGCCAGTAAACAAAAGTGTTTTACAGCTGTATAACTTTAAATAGTTATATAATATTACTGGTGTGTGTGTGTGTGTGTGTGTGTGTGTGTGTGTGTGTGTGTGAGTGTGTGTGTGTGCAGGGGGGCTTTCTTGTTTCCATGCAGAAACACATTAAGAAAACAATTAAACAGATTACTTGAAAATGGGAAGCGTATGATTTTTGAAGCACATCCGTATGGAAATCCAGTTTCCTGTTTTTCTGAATACAATAATAGGAACTGAATTTATATTTATAGGTATGCTGTTGTAGACTGTTTTTCTGGATTATTGAATCACCCGCAGTATGAGCTACAAAGTAGCGTAAGTCTCAAGACACTAAATATCCCTTAATTATATCATATTACCATTAAATGTAAAATAAATACTAATCTGTGCAAATGCTGGCTCACTCTGCTGCTGCAGAATCCAAATATGTTGGTATTTTTCCCAGTGTCTTCTTGCCTGTATGTTAGTAACTGCTTGAACTGCAGTGTGTTTTCTCTCCACTTCCAGGTGTGTGAATATCACAAACTTTTTTTTTGTCTGAGCCTTCAATTGTCTGTGTACTTTCAGCAATTCAGCAATGTAGGAGAGAAAGACAAGAAATGGATCCCTAAAAGACATCTCTAATAAAATATTTTGCAGTTCTTCCTTCACTATAGCACCCTGTCGTGAGCACTTCTCAGAACTATGGAGTAGTTCCTGTGGTGTGAAATGACTTCAAGGTTTTAAAAGTGACTGCAACATGGAATCATTTTTGTCTGCATTTCATCTTTTGTAAGTAATTTTGTTGCTTATCTCTCTTCATATTATCCCTCCAAAGTCTCAGGTCAATCTTATTATCAACAACAAGCAGCAGCATATTGAGCACCTAGAGTTGGAGCTGGTGAGAAATTATCCATCCATCCATCCATCCATCCATCCATGTGGAACCTATCAGATTCAATTGGGTGGACAAGTCATGTGTTCTTCACACTTCATGCTGACTTTAGAGACAAACAAGAACTCACACAGTCACACCAGCTGAAAATTTAGAGGAAGTAGTAAACCTGAGTTGCATATCTTTAGGGTGACACGGACATGTGGGGGAATGAGCAAACAGAATGACCAAAAACTGCTGTTTGACAAACATGGAACTTTCTTGCCATGAGACAGCAGTGTTAACCATCACAGACTGAGGAATGTATACAGAACAAAAGTCAGATATTTCCTCCTGACACTGGAAAGCACACACATAGTCAGCACAGCAAATAGTGATCTTATGAGAAACTGGAAACATATCTGCTGGACGGATTTTCTCTACAATAATAAATTGTAACATCTTGTCAGCTAATCTGCGAGGTACATATGTTGATGTCATTCATAATTAAAAAACTCTTTGTAGAGATTAATACCTTGAATGGGGCCTTGGCAACACAGATAAAACTTACTTATTACTGATTTATTGATTGTTTGTCATTTATGGTAAAATAATATTGGTCATTGACCAGCATTTTCTTTTCTGCATTGAGCGCATTTGACACACTGGGCAGACACCTCTAGATTTATAGCTTAAAACAGATAAGTCACACATACTGTAAATTATTTTTATTTACAGTTTACATTTAATTGTAAACCCCTCAAGCAAGTTGGGCATTTTCATCCTCTAGAAACCATCCTCCTCCTGACAAAACCAGATCCATGCAGCCACACTCAACCAACAGTCCTCAAGTATGGCCAAATGTAATGCATGAGGTAATGTCATTTAAATAAACAAATGTGGTTCTGACTATATTGATGATCTCATCGGTGGAGTGAATCAAAAACACTTGTCGACTAAGCTTTTTCTCTTTCAGACACATCTGTTTATATATCGTTTGCTGCCTGGGTTATATTGCACAAATCTCTGTGGAAAACTGCTGCAAACTGTTCTCATAAAGTGGTGTTTACTGCTACACCAGTATTATATAATCCTTTTGCTGCTTACCTTCCATTGTGAGAAATTAGGAAATTGTTATTACCCTTACAGTGTCTACATTTAATTTCCTCCCCTTGCCCGATTCTTTAAGAACAGCCACCTTACGGCCCAAATATACCAGCCTTTACAAGCTTCCTGGTATTTGGATCACATCCTGATGGAGAAGTAATATCATCCTTTTTCCATGTCCCCATCATTTCTTACACAGCAGGGATTTGTTTCATTTATGTAACAATGAAAGCAGCTGGCAGAGTGCCCGTGTGTGTCTAAATGGAACACAGAAGGTGCTTTTTAAACAGAGATGGAGAGACACCAGAGAGTGCTTGTTCTGAAGAAGTGAAAGAGCTGGATGGCAGAATAGAAGGCAATCAATGTTGCTTTGTGCTGTGTGCAACTTTTAGCCGAGGAGCACTTCCGCTCTGCTTTCTCATTTTAACGTATTTATTTATTTATTTATTTTGTGTGTGAGTGTGTGTGTGTGTGTGTGTGTGTGTGTGTGTGTGTGTGTGTGTGTGTGCGTGCCTGCGTGCGTGTGTGTGTGTGTGCATGTGTGTGTGTGCCCCGAATGCACGAAACAAGTTGTGCTATGCTGAGGCACATATAGAAAAGTCTGGTTGCAGCGAGACAATCAGTCAACCGGTGACAGAAAGCCATCCAGTAAACCAGCAGCTGTGTGAAACTGAAAAGAAATGCCCTCACGAGCGAATGCTGCCTTTCACTCAGTCACGTTTCTGCAGTCATTTTTACATCCAGGTGTTTTAGGATCATGTTGATCTTTACTCACTGCAGATGGGCAAAGAGGCATGTGTGACATTGTGGGTTCCTCTAAGTCTAAAACATCATGGCATTAGGTCAAAATGATGATGATGAGCAAATCCAGCATCCGCAAAAGGAGGATGACATAAAGGCCATTATTGATGTTATTGATGAAGTCAGCTTTTTAATTACTCTTCCAACTTGTATAATCACACCATTTGCAAAGTGATTTGTCAACCCGAAGCAGAAAAGTAGGAGTTAATAACTGAATCCAATCTTTCTCATCATTCTCAAGTCTTCCTTAATATAAATCAACACTAGTAAATACATGCTCCAACTGAACCCCAATTCAGCCCACACACTGTGCATGTAGAGTAGAAAAGTGGATGCAAATTTGAAAACAATATATTAGAGGTTAAATCTTTTTGCTAACCAAAGTATGTATACACTATAACAGCTGTAAGGTGGATTTCTCTGTATGTGTATCCTGCAGGACTAAAGGACAATATATTTTTCCTCCAAGTAAATAAAGAAGAACTTATGTAATCAATCTCTGAACGGTTTGAAATCATAATATTGAACACAACTGTCAGCAGAGCCATTAGCATGATTCATTTCTGCCGTTTTACATTTGCAGTTTTCTTACAAAAACAACATTGATTCCGCGTGTGTGTGCGAGTTCATCCATTTGTTTGCTTTTGAGTGCAAGTGTGTGTTCCCAGGTGCATTGTGTCTGACACAATTTCCTCCCTATTTTCTTCCATAATTTGAATCAGAGAAAATGTATTAATTTTGTAAGGGTGAGAGGAGAGAATGCAGAGCCAGTAAATAAATCTGTGCTATTATTACCTACAATACGCTGTCAGGTCCATACGTCATCTCAGCACATCATAATTAATTGCACACGAAAGTATTCTGTTCAATTAGCCATGAGGGAATGGATGGAGAGGGGGTGAAATAGATGGAATAGATGATTGCATGGCCATTTATTCAAAAATGTAATTCCTATTATAGTTATGATCATTGGTGCTTGATTTTGTATATTTGCCCAGGTTTTATTTGGTCTTTTAATGCATGCACACCAGCTCTGTCAGTTTTTATTTATAATTGAGTGTTCTCTCCTGTCTATCTACTGTGTATTTTTGAAGTTATATCATGTATCAACAAGAAACTTGTCAAAGTTCCACTTGCCCTTCAGTGATGTTCTAATGAGAAATGTGCTCATGCAAGGAGATCGAGCCCTGGGTTCTTCACATTTTCCTGCCAAAGCTCTGTCAAGTCAATACTCTCACATACAAGAAGAAATAACCCTATAGAAAGTGAGGATGCTGTTAACACATCAGCCATGTTGAGCCAGGAGCTCATGATGCCAAACATGCTTAACTACAACTCATTAGAAAGGCTCAGAAGTGTTGCTGGGGCAGATGGATAGTGAAATATTTAACAGAACTGTCGAGAATGCAACGTTAGCCGCTTAAGCTGAGCTCAACCTCTCTGCTGAAGTTGAGGAAGTCTCTAATCAAAAAATAAATTTGAAAAAAAAATCACATTAATCGGAGAAACAACATTTCTCTTCCCTCAGAAACAGAAGTACATGCTTAATGTATGTATCCCCTCCCACAGTGATGCTAATCTGATGCTGGGATGTAGGTCAACTTGCTCTTCCTGACTAACCAGGCTGAAACCAGAGTGTTTTAGTTTCAACAGAAAGCCTTAAACATTATGATCACTGGAACAGAAGAAAAAGAACAAACATGGAAGCACTTTCCAAAGGCAACAGAATCAGGTCAACGCAGAGTTCTTTTGGATGTCGTATATGACAGTTTACCCCAGAGCTGTGTGCTGCATAATTAAACTACAATGTTAAACACTCTTTATAGCTTGCTGGTAGTTCATATTTGCATAATGATCAAAGAATTCAAATTACCCCCTCCCCATCTCATATCCATAACTACCTCTACAACCTTGAGTTTAGGATCGTAAAATCAAGCTGAGATACATGTTATTGTTCTTAAAAAGTTTGCAGCTCTATTCTCTTCTCATCCATCAGATCATGGCTCAGTGGTCTAGTAGAGCCCAGGTGTCGGGTATCTGACATGAGAGGACGCCTTTACTGTCACTTTTTGACATGGGGGCTTTTTGATAATATATATATATTTGTGTGTGTATGTGTGTGTGTGTGTGTGTGTGTTTGTGTGTGTGTGTGTGTGGGGGGGGGGTATCCTGACATGTTTATATTGTCTGAATGTGTAGGGTATCAATCAACAAAAAAAATCACAAACTGTCAGTACCGCATCAAAAAGTGATGCATGGGGAACCTAGTGTATCAGATGTGTGACACATGGACACCGCCTGCATCATGATTTCATCATTATCGAGAGCAGTGCTGTTTGAGTGGATCTGCTCGGTGCACCAGAACCTCCCGAAACTGTTCCTAGGTCTGAGTTTGGACTAGCGGCCTATCAAAACCTTTCACGTGGGGAGAGAGTATGATTGAATTTGTGTTACATTTCAACATGTTATATCTGATTTTGAAATAATTCTTTCATATATTCCTTACAATGTCACTGTCAAGTACAACTTTGCCTGAGGCAAAGGCAGCTCTGTTCTGGTTCCACTACTCTGTCTGCAGTAATTTAGAGCTTTCAAAACTGTCTCGCTGGTTAAATTAACAAACTGTTTTGCCCCAAAGTGGTCACATCTGTTTTAAACCAGTGGTCACATTGATGCCAAACTGGAGACATAAAAACCACATTCTATAAGCCAATGGGTTTTACAGGCTTCATCCACCATTTATGCTTTTTAAAGCATGTAGTCATGGTAACAAAAAAAGTAAAGTTAAAAATTACATGCATTAAAGTTGTCAAGAGCCTGTTGGAGCACTCTATTGATACTTAAGCCCTGTCTCTATCTACAGACAATATCTTCAGACTCAGCAAAAGACACACAGGATCAACCTTCAAACAATAATGTTTCACCAGCAGCTTTTACACTTTACACAGTTCAACTGTTAAGAAAAATAGAGTCATTATATCACTTTCACCTTTGACCTCAGATCCGAAATTACTTCGCAATGTGTGGCTGTGGTTATCCGTGTGGTTATTATGTCACGCCCGTGTTCCTGATGTGTGAATTGGTGATCTCATCGCACTTTTCAACAGCGAAGCAAATTAGAATTATAGTTGAAACTTTAGCTGTATGCTATGAAGAATGCACTGCAGGGTATCTTTCCTTTGTCATCCCAGATTTTCACTTAGCAGGATTAATACTTGTTTCATGTTGAAACTATTTCTGGCAAAGGATGGAGGTCCCAAAGGAAATTTCATATCTGATGCACCATTTGTCACTGCTGCATGTAAGTCAGAATTTATGATACCTATTACCAGAAAAGTAAATCCAATGTTCTGTAGCCGAAAGCTCTTTTGTTGCTTGATTTAGTCTATCTGAGAAATACACCGCAGAATAAACCATATGAATATGTTGGTAGACTCAATTTATACTGCAAACGAATCAAAATAAAATTACAGAGTGCAGCCAAGGGAGATAGTTGTATTATTTGTTGTATATACACTACAATAACTCTTACAGGTAATACTGTTTCAACACCTAAATTAATTCTGTGAAACACTATTACTGCTTAGAGGACAAACAGCATCACTGCTTATTCAAAGCTGGGTTTATTGTGTGTGTTTGTGCGTGTGTGGAGATGGTCATCTGCACATATGTTTTTTAAACACACACACACGCATATATATATGGCCTATGCCCTTATTCATGTCATCTGTGAGTGAAAGTAACACAATGTCTGCACAAACTCATGTTTGCCCTCAAGCTCTCAAATATTATACACATCCTTACTCACCAAAGTAAGTATTTACATGGGCTCGGTGTTTGTGTGCGTGTATGTGCTTAAGTGTGTCTGTGTGTCTGCTGTGTGTGTGGTGCATGTGTGTGTGTGTGAGAGAGAGAGTGTATGTGTGTGAAGACAGAAAGAAGATCAAATGAAGTACATTGGTGAGCACAGTGGGGGGAGCAGGGCTGACAGTTATGCAAATGTATGCTGAAATAGTTGAATTCTTCTTCAATACTGTTCCAGATAATAGTCACCGTCTAAAACTCTCAGCAAGCTTGGAAATGAAATAATGAACTGGAATTAGCCACATGATATGACTGGACTGGAAATGGCAAGGGGGTTAGTGTACATGTCAAGGACAGTGTCGTCACAGAGCCCAGTTCCTCCATTCAAATTGATTTCTTTATTCAAATTCAATATAGACTTCAGTCCCCATTTCCCACATTAGCTCCAAAAAGCACTATCTCATGTGACATGACTGACATGCAATACTCCATCTGATGGCTCACATACAAAGCCAGGAATGGATATTCAGTCCTCCTTAAAGATACCGCACAAAGTCATCCCAGCAGGAGGAGAAAAAGACCCGATTATTATGTGCACAAGATGATGGATCACACATATATTCCTCTTATCTTGCCAACAGCAGTGCTGCACATATCACTTAACCAATGACAGAGATGCTGCAGCTCACAGAAGTCAAATGGCCTCTTTGATCATACCACATTTTTGATTTACATTTGAATCAGACTTTGATTGCATCAGATGGTGCCCCCCCCCTCCCATTTTTTTTTCCTGAAAAGAAAAAGCAAAAAAGAAAGACAAGGTCAGAACACGTTTTAACTGAACTTGAAAGTTCTGACTCTTTTAGCTGGCCCTGCCCTTCAATTTACCATCTCATTATTCAAAGGGAAAATGAAAATTGGTGCCCAAAGCATTTGTGTTTGAACAAAGAGAGAGGAATAGATTATGAATTTTCAAAAAATAATTTCTATTACACATCCATTATTCGTCTGTTAATCACAGATTCATTTTTCCCCAAGTGAAGAACACTTTTGCAAATGTGTGCACACAAGAAAAAAAGAAAGAAAAACATTGGCTAAGTTATTACAGATGTTTATTTTTTTTGTCAAGAACATCTTCAAGTTAAAAAAAAAAGAAATTACCCATGTGAATATTTTTGCTATTAGTGCTCTGTGGAAAAAGCTAAATTTGCAGAGAGAGATGAGGTTTAATGCATAGTGATTACTCCAGAGACACACTGTTTAATTCAGAGAGAACGCATCAATTAAAGAGTTTTAAGCCTCCATAAACTGCACCTTAAACAGCTGATCAACACTATGCAGACCTGCCTCCTGCATTTTGAGCTGAGTTTTGTTTAAATGGAACAAATCCATCTCTGGAGAGAAACCCTGTAATCCCCCTTTTAAATCTCCAAGCAGTTGAATAAGTATTCTGTTCATAGACTGTGATGTTTTTTTTTTTTTTTTTAACTCACCCACTCTGAGTAGCTCTGCAGAGCCAAACAGTGGCCCTGTAAAACCAAATGATGCTCGATGACTGTAGTGCTTAGAAAATATTAAAGTCACACAACTGAAACATGTTAAATCGTGTAAGAAAAAAAAACAAACAGAATCCATGTAAAACATATCTGAGTGGATGCACCCTGGAGGGTTATATCTGTTTAGATTCATTTAACTTATTGTTGTGAGGTCATAAGCACTGAGGCATGAATGCATGGAGATATTTTCATTAGTGTGCAATGAGGCTTTGACATTGACCTCGCTTGTAAAACACACCGAAATGAACAACGACGTTCCATGCTGAACCTTTACTGACACAACAGATCTTTGCCAAACTGTCCTCATTATTGGCCGGTCATTAGTTTTATCAGGCCTGTCCCCTCTGGGCCAAACCTTGGCTTACCTACTCCTCCTGCATGTGGAGTCTGTGAGGAACACAAAACCCAACGTGGCCAGCCTCTGAGCACTGGGCAACAAAATAATGCAGCAACACTACATTGTTGGCTGCTTGTTTTATTTTATTTTTATATTTTTTTATTTTTCATTCAGGCCAAATAAAGTGAACAGTGGGGGGAAAATGAATCTTTTGCTATCCAGCAGGAGAATGAGATGTTAAGACATTGATTCACCTTGGGTTCAGAACCACAGTATCTAATTATAGCCATGGGAGTCTGGTCAAGGCCGTGGTATTTCAGAGCTGGAGAGAGACAACATTCTGCTGTAACTATGCTCGCTCTACATGAATCATATTCCCTGTGTGGTTTGGCAGCCATTAAAACAGAAAGAATGCCCTGCCTCAGTCAGAAGCCATTGGTTACTGTACCTCCATTGTGTCAGAAAGGTTAGGATTTTTTTTTCTTCCTGGTCAGTGAAGTGAGTGAGTGAAGCAAAACTAAATGAACTCGGCTATTTCACCAGTCACCAACTTGGTTTTAAATCTGCAGGTTTCATTCAACTCGTGGAAATTGGATGATGAGAGAATTAGACATACAGTGGATAGGACACCATGCTTCTAAGCCACCAATGCTTGGCACCTCATGAAAGTGTTGCTTATGCATATATCAGCACCATCAAAGAGGTGGTAGGGTGGGGGATGGTGTCTTTGTGTGAGAAAGAGAGTGGGGGTGGGTGTGTGTGTGTGTGGGGGGGGTGCTCTCTGAAGCACACAACCTCATTATTCAGTCGATAGAACAGCACATCCACTTCATTGTTCTTCAAATCAGCCCAAACTCACTGGGTTCATCTGAAAGCCCTCAGAATAGAACAGAGCTGCAGATGAGATCTCCAGAAGGATCAGCCAAGAGTGCCATTATTGCCTTTTTTTTAATGCTCTTCATTGTTGAAGTACGTTGAAATGGTTTCTTCTCAGAACATCATTCATCATTAGTATTTCAGTATGATATGAAGATGACACAAACACAAGAGGGAGATGTCTTGTTGAGATGTTCTGAGCAGTGTGATCTTCCCCAAGGCAGATCTGCTCGGTGGTGACACGTAATAGTGAGGGATACGTAGGGAGTGATGACCAAAGGGCCTGTACAGCGTGATGAATCATTCCCCGAAATGTAAACTGATTGGGGTTGTGTTGCAGCATGCGTGCTTGGCGAGCACTCGGCTGAGGAGCATGCAGGGCAAATAATGGCGACACAAAACGGCCTGCTGGTGTTGGTTCTCCCTCTGGTGTTTCATGTAAATATGCTCTAACTATCCGCCTGCAGCTGCATCAATCATGGCGGATATGACAAGACACCTTTGTTCCAAACAAAGAGAGTAAACACAGCTGGAGCAGTGATGGTGGAACCTCTCCCTCCCCTATCTTGCCACTACACCTGTCGGACACACTGCATCAAAACCTCATTTAGGGCTGTGATTATCCTAATGACACCAGTGTCTTTTCTCACTCTGGACATTATCTGTTAAATCCACCCACCCTTAATTAAAGGCGCACAGTTAGCACATGGTCAAGCATGAAAAGGATCCTCCTCCCCCTACACACACAGGGGAATCAGTCAGCCATTGATCATTCTGTTTATTTTGTCATTATTTATTTAACAAAGGTTCCTCTCAAGTGTGTTGTTAAAATTGCTCCACAGCAAAACACCAGGACTGAATATTTGAATGATTATTATGAGACTTGCCCACATTAAGTACAGACCTCTTCAGTTCAAAGCTGAGCTATGTTGTATAGTATATATGTTGTAATACATATTTTGAAAATACTTTCTTCATGTTGCTGATCATCACTGGTGGAAAAACTGATATTCGTCTTACGAAAAGAATAAATGTCCGCATACGCCCTGCCAAAACACACAATCAAACTCAGTCACACTAACACTCTTTGCCGGAAAACACATCTGCTAATGATATGTCTTTGTCTCCATAATTGCTTCTGCTGTGTTTTGATCTGTGCTGGACGGAGCCCAGATGACTTCCATTGTCACCAGTCGACGTGAACATGGGCTTCTGCCAGCAGGCTGCAGTTGACTGATAGCCAATGCTGCAAGGTGTTGGCAGAGAGAGACTTGTAGCAAGAATGTACCAGGTAAAATGTTCTAGCAGAAAGAAGACGTGACGTTCGATGATATTATTCTTTATTATCTCAGTGAAGGGATTGTTCTCTAACTAATTTCAGGGGTATGTGACTGCACATGCATGTTTTTATTCAAGACCACCTGTCTGTGAACACGTGCATGTGATTTATTGTGAAATGTTTTTATTAGACGAGCAAAAAGGGAAACATTCCTGAAAAAAAAATTTGTTGAGTACATGCTCTCGACCTCAATTTTACGCTACATTCCCTTCTATATGTTTGGATAAATGTCAACATTCCTCATTTAACTGCCAATATATTTGTGTAAAATCTCCCAGTGAAGAAGAAACAATGCCGGTCAGCGGCTTTTCTACCTTAGTTTCAAAATGGCTGCACTTATGCAACATTTCTGTTTCTGGAACTAATCAGGCCTTAAATTTACCTCTGCAAAACTGCGG
Source organism: Lagocephalus sceleratus (assembly GCA_911728415.1). Taxonomy (NCBI): domain Eukaryota; kingdom Metazoa; phylum Chordata; class Actinopteri; order Tetraodontiformes; family Tetraodontidae; genus Lagocephalus; species Lagocephalus sceleratus. Next base: position 14,396,436 of record CAJVRN010000017.1, on the reverse strand, counting down.
GTTCAGCTAAAAATTGAGCAAACACACTGGAAAAAAGCGAATGACATGAAGAAATCGTTCTAACAAGAGCTTACCACCACTTAGTTCTTCATAGTTACTGTAATCAGCCAAACTGGGCTGCAGGAATAAAAATGTGATATGAAGTAAATCACTGCAGTCTTCAGCTGTGACACAGCTGACCTTGCAGGGATAATGCACTGTTGTTGACATGAAGAGTGCGAGAGATGGAAAAATTAAATTTTGATTCAGCAGAGTACTTTTGAGTGTTTTTGGTCTAATGGAACAGCAGTAACTTCAAATAGAGGTCAGTTGGGAGAACATTCTTTGTTTCATTGGCACAATCATGAGATTTGTTCTCTGTTTTCAAAATATTAGGCTATAGATCCAACCCAGTTTCTTTTTGCTTAAACTGCAATGATTCTACATTGAGCAATTGATTTTTTTTTGTCCAATCTTTACTTTTTTGGGCAAATCTGTATTAAACTGTAGTATTTATATTTTTGCTTGACTAATAACATACACATGTAATACATTACTAGGCTGTTGGTAAGGTAATATAAATTAATGATTTAAGGAATTAACAACATGTTTTCTGAAATGAACATTTAGTGTTACCTGTTCAAACATTTATTGCTACCTGTTGGGGCATATTTTCAATCCATTAATTTAGTATAACCATCTCAGGCACAAAAATAACATTACCCATACCTCAAGTTCCAACACAATGTCCACTTGACCTCACCTCACATCTATATTTGACAAGCTGGAGACACAGATCTCATGCAATAATTCATTTTCCAAGGGGGAATGAATCACAGTTTCAAAATCAAAATGAGAGATAAAAGTTAACAACAAATCTATTGCAGTTTACCAAAACTGAGTAATTCCCAAAAACCCGTTTTACATTTTCACTTTGTGGCAGGATGAAATAAGTCAGCTTCTCTTCTCTTCTTATCTCAAGGCATCTGGACATCCCTCAACAAGACCTCATCAGACTCTGCAGGCCTGTTTACAAATTCTGTTAGGAGACAGGAAAAAAAATCCAATTCTCCACAGAGAGGTTGTACAACCCCCCCCCCTCCTTTTTTTCATACATTATTTGAGACACGGCAGGAACAAAATATACAGAGAAAGTCAGATGGTGCAAAACTCTGAGCTACATATACCTGGCTATACTTTCTGAATTATTTATCCTCAGCAGTCTCTTTGAAGCAGGCTGGGAGTGTACTGTATGTCCCTTAGCATGACAGCCGTAAAGCAAGTTTGGTTTTCACAGCTCTTCTTTGACGCTCGGCTGGTTTGCCCTTTAATTTCACCTCTAGTGTCAGTCTGCCACTGTGCTCGTAAGAAATACAACTTGACCTGCAACAGCTTTTTCAGAGGAACCAATGACTTTTTTTTTTCAAAGTTTATAGACAAAGGGCAGAATTCTTTAAGCTGAAATGTTGTCTGTCACTGATACACCTCACCATTGTTTTGCTGACACACTTTCACATGTGTCTGGTTCTGAGGATTGCTGCGTCTTTGCATTATTTCTGCAGTGTGTCTTAGCTTCAGCTGATATTTCATGCAGGGGGATGGACATTGGTTGTAACGGATCTCTGTTAGGCTGAGCCTCTTATGGGTCTCAGAGTTCATTAAGTCGCTGCTCTTCGTACCTTTCACTTTTAACATTAATGAAGCACTTGTAAAATATGGAATAAGCAACTTTCTCACTGCAGTTAAAGCTCAAGTTGTCATGTCATATTAGGCCGTCCAATGTAAATTCAAGCCTACAAGAAAATGTACATGTAGTGTCATATGTACAACATATAGAACTGACTCATGCCTCCATTTTTCTCACAAAATTAAATTTGGACCTATGCAACAGCCAGCCAAGAGGGATATATGAGTTGTACAAAGCAGTGTTTCTGAAGTAGTAACGATAATGCCATAATGATCAGAGAGCAAGAAGAACAATCCCGATACATAAGTGATCAATAATTGCATGAGGCATTTGTTTAAACTCATTTTGGAGCTGGAGAAAACTGAAACAGTTGAAGCCGCGTTAACAAGAGTTCCAAGCTTGGACAGGTGTCGACAACGAAAAATTATGTCTGACAGTTCCTGACAGTTTGTGTTTGACATCTACACTGACGAACAGTGGCTGGATTTTATAAGTAGAACACTGCAGGGCCTCTGGTTGTTCATTATTTTTTGAGTTTTAATAATACTGATTAATACAGTTTTTTTTTAATACTACTGTGACTGATGATTATGATTACTGATGATTATTGTGTGATGGATTTTATTGATTCAGTGATAAAAAAATCTTGCAACTAGTGCACTAAAATGCACTCTGATCTTCTATAGAATGGGGGTATATGTATTTGCTTTACAGGGGGAGGCAGACACAGATCCATACCTAACCCCAGCTGACAGTAGAGAGAAGAAGGGTTGTGTTTATCTAAGGAGACAGCTCAACCTCAATACCCAAAGGAATCATTTAGAAGCAATGGAGAAAGCCGTTGTATCTGAATGTAGTTAAATTGTGTGCAGTTCTTATAAATATGTAATATTGTCTGGATGGCTGCATTGATATTTTTAATTCCGGAGAAATGAAGACATACTTTTGAGCAGTGTGATGGAATTCAGCAACATATGGCCTTATTTGGAACACTCAAATTCAAATAAATATAACAGCCTGATAACATATGGCCCTTCGAATAAGCTCTGCCATATGGACCCATATGGTCACCCTTCTAGAAAAAAATGACAACACAATCCAATTTTGGGGTCATTTTTTTAGTGTGTTTGTTTTTTAGAAAAGAGACAGTCTCTGACTTTGGCTTACTGTCACACACCCCAGCCAATCTGTGATGCCTGTTGGCAGCAAAAGGAAAGAAGATCGAGGCCGATCAAAGCGACAGAACAATGACAAGGGTGAGATACAAAGGGAAGCGATGCCATGCAGCAGGGATGGCTGGCATGTTCCAGCTAAAACAAATAAACAACTTAAGTGCTCGTCAATGCACTTTGCATACACAATCAAGTACAAAACAGAGATGGGGATTGGTACCAAATTTCAATCAACTCCTGGACCCAAACATGACCAAATAAATACAGCCTTGATTGCCCATCATCTAGAAGTTGGAATGAAATGGACCCTGGCAGAGTCAAGTGTGCAATTTTCTCTCTCAAGCTATGTAATTGTGGGCTGATCAAATCACCCCTTCTATGAATGAGCAGTTCTTGGTGAGATGGAGAAAATAACACAATTTATGACCTGTCCAGTAATCATTGTTTTGCATACAGAGGAGGGACGGCCTGCAGAAGCCTTCGGTTCTGACACTGGTTTTTAATGGCTGTAAATCAGTGCTGCACAGATGAAGAACCTCTGGGCTTAGACACGCTTGTCAAAAACTTTTTCAAGTGTCACACTGAAAATGAGTATATGGGCACTCATTTCATTGTGGCCATGGAAGGATGAAGATACTCTCATTTTCTTTTCTCTATTTTCTCTCCTCCTCCATCGCTCACTCGCTTTCCCTCCTTATTTCTTTCAGGCAGTGCTTCAGACTTCAAACTCAATTCCTCGGCAGCTGAATAGACAGCAGTTGCACCAAGTTAACTCAATTGAAAATACAGCACAGCAAAGACTCTTGAATAGATTGGAGCAGCCACTTTAAAACAACAATGCCACAAAAAATGCACATAAACACACACACACACACATACACACCCTCAAAGATGTTTTTTTTATTAAACTCTCTAAAATCATTATGATGTTAAAGCAAACTGCAATCATAGCTGACAAATAAATCTCGCAGATAGTTTTAAACTGATGACCTACTGATGAAACAGTGTTTTCTATTAAGTTCACATTCTTCCTTATTATCATTAGAGTTTTTTTTTAATTATCCAATTCTTTTTCTTCAAAGAAGCAAGTGATAAAAAGAAGCTGAATGGATGCCTAATCCTACTGTATAATTACATATCCCATTATGCACTCTGCTGACATGATGACATCTGTAATGAATTTATAATGAATATTTTGATATGTAGGAGACAGTGTTTGTCCCAAGGCAATGTCTGTCACATATTTGAGACTGTATTCCTCCTGTCATGTCTGTTTCATGAAAAATAAAATTAAAAAAAGAAAAAAAATCTTAATTTAGATTAATTTCTGTTATTTCTATAGTACAATTCAGTTTTCTTCCCTAGCTCGAGCACAAAGGCCATTTAAACAAATACGGTATGCTTGTTCATCTAAACCTGTTATAAACATGTAGGAATATTTAAAGCAGCTGATTCTCTCCATGTGATATGAGGAAATTATAGTGCTACATTATTGAAATCAAAGGTGCTGACCAGATTAAGAATTTGTCTGCTTTGCTTTAGACATGCATTTATTGTCCTGTTTTCACTGGGAAGCAGGTGTCTTCATTCTCAATTTGTAGACGTTTCTGTACATTTACTTTGCACAAACTTGTTGAGATGTTACAAGCCCACTAAGGCTTGTTCAGTTTCTCTGAGTGCAGATCATTAGTCTACCATTTTGATGGCCACACACACATACATATGCTGTTCTGTGAAGAAAATGAACAGACCTTAAGCCTTAATAACACTAGATGGGGTTGTTCAATATTATTAGTGCCCCTTGCTGTGGTGTTTTTAAAGGGCTTTCTTTTAACGCTAATAACAAAGTCTTCTCTTCGGATGTCTTGTCTTATTGTACAACTGGAAAAACACAGTCACTGTACAGGCCCAAAACATAACCGAAACATTGCACATTCAAAACAGAAACAAGCATGTTAAACTGGATAAATGTGATCAAGATTGCTGCAGACACTGATATCTGATCCCTCCTGGGTTTGGTGGTGTCATAGAGCTTGCTTTAATTTATTCAGTGCTTCTGTTGTAACTGAGATGAGACTGTGGAACATGGAGTACTGTAGACATCTCATAACAACTTGTAGATCATTCATTTTGACAATCCAAGGTTTTAAATACCACAAGTTTCATACATTTCCATAAGTATAGTTATCAATGGTATATAGAATGGTGTTAGTATTTTAGTGAAAAATCACGATAAGCAAGCTAAAATATAAGATGACAACACAGAGCATCAGTATCACAGCCCTGCTATTTGTGGTCTAAGCTTTTTACTCTCTCAAAACATGGACCAGAAAGAACAGGCAACATATCAAACCTAATTACCTTTCGGGTTGCCTCATCAAGTCAGAGCTTCAATGAAGATGGATCGTTCCCATTCCCACAGAACCTTAGGAGCCCAAAACACCACACAGCTCTTTCCCTAATCCTTTCATCCTGTTTTGAATTATTCTCTTAGAGCTATCATTGAGCCCTTACCTGGAAAATGAGCCTTATTGAACAGGTTTTCATCCATCAGCCTCATTACATATTTTAATATACAGATGAGACCTCTGGGTCTTAAGGTGAAGCAGCACAGTTTGGATAGATTTCTGAGGAAAAACAACATGTTTACCGTGTACTTCTGTGGTAATCTGTCAGTTTTATGTTGGGAGTGCCAGTTGCTTCCCTATTTTATTGGATATTACTTTTGCTTTATGGAGCAATTTTCACACGCTGCCCTTGATGATAGCAGCCTCAGTCTGTGTGAGCACCAGCCGAGTTGGCCTACTGATGAACACACAGCACGAAAGGGTGATTACAGAGTGCTAAACTAATGATCGCCAATGAGAAGCAGTTCTCGCCACAGAGGAAATTCATTTCCTTGTCACCAGGAGTTAATGGCTCCTTTTAAGGAGATGAAATCTGGTCACTTGGAAAAGCCATCCTGAAAGGCTGCAGGTAGTTTATTATATTGTGTCCTCTTTTTCCTGTAACGAAGGTGCACAGGTGCTGACCAATATGATGCTTCACATAATTCTGGAATCTGATTTATCATCTGTACCTATATGGCATTTCATTGAACATGTCACATTAAAGTAGTGGACTGAAGATATGCTTGGGTATGTCAGCCATTAGCGATTAAATCAAATTCTCCGGTCATGATTCCAGCACTGTAACATCTGTTGTCATATGTATGAGTATAGCTAGAGATGGACAATAACCATGTACATTTACTCTTTGTATGGTGTATGGTAGAGGAAATGTCTATGCCATTCATTTCTGGTAACAAGATTAACCAGCAGTTAATTTGCACATTACATTCTATACTATAAGAGCCACAAGAAACTGATTATTGATAATGAATTAGGGTGATTGGATGTCTCCAGTAACGTTAAGAGAAAAGCAATAGAAGACAGCTGGATGGATGGATCTGGATCTTTTTTTTTTTAATTGGCTATTAAAATAAACATTCTTCTGACTCAAAAAAAATATTTGTTCTCCAATAAAAATACCTGTGACAGAGGAAATGTGCTGGAACATTGAAAATAATGGACTGGTCTGGACTTTAACCCCTGAGTTGAACGTGAACATTAATCTCAGATTATTAGTATGTTTATGATGATGATGATGATGATGATGATGATGATTATTGTTGTTGTTGTTGTTTTTGTTGTTGTTGTTATTTCACTATGGGAGGTGGACACAAAAACCTTGGACTCTGCAACCATCTGCAGATTTAATCAAGAAATTAAATCTTGTTTTGATTGTGACATAATAGATTGTTACATAATCAACAGAATTAGGTTTGAGTTCAGTTAAGCTAAGAGTTCTCTGGCCAAGCTGGAACACCTAACCCCAACAAGCTAGAATGGAGGAGGACATGACTCATCAACATGTGAAGAAATGTGGGAATACAAGAGGAATTAATCCAAAACAGAGGAGAGGAAAATGCAAATGTGAACTAACAAATAAGAGTAAAAAAAAGAAAGAGAGAGAGAAATGTTGAGTTCAATTCTTTGTTATCACGGTCAGATTTTTTAAGTAGCTCCATGATAAGCACAATTCTTACTAAGACTACCTTTATAAACATGTTTACTTTTCAAGAGTTTTACTTAATTAGCACACGTTGAAGTGACTTTAGTTGATATTGACACTTCTGTGCGACAGGAGGTCAAACAGATGGGAGACAGGGAGCTCTTTGTGCTGCACATGTCGATGGACACAGTTCATTGCTCATGCATCAGAAGGCCCTTAACCTCCTGTTTGTAGCACTTCATTATTAATGGAGTGCTGAAATACTGAATGGACATACAAAACAAGCTCTGATCCACCTTCACCGGTTTTAGAAGTCTTAACGTCAATGCCAGAGCACATTTACTGTATACAATACTGGGTAAACATTTATAAATGTTTTAAGCCTTAGAGGTCGGTAAAGCTGAAAACTGCTCCCAGCTGTTCTCTGTTACATCTCACCACCATTCCTCACAGTGAACTGCAGGAGCAGACCACTTCAGAGACTTTGTAGAGCCCTCTGCTGACTCCTCGTTCTGAATGAAGCGTCTCCTCAGATATACCTGTGTGATTTTCGCAGCTGCAAATCACGTCATCGGCTCACTTACTCCATGATTCTATGAGGTTTCACTAAAGCTGTGAAGTCATGCCAGGTGATGATGGCAGGGAACAGGCTGATAAGTATGGCAATGCTGAGAATATGGAGGTCTCACCTTCTCTACATGTAGCTAAGGAACTGATACAATTCATCTGAACCCCATGAAGGGAGGGCGGGGGTGCTGCTCCAGGCCAACTGGGGGCTCGTTTTCCCTGTCTTAAAAATATCTTTATATGTACAGTTAAATTTGGATCACTGAGTGCTTTCAATACCAGTAAATTACTTGGGTGATGAATTATAGCCCTCACTTGGCACATGCTGAAGAGTAAATAAACAGTTGATAATCAGTAAAGCAGTGAGACTAAAATGATGGTGGTCAGATAATGAGCTTCCCAGGCTGAGTTTGTTTGCTCTCTCCTAACATCAGTGTGGAATGGACTTGTCCTGGTTGTCTAATGACCACTGGCTCCACCATATCCATCAGACATGGAGCGTGAGGGTTAACTTGCTCATTAACACTTTCCTTGCCACATGACTGTGTAAACCCATAGAGAATATGGTAAATAAAGTTATAAACCCCTTATCTTGACCCAACAGTTCTACCTCATGGAAAACTGAAGGATAATTGATGTGAGATGAAAAGTCACAAATGTGTTGATTTACTATTTCACTTGTTGGACTGAGCTCAAGCTAAGTAGGACATGGTGCACAGTAAAAGTTGGGTCTGATCATGCCAATTACATAAGACTGTTGAAAAATTACACAGCCATCAGAAATGACTCTTTGTTTGAAGCTGTTGCAAGGATGTTTTCCCTTATAAAACTTGAGCTTCAAAATTCTCGATTTACCACACAGGAGGAAACTTCATCATCATCATCATCATCATCATCATCATCATCATCATCATCATCATCATCGGTCAAGATTAACCACCATGTTCACTGCCACAGTCCGGACAAGATGGTTGGATGTCAGACACTGAACACTTTGATAATTGACAGCACCCTGTCCTGAAAATGGGGACACAGAAGGTGTTTTCATAGTGTTGGGTTGCATTGTAGGCTATAAGACAAGTGGTGTGGGCTAGTAATTATCACCAGAGTGATTAGGTAACACATGGATGATACACTCATCCATTCTGGCTGACTGGTTATAACCAGTTCTGCTCATGTTAGACATGTGCCAGCAGTTAACCATTGCAGCTCCAACAGTTTCACAGAAAATACAGTGGTTGCACAGAAAAATCAGTGTTGCTCAAATATTTACTGCTCAAGACAAGAAAGATGCTGCGATACAACATTCACTTCACCCAAAAGATAGACATGCTTTTTTTTTCTGTTGTTGTTTTCTCCCTTTCTGCAGTATCTGTTTTGTTGTGTCATTTGAATTTGGCAGGCTAATTAGGCTTGGCTAAGAGTAGAAATGTGCTCACAGCTAACTGCCAACTTGATTTTAAAATAAATTGCAGAGAAAATATGTTTTAATGAGGCAGTAGGCCTCCCACATGTCATTTTCTGTTTCCTGCAGAAACATCCATCTGCAGATATGTTGCCATCTGTGATACAGTTTCAAGCGTTTCAAGCTTGTAGTTGTAATTGGATTGATGCTTTGCATGTGTGTGTGTGTGTGTGTGTGTGTGTGTGTGTGTGTGTGTGTGCACACGTGTGTGTGCGTGTGTGTGCATGTGTCACAATGTTATTAAATGAACAATGTCATCTTAATTTTCCAATAGCCTTTCCAACATTATCCTATCCTTATCCATTAAGTTCCATTAATATAATGTTATTGCCAAATATAGTGTAGGGTAGTGTAGGGTAGTAAGAAATGTAGTAATGCCACATTAATACGGTGGAAAATATGGTGAAATGATTTTTCCATTTAGTGTTTTCACAGATGTTGGTGAAAAAAATAAACTATGCTGATCTTTTACAAGCTAAGCTACATGCAGCTGCAGCACTTGCATTAATCACCATTGTCCCTCCTGCCCAAGAAGCAAAAACCAACTAAATAAAAGCATTGAGACGCAAGAGGAAAAGAGCTGCTGAAAAATGTGTTTCTGTGAAATTTAGTCTGACATCCTGGTTAAAGTGCTTCTCTGATCTGAACAGAAAGTCCTCTGGTAAGATGACATGCCCTCAAAACGCTGGAATTAAAAGGAATTTCAGACAGCTTGTGAGCAGTTGCCAATCACAGCATAACTTCAGCAGCAGAGAAAATGAGATGAAGTGTGCATGACAGTATTTTAACATCTCCTCTAAAAGATCACATACCAGCGATTTCATCAGTCTCATAGTGATGCTGCTTCACAACCATAGGCAGTGTTAGTTTTTTATTGCTGTTAAACTGCAACTGTTGTTTTGTTACTTGACAATTTGGCCCAGCTTTCCCTCGTCTTTCCTTTTTTTATTTAACAGTTTATGACCTCGGCTTTGACTTGTGCGCAGGCAGACCTTGAAGAGGCAGACTATTATACTGTGTCAGACTGTCCATGTCAGTCTGCGCAGAGAGCTGAAGTGATGTTTTTCATAAGTGTGGAAAGTAAAATAAATGATGACCTTTAACTAAGAATCTGCTCTGTTCATGTGAGAGTAAATCAGCGCTTATGATAAAATCAAGATTACGGAGGTGGCTGACCATGATATTTGAATGCAAACAGGTCAGTAACACTTTATTACCTATTTAAATGAAATGCGGGTATGTATTTAATGCAGAGACCTACAGGGACAGCTTTGTCACATTCTGAGGGCCCTCCTGATGAAACGTGTCTACAGTAACTCCTTTATTATCTAGTTTCTAATGTCAAATGCATGATTTTAAATTAAATTTTCTGACTCTCTAATTGAATCAGTGTTGGATAAATTGTAAAAAATATGAGAATGTCATGTTGACTGTCATCTGTTTGTGTGCAGCTGCATCTTCTGATAACATCAGGCTAAATCATAAGTTTAGTCAACAGTATGCCAGTTAATAAAGTCCTTTCCATTTGCTTAAAATGACCCCTTACCAGGACTACTAAGTGCAGTGCGAACTCACATAAAGGTGCTTACTATGACAAATGACTACTGTAACATATCTTCATAATGGCTTAGACAGAATTCTTAAGATGGTTGTCTTCTGATCTTGTGAAAATGTAAGAATATGGACTTAAATTGTTGTTCTTACATATTATTATAACACTTTTTTTCCACAGCAAATGACCCATAAATAATAAGGCTGAAGACACAACAACCATCGTTTTTAATAATATTTATATTTTTTACATTTTTGTAATCTTGTTATAACAAGAGCATATTTGGATGAACTTAGTTTTGAATGATTTATTTTTCCGACTGTAGATTTGTTGTGGCTTTAGGCGAGTGAGTATATCAGTTCACTAAAAATATCAGCCTGAGTAAAGCAGGGAGTCTTTGAACTGACTGGCAGTGGGTGAAAGAAACAAAGAACAAAAATGCATGCATATCAAGGCCAGAGGTTTATGATAATGAAACCCTTAATTTTAATGCTCACACAGACTTTTTTTTATTGTCAAAGTGCATTTGTCATACGCCTACTTTCACATTTATTGGTAGCTATTCTTTTACACAATCAAGGATATCAGAGCATCCCTGTGTGAAAATGGCTAAGCGTGCATGAATGAATGCAGAGCTGTGTAAATTCAGTTCAACGTTTATTATTAAAATTCCTAATCTCTTCCTGAGAGTTCATTGTCCAACATGCATTGAAATGTTTGATAATCTCATATCCTGATCAGATCCTTTCTATATTAACCCTTTGTAGTCCTAATCCATAATTCATACAGTAGTACTGTATGTTCTGGTAGAGGACAGTCCACACTAATTAGAGTTAAAAAGCGCCATGAAGAAGCAACTGATGCTCTGATGTCAAAATGGAGGAACAAGATATGATGCATTATTTAAGCGTATTGATCATTTTATCAAATCGATGAGGAGGAAAAAAAAAACCCATATGAAAGCTGTGCTCGGCTCATGGCCCGTTCTATTTGAAGTGTTTGATGCTTTCAAGAGAACATAAGCAGATCAAAGAGGAACCAGAGCTGCTCAGATCGAGGGGGAGGTATGTGTGGCTGAACGGAGGAATTTCTCCAAAAGGGAATGGCCTCGTTCCATAATGCTGTGCCAGTCGGGGGAGCTGTGGAGAGGCTTAGTGTATCTAACAGTCCTCTTCTGATATGTGTGCAAACACTTTTTCTCTCAATTACAGCTTTTTTCCTGTTGTCACCCAAATGTTAAGTTGGAGGAGGCAGTCAGAGATGTTACAAGCACGCTACTGTACGGCTGCGTGCAACAATGAGAGAGTTTCAAGAGATCAGAAACAATAGTCTTTACCACGACCAAAACTTTTGTCCTACATCGGAGCAGTTCGGTGCAAGACTCAAAAATAAAAACTGTCAAAATACTGTTATGGAATCAGCCACACTGAAATCAAGACACTCACCATAAAGTCTCTGCAAAGTCTCCTCTAGTAACTGTTCTGTGTACAAAGACAGTTGTTCTATTATATTTTCTTGTTCCCAACAACCATATCCTTTAAACTGATGCATGCTGTATGTAGGTCATTGACCTGATGGCATGTCAGTAATTTAATGTTCCAGATGTTTCTATTACCAAAAAACAGGAAATCAAGTTGAAAAATTGAAAATTGATAAATAATTCTTTAATTTTTCTATTTGGTGGTTTTTCTATCCACCAACCTTTGTGTTCTTGTCTATGCTACAAAACAAGGACCAGAATACACATCAAACTGGAAACGGGAGAACATTTTTGGGATGTGGGGACTTGGTGCCTGATCACAGCTTCAGAGGTCTCACTGAGGTTTCAGACAATTTAGGTCTAAGGTTAGAATTGGATTTATGTTATATTTAGGGCTGGGTAATGCATTATGGCTTTGAGGGTCTTCACGAAGATAGTGCAACCATTTGTGTGTATGTGTATTATATATATAACAGTAAACACATTTTCTCCCCTCATTTTTATTCAATTGAAAACCTACATGGAAATTGGTATAAGTATGCTTTTCATATATATTGCAGTTTTCTGTTTTTGGCCCCAGAAGACTTGAAAAAAAAATAGTCACAAGTAAATTTGGTGGGAGGTGAGTGTGGCTACACTGGAATATAAACAGGATAAAACTATCAAGATGGTGTATGTTGACAAAATGCCTCTGCAACCCACACACACAGTTGGACTTTGTGTATTCAGTGAACAGTATATATGAAGATGATTTGAATATTAGGAAAAGGATACAAACATACATACATACATACATACATACATACATACATACATACATACATACATACATATCTCATCCTTAATAAAGCTAACTGGTCTGTGCAGGTACTGTAAGTAAAAGGGGACCTTAAGACAAAATAATAATCATCAACATTATAGCTATCTTATTTTTCTCCCTGTGGGGCCATTTCTTATTTGAGTCAAGCACATATTATGTAGATTAGGCATGTTCCTTTATTTGGGAGATGAAAACAAACTGAAGATAAATCTACCCTCTCAGAGGGTCAACATTTAAATGTCTTCAGTTCCCATCCTGCCAGTTCAGACAGCTGAAATAAAAGCACACAAATACAACATTAAAGTGAGAAATAAAAAGGCTGGAGCAGCGGTAAGAGCTCTTTAGACAATGGATGACATTTTTACTGTTTAATTCACTGTTTCCACACAACCAGGACAGTATCTGAGGTTCATTTACACAAGAATTATGCTTTTATTTTTCTAATATAATCCAACACCCTTTTTTTTCTAACATACAGTCATAATTTATTTCTGCCTCTAATAGCCTATAGATCACTGGCAAGGCGTATATTTCATTTTACTAGAGCATAAAGGCGAATAGGAATCTTAATGATTTGCCCTTGCTAGCATAATTTTAATTATGGATTTCCCTCTACATGATCGATTTGGAGAAAGCCATAGTAATACAAGTTGTACATTCTACTGTATTAAATATTTGATATCCATTAAATTTTCATGATTAATGTTCTGGAAAGAATCAGTTTCTCTAAGCCACTTTATTGCAGACTGAATTAGAGGTTTCACTCCCTGGGCAAAAGATATAGCCATATATTGCACCAAAGCTTTGCCTGTCACCAGAATGGGAGCTAATTTATATTGATTATAAGGAAAGAAGAAACAGCCCTTAAGAGAAAGATAACAAGAATGTACCTTTTCAAATGTTCATATTAGACTTCACTGTGCTACTGCTTCTGAGTTTCCAGAACAAACAATGTCAAACCTTAGAAATTGCTTTTGTTTTTTACGGTTCATGAACAAATATTTAATTCTGGTTCTTCTTTCTGACAATGACCTTAGTATTCTCGCAAAGATGAAACCTGCAAACAATGTTTCCTCACACTAAACAAGCCTTGCAGAGTTTGATTCTATATAAAATATCTTGTCTATGTTGCCATTGATAATTTTATGACCACGAAAGAATAGAACCTCATAGTAGTTGCACAATCAAACTGAATGTAATATGCAGACACGTCCATCCACTGTGCTATAATCCTAATGCTCCTCTACCTCTGTTAAAAAAGGTTTCATGTATGAGTGCTGTCGTTTGATTTTAAAATTGATTTCCTGGGCTAGGGTCATGTGTCTGGCCTTCCAAAGTGCATTTGGATGATACGAAAAGCCACGACAAATCATCAATATGAGATGAGCTGGGAATAGGAACATGCTGGAAATATAGCTCCGGCTACAGCTCAACAAGCCTCTCCAAACTACCGGACACTCCCGAGGGAGAGTGTTACCCGTTTTTATTGTGTTGTTCATCGTATTTGACAAATGTTTAATCATCACGGCAGAGATATTGCTCAAATTAAACCAGTTGGGGTAACCCTGGCCTCCAGAATCCTGTTTCCTCCCCAGAGCAGGGAACTTGGAGGATTTTTCAGGGCAGCTCGGCATCTGAGGAGATACAAAAAGAGACAACAGGAAAATCATGAGCTTAAGTCATGCCCCAAATCCTAATAATATTGGGTGCAGTACTGTGTAGAGTACGCTGAGAAGATTTTTGCTGTTGGTCAGCAAAATAAAACCCTAAACCCTAAAAAATCACTTATTAAATCTAACAGTGGAGGTGGAACAGATTCATGGCTGTAGATAAAAGAGTCTCTTAATAAAGTAGATAAATTTACCTCACACAGTCGTTTGATAAGTAGCCTCAAATGTCACATTCCACATTTTCACGGTTAGTTTCACTTTTACAGAGACATCGAGCCATCGTCATAAATGGGTGAAGCAATAAAAGTGATTAGTTCTTGAATTCACCTTTAAAGTGTTCACATCTTTGTGTTTAGTAGCTGTCCCACTTATGTAACTGTTCCGAGGGGAATAGCTTTGGCGCGTTGCTCTCATTTTCGAACTGCTGGAGCGCGTTTGACGTGCAGTCATAATTCTCAATGTCATCGAGTTCTCGGCGTTCTGACGTGCACAGACGAAACAGCAAAAGGTGCTGTTTCCTTTACCCCGTTGCGCTGTCTTTGCTGTGGATGTGTTCACCCCTCATTCCAGGCAACACGCTGTAAAAGGTTTACACTCACACACAGCTCACAGCTCTGAATCTGAGTGAAATAAGGTGCAGATGTCGGTTTATCACACAACCCTTGGTGTCTGTAAATCAGACAAAAGAAAACAAAGGGTTGCTTCTGCCACAATAATCAGAACAAGGAGACAAGCAAAGAGTGTTTCTAGAGGGGAAGAATTGTCACTTTATCTTTAGCCCTCAGCACCTCTGACAAAATATTTATCTCACCTCGACACAGGCAGTGCTGTTGGCATGACTATAGATATAAATTGCATTTTTATGTTGTTCTGTTGAAAAGGGCTGGGCAGGGACTAAAATGCTATTTCAGAAAATCTTACTCTGCTACATTTACTGCTTACTTGGGATTTCTCTCCAGTTCTGCCTCTTAATATTACTCCCGTGGCACCCTCCATGCACATTCTTCCATCTGCAAGTTCATTATCATCAATAAGTCAAGTATATTCTATATTTCACGACATCATACATTCCGAGCACAGCCCCTATTTGCAGTGTAAACCAATTTATTTCTCCCTTCTATTGCAGATAGTATTAAACAAAGCCCTAAGTGTAGAGGTTGTCTGAATGGGAATGATTTATTACAAAGAGAGAAGTCTGTGTGTCGGTTTGCAGAGCTCTGCAGTGTAAAATAACCTCATTTATATTCTATATTGTTCAGGCTGCCTCACTTAATATTCCTGTCTGCACTCTTATGCCACGTCCTCTGTTGGCTTTGGCTGCAATAAAGCTACCTTTTTAAACGTTCCAAAGTAATGCTTAAGAGATATTTATCAGATTAGATCAGGTGCAGCAGCAGGATATTTGCAGCTTTGCAGGGTTTTATTGTTTGATGATGCATTTGCATCGTTGTTCCGCAGGTATGTCATTAAAAATAAATGTTACAGATTGTCATCATTCTCCGCATAAACATGTTTAGTGTGCCTCAGAGCACATTAGCAAGGATCCATAAAAAAACCAAGCAAGTCGTTTGAATGTTGACACATTCGACTTTGATAATGTCATCTTGACTCTTCTTTAAGCTGCTGTAAAGTGGAGGGCTGTTCATCAATTTAAACCCTGAAAAATGATTTTGCAAGACAGTTTAACTGCAGTTCATGTCATCAGAATCTACATCAATGCTGAATCTAATGAAAATACATGTTTGGGTTAATTGTACATGGTGGACAGATCACCAGTCCATATTAGGACACCTATTTACTCACCTCCAGGCAAGTCAGAGTCTTCAATTAGCCCAATTATCCCATTTAGAAAGACCTCAAAATCAAACCAAAATACTGGTTTACAATAAAAAAAAATGGATTATAATATTTCTATAACATTCACATGATAAAGTAGTTCAATTTTTTTTCACATCAACATATCTCAGACAAGAATCTCATGTTTCCTGCCTTGTCATCATTCTTCCTCTTTAATTAGCCAAGCCACATTGGGCTAATTGTCTTTTATGAGCTTTTCTTTTGGCGCCCTTCTCTCACCCCTCCCCCGCACAAAAAAATCATCTCTCACTTCCACTCTGTTGGATAATTATGAATCTAGCTAAATGGCTTGAAAATTCATTAGCAAGGCAACAAGACGCAAGTCTGTGTTATTGGTTTTGTTACAAATATTAAGTTGTTTGACATTATATATGTATATAAAAAAAATGACCCTTGCACCCCTCAGGGGAGTGGTATTGTCTTCCTCAAGCTCGGGTCTTCTAATAGAGGCCTAGGAGTTTGAGGGTTCTGCACAGTATCTTCACTGTTGCTAGGACCATTCTCTTCTAGATTGAGGCTTCAGGTGTTGATCCGGTATTCAGCCACTCAACAAGATTTGGCGTCAAAGCCCCCAGTGCCCCAATCACTATGGGGATCACCTCAGTTTTGACTTTCCACATCCTGTGTAGTTATTGTTTCAAACCTTGGTATTTCTCTGTCTTTTTGCGTTTGTTGTTCCTGATTTGCTGTCCACTGGTACTAGCACATCTACTATTACTGACCTCCTCTTCTGTTTGTCGACCACAAACAGCTACTGGCTAACCATCCAGTTGGTTAGCCAGTAGCTGTTTGTCAGTCTGGTGTCTGAAGTCACACAGGACCTTAGCCCTGTCATTTTGAACCACCTTTGGTGGGATTTGGGCACTTCTAATCCATACTGGGTACAGTTTCTGTACACTATCAAAGCTACTTGGTTATGTCTCTCCATGTACCCTAACCCTAACCCTTCTAATCTGTACTGGTACACATGTTTCTGCACACTATCAAAGCTCCTTGGTTATGCCTCTCCATGTATGCTGTTCCAGCTTGCATCTTACATCCTGCCATATGCTGGTCTGTCTCTGAGGCATCCTTTCACAGCCTGCACTTTGGGTCTTGTCTGCTGTGGTAGATCTTGGCCTCTATGGCTCTTGATTAGTGCTGTCTGTTAATCCAGTGTACTCCAGTCATTGGTAGGACTTCTTGATATCAGTCACTTCCTCTATCTGGTGGTGCTTTGTGCCATATAGGGGTTTATCTTTCCAAGTTGTTTGCTCCTCATTGTCTTCTTCAACTGCACCTGCTGGTTTCTGCTGTCTGAGGCACCTTATCGTTTAGGGCCATCTTGTTGTACTAGTGTATCTTTGAAGTCTCATCCTGGATAGTGGACACTCACTAGTCTTTGGCCTCCTGCTTTCTGCTTTGTGTACAGCCTCGAGGTACTGGATTTGGGGTGAAACCCTCCATGCATGGTTAGGAGCTTTCTTGTCTTCCTATCCACAGCCTCTGTCTCCTCTTTTGACCAGTTTATGATACCAGCTGGATATCTGATGTCTGGTAGTGTGTATGTGTTGATGGCTTGGATCTTGTTCTTGTCATTCAAGTGACTTTTCAGGACTGGCCAATCTATTTGGCTGTGGTAGCCTTCTTCAAACATATACATATGCGCACACACACACACACACACACACACACACACACACACATATATACAAAAGTTATTTGTTTATTTTTGACTCACAATGATAACTGTGTATTGGGAAATAATCATTTTGGTAAGGATATAAAACTAATACAATAAAGGCACAACAAAGACAATACTAGCTGCACATTTATTCAGCGAAAGGCTGCTTTTGTAGCAGTCCAATATGAATCAAGGTCTGTGCTGAGCAGACCTTTGCCAGCTTCTACTGAAAGCACCCTGAGTGCTTGGTTTTTCTTTTTTTTAATCATTTCTCCCTGTTCATGTCAGACCTTGAGCACAGATGGCAAAATTACTTCTTGCTGATTTCAAGAGAACAAAAATCATAGTACTTATATTTATTTTTTTTAAGTACTACCAGTGGGAGAGGGAAAATATGAAGACTGTCCTTCATTTGATGGATCAATGAAACTGATGTTCGGTATTAAATAAGCACAGTTCCACTCCTATGGTGGTCTGTATTTTTTCTTTAAAAATGTTTGCTTTAAGTGCTTAAATATATCTTTTTTTGTATGAAAAAAATGAAAAACTCAGATGAAGGACAAACAACATACAACACCCATCAGTGACGAGACTTTCCATTTGCCACAGTTCCTCCGGTATTAAAGAAAGGCATTTAAATGTTTTCAGGTCCCATTGCTGGTTCTAGAGATAAAATTTCCAAATATTTTTGAGAAGGCATCATCTTCTCCCATAACTGTTAAAAAAGGGTTGATAAATTTTGATAGCTTGCATCTTTCATGTGTTCAATGATTCTTCACACCTTACAATTACTTAAGCTCCATCCATAAATCTAAATAACAGCATTAACATTTGATGCCAAAGTTTAAATCTGAACATAAATTATGATTATAGCTCTTCTTTGCTGCTTTAATTAGCAGAAATTTAGCTGATAGCTAAATAACACTAATTACAAAGCACATCTGCTGTAAGCTATAAATTAATATTGTCCAAAAAAACGAGACACTCCACAAATATCAATGTTGTTGGACAATGTGAGCAATTATCTAGGAGAACTGAAGAAAAATCTGAACCTTCTGTCCAGGTGATGTTTCCACTCTCAGAGAGGCAGCTGTCCAACCAGAAGCTGTATAAAGCCACGATCTTTGGGGGACACAAGAGAATTTTATTCTTCTACAAGCCTCTTAAGACGAGCAAAAAAAAAGAGATAGGCCTCATAAAAGGGCCAATTCCCATTTCCTGTCCTCTTCAGAATGTGTTCAAGATTGTCAAACCAAGCGCATGATTTTTGTTTCACATTTTTAGAAGATCTCTCTCTTATGGACAGAAACAAAGGAGCCATACAGTAACTACTTCACACACCGCCATGCCCACCTTCCACAACTCTCCTCAGAGTGGTCTCACAGTTAGCATCATAATAAAACCTTTTTAATTGACATCGATGAAGACAAGAGGAGAAAACCAAGTGCCCAGGGGAAAGGTTTTGTGTTTGCCTGGACTTGACGCAGTGAATGTGTCCTGTTAATCAGAAGTGAACACATGGCTAATGAGTGGGGGCCCACTGCTAATTGGCAGTGTTTGTCTGCTGGTGGCTGGGCTCCATCGAGGGCCAAGCAGACTCCCATTGGTATTCACTTTGCTGCTTTGTGTTGTCAGTGGTGATGCCACACCATTACAGAGAAGGACCCAAGACCTTTTCTGTTCACTCTACAGAAAGAACTTTCTTTCAGGGAAGCACAACTGAAAGGTGCAGAATGGTGTATCAGCAGTAAATAAAAATGCCATTGTAGCTTCCAAAGTTATATTTCACATTTGATTTAATCTCTAAAAAATGTCTGGAAACAACAAGCATGTCTAAATGATGCTATATGTAGAATATCCACATTTTCTCAGCTAGAAAAGGTAGTTCAAATTCAAATGCAAATGAAAAGGTCTGAGATAAAAGAGTGAAATGTAAGTTAAAAAAAATACAATGAAGGCTGGTTCCCTGTTTCTGAGGGATTCATGGCTTAAACCAAGGACCTGTGGATAGGCTGAGCTATGATTAGAAGCTCTACCCTTCTAATCCAGCCTATTGCCGATGTTGATATTTCAATTCAGAAGAGGACAATATTTGTTTAACCTTTCATTTACATTAGCCAAAACCTCAATCCCCTGAAACGTAAATGCCTCAAGAGTTTTGAGATAGCTTCTTTCCAGTTCCAGGTTTGCTGAAGTATTATTGATGTTGAATATTTTGACCTTAAGATTAATATAACTATGTATATTTTTGAGGATGAAATTTGTTTTGAAACTGTTTCCAGAAAGGTCAAGTCTTTTATGAAAATCAAAAGGTTCGTTTTGGAAAAAGGAAAAACTCCTGCCTGATAAAATGTAGCAGGTCAATTTTAAGGCAGCATATTTTCTTTCTTTTTTGTCCTTTTTTACATACCTACATATGTTTCAATAATTGATTGTACATCTAATGCTTTAATTAGCAGCTGAATAATGGTATGTAGGTGATTGATTTTCTCATATGTGTGTCTCTCTACTGTTCAGGTCATCCAAATTGCAATAATCAATGGAATTTGCAGAACTCTGTAACCCATCATGCACCGCACTTGTGTGGCATTGCTCCAATGTGGGACTAGATATATATTTGGACATTAATCTCTCTAAATTCAACCATATTCAAAACATTTTCAAGAGAATGAAGCCAATACACATCTGCATCCCATCTGCACCTATGAATATTTAGCTCAACGTGTGATAAAAACACACATTCTTCGCTGTGAACTGTTTCCATGTCTGAGGTCGTCTAACGGTACAGCACATACTCTGCTCAGTTTTTCACCTCTGCACCACTGGCTCATCATTCTGTCACACAGTATGGAAGCTGTCAACGATGACACCCACTACAAGTCGGGTGTCAAGGATGGATGGCACAGTCTACACAGCCTCTTCATTTAACCTCCAGTTTACTCTCCACCCATGTTAGGGAAATGGAGAGAAGCTGGCTGCTGTGTGCTGAAGGCTTGTTCAATCACTCTGACCGAGTGTGCAGAGATGGGCTGAAAATGAGATTCTCCCACAGGCTCTTTTTCAAAAATCAAATGAGGCGGCATTTTCTTTAGAAATGTGTAAGTTACAGATATCAGGTTTGAATATTTATTACTTTAATTAACTGTTCTTGTCACCTTTAAGACTCAAAGGATGGAAAAGATTGCCTCGTTTTGTTTTTAATTATGCTCATGTTAGAACATAGAAATAATAGCAATATTTATACAAATGCAAGTCATTTTTATAAATGTTTTAATTTCAGTTCTAATGAAGTCTTTGTAATCAGGGCAGCATGCTAACTGACACTAGAGGGAACAAAGGTAAAAAAACCTCACACATAAGCAAATGTGTGCATCGTGACCAGCTGTGCAGTATCTTGAATACAGGTTGGTATCAAACACCGTACACCTTCACCCTGTCTTCACCAAAAACCTTGATCACTGGACACATCAAGCACAAGGAATTTCAGTCGTTTTTAATGAAAATCACACTATTAATAGTGGATTCAATTGCTGTATTAGCACCACATCAAACTAGTGTCAGGAGTGAGACAGACAATGATATGTTATAGTTTATCTGGAAATAGAGGAAGTCAGACAGGTTCGACCAACAAACACTGTGTATGATCCAGGATAAAAGGGTCTGCCCTCGGGGATTTTCTGAGATGAATCTTCTGTTGGTGTCCATGTTCACAAACACCTACAACGATGAGCAGAGATCAGTCAAATTCTAAAGTCTGTTTGGGATTTATCGTTCTTGCTAGAAGTGATAGCAGATTTTTACACCTCAGCTCATAAAACCAAACGAGAGACTACGTCAGCAGGGTTTTTACCCTCATCACCGTGTAATCGTGCCTTTGTTTTACGTCAAGCTTGGTTTCTTTTCTTTCCCTCCTCTTCTCTTGCTCTCTCTCTGTAGGCAAAAGCTAAACCCAGCAGAGATCAATCGCTCTCGATAAACCAGCCAGCACCAAGCAGGGGAGAGTCTCAGAGGGACAAAGATGTTATATTTAAAACATTATTTTATATAACACAAATGGAAGATGCACTCTTAAACCCTCAGTCATAACACACGTAGCAGAGTAACAGTTTGCTTAAAATTACAAGGTACTGCCTTTGGGTTCCGCACATGGTGCATTCAAAATAATGAGCAATGACACATAACACAAAAAGAGGAAGAGATGAAGGGAAGACAATAAACAATTCCACTTCTCTGGAGTGATAATAGGAACACTCCTTGTGTTTGTTTTGTTTTGCCATCTCCATTATTTCTGGGCTCGTAGACAATTTGGATTCCAGTTGGAAGAGAGAAGAAAAGTCGCACAACCTCAGGGCAGATGTTGATTTCAAGAGAGAGACAAAAGAATAATAGGCTTTGATGTGAAGAATAAAGCCAACTGCTTTGCCGCTTTGATGGGAGGATGTCAGAAAAACACAGTTTAATTGGTGTTGTAATCTCTGTGGAAGGGAGAGGGAGGCGGGCTTAGACTGAAAACGGATATCTGGGTGGCTAACAATTCACGCTCCAAATGCATTTAAACATTAAAGAGTGCCTTAATGTTTAAATGTAGAGCTTTTGTATATGAAATTACTGGATAAAAGACACAGTTGAGACAGGATGGTGTAAAAGTCTGTTCTGCTTTATGAGTGTCATCTACAGCGCTGGAAAATCATTCTAGCCCCATAAAACAACTTGGCTGAAAGCACCATTATATAACCAAGCCAGAATACCACATCTGCTGTAGACATATCCTGTCATTTGTTGTAAAAGAACTAAGAAAAAGAATGCATTTTTTGCATGCCCTCTTCTGTGTACCATGCTGATCAAAATATCTTATTAAGATGCAATGTTGGTTATCTTATTTCTTTAAAAATAAACAAATAAATGTGTGCAGAACAATGATTGAGGCATCAGGGTGATGAGGAAAAGCCATCCTAATTGTGCCGCTGTTGGGCTATCCCAAGCTCCATTAAAATTTCATCACCCTTGCACATTTCCATGAATGGCATTATTTAAATTATGCTAAATCACATCAGCTCCCCTACTTGGCGATGCAGGGTTGACGCAGGCAAAATTCCCAAAGTCTGGAGCGGGTCCTGGACCAGATTTATCATCGTGCTTCATACTCTAAACAGATGCTGAGAAGCGCTGGCTCTTGGCCCGCAAAACTCTTGGAAATTTCTGAATTGTTGGACAAAGCTTTACCTCGGTCAATGAAGTACAGACGGTTTGATAAACTCAATTGATTTGGGAAACGACTGATGGTTTTATCTGCTGCTATTGTTACAGGCAAAATATCTGTGCCACGCAATGATCTGATTTGTAACCTGTAACTCAAGTGGCAGTGAAATCATCACCAGGTTTAAGGAGCACCTCCCCCACTTTGCTGATAACATGTCACCCACTAACATGTGGAGTGTTGTCTGTCTTAACCCAGGCCGAAGGAACACCATCGTGATTATAGCAGTGATTTCCTGATACCTGCCTGTTAATAATACATGATAAATAGCTGGATGAGCAGAACAAAGCGGTGTGTAATATTAGCTGACCCGGTGTTATTAGTGCTGAGAGGAACCATTAGAGGGTTGCCTTAACCTGCCTTAATGAGGTCTCCCTGTTGAGGGAGTGGAGGGGACGATCCCTGCATACAATAAAGGGAGGCTGGGAGTTGAACGTGTAGAACATGCAGAGAGTTGTAGCTGCTCACTGGATCACAGCATGACTGAGCGCGGGAGGGATTTCTTACTGCTACTCATGCAACCTCGAGTCAGCCTAATGAAATTTTAGCATTCTGTGGGCAAATTCAATCAAGTCAATCAGGTGGTTTGATTTAATCAATGGCACATGTGCGCTGCTTTTAAACCCACGTCCGGATGCACTGTTTTACTGTAGAACTGGCAGTAAACTAAACATATAATCTGTACAAAAGGTCAGAGGGCACAGCTGCTCCCCGTGACTCATTTCAATCACACAAATGGGCTTTTTCATTTTTATGGTGGTGGTGCTAATATAAAACCATTTCTAATGTTTGGACTTAGCAATCAGAGGTGGAATGTGAGAGAAAAATAATAAACAGTAATGAGAAAATTCATTGGAAAAGTCTTTAAAATTGGGAATAAGTAAATGGAGTGAGAAATGACTTTCTTTGCAGCACTTGCCAGAGATCTATTTTCTAAACATCCTGCATCCTCATATGAGGACAAAACCATTTCACACACCCCCACCATAATAATAATCTTCCCTAACTTGGCCCTGCTTTCCTTATTTCAGGATATTTTGGGCACCAACTAGTGGTTACAAATGCAGACATAGGAAACATTCAGGCTCCAGGAGGCTATAGTGAGCATGTTTGTGAGCACAGAGACATAAAATGGTTCTGAGAATAGTTCATAATGGGAAACAGGAGTTCTTTTACATCACTGGGCCTCTCTGTCTGCTGCCAGCCATGCTGACATGTCCCATCTGAACAGTAACACATCAGCGGCTGTTGTTCTTCTGCAGGAAGACCTGCTGTGGATTATGAAGGATCTGAACATCCATCCAAGGATATGAGTTATGTTTACTTTATGGGACAAGGAGTACACCAGTGTTAATCCCTGCTCTTCAAAGGGAACCTAAGAGACTACTGCCCTCACTAAATCAAAGATGTTTGCCAGTTATTGATTTATCACTATGAACTGAACACATTTTTCAGTGTTGTTTTAACACTCACGCAGATAAAATAAGAATCGGCCTTGCATCAATATTAAATTGATGCCAGGCAGTGTTTAACCGTGCTGAAGTTGCTCATCAGGATGAATAATTTCTCTCGTAAGGTCGTTCACTTGTGTTTTTCTGTTTGCTTGTTTTTACAAAGAGCAGGTCCATTCAAAGCGACTTACATTAAGATTTATGTGCCCTTAAGCAGCCAGTGTATTCATCGTACTTCCAGCAGCGAGAGGACGCTGATCACCACCATCTTTCTCTGGCGATGAGCACAATTCAATACTTGCCTGGCACAGAGGAACAATCTATTCCCCATACAGTTCCTCCGACGCTGCAGCCCTGTCAGCGCATCACCATTTTCTCAAAATAGCTAATGTGCTCGGTCGACTGCGAGTTCAGCTCGTTATAGCAGTTAAACAAATATTAGTGTACAGTTGAGATAGAATAATGGATTCCAACACAGCAACACACTGGCAGAGATCGCAATAACACTCACTTTGGAGCAAAAGTTGAACAAAGCAGCTCATCTTAGATAAATTATGTAATATTCGAAATGCATGCGGCCATAAAATTAATTAGGTGAGTCAAATTAATTAGAAGAAGTGATGCTACTCGAGGAGCTGCTTTTTAAAGGCGGGGAGTGGGAGGAAAGAGGTGCAGAGGTGGACCCTCAGCACCAAACATGGACGTGAAGACTTATAAACAGCTGTGACAGCGTGTGAATTACCTGCATTTGTGTGCATGAGGGTGCGCACTTATTCGAACGTGAGATCATTCACAAGATAGGTGCGATCCCAAGTGTGACCGAGGGTGAACGCTATGTCTGCAGCGGCGGCGTTTGTCCAGCACACCCACACAAACGTGACTTCACTCCGCTCCCGTCATCGTGGTATTTGCCAGCATCATTCTGCAGTGCTCGCCATTTGTTCATGTTTTTTATTACTCAAAGAGGAACATTCACAATTTGTTACATGCGGTAGCTGGAAATTGAGTGCCAGGTTTAACAAAAGCAGTGTGAGCTGGGGAGGAAAAAAAATATATAGATGTGACAAGTTTCCAAGGTGACGTGCTGAAATATTATTGTTATTGTTTGAGGTGTTATTTTTCTGGCTGAGTTTTCCGGAGTGTGTCAGGTGATTGACAGTGAGCAAAGCCTGCAGCTTTATGCTTAGAGCAAAAAAATAATGTGCCCACTGAGATGAAAACAAAAGTCAGCCAGAAGGAAAGAGACAACTGACATTTAAACAACACAAAAAGCAAACCTAACCAAGTAAATGAAGCATTGTGTTTAAAACAAATGAGAAAGTGGGGAACTCTCGCGTGCTCAAGCTAATGGAGAGGCCTCAAAGACTAAATGCAAAAATATTTGAAGTCGCTTGCAGGAAAGAAGAAGTCAGTGTTTACTGCAGGAATATGATTTTATCCCCCTTTCTCAAAGTGCACCACTGTTAGACAAGCGGGTACAGCAGGAATGACTGGTATGTGAGACAATAGATGGACGCGGTTTCCACAGGGATCATCTGAATCTGAGTAGAGAAGAGGCAGGAACATTGCATGTCAGTCATGTGACAGAGCCTCATTACACTCACGCATCAGCCAGCCGCAGTCTCTCTCAAGTGTTTATTACACTGGGCTTCGGGGAGAAATCGATCTAAAATGACAGCTGTTAGGTCCAGACTTATGGAGAGCGGTGTTGACCTGCATGCCAGAGCGATCTACCTGAAGTCAAGACGTGTGGCTATCATGGCCGTCAGCATGTCAAATTCATCTGACACCTGATTGTTTTTTATTATTTCTTACAAAAAGAAAGTATTTTTGAGAATGCCAGGCTACTAGAGAGTAGAAAATAGCCACTAACATATTCTGACAGCAAAAGCAGTCATTGATTATTTGGACTTTTTCATCTCTTTAACAGGGCTGTCTGTATGTAGGCAGGAGCTAATTGATCCCCTCGACACACGAGGTAGGAGAAGGCTTGACATGGCAGTTGTGGTCCCTGTTCCTCATTCAGGGCGGTGAATGCTGAAAGTCTTTAAATACACTGTATCTCCCAGTTGGTTAAAGAAATGAGCAACTGCACAAAGGAACACTTCCTAGCATATAGTGCTGGTGTGGGTCTGTGGGGAACTGGGAGCATAGCACAGCTGTTAAGTACTTTTAGCAGAGCCATTGTTCGGTGAAACAAAACAGCCCATTCAGCTTGGCTGGTTTCCAGAGAGCTCCTATAGCAGCCAAATGTTGATCATTGTTTTGACACCACATAGGATAGGACAGCATGGGGTCTGCCTATAGAGAGTGGTGTCGGGTTTCTGTGTGTGTGTGTGTGTGTGCGTGTGTTTGTGTGTACACCAGCGTATGCTATATTGTAGCAGATTATGTGCTCTTTGACACGTCCTTGTAACACACATCCTCGTGTGTGCTTCTACTTGATGGTGAAGTACAAGCACAGTGTCAAACTCAATAACATACAAAGAACTTTTTTTTTCCTTTTTTTTTTTAGCATCTCTGGTGTTTTGTGTTAAGTACAAAAGAAGCAGGGATGTTTTTATGTCCTTCTTTCCCACAAAGAGATCTCTCTGCTGTCTGTAGTGATTGGCATTTCCACGATTGAGTCAGTCAGTCTTTGGCGAAACAGTACAGAGGAGAAAATTAAAGGCACAACATTATCTGTTGTGAGTGTGTCCGATGGCTGCGGCTCCAGCGATTGTGCTTCCCTTCTCTCTTTACCCGTTTAATCTCTTCATTCTGGCATTGCATGCAGCCAGGACAGTTCTGCTTTATTCTAATTGCATACTTTCGATTATAAAAGCTTGTTTTCCTTGATTACTTTGATGTTGAAATGGGACTAGGGGAGCAATTCACATTCGTCCGGAGGTACCCCCCCTCCAACACAGACATCCATGCACACACACTTTTGTGCTAACAGCAGAATTCCTATTTATATATTGGCAGTGGACCTAAATTACTGCAAACATCTCTGTGGACCAGCCAGGCATAACAGATTGGCAGGGTCCTGTATTATATCAGTGCCCCCTACTGTCAGCAAGGAGAACTACACCACTGTTGATCTGCTTGTACGCATGGCATCAGGGGCTGTTACAAACACTGTGGAATGTTTTGCTTTGCTTAGATTCATTGCTGAGGTGCTGGAATATTTGCTAAACGAATCCCCGATGACTCAGATTGTCAGTGAATGTGCAACAAAACAGGAATGAATCCAAATTACCTCCACCACTACGCTCTCTCTTCCGATTTCTTGTTCTCATTATTATAATATATGTTGGCACAGGGACACTGTCAAGTAGGAACTAAAAGCAAAGCAGATAAAACTGGAAAAAAACTACAATGGTAGTTCAACAGTAATGTGTGTGTTAATGCTAAATACTACATGCTATGTTTTACACATGATTACAGTGAGCCTTGGGGCTCGGGTGCTCATGCAGAAGAAAGCCTGATCTGTCATGTATCATTCATGCCTTACATTGATGTTAACCCAGCAGAGTTCTGGGGCAGGTTTGCCACTAAAGGCGTGGGCTGATTCCCCCTGCTGGGATGTGAGCACCTCTCCCCGGAGTCCCATCACACGGTGCTACAACACCAGCAGACATCAAGGTGCTTTGGCACGTTTTATATGCGACTCTCGCTGCTTTCCTCCTCTCCCAAAAAGGAGAAGTCGAGCAACAAAATGCAACCAACCAACAATTAACACTTCACTGAAGGTGGGTCAGGGGTGTTCAAGAGCTGAGAGATTTTTCTTTTTTTTTTTCTAGAATATGTATACTGTTGTTGTGCTCTGTATCTCTGCAAAACCATATTCTGGTGAAGGAAAACAAACAAACAAACAAACATAAGGCAAGCTCTGCAGGCAGTGAGATGTGTTTGCTGGAGACATAAATAGGATCAGATGGAGCCAACACAACAGTGTAAGGAGCGGAATCATGCTGTCAGTACTGTGATTTAGAAGTAACCACTGTTATTTTATACTTTTATATATGCATAAGGTGCATTGCTACCAAATCTCAGGTGCTGAAACTAATAGCTCTCAACCAGAGCCTTGACAAACATGTTTATGTTCCATTCTATCATATTTCCAATATGTAAATGTATTGTACCTCATCTGTTTATTACACTTACTTTTCTATTAAGTGTTAATAGTCTTTTATGGAACCAGCAAGTGCCGACTGTCTCCCATCATGCCGGAGTCTGTGCCAGCTGCACCCTGGGATGTTGAGTTGCTTGTCTTCATTAGCATCCAGTGTTTCTTCAGTGTTTTCATTAGTGAGATCTCTTCCTGTGTTTGTCAACTGCAGTGAAAGGACAGAGACACAACAGAATCTGGGTCACGCCTTAATCGTTTTCATGCTATCTCTGCCACTCTCCGAGGTATTTGTCTTCCATTAGGCGAGGAGAAATTTTCCCACAGTGGGGGTTTCTCAAGCAGCTGGTACAACCCAACCCTGCCAGCCTTGAGAATGAAGCTGCATGTTGTTTTATTTTTATTTTTTCAAGCATTCCTCATTTCCCACCTGCAATATCATACCCACAGCCAAAAAGATGATCCAAATATGGGGGAAGAAAGTCAGATTTGCACAAACAGCATAAAGAAACTATGAGTAGGTCATCAGCTTGTTTTGAAGGCTAATTTTATTAAAGCGCTTCAACCAGAGGGGAGATTCTGTTTTAATCTCATGTGATGTGCTTTCATTGTACCTACAAAGGTCATATTTGCTCTACTGTAAACATGTCACAGCATATCCATGTGTATGCTCTGCATCCACTGAGAGGTCAGGGAGTAAACACGCACACACATCAACACAAACATTATATACACTCTATGTATGCAGAAGATACCGGCTTCTGTATTGGCCCAGTCAGGACTTCATTGTGACTGGAGACCGTGGAGATTGGAGGATTGTGCTCATTGCAACAGTGCTGATGCATTATCATCAACCAGTGTGACCTCTAATTACACCATCAAGAGTAACTTTAAGGAGAAACCATCTTCCTCCATGATTTCGTTGCTTTCTACCGAGACAGAATCGTCTTACCATCAGCAGTTTAATGAGCCTCTCATATTGTTTCTTGCACTTTTCTGCACCTCCATTCCTGGCCATTAACAGAAATGAGGGTAGATACTGTGCTCGGTTTGTAAATTCCAGTGATTAGCGATTGTGTTTTAAGCTCTTCCTTAATTAACCTTGTTCTTTAATTCCTTTCATCGCTAATTTCCAGGAGAGACAATGGAGGCAGCACCAGCCACTCTTGGGACCGAGCCTATGCTGTGTTCTGAAGAGAGATGGAGAGATGATGGATCTCCAAATGTGCACATTAACCACGTCGGGATGAGAGCGATGGAGATGATAACATTCTATAATCTTACTGACTGTGAGTGGGAGTCAGTAATAGTTTCACTGTGTCAAGTCTTAGATTTAATGAGAGTACTACTGTGTTTACCACTAGTGTCACTTATGTGTATTGGCTCAGGCATCTACCAGAGTTAATGTTTCTAGCATTTAGCTTATTTTAATGCGTTGACTGGCTGTTCATATTAAATCATAACTGTGATCATTTATTATACTATTTCATTATATTGCACTAATTAAATGTTGGATGACATAAGTGGGTCTCAGGCCAAAAGCAATGTTTGACCCCACTGTCATTATACATAAAGAGGATTGTTACTTTTGGAATGCATTAATAATAATTGTCTCTATCAAATGTTGCCACAATAGAGCCTCAGACACACTGTAAATATGGTGTGACTGCACTGGTTGTGAGAGTGCTTGATTGTCTGCTGTGGGCTGAGTAGGTGGAAGAGGCACCCTGTGACGAGTCTACGGACGCAAAGACAGACTTTTCATGTTGGCATGACATGTATGCCGCACGTTTAGGGTCAAGGATTTAATATACCACACTGAGATTGCACTTGAATCTCAGTTTGCAGATCTATTGACACACGGGGTTATTGTAGAATGAAGGTCTGGTCTCTGGGCGTTTATCCTGGAAGAAGCATTCGGATCTCATGGATTCGGTGGCATTCCAGCTGGTGAAAATGATCTAAAACTCTCAGGTAATAAAAATGTTTTGAAGTTCAAAACAGAAGTGTTGAGTCCACATCATTAGGGTGGTTGTCTTTGTTTCGAATTCTTAGCGGCCAGTTGTCAATCAGCACATTTTCAAAGGGGAATTCAACCATTTTCATCATCAGAGTTTCATGTTTTCAGTGCTCAGGGCAGCTCAGCCATGTTTTCTCCAAGTATAATAAAAATTATAATAGAAAAATCCTCCCTGACATTTCCGGCTGGATTAATGGAAAGTTAAAGACTATTTAAGTTTACAGCCGAGCAGAGAAACAGCAAGATCGATATTTCTGAAATATCCAATTTTCTCCTACAAAGCATGAAGGCATTAAAATAATATTGTAAGTCATTGTGTTTGAATCAAACTGGCAGTTGTTTATTTAGAAAAACAACGGACCCATGAGGTTGTTTCTATAAGTCTGTTCTTTTGATTTCTTTTAAATAATTACTCTCACTTTTCTCAGGTAACATCAACTGGGTCTATTGATTTTTGCTGAAGGAGTATCATTATCTCTGCTCCCTTAATATAAACCAAAGAGTTATGTCTGATTCCAAAAAAACATTTGCTTTTACTGCAGCAGCTGGATGAATGGAAGTAAAATGGGGTGGGAGTGGTCAACTAAATACCAAGACAAAGTCTAGTTTCTGTCGGCTCACAAGAGCATCTCTCTGTGCTTAATGATTCTGGACTGAGGAGCTGGAGGCAGAGCATCAGAATCGGGTCAGTCTGTTTACTGATCAGCCCTGAGACCCCGTAAAGGCCCTGAGCTAACAGTGCAGTGCTTTCAGAGCACATATACAGTCAGTACCCACAGCCCCAGGCCAAACACTGCACAGGCGTTTCTACAGGCAACAACCTTCAGTCAGAAACACTGAAATCCAAAAGCTGCAACATGTGTGTTACGATGAGCAATGCTCATTATACTGCCAGTGTGTGCAAGTGCTTCATCCATCCATCATCCATCTATCTATCTATCTGTCTATCTCCATCCATCATCCATCCATCCACATATAATTATACAACATCATAATGTGAACATAAGGAAAACTTTGAGCAGCAACTGAATATTTGACGATTACGTTTGATACATACATGTTTGATGTTTGATGTGTTTGAGGTTTTTCCCTAAAAAGAAAAGAAAAAAAAAAGCTTTGTGCACATGGCTAACTTTCATTGGCAGCAGCATCTGGAGGAAAACAGAAAGACTGATGTTGATGACTGATGATGTTGCGTGCGCACTTTCGTAGATGAATGACAGTCACGGAACACCAGGTGAACAAGTGACAACTTACAAAACATTATATTTTTATTAACTTCTGATATGGACAAGGTTCAAACTGGGGTGTCAAACCACCACAGCATTTTCATCTGATGGGTCTAAGTACCGACTGAATATCTGATTGTATAAGCTGATTGAAAGCATGATTAACATGTGATCACAATCACTGAATATTAATAACAGATTTGTGTTAATTGTATTAACAACAATGTTTGCACTATTAGGTTAGAGTGTGTTATCAACACATAAGCATCCTAAAACTAATCCACTAAGCTTCATTCACATTGAATAAATGTCCATTAAGAATGTCAAGTATTTACATGAAAAAATGTTTTTATCACATCTAAATATTCAAATACAAACTAATCTTAAATGAAGCAAGTAATAAATGTATTTAATATTTTCCTAACTGATCTCCCCTCACTGACGTGTCTGATCTGTCCAAATAGCTCTATAGTATTCTTCTTTTAATAAACAAATATGTACATTTGTTTTGCTTATATGTGTGTTGTTTTATCATTGATTTTGGTCTGTAAAAGCTTCACTGATGTCCACCATCTGGAGCACTAATACATAAATGATTACAGCTAAAAACCAATAACCATTTCAGACTTGTTATTGGAAAAATGATGTAAGACAGAATGAGTCATTTGTGAACTGCAATCATTTTGTGCAGAATGGGTTTACCCAAGAACGGATTTGGCAATGATTATTAGCTATTTGCAGAAAACTAATTAAGCCCGAGAAGTAGAGAAATTGAAGATGCAGACTGGACATTTTGTTCGATGCAGAGATGAATTCATTCTCCTGCAACCTCCTGTAGATAAAACAGCTTACATATGGCTATTAGGGTTAAAGATATGGAGGTATATGTGTGTGTGTGTGTGTGTGTGTGTGTGTGTGTGTGTGTGTGTGTGTGTGTGTGTGTGTGTGTGCCCGTGTGTTTCTGCTGCTGATTATTCATATTAGAATCATGTTGTGTTTTAGGCGCCATAACAGCAGTGTCATCTGCCAATGTTATTTCACGCTCGGTTGGGTGTGAATCAATTTCATTCCTGGGAACAATTACTGAAGATTGCAGACTTTTTTTTTCCCCCCTCTCTGTCATTCCAGTCCCAACATTTGAATCAATCCATTGCGCACTGCTCAGCAAACACACATCAACCAGACTCTGAACACGTCAGCTCTTCTCTGCTTGTCGTCACGTGACATTTATGACAGATGTTCCCAAAAAAGCAGTTGATTTAAAAACAGGGGGAAAAATCCTCCTCTTTTGTCTCCTCAATCCTCCGGGGTGGATAAATACCTCACCTGACCTCGACGAACTCTCTCTTCTGGCGTTTATGTTGCCGGGGCAGGGTAGTCAAACAGCACAGGGGATGGATGGGAGATAAAACCTCACACATTCTCACATAAAGAACGTCTGCTCTATCAGTGACGGATGGAATGGTGGAAGCTGAGCCGGGCAACCACTGACAGCTTCTCCTGGCCTCAGAATTGGAATGAGGCAGGCTTTACAGAGAGCCATGCTTCAACGGTTAAAGAGGCTGACCAGCTGGAGCTTCTGCACCTTTCGCCAGTGTGGTTGTGTCATTCAAGCCCCGTTACCTCTAAATGGAGGAGAGGGTCCATCCATGGATCACTAAACAACACAGACAGAGAGCCTCTGTCCAATTAGAACTGACCGCGATGTATCTTTCAGGAAGAAGTGGACGGGTTTACGCCCAAAGGGGAGGAGAGGACGTAACTCAACAGGCAACACTTTGAGCTGCATAATAAGATTGAAACAAATCAAAAGTTTTCAAAAGTCATTAGCCACTATTTTGAGAAAGCCTGAATGGAACCCAGAGTCTCAGTTCTCAGCTACTCAGCTTGTGCTCATGGTTTGTTTTTGCAGACCTTCTCATCAGGATTGGGACCACCTGTTTTAGCGAGGGGGGAGGGTCTCATCCACACCAAGCCTCAATTACTGTGTTGCCATCAGACCAAAGATCTGCACCGAGGCCCCAGGAGGAACACTTTCTGCTCGTTTTAAATCAAACTGTTGGGTGTAAAAGCAAGATCTCAGGAGTGTTGCTTGAGCTCAGCAAAATTCACATCATTCCTTAATGCCAGAATACCTTTTCAAAGCCCCCCACAAGACAGCTGGACAAACACAGACCTCCATTACCTGCAGGCAGACAGGTGGATCAGACCTGTGCAAAGACCCCTGCATGACCTTTACTGGTAGTTTATTATTCTTATTCTTATTCTTATTCTTA
Source organism: Lagocephalus sceleratus (assembly GCA_911728415.1). Classification (NCBI taxonomy): domain Eukaryota; kingdom Metazoa; phylum Chordata; class Actinopteri; order Tetraodontiformes; family Tetraodontidae; genus Lagocephalus; species Lagocephalus sceleratus. The sequence continues at coordinate 14,362,127 of CAJVRN010000017.1, read as the reverse complement.
TTCTTATTCTTATTCTTATTCTTATTCTTATTCTTATTATTATTATTAGGGGCCGAGCACCAAAGTGGTGCGAGGGCCTATTGTTTTTCTAATGTTTTTATTATTATTATTATTATTATTATTATTATTATTATTATTATTATTATTATTATTCAGTAAACCTTTCTAATCGGTCAAATGGTGTTAGACTACACAAATGAGGTATGAGAGTAATCAGTATTTATTTTAGCACAATTTGTTGTTTTCAGCATGCAATTATTCATATTATTTCATATTTAATGTAATATATGCCCTTATTTCATATTTAATTTAATAGTTACACTGGGCAATAATGATAACAAAGATAATATCAATGATAATAATACTGAGGATTGAGTTGTTTCTGAGGGAAGCACAGAGCATTTAAAGCACAGAAGCAACAGAAGGACAAGAATCAATAGAGATTCTCTTTTGTAAAACAGGAGCTGTGCAATGTGGCGTATTGTACGCTACATCAACCTCCCACCCACACTTTGCAGATCTGAACAGACACTGCGCTTGTTTTTTTGTGGCGTCGCCACGGCAATATTTCTATTTATCCTGTGAGACATCTATACAAATAGATGAAGTGCAACAACATGACATTTTCTGTACTTCAATTACTTTGCGGGGCTGGGCCACGTGGGTTAAAAGCCAACAAACCATAACTTTCCCTGACATTTTCTCCCCCCACAGTGACCGTTGATGGATTCTCCCTGACAAAGCATTCATTATCGCCGAGAACAGAGAGTGCACTAAAATCTCTTCTCTTTTCTTCTCCCCACTATGCTCTGCCTCCCTGTCCACATTGAGATGAACTCGGCTGCAGAAAGCAGAGAGACTCCGAGCTCACCGTCAGGAGGGAGAAGCACTGAGTGGCTCCGGGATGCTCGCGAGTGTATCCTGACTGCACAGCCAGCGTTGTAGAGCAGTGGGCAAAGAGGCAGATCACACAGCAACAACTGCTCTGTGCCAGCACAGATTTGATTCAGCTACCATCAGCCGCCTTGGAAATTAGATACGATGGCGTTGCTTTGAAAATGAGTCCTTTGTATTATTTATCTTAAAGCTCCGTGGCCTGAGAGGTTTCAGGTTTGGCAATAAAAATAAATAAAAGTGTATTAACAAAAGGGCCAATTTACATCTGAGCCCCAGGGTCTCCGTCACATCTCTTTCACATATAGATACTAATGTATACACCCACGCTTACCTCATCCACCCACAGGCAGGGGACTGATTGTCTGATAGTATTAGCATTCCTGTCCTGCCCTGATAGAAGCAGCACAAGAATCAGACTCACTTCTAAGGGTTCACATCACAGACAGAACGACATCCATTCACTGTGGACGGGCCAATAAATAAAGCGGTAACCCCGTGGCAGTAACAAGCCTATAAAGTATAGCTATGTTTTACAAGTGAATGAGATGGACAGCCAAGGAGGACGGTTACCTTGTGAGAGTCGAGCACTCTGTACTTTACAAGGCTGCGAGGAGCGTGTGAATCTCTCCGCCGCGGATTGACTCGCTTCATCATAATATGAAAATCACATGTGTCACTGCATGAGTTATCATGTTTACACTGTATGCGCGATATATGGCAGCGCTCAGGCACACACAAAGACCTCTAAATCAATCAGGTAGGGGTTTTTTTTTTTTTGCTTTTTTTTCTGCTTCTAGTAGTACTGAAAAACTACAGTGAAGCACAAACGACATTAAAAGAGTGAGATGATGGCTGATGGTCACACAGCACCGACAGGAGGTGTAATATTTTCCTGATGGATTTAGGCTCTTTTTAGGCAACATCACTGTCATAGCCTGATCTGAAACACAGGGGAGCCCTGGATGTGTTCAGTCTTTCAATCACGTACGCCATAACACAGCTTATTGCCACATGGACGCAAATAGTCCGGAAATGAGTAAAGCAGAAGTGCCAGCAGGCTCCACTCTGGCTGTCACGGCACCTGCGGGCGTGCTGACGAACACACTGCTGAACAGAACCACTCCATCATGTGGACATTAAGCATTCAAAATAGACCCGGTGGACACGGGCCTTCACACAGTGTGTTATTTTACCAGGAGGACCAGAGCCAGCCAATCAGCTCGCGCCACTCAGTAGCCTCAATTACAGGCACGTCTGCGCAGCCAAAAACACCGGCCTCACCGTGTCAGCATTAGCCAGCCTTCTGAGACTGCAATCATCGGTGCGCTACACAAATATAAACACATTAGCTTTAATAAGATTGCGGCTGGCGCTTTGACTCCATCAGATCTAGTACATATTAGGGTGGATGTAATCCAGCTGGTTGCTATGGTAGTGTTGCCTCTACAGCAGAAGGAGGGGGGGGGGCTGGGTGAAAGTGTGCTGCAGGGAGATGTGTTCAAGTGCAGACGAGGATGAAGAGGAGAGAGTCTGGTCTCCGCTTGATCGTGCTGCGGTTAACAGCAGTGTGCATGCAGACGTCGGTTTGTTTCATTTCTTTAAGGTGTTTGTGAAACCGCGCATACAGTTGTACGTATGGCGAGGGGGGGGGTCAGTGTTTGCATAAATGCATGACCGCAGACATGTTTGTCAGTGCGACCATGCGTCACACCCAACATATGCTCCCCAGCAGCTCTTCCCTTCAGAGGGAGGCTGAGCTGTGACACGCAGCAGGACTCTCTGACATGATCCAGGGGAACAACACGGAGCACAGTCCCCGGGGGCCGCGGGACCTTCCGAGAGTTCGAGATGTGTTTGTGTCATCGCTGACTGTGAACGGTGAGCTGCAGTGCGGCGCACGAGTCAACATACGGGGCCGTAAATGGTGAGGAGCACTTTAGCTGAACCTAGAAACACTGTACATATGCATGGTTTAATATCCATTTATGTGTACATCACACACACACACACACATATATACATACATGAAAGGGTGGGAAACATCAGTGGGAAACTGAAGTGACATTAACACATTTCTACTTTTACATGAATGACATTCTGCTTTATCTCTTTTCCTCAACCAACGTGGTGATTGAATGTAGGTGGCTCCACGTGAATTTCCACTTATTAATCCGCTCTCGCACATTTTCAGCAGCTCTTTTTCTGGCGGCGCCCCTGAACCGTCCTGTCTCCAGCATTTGTCATTGCTGATATTGCATGAAACTAGGCTAAAGGTCCAGATCAAAGCAGATGGCATTTCTCCATCCCCCGTTACAAATACACCCATAAATGTCTTAGCTCCTGCCTCCTCGGGCTGGTGTGTCCACAGCTATTGTCTTTCCTGTCCATTTGGACCACAGGGCGATACAGAATGAGCTCCCAGAATGCATTATCATGCCTTCTCCGTGGTCGCAGCACTGATTTTTTTTACATTTTTAAACATAATAACTTTACAAAAGCCTCTAGTGTCACATGATGAAGGATAACAGTGAGGAGTGAATCTTCAACGTTTGCTATCGTATTTATGACACAGAGTGGCTTTGTGCTACAGTATTCCGATATTTTATTACTGCAGTGACTATAAACATTAAAGCTCGCTGAGAAACAAAAGGATCCTGTACTTGTGCAGTACTAAATCACACTTGTGCTTCTATGTCATCTTTTTCATCTTTGATGGACAATTGGGAAAAACATCTGTAGTGGCTGTGCTTTTACAGAGCCTGCATCGTTTCAGTCAGGTATTTCATAAACACCAGGGAAACGCATTTTTGAGTGAAGCTCTGGGTCTTTAAAATGTCGGGCTGAGGTTTTTATGAGGGCCAATGTTGTAAATATTTTTTTTTTTTTGAACTGTGTGTCTTGTCCTAACATTGAGACTACGCAGCACAGGCCCTCAGAACAAAGACGGCTGCTCACCAAGCTGCCTTTTATTCATTCAGTTTTGCACGGCGCCAACAAGTTTTACAAAAACCTGCTTTGAAGAATGGGAATAAATTGCAAACACTATGCAAAACAGGCTCCGCCGTCTGTCAAATATATAAAGAATCTACTTTTACATGCAGATTTGTGTTCTTCTGGATGGGACCTTGACCTGCCAGGAAGGGAAAAGAAGAGCACGACCAGAGCCCTTCGACTGCCAGCAGGCTACTGGTTGACATATTCTCGGTAAACTCTCAAAAACATGCTCAGTGGGTCTGCGGTCCTCCTTTGGGACGAGTGATCACAGAACAGAACAGATGTGAGCATATGTCATGAAAGAGTCCAGAGGTTCCGCCTTCCACATCTGCCTGAGCTCTGGCTAAACTCCTGCCATTTCTACTCTGTCAGAGGAGCTATTACAATTAGTTTTACGTATCCATTGATTTCCTCCGCTCTCTTGATGTGTGTGTGTGTGTATTTCGGTTTTTAGCAGCAGAGTGTTTTAGTTGTGTGATAATACATTTCATGGCTGCACACAATGTGACTGTAACAGTGGAAAAAAGGAACCCACCGACCCTGAAGTTATCATGTTAACCATAGATCAGTATCGAGGCCCCAGGTGTGTGCTCAACTGTCGACATTCTTCTGCACTTATTACCCTTAGTTGTGTGTCTAGTTATTCCACTGTTTAGATAATGCAGCTCAGTGTGTATGCAAAATGTCACGTCAGTGCCGGACGCCAACATTTTACTGCTCCCATCATGTTTAAAATATGCAGGCATGCCGTCTTTCACACAGAAAGGAATGGCCTTGTTTCAGAGTGTGCGTCACAGAACCTTTTCACTCTGCACTGAGCAGCTCCATGTGTAGATCAAAAGTGTTTGTGTAATTATGGCTGCAGGTTTAACTGCATTCTTTATACTGTAATGTCGCATTAAACAGCCGTTCCAGCTCTTTTGTCCATGTAGGAGAGACAGTGCAAAGACTGCAGCATCTACTAAACCAGAGCGGGGAGAAGCTTTAAATGTCAGCCTCAGCAGTTCTTTGGCCAACGGACACAATGTATGACGTGCAAGGGTTCTGCTGCTTTAATGCGCAAACATGCTCTGGCTTCAGTCTGCACTCCATTCTCTGTCTCTCCACCAACTTGGAAAGCAGCACCCAGAGCTGAGTGCAGCTACATGCTCTAATCCTGTAATTACTGGCCCATCAGTGCCTAGTAAAAACCATAATTGGAACCACCTGTCTATTTGTTTTCTCTTTTCCTCTCCCAAACTGCTCCGTGGCCAATATGACATTTGCAAATGCAACTCCAACAGAGGATTTTTTTTTTTTAAAACAAATGTTGACAATTTGGTTCAAATCACATTTGTCTGGTACCATGAGCCTCAGAAAGGAAAAGGTGTTGTTAGTAACCATCCAATAATTACATGTATGAAGGAAGAACGCTTTTTCCAGTGGGAAATGGTGCACTCTATTATACAGGAATGAGAGTACAAGTATATAAACAGAAACAGTGTCTTACTGAAGGACACTTGGACAATGCTCTTCAAACACCTCACCTGCTACTTAGTCTTGTTTTCAATGGTGGTTTTAAAAGCAAGTGATTTTAGTTAGCAGAGGATGGTTTCGATCCATCGACCTCTGGGTTATGGGCCCAGCACGCTTCCGCTGCGCCACTCTGCTGTTGTGAAGCTGACAGAATGAGACCTGTCTGGAAATAAAATACATGAAAGGGCTTTTTAGAATTTTTTACCTCTACTTTGGAGAGTAGATAGATCACAACATGGATCTCACATAATCAGGCTTTATGTTGCCATAAGAATGGAACACATACATTGCATATAAAACACAGATGGGGCTGTTCGTTGCTCTCTCTCTCTCTCTTCTCTGATGTTTTTACCCTGGTGTGTCACCTGCTGCAGAGCATTTGAGCGCTTGCCTGAGTGTCTGAACTGTCTAGCGTTCGTTTACAGCTTCATCAAACCCAGAAATGAAGCCACACTTGACCAATACGCACAGACCCAAACTCATTTTATCGTGCGAACAAGATTGCTGTGGTTGGCTATCGTCATTAGTTAATATTACCAATCAAACAAATGAACAAATTAGTTATTTGTTCCATCCTTTTCAGGGTTTTTGTTTGAGAAACATCTGACTGCAGAATGCAGATCACGTCAAATTAATTATTTTCTAGCATTTTGAGTAAGATATACTTTGCTGTTTATTTAAATTATATATGAGATGCTCATAATGACTGCATGAAGCATGTAATTTGTCACGGGTTTGGACCTTAATGTGCTGATTATGTGTTACAAAACAGGAAGAATGGATTGAAATGATTAAATCTTGCGGGTTCATTATTAAATATTCATCATCTAGTAACTTATAATAATGAATAATTGTAAAAGACAGTGAAATAATCCACAAAGAGACAGTATTTAGGATTTATAAAAACAAAGCTGTTTGTATGTGCTGACTCGGGGTCTGGTTTAGCACCAGAACCACAGCCTGACCCACTGTCGTCCACAATTGTGAATATAATTCAAAACATACACATTCGAGACATTTTCATAGTCATTTCCTGGGAATAGGTATGTGTTTACTGTTCCCCACAGCTATGCTAACCTTCATTTTCCTTTTATTTTCCCAGTGAAGGTCATTGTTTGCTTTCCTCCCTCTGTATATATATTACATTTCACAGTCTATTGCTTCATTCTCATCTAATGACTCGCTGGCTCCTCTGTCTGATTTGCCAGAAATGAAAGCAGACATGACAGACTAAAATTACTTCAATTCTAGTCTGGAGTGGAGCTACATACCCTCAGTGACAAACACATGGCGGATAAATAACAAATAGAGAACGAGGCGGAACTATCAAGAAATACAATCATGATGCAATAACGCCGCACAACAGCAGAAAAGACATGAGTAAAGTTGTTTATGGAACCCAAATGGAAGCAGTTATTATCTTATTTTCAAAATGTGCTTTTGTAAAATTGCACCCTCAACTGCTTTTTCCTCAATGTACGATCGCTAAAATGTGCCTGTATATAGGGTAATCTTCTGCAGATGACGCTCGAACACGTGCATTTTTTTTTTTTTTTTTTTCCCCAGCCTCAAAGTCAAATCATGGCCTTTGACGACACAAAACTCTTCAAGAGAAGAGCAGGCTTTTATTTTCTTGGCAAATTAAGTTCCACTCTTGATCTTATTTATTTGCCCTTTGGATAGTTTCACATTTGAAAGCTCCCTCACAGATGAAATCCTAGTTTAATGCTCTATAAAACATTAAGGGGAGATTATGATGTTACTTTATTGCAAATTTAATAATAACATCACACTGCAGAGTGTGCAGTCTTTTATAAAACAGCGTTTAATATCGCACCTTTAACCAGCCTCGCCTCAGGGCTCATAGTTGAAATGCTACAAATGCTGGAGCAACACAAGGTAATTGAATAGGTTCCTGGCTGCCAATCCCCACGGGAAAACACCAGACAGCGAAAAAGAGAGGGAAGAGCCAGTGCTCTGCCTTCTCCATTGGCTCCACTGCAGCTACCACTGATAGCAATGATGTTTTCTTACATGTATCACTTTCCTGTATGGCGGCAGATGTTCTGCATCCTCCAGCGGCGCTCCTTTCCGGGGGGAAATCAAGGAAAACTAGGCACTATAAAATTAAACCACTGACACTCCACTGGCCCTGAAACCAAATAGGACCCGGCAGCGTCCGCAAGCTGGAGCGAATCCATCATTTCTCATTTTTAGAGGGTTCCATCTGTGCTAACTTTCATTAGCAGTGGCTGTATCTGCTGTAGAGCACTTTAGAATAGATAAACACCATGGCATGTTCTCCAGGGACCGCTGTCTGAGAGGTGGGCAGGGGGAGGAGGGGGAGGGGGGGGGGGTCTGAGAGTGTAATTTGAGATTAAGAAGCAAATACTGGCTGATTTCATCACCCTACAATGAATCACGACTATTAGTAAAGGCCGCTTTTTCATAACTACTGTAGATTCTTGATTGGGTTTTCATAATAAGAGCTGAATTGTTGCTCTACAAACATGATCTAAACTGTCTCAGGTTACATTCTGAAGGGATATAAAGCACTCTTCATAAGGGTAAAAATGTCAAAGATAATTATATTAAGAAGAAGAAGAAGAATGCTTTTCCTATCTGTCTGGGAAGGCTCCTATAAATATTTGTACTGCTTGTTATTCCCCTCTTCATTTTGCCACATCTGTGTGTGTTTTATGTGTAATGTATGACTCCACCAGTAGCCAGTGACACCCATTTGAACCTGGATGAAGGGATTAAACCAGGACAGTAGCATTGGTCCAAGTGTTGGTGCAGGTAGACTGGTGGAACAAAGCCTTTTTAATTACCCTTTTAATTGCCCCTTTAACACTCCAAATTAGCATTTTAATGATGGCTATGTAATTAGGGTGGGAGAGGCTATGAGAGCTGCCGGCTGCTAATAATGCCTCCCCAACTCAAAGATCACAGCAACAGGAGACAGAAGCGGCTGCACCTGATCACTAACACACAGTCCAGCTCTCGGCAACAATCGGAAGATGGTCCACACACACACACACACACACACACACACGCACGCATGCACACGCATGCACACACAAGCACGCGCAAACATAAGAGGGCTTTTAAGACTCACAACCTTACACACAAATCAGCAAAAAGCGAGTGTGCCCTCGTGCCTGTATCACCATTACAGCGACCTTGAAAATCCATTCAGGACTGAATTATGACCCACAGACTTCAGTTTAGAGCTGGTGCCTTTATTGTTGAGTAAATGCTTGTTCCACAATGGAGAGATGCATACGCGTGCTGCTGGCGCACTCGGCAAAGACACAATATGTGAGGGCTGCCCTGTTCACAGCATCCTCTTGATAATGGGCTAAAGACACGCGGGCACGATTTGGTGAACGCCTTTCCGGATAACCGGCAGGATGTCTCCCGGACTCTCCATTGCACGTGCTGAAGGAATGCCCCCTTGTCCAGTTCCTCACAAGTCGCATCACAGAGGTTGTCGTGACAAACATGACAGAGTTAAGTTTCCTGGGTGGGGGATGGGAAGCACCATTATAATGCAGTCACCTTGTCGGGCATGTATGTGTGTGTGTGTGTGTGTGGGGGGGGTCATTGGATCTCCATGTTCCTATGTTCTGTAGATGAACCGGAGAATGTTCTCTACAGGGAGCTGAGCATGTGTAGACACCTGGATGATTACAGGCTGCAGGGCCGGCCAGATCTCAGTCCTTTTCCTGCTGGAGCAGGTTTGTAACGTCTCACTAAGCAGCTGCTCCGACTGTTTTAAGGTAGTCCGGCTGAAGCTTTGAACCTCTGGCAGGCTCCGGAATGGAGAACAGCGCCGTAACAATGTGACTTACACAATCACCTGGATAATCGCTGTGTTTGATAGCTCAGAATAACTCTGAGCCAATCAAAAAAAAAAAAAAAAAAAACTTCGACGAGGCTTTTGTCCACTTTCCTCAAGTAATGATCCCGCAAACCACCACCAGGGGAGAGTCGGGACAGAGATGCCTTTCTTTGAGGGAGCTCACCTGCATCTTTCAGCCATGACAGGGTGGTCATTTTCCCTTCCAGTTGTTTATTCTGAGCCTGAAGACGGATCAGACCTGACAGACGGCCTTTATTTCTGGCCAACCTGCACTTAGGTGATGCAGCAGCTGTCCTCCAGGCCACACACGTGCTTCTGGTTAGCACCTGATTATTTAGCCAGCCCAGATAAGTATCAAAACAGGGCTGCCATCAAGAACAGAGGCCTCTCTTTGTGCAGTATTGCTTTTGGGACAAACAGACGGGGGTTTGTCAGTAAGCTCTGAATGGCTGTTGTAATTATTTTTCCAAGGGATGAGGTCACATTCCTCATATCCCAATCATGAAGGGAGGAAATCTCAATATTAACAGGCTGCACACAAACAAATAAACTTATGAGAAGGCAAATCTCTGTGAGTTTCTCCAGGAAAAAAGTAAACAAAGCAACATAATCTGAACATTCTTCTATTGAGAGTTTTAACTCAAAACAGCATTTTCTCTATTCCACACAGCTGGGAAATGACATATATATATATATATTATATTTGTTTTGTTTTGATAGATCTTTCAGTTCTGAAAAAACCTCTCTGCTAATTTTGAAACACATCTTTCCAGAAAGTTAAAGGTTTCGCAGCTGCTTCGGCCAGCGGTACCGCCGGCCAGATGTTGACATCAGCAAGTCGCGGACACATTTTTGAGCTTCGCAGCGCGGATATGAATGTAGACGTCGACAGTTCTCCAGACAAAATATCCATCAAATTGGAATCAGGCACAACGCTGTAAGAAATGTGCCGCGTTGAACAATAATTCCCAGCGCACCCCCCCCCCCCCCCGAGTGCTGCAGTCGTTCCTCCTCCTAACTCAAGCAGCAGCCGCAAGTTTGGGTCCAAGATTCAGCTGAGCGAGAAGCTGCTGGGTAAAAAAGCCTGAAATTTCAGGATGATACGGATGGTGTACTGGTTTTCTTGAGATCCTTCGCACTGGTCAAAACTCACACCGCGCACACATTTTGCTTTTGCATCTCGACTTTAACTTTAACTCTTTGCCTCCCTGTGAACTCTCGCCCTCACGGCCCTCAAATCCTCTCCGGGGGTCGGCACCAACACTCTCTTCATGAACTGCTGCCACGAGTGTACGTCAGGTTAGACTTTACATGAATACATTACCCAGAATCCATAGAGTGTGTTGATGAAACAATGGGGAAAGAAACCTTTGTCTCTGGGCAGAAACTGACAACGATTAAAAAAAAAAAAAAAAAACATCGGAGAGACGGGATTAGACTGCTGTTTTCCTTTATCTTCCATTTCTTTGTGAGTTCAGTGAGTTTGGTTTGTTCCGCGTGGGCTTATTTGAATAATAACTCCCCCAGGTTATCTAATGATAACCACAGTAGTATCCCTGAGTGTGCGCAGATGACAGGCTCATCTGAGGCTGCGCTGACCAAGCCGCGGTTACCATCGCACTTTCCTTTTCTTATCAAATTTGATATTTTGCAGAGCCCACTCCTCCACCTGCACAATAGGAAGAGCCGATTGTGCAGAAGGTCACCCCGACACCTGAGCTGAATGACTGACATTTACAATTCAGTTTGCTGTTTTCCAGCGTTCGCTTTGAGCAGCGTTACACTCTTCTGCGTGCCGGGATGCACGTGTGCGCACGCTCCACTCTGATCGCTTCCTCTCTGAAAGTACAACCTGGAAGAGTGTTTAACTTTAGATGCCAAACCATTTGACGAAGGAGCGCTGTGAATTTCTGCAACAGTCGTTGGCTCCCCGCTCGTGTGAGTGTATCACCGTCCCCCGAGAATTCATATTTTCAGCATTTATATAAGCTACTTTCTCTTCCTGTTATGAGAAGCTGATATTTCTTCTAACCTTGTTGCAAAAGGACATGTCTCTTTGTGCTCCCATCCAGGATAATCAAGTCATCCTGGTCCACATGCCTCCCCATATCTCTCCTCCAGCGCCCTGACCTTTATCTTCAGCTAAATCTTATTTGCCTTCAGGACTTTATGGGGTTTCCACTCGTTCATAATGTATTTGCAGTGTCCTACAGACTTTTCATTGCTATGACATTTGACAAAAAAACTTAATGGTAAGATATTTCAGTCCATGTATTCATTTGTGGTCGACTTTGAGTGAATCCGTTTGGAAGCGGCGGGTGGATGGATGTGAGCGGCTTTGCTCCAGGGACATTTTCCCTGTACTTCAAGGAGATTACTTTTTTTTTGGATGTGTGCTCCATTAAGCAGCTCCTCTATTCATAGAAAAAAGAAAAAGAAAAAGAAAACAACTCCCCTTGTACAAAAAAAGTTAAAAAAAGAGGAACAAACCAAAAAGCCAAAACTTTATCTGCTCTTGTTTACTGTCAAATAAGAGAAGATCAGAAAAAGATGAATGAATCAGCAGAATTTCATATTTCACCACAACTGACCCAAAAAGACTTTCCTCCTGAATGAAACACAGAAAACAAACAAAAAAAATACCCAAAGAAATGGTACACTTGCATGTAATCATGTATGTGTACAGTGTAAATGTTGTGTACTATAAAGCATAAATGCAGCATAAACATCATCAGTGGTGGTTTGGGCTAGATGAGCTGATTAATAGAACTGAATACACATATTCCATTAAATATTAAGGTGAAGAGCTGATTCTGTGACTTCTGTGAGAGACTTGAATATGAAATGGTTTCAAGTATCAGCATATTCCTGGACTCAGCAGGCAATTAAGGCGATTATTAAATGAGTCACATAGAAGAAATGATTTGTGTTTATTAAAATGTTTGTGCGGGGCCTTTTCAGAGAGAACTCTTTTTTTTTTTTTTTTTTACTTTTTTAGAATTTTTTAGAATACTTTTTTTTTTTTTAATCAAACAGAATAAAAGACAAGCCCTCAGTTGTGTAAAGACTGGGAGCTGCGTTTGTGCAGCGCAGCGTTGTGAATAGAATGGTCTGTGAAGCCTGTAGTGGTGGTGATGGAGGGGGGGTGAAATCAGTGACATTCTTCAAGGCCAGTGTAAGATTAAAAACCCGGGCTGTCACGCCTCAGATCATATATTCACAGAAGATGAAGAACACATCTTTGAAAAGACACTGGATCAGAATTGAGAACACTGCTTGTAAGTATTTGTGGCAGCCCCATTACACAATCATATAAATGCTCCATTACTGAATGAACAGATTGCATTACACAGTTTGGATCTCTCTCTCTCTCTCTTTCTCTCTCTCTCTCTTTTTTAAGTTGCTCTTCTCTCTGTTTGTCTTTCCTTTGTTCAAGTTGGCTCTCTGATTCTAATTTTGCGGGAAATGTCAAAGATCCCAGACTCTTCTTATTCACAGTCATACAAAAATCCCATTGTTGCAGCGCTGAAGAACTGGGCTTAAAGACCAGTGATAGAGAAGAATAACAGCCTCCGGCATAATGTGCAACCAAGAGCATTTATGCAGAAATGAAAAATGTCAATAGTTCTTCCTTCCATAATATTGCCTATTCCACTGGCATATAACACTGGCCTGTGACTCGTGGCCATAAACGCCGTGCACACACTACAGTACACTGAATGATGATGAATCTCACTTTCATCTGGGTTTGCTTCACTTGCTGTGGCTTTGGGTCCTTTAATAGCCATGGTACATGTGGATGGTTTGCTATTCTGCATGTCCTTCAAATGCAATTTTCCATAATGGTTTCATCCCACTAGATCTGACACACACAGACACGCGCGCGCACACACGCACACAGACTATAAAGTGCAGTACACAAACCCTGCCTGGTCCATTTGTGTGTTTGTGCATTTGGTTTACATTCATTGATCAAAACCAGCTCAGATCACAGCAGAGGAGGGTAGAAGACGGCACAAAGCGAAGTCGCTGAAAAAAGTATTAATAAAATTATCAAGTGTCTCAGGTTGCTTTTAATTCAATTGTCTCTCCTCACGTCGACTGGCTGTGTCAATCAATGTGCCTCCCTTGTCTTTAAAGCAACAAAGAAGTTATCCATTTTGGCACCATTAAAACATCAATGTCTCATTCCTGTTAAATGGCAGAGGAAAGATAATTGGCATGTGTGTGAGCATATTAATTAACTGATAATGAAACGATAAGGCTCCCTCTCTATCTGCAGATGTGAGCCCACTAATCAATTGGCAGTGGAATGGGGTAAAAATGTACTTCTTTTATCCCACTACTGAAATTAAAAACCGATTTAGTAGCACATTTTCCAACAAAGTGCTTTTCATTTATCTTCTCCTGCACATTATTCAATCACATTTTCCATTTGTATAATAGTAATATTTTCATGTAATTTCATACTGCATCTGAGATGGTTATTTTTGATATGGCTTTGTGAAATGGCTATTCCATTCCAGCTCCATTCACTGCCTGGTAATAAACTTACAACCTATATTTCAGATTAAATGTCTTCAGCAAATGGAGTCAGCCTCAGCCATCATGGAGGCCGAGGAAAGATCACTTCTGCTCCCTGGTGGCGGGAGCTGGTACTGCACCACCCATCCTGCCCTCTGGTGGCGAAGGCTGGAGAATCTTCGCTGCCTCAAATCTTGGCAGGTGCTTCATTTATTCAGCAGAAAGGTTTTCGAAACGGACACCAGGAAGAGCCCTGTGATGTAAAGAGCACACCACTGAGCCGCGGAGCTGCGAGGTATCTGCCGCTGCAATGCAAACGGACTATCTCTTAAAGCCTCTCGCTCTCGCCTGCAGCTAAATTGGAAGCATTTAAAAGAGAACGCTGCAACTATCAGCCCTTACCAGAGGTGTGTAAGCACTTCAGTGAAGGAGGAGATGAGAAGGTACATAAACCAAACAAAGGCGGGGAGCGAGTGCTGCAGGCGGCCACAAAGACGTAAATCAGCGTTACAATGCAGAGCGCAGGCCTTTATCCACAGTGACCACAGAGGTGTTTTATAAATGGTATATTCATTTATTTATTTATTTCAAACTGTGTGTGTGTGTGCGAGAGAGAGAGAGAGAGACCAAGGGGTTGACGGACAGTAGTGCAGAGTCGCCTCCTGCTGCTGACAGGCCCTCCTTCACCCCAGACAGGCCAATCTGTACACAGAGTGACACAGACACACAGAGCCCATCTCAGTCAGCACACAGTCCATTTGTCATGTCAGATCGCCTCAGTGAGACAACCAGTCAAGTTATAGAGGTGATTGTATCAAAGTGACCCCAATGCAATGGTCATAAATTGCCTGCTTTACGGTCAGGTAATATATCTTTGCTCCGGTGATGGAAGTGGAAACGGTGGGAGGACATTCAGCAGACGTGTGGAAGACAAGGAGGCAGGGTGTGAGCGTATAGAAACATGTTTTCGTTTTACCTCGCACGGAGAACTGGATGAAGTGGGAGAGCGAGGGCTCAGCTGGAACCCTCATTTGGCTCTGGCTCCACGTCTTTGCCCCCGGCGTCAAAGGCCTCCGCCGCCGCGGACTCCTCGGCGGGCGTGGCCGTCTCCGGCCTCTCCTCCGGCTTCTCCGAGGGCTCCACCACCGCGGCCCCCCGGCTCGCGTTGCACCCCATGAGCTGGCGAAAGCGGTGCGAGTGGTCAAGAGAGCTGTTCGGCTGGGTCGGCGGGCAGGAAGGGTGGTGAAGAAGCGCTCGCGCCCGTGCCAGTGTTGTGAGCTCAGGTGCTGCTGCTCTCCATGGCAACTTTGTGACTTCCTTCTGAGTCCTCGCCGGTTTTATTTTACCTTTGTTTGCTGGCTCTTCTGGCATAATTACCTGCTGCTCAGGTTGAGAATTAACAGAGGAGCACGGCCTCAACATGGTTACTGATAAACACGGAGAGGATTGCGCGTCAGTCACAGGTAGCCATGGTTACCATGGCGACACCTTTAACTTTATATGCATCAGCCACATGACGTGCTGATCGGTTTTGCCTTTACAAAGGAAATGAAGAGAATCAACAGCATTTTGACATTTTACTGGCATATTTTGAACGATAGAAAATAAATTATTAAAACAAATGGAAAGAATGAGAAATCTTTTATTTATACTGTTGCACAGAAAACATGCTGAATACTGAAAACACTGTGTGTGTGTGTGAGAGAGATAGAAAGAAAATCAGAGTTACTCAACCAACATAAAGTGCAGATCTTGGCTTATCTGCTGATCGTTACTGGTGTAAACAGCTCACCAGGCTTGTAACATTTGTGTTTGACCAATTAAATATCAAATATTAAATTATTCACAGCAAGAAGGCCCCGGGTTCAAATCCCAGTTGGGACGCAGGCTGGGTGTGTCTGTGTAGAGTGTGCATGCTCTCCCTGATACTCCGGCTTCCTCCCACAATCCAAAGACATGAACAACTGGGGATCAGGTTGGTCGGTCACTCAACACTGACACTCACACTCGCATCTACGGGCAAAGGTTGTCTGTGTTTACATTTCAGCCCTACAACCGACTGGCGTCCAGTCCAGGGTGTACCCTGCCTTCGCCCAATGTACTGGGATGGGCTCCAGTCCCCCCGGGACCCTCAGTGGACGAACCAGCGGCAGAAGTGCTTACAGCATCAAACAATAATGACAAGAGCTAAAAAAAAAATAGATAGATACAACATATAATAAATAAAATATAATAGCTTTTTTTTTTAAATGGTGATGATTAACACCTCATCCTGACTCAAATGGAATGTGTTCAGCGCCGATGTAAAAATCTCAAGGCTCGGCGCTTATCTCATCAGAAACAGTAGATTAGTAGAAAAGTAGAAAAGCTCACCCTTTGGTTTGAGCCCCACCTGGGAGACATCTAAACACAACAGATCTCAGTGTTCCACTTGACAGGTAAACACGGAGGGTGCTCAGCCGGGTGCATTAGAGCGGCAGGGAGCAGTACCGTAAACACAAACATACAGGATCTAAGATCGGTCAGATCCCCCGGAGGCCATGGCGGGGAAATCCAAACGAGTGCAAACTTTTCTCTCTTCCTAGTACCAGTCGGCCGCATTCTCAGGACTGAGTTAGGCTAACGTGAAGAAATGCAACAGTCCAGTCTCGAAAAGACACTTTTTACACCAGAGCTTATTTGTCTATCAAATGTAAAGACGGTGTCAAAATGGCCACAAGCTACATAATAAAGGATCAACCGTTGATCATAAAAACCAGAACAATAATGTAAGAGTGTTTAAATTAGAGAGTTAAGGCATCTTAGTTGTAACGTCCCTGAGACAAGATAGCAACGGTAAGTCATCTGCGAAAGAGTGAAAAGCAAAAAAAAAACAAAACATCTGAGGATGTAGAGCAAAGACAGAGAACTTAAGACTGGACCCCGACACATTAGAGGGGCTAGACTGTAGGAGGATCCACCCAAATGGACAGAAATCTAAGATGGGTTGCAGAACTACGTTCTCCAACACTTTGGCCAAAAGGTCAAGTTTGGTAAAGGGCCTGGGCGACACTGCTGTAGCCTCCATCCCCGCAGACTTGGATTTGTATCACTCAGCTCTGATTCGTGCTTCTCCTGCGGTCGTTCTCGACACCTCGCACGAGCTTCATAAAGTGGGGTCCCTGGCAAAACAGCTTCGCCGAGGGCCCATCTTCGCCCTCCTCTTCTGGGTTCATACAACGCTTGAACATTTGATTGATCTCCTTGAGACACTGTTGGAAACAGAAAGAGCATTTGTAAAAAGGGTTAAACAATGGCCTTAATCATACCCTCGATGGGGCGTTCACGGACCTCTCTGGGGCTCGAGTTGAGCGTGTAGGAGACTAACGGAGAACGGGGGGTCGGGGTGTCGGCGGTATATGGGGAAATGTATACGGTGTTGGTCCCATGCAGCCGTTTGCGAGAAGCCGATTTCCACCGCTGAGGATACGGAGACAAGGGAGGACTTTCCACCTGACAGCAACACACACACACACACACACACACACGTGCGGGTCAGAACATCCATGAAACAGGGTCAAACTGCGTACTGGTTCCACCCAGCGTGCTGAGCACGTCTACTCACTCCGGGGAGGGGCTCAAACTGCTTGGCGAAGGCCTCCATCTTTGTGGCGTAGACGCGGGTGTAAAAGTCCCGTAGGCTGCCCCTTGACTCCTTGCCCGGGGGGCGCGGAGATGGCGTGCTGGGGGTCAGAGAGTCGCCTGTGGGACCTGGCATCCGCAATGGAAGGAACCCAGACATCTGCGTTAAGAACATTTCTAAAGCAATCCAGATGAGCGGGACTTTAAATGCGTCTGATCATCACCGATGACAGTTAAGGCAGCGACAGTGTTTCGGCGTGCTTTAGTGTTCTGACACATCGCGCCGCCACCGTTGGTGGATTTCATCAAGCTACAAGGGGCCGCTGGCAGAGCCACCTGGTCTACGGTGAGAGGAGGCTGTGACGTGCCCTACAGACGCACCCCCTTTGGGGCAAAGGCCAACTCTGTCCACTGTGTATGCGGACTAAAGTTACATCATGAGTGGGTATAACCTCGCCTTTTAAACGCTGGCATTTTACATCTTGTCATCCCCTGGCACATTTACAGAAATGTTCATTAATGTGTACTGTCCCTGGTAAGTAAATAAATAAATGGCGATGGAAGACAACAATGAAGCGGTGCAGTGTGAATTTCTGGGGTTCTCAGCTACAGGAAGGAAACAGGATTGACCCCAGATGTTCAATTACAGGTAAGCATTTCCTTTGATTGGGCTACACAAGATATGAATTCATTCTCTAAAGTGGCGTACAGATGTTAACCCTCATTCCCTGAGTGGTGTGAAGGGAACTGCCAAGTGATTCTCTGTGCCTGAGGCCTGCTGACATTTTTTGTTTTGAGAACGGTTAGCGTCATTTGCAGCGAGCGGCCACAAGGAGGCGGTAAAGAGCGCTACAGACGGGACGAAAGCGACGTGAGGGGGTGTGATACCGCCGAGGGCCGCTGGGGGGCGGGCTCGAAAAGGCACCGGCTCGTTTCGCGCCTTTAAATCCACCCGCATGACCAAAGGTCCAAAGTTACACCCGCCCTTTACACCTTCTGCAGTCCTGCCCTCTTAAACATGGGATCTGGCTCCAAATGCACAAGATGGCGAGATGGCCCCCTCACAAAGTGAATAAGAAGGGTTGTTCTGGCTATGCGAGTGCATTTGCAGGTGCTGGCCAGATGTCTTACTTTGGTTTCCTCCATCTTCTCTGGAAATCAGCACACTTTGGCAGACCTGAGGACAGACACACAGGGCTGTGTGATTATTTCAAATTGGTTTTCTGATTATCTGATTTGGGCTAAAATAAGAAAAAGGACACTGTGAGAAATGACTGCATTCTTTATGAGTAAACTGAACTGAACAACTATATTGAGGAATTTAGTGTAAAACCACAAACTGTGTAAGACTATGAAAAATAACTCAAACTTGCATGTTCGTTGGCCATCGGTTGAGAACAGTAGCAACTTATGATGTCCTTGAAAGTGATCGATGGATTGTAAAGCTGTAAAGTAACACAATTATGATATAAAACATTATCAAGTTAAATTACATTATGAAGGGGAAATAAATGTGGCACAAATGAAAAACACGAGTCCCGTGAAGGACCGGACTGAGTCCTGCTCACCGCGGCGATGATTTGAATGGCACACAGCAGCAGCTGGTCCAGGTGGCGGTCCACCACGAGGTCAGCGCAGTGGACCAGCGAGTGCACGAAACAGGTCCAGATCTTCAGCCTGAGCTCATCAGAAATGTCCAGCATCTTGCACAGCTTGTGCAGACGATTCCCCATGAGGATGTACACCTGGGGCCGAGATGAGCAACCAATATGCAGCAACTCTAATGGTTTCTAACAAGTCCAACACCTGGCGGTTCATACACATTGATATCGTCAGTACAATGTCATTAATAAAATGAGTTAATGTTGTTTTTTTTCTGAACTTCCAGAGTGAGAGACCACAGGCAGGGCAGCTCAACAGGACACCACATTGAACAGGGCAACCCCCCCTTCACACTGCTGATCCACAAATACACACTGACACACTCCACCCACTTCATCACTATTGAGTGGATGAAAGTGATGTTGTGGACTCGATGGTGAGAGTGACCAGCACCAAATCCCTTGGTGTGCATGCAACAGAGGTCCTTCTCCTGGACTGTCAACACCACAGCACAGGCCCAGAAAGCCTACCAGCACCTGGACGTCCTCCACAAACTGAGAGGAGCCAGATCTCCAGCCCCTGTCAAGCATACCTTCTACAATAGGATCATAAATTCATCTTAATTTATATAGATTCTGCTACAATCAAAATGGCCTCTGGGTGCTTTACAGAAACCCAGGGCCAGAATTCCAACAAGCAACAGTGGCAAGGGAAAAAACTCCCCTTTAATAGGAAGAAACCTTGAGCAGGACCAGGCTCGTATGGGGAGACCCTCCTGTTGATGGGCTGGGTAAAATCAAATCAAATCACCACCCTGACCACCAGCATCTCTATGGGGTACGGAGCATCCACAGTCCTGCCAGAAGTCCCTCCAGTTTATAAGGAGAGCAGCTAAGAAATAGATTTTCACAGCTACCCTTGGATCTCTGTGGAGAGCCGTTAATATTCGGAGATAACTGTTTGCTGTGTTTTCATTCATTTTGTGGTTAAACGTTTAGTGCTTCAAACACATTTCGGACTGATTTTGAAGACTGAAGCATGGGATGTATCAACTATATATGCATGTTATTTGAAACTACGCTGAGTTAATGAATCACTGAGGTAACGAAATTGGAGAAGATGAAGGGAAACTACGAAATTGCTGTCAGTTCCCAATAGTTTAGAGAACTGGATATATCTGTTGCAAGGGCTGTGGATTAGATTCAATGTACTCTATCTTCCCCTCTGTGCTCTGTAAGCTGCTTTTTTCTTGTTTAGATTTAGCCATACTGAGTAGAGCAGAACAGAGTAGACTAGAGTAGAATAGAGGAAAACAGAGTAGAGTCGAGTAGAGTAGAGCTAATACTGTTAGTGGAAATGTGGCCTTGGATCCTATTTTGTATGTATATATATCTGACATGACTGCTGGAAAATCAAGTGATCATCTGGAGCCAGTGAGTAGACGATCACTGTTACGGGAGTGGAACCTTTAAAGGATGAAGCAGATATACAGACCTTGCGGGCAAACAGTTGCAGGCCGTTACTCCTCGGAAGCGTGCTGATGACCGATGAAGAATACTGCAGGACCGAATAACAGTGATCCACTGGAAAAGACAGACGAGACATGCTGATTCATGACAGGAACACATGCTGTACGTGTACATATGAGAGAACAACAGTAACGCAGCTGATTATACCTAATACTATGTTTAATTCAGGGTGCATGTCGTTTGTCTTTGGTTCTTCCAGCTGTGATGACCTCATCATCTGCACAGAACACAAAGATTAGATTGTAGTGTTCTTATACAGGAAAGACGAGAGTAGAGTGGAGCACAACAGGAACAGAGTAAAATGGAGAAGAGAAAAGAAAAGTAGAGTTTATAGAGTAGAGTAGAAGAGAATGGACTTGAGTGGAATAGATGAAAGTGACATACAGGACAAGAGAATACAGTAGAGTAGAAGAGAAAAAAATATAGTAGAGCAGAAAAGAGTGGAGTAAGACGGAGTAGAACCGAGTAGAGGTGAGTAGAGTACAACAGAATAGAGTAGAAGATAGTGAGAAGGATAAAGTAGATTAAAACAGAGTAGAGCAGAATAGAAAAGAGTAGAACAGAATTGACTTAAGTAGAACAGAGTTTAGTAGAATACACACCACCAGAGTCCAGTAGAGAAGAGTAGAACGGAGTCCAGTAGAAAAAAGTATACTAGAGCACAACAGAGTAGAGTATGATGGAGTAGAACAGGTTAGAGCAGAGTAGAGTATAGTAAAAGAGAAGAGAGTAGAACAGAGTACAATAGAACAGAATAGAGTAGAGAAGAGAAGAGGAGAACAGAGCAGAGTAGAATAGAATACAACAGAGTAGAGTAGAACACAGTAGAGTCGAAAAAAGTAGAGCAGAAAAGAGTAGAGGAAAACATAAGAATAGCATAGATGAGAGTAGAGGAGAACATGGGTCCACACACAGGCTCCTCCCACTGAGGGCAGAGGGGGCCTCCCTCAGCTTTGTCCCCTCCTCCATCCGCCTGTTAAAGGCTGTAGCCTGGACTACCATCAACTTACTAGTGTTTTTAATCTATTTATTATATCGTATGGCGTGTCTGACTGTCATGTGTAAATGGACAGGTTCTTGTTTTCATTGTGTGCTCCATCAAATCAATCTTTATTTCTATAGCGTCTTATACAATCAAAATTGTTTCAAGGCGCTTTCCAGAATCCCAGGGCCTAACCCCAGACAAGCAACAGTGGCAAGGAAAAACTCCCCTTTAACAGGAAGAAACCTTGAGCAGGACCAGGCTCATGTAGGGGGACGCTCCTGCTGATGGCCGGCTGGGTAGAGAGAGAGAGAGGAGAGGAGAGGGAGAGGAAGAAGAGGGAGACGAGAGGAGAGGAGAGGCACAGAACACAGAAACACACACAGAGATACAAAAATACAATATACAACAGGTCAGTGGGCCAGATGTTGTCATGCAGCTCCGAAGGCGGCGATACCTGTAAATAAATAAGAAAAACTACACAGGAATCTGCATCACTAGTCTGCTTGATGAGGAGGAGGAAAGGAGAGGAGAGGAGAGGAAACCATGACCCAGTGGGGTGACAGAGGCCTGTCAGGTGATCCTGTTTCTGGACCCCGGCAGCCTCGGCCTATAGCAGCATAACTAGTATCTTAACCTGACGATGAGACGACCCCCTAAGCATGATAATTTGTCTGTCTATGATAGTAACTGGAACTACAGGATTAGTTACAATAAGCTTTATCAAAGAGGTAAGTCTTAAGTCTGGTCTTAAACAGAATCACATGACTCAGCAGGATCTTGCAGTACCATCTGCAAATGAAGTTCCTAATGGATAAATAAAGTGGATTTGATTGATTGATTGATTGGAAGTAGAGTAGACTGTCATCACTGTCGTGGGAGCGAAACCTTTAAAGACGAAGCAGCCATACGGACCTTGGGGACAAACCGCTGGGGCTTGCTCTTTTTCCGAGGCCTGTTGATGAATGATGAGATATACTGCTGGACCGAATAGCTGTGGTCCGCTGGAGAAGACAGAAGAGACACGCTGGTTCGCGGCAGGGAAGTCGGGACGGGCGGAGCGGAGCGACCCGCCGCCTACCGAGGATCGACGCAGCGGATCCTACCTAGCGCGGTGTTTACGTCAGGGCGCGCGTCGTTTTCCTTCGGCTGCTCCAGCCACGACGACCTCACCACCTGCTCCGGACACAACGATCAGATCGCGGCGCGTCCGTGCAGGAAAACGCCGCGTTTAGGAGAGTCGTCACACACACACACCACAGGCTCGGCGTGCAGCGTTAACCAGGGCCGGCGTTGTCCTACCGACCTGTACGCAGGGAGGCAGGTGGCCCCCGTTGGTGGTCAGCTCCTCCCAAAGGGGCGAGTCTTTGGCCCACGCCAAACTCTCTGCAATCCGCGTTTCAGCTTGAGAGAGGTGTGTGAACACGCGCGGGGGGAGGTCCTCCACGGCGCGCAGCACCGGCTCGATTACCTGCCAAAGACATCCTTGAAGTGAGAGGCGGGTAATCCAGTCCTGAGCTCTTCGGACTTCCTGACGTTGTCCAATGTACTTCAATAAGAGTAATACACCTGGCTAACACGCGGGGATGCCGACACACACCTTCCAGAAGTGGTATGGGTGCAGGCCGATGATCGCAAGGAGCGTAGGAAGGTCACATGGGAAGCTCTTGGCGACTGTGGCGATGTACAGGGAGCAGGCCACCAAGCAGCAGTGAAAGAGGTCGTTTCCCAAGATGACCTGCAATCGCGTGGACAAAGCGCAGGCGACTTGGGGGGCCCTGTTAAGCTCTCAACGCAGCCTCCGCGTCCCCCGCGGACCCGAACGGGCAGCGCGAGGCGGGCACACTCACTGAGACGCCCTTTTCGCCCCGCCTGTTCCTCTCCTCTCTCACGTGACTCAGCAGGATCTTGCTGTACCATCTCGCCGCTACCTTGCAGCAGGCCTCGGCCGACTCTGCCAACATCAGGAGAAGGAGATGCAACGGTTTTCAACCACTTCATCTGGTTTTGTGCATATCCAACCGTAATTTAAGCGGCGCTGCTAAAGTGAGTGTTTCTTGATTGAAAAAAAATTGTCTATTAAGAATTAGGGCAGTTGACTCTCTGATCCTTTTACGCATGTGTTATAAGCCTAAACATGAAGGATGCACCAGGGCCTGACTCACTAAAGGATTGCTTGTATAAAAACGTGCGCAAACATCATGTCAATTCAGCAGCTTGGCCTTCATGAATAAGGAAAACACTAGGAGGAGAAAAAGTGGAAGTAGCAACACACACACTCATTTCACAAGACGGACACACCGCCCCCTCAGCTCTGACCATCGATGGGAGAAGTGGCCGCTGCCTGCACCCCGGTTTCATCACCTTCCTGATGTTCTATTATTCTATATTGAGTCCAGTTATTGTCTGTCTGTCTGTCTGTCTGTCTGTCTGTCTGTTAGCAACGTAGCTCAAAAAGTTATGGACCGATTTTGATGACATTTTCAGGATTTGTTGGAAATGTGAAAAGGAAGAACTGATTTCATTTCGGGGGGCGATCCGGAAGAAATCCTGGATTCCGGATCACTTTGAAATTCCCGTTAACATTGTGGTGAATGGGGCCAAAAGGAATTGTTGCGCTTGGCGGAGGTCTGCGCTCTCCGAGTGATTTCTAGTTTATTCTGATATCAGGAGGTTCGACGCCGCGCGTCGGAGCTGAGTGACAATTCTTACGATGAAGGACTTTTGTTAGTTCAAACGGTACAGGCAGCGTTCAGATACACATTATGACAGGCTGCCCGTTTACTTTTCGGCAGATAAATAAATAATTGACAGGACTCTGTTTGCGCTGCACTCGCCGGGGTGCAAAAGCAGAGGCGAGCTAACTCCTTATCTAAAGGCCGCTCGCTGCACCTGCCACCACTTTATTATTCTGAACAGACGCCTCAGTAAACCGGGCCCTTATCACAACTGCGTTTTAACTGCATTAAACAACCGAATTTCCGTACAGCGTGCTGTATGGTGTCAGATGCTCTCTGTTAAGCGCCATCTTGCACCATTGCAGTTTTTTTTGTTTGTTTGTTTTTTTTCGGGTTTTTTTGCACCCTAAACACAGCCGCATTGTTCGTTTAATAACGTTCCGGTTGACAGATCACAAGTAGCGATTATGCCAATTATGCAAAAATGATCGGAGTCATTTAATAATTCCGAGATGATTACCAACAGCTTAGTAACATAATCTGATTAGGGATCTGTAAAACCGTACCGACAGTCTCTTTTCCTGCGGTGTCCGTGTAGTGTTGCAGAAACGCGTCACTCGTGCGTCTCAGTCTGACTCCGCTGATCTCATTTCTGAAACAGTTAGTCCGCATTAAGCACGCTTTAATTGCGGTGTTGCTGCTGTTGTTGTTGTAATAAGAGGCAACTAACCTCAAGATATGCTCCAGGCACTCACTCGGCCCACCGCTCGGTTGTCCGGGGCTCCCTGAAGCCCGAGTCTCCATGGTGGTTGTCACGCCGCTGGACCTTTAACACGTGAAATCTTGACAGATGACAGGAGACGACGAGAGAAAGAAAAAAAAAAAAAACTTTTCCAGTTATTTATTGCAATTCAAGTCATGCAAGCCCAATGAAGAGCTTGAAATGGTACAAATACTGAACAGTCAGAGGTTAAAAAAAAAAAAAAAGGTTTGGTTACCCAAAACTGAAAACTAATGTACGTTTCAGAATTCTACAAAAAGGCCTTTGTCAGGGAAGACGAAGTGGGTGAACAATGTCTTTGCTATTTAGGATTACTGGGACCTGGTGAGTATAAAGACTGAGAATCATGTTTGAACAATATTTTGAAACAAGTGGTTTTAGGGGAAACTCTAAATTGCCCATAGGTGTGAGTGTGAGAGAGAATGGTTGTTTGTCTCTGTGTTAGACCTGCGATTGGCTGGCGACCAGTCCAGAGTGTACCCCTGCCTCCGCCCATTGCCCTGGGATAGGCTCCAGTCCCCCCGCGACCCTCGGTGGAGGAACAAGCGGTAGAAGATGGATAGATGGATGTTTTTTGGGGAAAATGATGTCCACATACAGGGACAACCAATCTAAATTTGTAATAATATAATGTTTACGGGTCCATGTATGTGGACATTTGGCCCCGTACTAAGAAGAAGTAGCTTCTATATTATAGGTGACCCAAAATCTAATTTCCACATTTGTGGACGTCAGGATGTTAAAACTGTTCTGCAGCAATGAAGGTTCCTACAGGTTTCCCAACTTTTCTTGATTACTTACAACCCCCTCTGTCTGCATAAATGTTGGAACACACTGCGGTACCAGACCCTCATGAGCATCAGGTGAACGGTATTGTACTCCAGAAAGTAGCGTGTTGCTACATTAATGGCATTTAACAATGGATGAGCATTTAACAACAGACAGACCATCATGACATTTACAAATGTAGGTCTTTCCTACAGGCAAAATGCAAAGAAAGTCAAGGTGTCAGCGAGTACAGATTTCCTCCCCATCAAAAGGCTCTCAGAAACGGGAAGCGATCTGGCAGAACCAAAGCCACAATGAACGAGAGGACAACTTTCTGATAGTTAATAGCTTGCGTAATAAGCGGCCCACAGCGCAACAGCTTCAAGCAACAGCAGCTTCATGCGCAGCTTAATCGGGGTCGGGAAAAAAAAGAACGAGATTGTAAGCTCGAAAGCATGGAGTGGGCCGCACAGTCGCCACAGTTAAACCCCATCGGGCTGGTTTGGGATGAACTGGACAGAAGAGCGAAAACGATGCAACCTGCAGGCGCCACGCATTTATGGGAACTTCCGAAAAACAGACTTGGGAAGAACATTCTGAAGAATATTTGATTTCTATTGTAGAAAGAATACCACGGGTGTGTTCAGCTGTTATATCTAAAGGCAACATGCTGTTGATGCTTTGTTCCGTGCTTTCGTTTCAGAGTGAAATGACGCAATAAAATGAATAATTTTCAGTAAAAAAAAAAAAACTGGAAAAAGCGAAGCGTTCTAAAACTTTTGACCGGTAGCGAATATACATACACACTTGGAGATAAATGTTATAGACACATGATGGTGAAGAAATAGATCTCATAATATTAGAAGCAAAATACAATTAACAATAACCCCCTGCCTCATCTCACAGACAGATAATAAATGGTCTCATCAAGCGCATTCAGGAACGTGATGGTAAAATGGTCGTTATGTAACAGGCCGATGAGGTCACTTCTACTCACGAGCGGGAGAATCTGAGGGACAAACAAAAGCTTGACTAACAGGTGCGCGCCTTTCCCTCAATGTATAAAACTTTGGGCTGACACTGGCTGGTGCAACATGGGTGTGGACGGACGTGACGTGTTTGTGACAAGAAGTGGCCTGATAACACCTTTTTTGGTCAATGCAAAAGTAAAATGGTAGCCCAGTCACGACAGCACACGTGATTTCTGCAGCCAGTTTCCTGTGCATGTGGTCCACGGAGAAGACACCAATACGTGTACGTGTGTGTGTGTGTGTGTGTGCAATACGTGTGTGTGTGTGTGTGTGTGAGTGAGAGACAGAGAGAAGGAGAGGGGCCATTTTTCATCAAGTATGTGTCTTTAGAGTAACTGAAAATCAAGAAGCCAGACAAACACCCCTCTGTGCGAGGCTAAATAATGATGGCCAAGTTGAGGAAAGGTTCAAACTTTCCTCACGTCGGTCACGTTCCCTTAAAGCCTCACAAAGTGAGCGATGACAAAATGGAAAGAACAATGGGAGGGGTGGAGGAAAGAGAAAAAAAGGTTAAAAGGTGCTGACAGCGTGATTGCGATCCTTGTCGTCGATATTTCAAATCACGACTGCTTCTGCATTGGATGGTGTGCTTCCTCTAATCAAATCCTCCCACTGACAAAGTCAACAGTTTAAAAGATTAAAAAAGCTATTTACAAGATAAAAACCGGGGAAGTATACAAACACACACACGTGCCCACATGCACTCTTATCCGCGCACACACACACACACAGTAGCTGTCGTGGGAGATGCCTGGGCCTTTTTTTCCCCCTCTCCAGTAGATCTCTGTTTCATCATGAAACAAGGACCGCTGTTAAATGAGGAATATTTTGTGTTTTATTCAAACCAGTGGGTAGTTAAAGTGCGTTTTTTGGTTATGGCTTCCGGTGCAGGATTGTGTATATGTGTGTGCGTGTGTGTGCGTGTGTGTGTGTGTGTGGGTGCGTTCCCTCGCGGCTCTGTTATTTTAGTGCGTAATGCGCATTCCAACAACAGAGCGGGACATTTGACGGCAGAGACGCTAGCTCAGTGAAGACACGAAGACTTATGAAGGATTCGTGAAGGTTTTAAGCGCACCGGACCTCCAAGCCGACCTCTTCATCAGCCCAGGGTGCACACACACACAGTCCGGATCTTCTGACCTTCACACACGTCCTCCCTAAACCGCTGCGGCTCGGGGTCACTCGTTATTAACCCCTGGTTTAAGCCACACTCTGGTTGACCGCTATGTCTATTTTCGGTTTTATTTTTCTTAATGTTGAAGCCTGACTTTTATACTTTCACTTTACAACCACGTGGTAGATTTAGACGTCGCTTAAAAAGCAACATAAAAGCCGCGTCCTTTCCCATCAATAGGAAGCGGCTCCTGTCGGATTACTGACAGCAGACCCGTGACAGGCTCCGGGTCCCAGACAGGAAAGAGCGCTCGGCCGGAGAGAAGCAGAGTGAGGAGAGGAGAGCTACTTACCGACCTGCTGCAAGTGCGTGTGTGATCTCCGGGATCTTCGGGAGTCTGGACTTTTATAAGGCAATACTCCGCCTCTTGAAGTTGTGACTCACAATCGCCTGAGTGAATCCTCAAGTTCGAACTCCAAATTCTCCTCTGGCGCCCCCGTGTGGGCGCAACGGCGAACTACACGTGAGTGGACAGTGGGGAGGGGGGCATTGTTAAATTTAAACTTTATTTTCCCCTGAAGAGCGGTGGTTGATTATTATTTGGGAGCGTTTATGAAGCTCTTTTATCTCCAAGATAAGATTCACTGGGGTGGTGGTAGCTCTGTCTGGTAAGCAGTTGGTGCCAGGACGCTTTCAGAGCCCCGCCGAGGTGCCCACGAGCAAGGTTGTGGAACCCCCGAGGAACCGGCTGACCCTGAATGCAGCTAGAATAGACTCCAGCCTCACCACGACCCCGGCAAGAAAAAAGAAACCCACAGAGAAATAAACAGGCGAAGGCAGTTGATAGTCAGAAGAATATGTTTTAATAAAAATAATTAAACCTCAATTTCCTCTATAGAACTTCATAGAAAGTAATCCAATAAATTACAAATTACTTTGAAGATGTGTTCTCCTGCACTACATAAAGAATTATTTAGACTACACAGACCACAACTTGCAAATATCACAACTGTCCAATGAGGGGGGGTGGGGGAGGACAAAAACTGACCAAAAACTGGTAACATTTAGGATATTATCAAGTCTGAAATAAAAATACAACCAATGATGCTAATCTTGTCATCTCAGTGATTATACACATGAAACCTGAAAGAAAACCCTCCCTGTACAGCAGTAGTGTGTTCTTGTCATTCCTCTTGCATATTGGTCATGGGTGTTGTTTTTGTGTGTCTGTGTGTGTGTGTGTGTGTGTGTGTGTGTGTGTGTGATTGACTTGTGTCTGTGTTCAAACGCAGGTTTAACGCCATGCCTCTGAGAACAGCGATGCTTCATGAATACAGTACAACCTGGAGGAGCAGAGAAATCGTCCTGCAGTGTCTAGAAAAGAGAGGCGAAACCATAGCGAGGGAGTCCAATCTTATTCCCACCGCTCCTCCCGCCATTTGAGAGGCTCAGCGCAGCCTTTAAACCATAAACACGTCTGCGTGGGGAAACAAAAGATCGATCAATCAGTCACATACAGCAGAAGTAGCAGTGGGGCATTTGCATAAGGGCACTATAAGTTTAAGAGAGCAGAGGTGTGGAGATACAAAATGACAGTGGCATGTTTAAGTTCATTGCTCAGACATAGAAAAATACTGTACTGTTAGTAATCATTTAAAAAAAATCTGCATTGCAAGCAAGCCCATGACTAAATCTCTATATTTAACAGGCATACAAAAAAAAAAAAAAAAAAAAAAACACTTTAAAGCAGACGTACAGAATGTTCACCCACGACAGAACGATGCTACAATAAAACTTGAGAACTAAACGCATTCGGGGGTGGGGGGGGGGGTTTCTGTGACACAGAGGGGCTGCTCCACTGCCCCCGGCCTCAGTAGGGGCCTCAGATCATTTCTCAGCAAGGATCTAACAGTCCACTGTGTAACAGCAGTCCTACAGCCAGCACCGGCGTGCCAGGAGACAAATCTGGTTGTTGTTTTTGTTGGGTTTTTTTGGTGGGGTTTTTTTTTTTTTTTTTTTTTTGTTTTTGTTTTTTTTAAAAAGGTACTTCGGTTTGAGTGAACTCCAGTGTTAATGTGTATTCTGGTGACGTCTGAGCACGAGCGCGTGTGCGGCGTGGAGAGAACTTCACGGACGAGCGGGCGCCGCGCGCCGCGCGACTGTCGAACCCGCGCTCGGATGCGAGAGGTACGGGATAAGGGCACTTCTACGACTAGCTGAAGCTCATTCGTGGATGAAATGATAACGTGGATGCAGAATAGGTGACCAAGATGTTTGTTTCTTTTGTCATCTGAAGCTTGAACACTCAAAGACAATAACGGTTACAATCTTAGACAGCATACAAACTATTTTGTGCTTGTACCAGGTGTGATCAGTAAGACTTTGGTAGACAGGTGGTGCTCCACACAATCCAATTTGAGATGCATTTAAGGTTCAAATACACTTGTTACATGGTTTTCCACAAGTCATAGCTCTCAAGGCCCCCATTCCTTTAAGACAACATTCAGACTGGAACGTTGTGGAAGCAGTAGATGTGAGTAGTGTGAGATGCAACTAGTCAGCACAGTGGAAGCTCTGAGTAAAAAGAAAAAAAAAAACAACAACAAAAAAAACAAAACCAAAAACTCTAGCAAAGAAGAGGACATCACGTGCATGACGTGGACATCAGCACAGTGAAGCCAACACAGTGGAGGTAACATGCAGTCAAATATAACAGGGCTGTAGTACTAGATTTGGCACACTTTCTATGTTTTTTTTTTTGTTTTTTTTTTTTGTTTTTTTCTGACTCCACAGTTTCAAAGGTTTCGGACAACATCGTCAACATGTGTGCAAGTGGGGGTTGGGGGGGGGGGTTCCTACTGCGAGCAGCTAAAGTGCACCTCGGCCATGCTGTGACATGTTGTTAAGGTGAGGGAGACGGTGAGTTGTTTCTAAAATTAGACAGTTCAGGCGGACTCCACGATAAGAGACTCGAGCTTATGTGCGATTAGAAACACACAACAAAAAAAAAAAAAAAAAAGAACAAAACAAAAAAAACACATCTACATGGTTCCCTCAAATCCACACCACGTTGCACAGACAACCCCAGTTATTACATTTGCAAATTAATGACACTTGAGCGAGGCTGTGAGAGTTGTTGTACACTGGGGTGGAACATGGCAGACAGAGAATCTACAGCTTCAGTGACATTCATTAGCTGCCCAAGTTATTGCTGACATATCCACCAAATTGTCTGCAAAAGCGTAAGCGTCAACGAATCTGTAAAATTATGCACTTTTACAAGCGTTTGTCAAGTGTCCTTCTCTCAATCCCCAACAATCAAAATATATTAATAGTACAGCTCAATGATCGTGTTGATGTAGTTTAGCTTTTTTTTTTTTTTAATAAAATTAAAACCTGACATAATTACAATAATGCCTTTTTTGCCATTGTACATAATTGTGTGGTACAAGTTCACAGAGTTCAGAAATCTACTAAAGGCTGACATGCAAAATGTCTCAAAACAGGACTGTACCTGGTGAACACAACTGAAATTTGATTTCAGTTCCTTTAAAGTCATTTTTTTTTTCAGTTTTTTTTTTCTTTTTTAAAGATTTTTTTAACCTTTATTACACAATATCTTCAATATTTTAGTTATTTTGTATATTTACATGTAAAGAAATCACAACACAAGTGCTGGAAAATCCATATATGTGTATATATGTTTACATTTCTAGTCAATACATAAATAAATTTATATTAATATTGAATCAGTCCTCTTCACTTGAGTCTGAATCATCAGATGAGGATGAAGAGCTCCCCGAATCTGATGACGATGAAGACGATTCTGCTTTGCTAGAACCTTCGGGGCCACTGGTTTCCTTTTGTTCAGCTGACTCTTCATCTTCTTCATCCAAGGTGCCTTCCAATTCGTCCTCCTCTTCTTCCTTCGCTGCCGGCTGCTCTGTTTTCTGTGCAGTTGACTGGGAGGTGGCAGGTGGCGGAGGAGGGGGAGTAGAAAAGGTCGTGTCAGTGTTTGAGTTCTGCGACTGTGTGGCAGACACAGGAAGGTTAAGGCCTGGAGTGAGAAGCATCCCTGGGTAAAGCATACTGGACAGTAACAAGGGGTTAAGTGACAACTGGTGACTGGATGCTGCAGATGCAGCCGAAGCACTTGATGGGGTAGTGGAAGAGGAAGAAGAGCTGGAAGTGGAGGAAGGAGTTGTGTTTTCTGTCCTTTCTCCTTTGGTGTCTGAGGTGTGAGGTGCTGCTTTAGAGTCTGACGCCTCTGCGGCTTTACCAGAGGAGGTTCCCTTCGCCTTCTCCTCAGATCCTTCTGTGCCCTCCTGGGGGGACTTTCCGAGCAAGTTGTTCATACCAAGCAGGTTTGGCAATCCAGGCACACCAGAGAGCATCATGGGAAACATGGCGGCCAAGTTGCTTGCGGCCAGGTTGCTGGCGTCGGATGGCAGCCCCATCAGGCCTGTGGTGAGCTGCAGGGACTGTTGGAAGGCCTGTATGCTGCTCAGGTCCAGTCCGGACATAAGGCCGTTGCTCAGCATGGGATTTAAACCCAGAGCAGAGGCTGACTGGTTGGTTGCCGCCGCCGCTGCCTTGGCCAGGGGGTTTTTTGGCCGACGTCCACGTCGGCTCACTTCCTCTGGGACAATAGGTCCTGTCAGGATCCTGTCGAACATGCTCTCTGGAAGGTAACCCTGGAACATATGCAAAGTACATATGAGCTGATTTGAACAGCCAGTTGTAAATATCTCTAAAAATAGAATACATGTAAAAACATCATTTGAATACACATCCACAGCATACAGCAGACTTGATGGAAGAGTTTCCTGGAGTCTATAAAGAAAAGTTCTCCCTTTTTACAGATGCTGTTCGTTTAACTACCTTACCAGAGACATCATCCATAATGATCAATGAAAGGAAATGGCCACATTCTTACATTACGTTCACATGTAAGCAAGAAAGAGCTGCATTTGGGGGGGAGACTGTGTCTTGCGTTTGTTGGTTATCTGACACAAACTTGGTGAGAATTTAAATCTCATGAGTGGCTTTGTTGCTCACCGACTTCTTGACGACGTCAGCCCATTCAGGTGGGACTCCGTACTCAGGATTTTCCTGAAGGAACCGGCACAGGTTCTTCAGAGGAGGGGCAAAGGCTCCACCAACCTACCACACAGATTACAGCGTTGATAACAGACAAGGGAAGCATAAACTGTTTAAAAGTTTCTAATACAGTATAAAAGGCACCATGTATATATTACACAAGTACATGTACATATTTTCACTATCTTGTTATAACTATCTACAGTGTGCAGTGTCATTAATGCTATAAAAAAAAAAAAACTCCATTTCTCAAGCTTATTTGTCATTAGTCGAAGGTACCTTGCGTGCATTCCTCCTATTGATGATCTGAACCCTTTCCTCTCCAGTCAGACTGTTCACGTCTATCTTGTTTGGGTTTCTGCAGCGATGCCTCTTCTGTTTGGGTCGACCGTCCTGGAAGTGGAACTGCATCTGCATCTTATTTACCCCCTGCTCGCAAGAGAAATATTTTACAGTGAGAACATTGGACTGTTTGTTTTACCAACTGCATCATCAAGCTGTGCAAAGTGGGTGTATTTGTGCATCAGTCACCAAACGACAGAGAGAGCTTTCCGCTGTCAACTTGCAAAAGGAATGAGATGCTTTTACGCTACTACACGCTATTACAAAAACCAGACGGTAGACTTACAGGAATGAAGGCCCCTGTGTCTGCCACAAAGCCAGGGTGTTCGTTTAGCCACTGTTCTAAATCTTTCCTCCTTGGGGCATCATCACCAGCAAGCCGGGTGCCATCTTTAAGGTTGATGACAGGGACCCTGCTCTCAGTATCTGGGGGACCCTGACTGGAACCTTGGCTGTACTGCAGCGCAGGGGTTGCGCCCATGCCTACCTGGCCAATGCCACCCCATCCTTGAGGCATCTGAGATGTTTTAAAAACAGTGACAGCTCATATTTAATGCGCACAACACAATCTGATAGTGTGGAATAAACAATATAAATATGATATAGAGACTTTCAATGAAGATGACAGGTTTACCTGCTCAGGACCAGCAGGGACTCTACTCTTGTTCATGAAGAGCAGATCCATCCCCTCTACATTCTTCCTCCTTCCTCTCCTCTTCTTCACCACTGGTTGGCTGTCAAGTACACCATTTAATCTCATCTGACCAGTAAAATCTGGAGGCACTGCAAAAGAAAAGCCAGACTGTTAGCTGTAAAGTTTGACATTTTAAGGATTTAAGGTGAGTAAAATTTGAAGGATTTTTCCTGAGGTTTTGATGGTAAAACAAGAGGACTCTTGTGCACTTTTTGAATCTCTGCTGCCACCTCGTGGTGGCAAATAATAGCGCATTCCGAACGTCTCTAGACGTTAGAGAGAAATGAAAACGCACCGGACTGGAAGCTGCACTGAGGCTTGGTGATGTCAGCCAGGCCTGTGTCTGAGGCATTCTGTAGCTCGTGGAGTCGGGCCAGGTACTGCTGCTGGGCCTGTGGTCCCTCTTCTGACTCCAGCGGTCTCTTTAAGGGTAAACCTTGTTTTTGGAAGGTCAACTTCAGACCTCCCTCCTGCTACACACACAAAAACAAGGGTTTAGAAAATTCCCAACACATGAGTTTCCACAAGGAATAGTTATGGATATTTGCTTGAATGTTTTCCTGCTCTGTAACACTCTGTTATTTTATATTGGGCCTCTTATCTACATAGTTCACGTCTCTATGCGTTGAATTTTTATTTTTATTGTTACACGATGATTAACAATTTAGATATGTATAATTACAATTTCTAAACTTCTAAAACAAAAACATATATTTGCAATTTTGGTGTTAGTGGTACTTGCAAACATGGACAGAAAATGGTAGAGGCTAGTAGGATGGGGGGGGGGTCTAATAATAGTTGGGCTGCAGTGGGAAGCCATGCCAAAGGAGTAGCTGCTGTCAGCATTTGAAGACTTTAAAGGTACCAAAGAGTAGGTGGACATGGCACACCTGCAGTTAAAAACATTACCAGCGAGGAAAACCTCCTTACTGAGAAAGCTGCACTAAAGCAAAGAAGAAAAAGATGCAAGTATGAATCCCGCCAAGTTAATAACAACACTGCCTAGAAGCGTATCAGAGAACACCCACAGCCACGCTCTCCATTTCAATCTGATTATAAGCAAGACATCTTTAGTAGAGAGTGGCTTCACACTGACCCTTATTATATACTCATAACTGAGTGATTTCAGCTCATGTAATCACAGCCTCGGAGCTCAATTCAAATTGAGTGTGTGGGAACAGAGGGGAAGGCTGCTATTAAATTAATCTTTCTTCCTGCCAGGCAGACAAAACCCCTAATCATACCCACAGGGACGAAGGAGGAAAACCAGAGAAACATGCTGAACATGGCAGCTAGCACCAGTCATGGCAGCAAAAGTGGGTCCTACGATTAGGGCGAAGCGGATGGAAAGGGGGGAGTAGGGAAATATCAACATACTTCATTGAGTTTTACTGAGAACTCCTTGTTTTCTGCAACATGCTTGGTCACCTTTGACCCCTGCGGTGAGGCCGATGGGTCCTTGCACAGGCTGTTGGCGTTGTCTAGCAGCTTGGTGGTGTAGAATGAGGCCACAGCACCTCCAGGCTCATATACCCGACGTGTTTCAGGCCACTTGCCCTTTAGCACTGCTTGGCAGATGCTGTCCAGGCGGTTAATAATCACACGATCCTGAACAAACAACACAGATGATCAGCACGGTCAGGGCTTTGCTTTGCATCTCTCAGTTAAACTAGCCAATAACTTTAGGTTTTTTTTTAATGTTTTTATGAATATCTTTTATATATTTCAAGTTTTTCACATCTGCTCATGTCATATGTGTACATTGTGGTATCTGCTCTGGTATATTAATAACAGTGACAATTGAAGTAGCTTGATGTATAAAATGTCTTTTTTACATATCTTATAAAATCTTCACAGAGAGGCTGCTGACGTTATTTATCAGCTACACTGAATTTGCACATAGCTACAGTGGGTCACCTTTGGCCAGTAGGATGCAGCAAGCATGTAACCTCCTTCCTGTAAAGGATGGGAGGAGTTGTTGATGATGCCATTTTCAGCTGCTTGTGTTTCGTCTTGTGTAGTGCTCAGGGACGCCACGCTGTCCTCGTCAAAACCCTTCACACTTGTTGCTGCAGGCACTGAGGAGGGGAGAACACAGACAAATGAGACACATGCCATTATTACCTGTTGAAAGTGTGCAGACTAACTGATCCTGATGTAAAATTCACTTCATTTTCACCTTTCTTTTTCCCTTCTTCACCCTCACTTTCACTGTCATCGGAAGATGATGAGGAGGAAGACGAGGATGATGAAGAGCCAGAGGAACACGATGATGACGAGGAAGAGGAGCTGGAGCCAGAGTGCGATGAGGAGGAAGAGGATGAGGAAGACGAAGAGGAGGAGCGTGATGAAGAACTTGAGGAAGAGCCATCTGAGTCAGATTCGGAGCCGCGCCTCGCCTCTCTGCGGCCTCTCTTGCTGGCTTTTTTGGGTTTCCTCTCAGAGGAGTTGGGTGTCAGAGGTTTGGTTCGAGCTGCCACCATCTGCTGCTCACTGTCCTGCACCTCTGGAACAGGTTTCTCTTCTAGTCCCGTGGGAGTAGCTGGTGGTGGAGGAGGGCTCCATCTCTCCCCCTGCTTCTCTTTGCCGTCTTCCCCCTCAGATGTTGGTTCCACTTTGGGTACAACACCACAGGGATCTGCATCTCTCTGGGCTGGTGGAGGCAGTGGGGAGCCTGTCAGCATTAAGCTGGAGACCTGGCTCTGAGGGTGGAGAAGAGACGTGGGTGCGCACGATTGCTGTGTAGCTTTCGTTTGGCTGTATTTGCGCTGGGCAACCATGAAGCTGAGCTCTGGATCTCTCAGGATGTGGTAGTCTGTTCGGCTCACTCCATGCTTCGCTGCACCAATTAGCAGGTCACGGTCATGAGTGCCGACTTCCCACCAGACAGGTAAGTCAGAACTCATCTGGCACAGAGACAGGCGATCATATAGTAATGGATGGCGAAGTACTTGTTCTCTAACTTGGCGAAGCAACTCTACTCTGTAAAGAGTACGTGATGCTCTCTCCTCTGTTATGGGCTGAATGTTTAGTGAGGGGTCCACCACAGAGTCTGGAACAAAGAAAATAATGAACTGTGAGTAAAGGTAACAACAAGAGACAACAAGGCTGCTACACTGGGGCAAAAAAAAAGTTTTGTTTTTTGTCTGGGCTCACAACACACTATTTATTTTTCTATGAATGATTAACCTTCATCGCCCCCCTTCTTCGCTGTTGTTCACCCAGCTTGTCTATTAAGGTGCCCCTGACTTCTCCAGGCTAACATTATTACTGTCTGGGAATAATGTCTTTTAGTCTTTTTCTAAAAATGGCACGCTTTTCTAAAAATGTCACGCTTGCTGCAGGGTCTTTAGAAGAAGAGAATGGGGGGACGTGCAATGCCGTGTGAAAATATAGTTAACAGCACAATTTCACGCTGTGAAGAAAATTAATGGAAGAACAAAAAGTAGCATTTCTGACCTCCTTCTTTTGGTGGTAAGCGACAGACCCTTCGACACATGGCAGCAAAAGCACAGAGATATTTTTGAAGGCTCTCATCAGTCTTCTTGTGCAGTCGTGCCATGGCCCTGAACTTGGTCCAGTCGAATCGGCCGAGGTTTGGGTCAAAAACAACACCAAATGTCGAGACCACCCGGTAGAAATCAGCCTCTTCTCGCCTCGTCCATCTGAGGAAAGTAAATAACTTAATTGTAATACAAATGCATTCTGGCACTGATGGAAATAGAAAGTAAAAATAACTTGATCCACAGTTCAAACATCCACCCGTTCCTCCTACCTTTGCTGACGTTCTATCTTCGCAGCCATTTTGGGGTTGAGGGTGTCGTTGAATGCAGAGGGTAAAGGGTAGAGTGGGGCAGAAAGTATCATGGTTGGCTGTGACTGAGACTGGGTCTGGTGGATTTGGAGGATCTGTCGGCTCTTGGTGAAACGCTGGGAGGCTGTGATCAGACGCCTTAATCTAGCTGTCAGCACTGAAGGTGAGGGCCAGTAGATGGTTTCACCTTCTGTTTGTGGAACTGCATCTAAAACACAGAGAGACACAGTACTTATATCCAAAACCAAATATTATATCCAAAGCCATATATATATATATATATATATATATATATATAATTTATTTATTTATTTATTTGTTCAAACTTCAAAATGTATAGTTTCCAGTTCTCACCCACACTGACTAGATGAGACTTACCCACTATTTCCATATACTCCATCTGCAGCACGTTATGAACATCATCATCTGAAGCAACTGACAGCGCAAACCCTCGCCTACTAGACGCATTGCCAGAGCGGAGCTCCAAGCCGCAAATCACAGAACCACACAAACTCTCTGCCAAATCACCAGTTAAAAGCGACTTCTTAGAGT
The DNA here is from genome assembly GCA_911728415.1 of Lagocephalus sceleratus. Lineage (NCBI taxonomy): Eukaryota > Metazoa > Chordata > Actinopteri > Tetraodontiformes > Tetraodontidae > Lagocephalus > Lagocephalus sceleratus. The sequence continues at coordinate 14,323,724 of CAJVRN010000017.1, read as the reverse complement.
GTGAGCCGGTCTATAACAAGTTTATTCAACTGAGATCGCCTTGCTATTCACATCTCTTCACCTATCTTTCCTTGGACCCTTGCTTTAACTACTTGTGTGACAGGATGTGATTTTAAGAAACAAGAGTTTGTAATCCATAGTCCATAGCCTAGATTGTGTTGCATTTGTGCTTCGAGTTTCGTGTGATCTGAGTAATGTGACTTTGTTTGGCTTCACAGAAGCATCGTCACACCGAAAAACAGACCTGGAGCATATCTCCAAGGCAGCGGAGCGCTGTGGCGCTTCTGGCATGCTCCAGTGCTTGCTGTGGAAACGCAGCTATTCACTAGAATGGGAGCATATCTACGCAGTGTATAGAGCTGTGAGGCACAGTGCAGATGCATAATGTGTAAATTGGACTTCACAAGGTTCTAAATACTCACCTCCGGCATTGTCAGCAACAACCAAATCTCCAGGAGAGGAGGCATCATCCTAAATGAGAGAATGATGTGCATTAATGGAAGAGCAATACAAAATATGCGTTATCAGAAATCACTTCATGCACTTAGCAAATTTACCTCTATATCGTCCTTCAGCAGGGCGGGAGCAGGCTTGTATTCTGGATCATCTCCATCCCTACACATAATTTAAAGGTTTAATTCACATTAAAAAACTCCTTTTTCATGTACCGTATTTTCCGCACTATAAGGCGCACCCAAAAGCCTTTAATTTTATCAAAAACCGACGGTGCGCCTTATAATCCGATGCGCCTTATATATGGATACTACGGTAAGCAGCCGCCGACTCGATTTCCCCCGTAGAAGAAGTCGTGCGCGGTAAATGCTGTAATATAAACCGGCGTTTCATTTCTATTTGTGTGTGTTTTGTTGAAGTTCCCTTTAGCGCAGCACCATCTAACTGTTGTGAGATGTGTCTAAATGTGTGCAGTCCAAGAAGCTCAGTGCGTGAACGGGAGTGAGAGAGTGCGTGCGCGCGGCCGAAGTCCCCTGTGTTTCCCGACGACGGTCAGGAGATAGACCAGGAAAGGCTAACATAATGAATGCATAACGTAACCCCAGCCTCTACTGTAGCGCCTTATAATGCGATGCGCCTTATATATGGAAAAAGTTCTAAAATACGTCATTCATTGAAGGTGCGCCTTGTAATGCGGTGCGCCGTATAGTGCGGAAAATACGGTAAATATTTTAATTTGAAGCAGATACATCAAGGTGAATAACATATGGATGTGGTTCACATTCTGGACTGGAATAATAAACTCACCCATCCATGAAGTCATTGCCTCTCTGTTCAGCAGCAATCGCCTTCTCATCTGGTCGCCCCACGCGTTCTACAAAGCACAGGGCAGGGTCCGCACGGATAGTGTTGTACTTTTCATAACCTGAAAGATTACATGATGAAAGAAAATAGATAAATGCACTGAGGGAACAAGACATATAGGATGGATGATTTTCTGTAAGTGCACATTATACATGTTAACAGACAAAGAAACATAAAATATATTTGCTTAACTTAAATTTAAATTAATTTTTAACTTCAGGATCTTTGAAAATATTCTGATGCACCAAAAAAAATGAGCAGTATAGTGATATAAATTGTAAAGCTGAATCTACACTTTGCTGTTATTTGTACTGATTGAATGAAAGAAGATGGAAAAAGGATGTAGGGTTTCTTACCATGCTTAAAGACACCTAACAGTAGACACTTGTCAGAGATGGCATCCCACCACAAGGCTGGCAGTTCAGAGTTGTCAAGGTCAGGAACCCAAATCTTAATGTCACTAAATAAAACAGGGATTATATAGAGGGTGATGAGCAGATAGACAGATTAATACGGGAAAAAAATTCTCAATTTTCTTCCATCTTTATAAACCTATTTCTAATTGTAAAAATATTTATTCATGGTCTCCATGAAAAATATTTTTAACGACTAAAAGCAAGTTTTAAAAAGTACAAAAGGTAGCCGAAGTATACTTTGTGATGTGTACTGTTTTTAACGTCACAAAAAACATTTCTAAGATTCACCACCAGATGGAGCTCTACAATCTTCTAATACCAGGAGTTAATGAGTTGTTTCTTCAATTCAACAAGTGGATAGAATATGATATTTTAAACAGTTCTATATCAGAAAATAGAGAAATTGGAGGTAGTTCAATATGAAAAACAGTAACACAAAATTACTGGAAAATTACTCCTTTCTTTTATCCATACTATGTTAATGTCTGTTTAACTCACCTGGATTCTGCCCCGTCGAGCACGTTCTGGGCCAGGCTTCCTATCACCTCTTGTTTCAGGTAGTAGAGCATTCTGACACGGAGCAGCACCCTGCACAGAGAAAACCCACCAGTCACCACAAAGCACAGCGAAATGCTGAGGGAGCAAAAACCAAAGGATTGACAAATAGGGCAGCCTGATGAACACAATTCAAATGAATGAAATGCGTGACAGTTCAGCTGTGAGCCTACATGTGCATGACCATAAGCTGCAGGACAGCATATATCTATTCATGTGTTCCCAAATTTTAGAATGCTTGCACATATACATATTTGTAGGTTTTAGGGCCTTGTATAGAATATAATTCCGCACGGCCATCACAAGATGCCACGTTTGAACACGAGTGAATGAACACTCGATGGTTTCTCTAGTCGTTATGTGGTGAGTGCTGGCAACCGATGAAGGCTGAGAAGCCTAAGCTGACATAGTATAGAGGGAGAATGGCTGACTCACAGGGGAGACATTAGTTCTGTGATGCATGATCACAGCGAACAGGCTCTGAGCGACAGTCAGGTAGTGGGAAGTGTGGTGTGCCAGGCTGCAACATGTACAATGCCTTGTTTTGTGTTGTGTTTAATTATTTTTGCCTGAACACAAACCAATTTTAATTTCAATCATTTAATTTGTTATTAACTGTGATTTTCTTTTTTTTTTTTTTTTTTTTTTTTTAAATCATAGCTTTACTTGTCATAAGCTGCATTGGCACCGGATTTGTACAGTAATGGTCAATACGGATGTAATTTCATGTCCCCTTTCTTCTGCCTCTTAATGGATACTAGAAATGCAGCTCTGAAATACAACACAAAGGGCAAAGGCATATTTCTTAAAAGCAATTCGGGTTTTCTTTATTTTGTCCTTAAAAAAATCCCCTTCGATATACTGGCAGGGCAAGAAAAAAGCCATTGTGCTGCCCTGCTGTCTTGGCCTGAATGATGTTGTCTGCAGTGACCAGTCGGAACTCGTAACTTTTGTTACTTGTAAACTTTTGAACTTCCCTTTTTGAGCTCCCCTCTCTACCCGTTAACCACCTGGAGCAGCCACTTCTTACAGTGGCCTGTCACAAGCCATCACAGGTCTTTGTCATACACTCTGGGGTATATGATACCTGATATTAATGACATACACATGTTTATATAAATGCATGTGTGTGTGTGGGTGTGTGTTTTTTTTCTCTCCTATATGCATGGCTCACTATCCAACTCCAGAAGTCACATTCCTTGGACCAAAATTGCAGTGATCAGCATCCACTGCTGACTGTGTGTCCTCATTTGTCCTTCGTCACACAGACTATTCTGGACTCAGCACAACTGGACCAGGAAACAATTGAGAACTTTCTATGGAAGCTTAAGCGGACTGCCCCCAAAGCCAAATACAACCAATAGGCCCAACAGACTCACCCTGCCCTCATAAAAAGGCAGCAGTCTATATGGATTAATATCTCAGCAGCCTATTTTGATAGCGGCCATTTTTTTTTAACCAGTGTCTGGGAGTTTGAGACAGGGTCATTATCTCTCTCATTGGGACTAAAGCCAATCAGCAGCTTATGTATCTGTGAATCAGTCTATTGTCAAATGAGATTTTACTGTAGGTGGAAGATTCTAATGGTGAAATATGTGCCTACAAAATCATATGAGCATGGAAGCAGGTTTCATTTTAGTTGTAATGATCAATGTATTTTGAGAGAATGATGACAGTTGCTGAAGTAGGTTAAACACGATATGAGAGGGTTTCATTTATTATGGCCAGTTCAATTCATTCAATTCAAAATCACACATTAAAAATGCATGGTTAAAAATTTGTTTTACTTGGTATGAAATAACTTTTGCGTTTACTATATTTTGAAGTATGAAAACACTTGGGAAACGGAAACACTTACTTGTTACAGTGGTGTTTGAGGTGTTTCTTGTAGCCGTCGTCCTGAAGGATGTGCTCTGGGTTGTGCTTCCTAAGCCACTCGGCTTTGTGAATGTCAAAAGAGCTCGACTGTGTCTTCACTTTCTTGCCTTTTCTGCCTCGTGGGACAGGGGCAGAAAGACCTGGGGGGAAGAAAGGGGAGATTTTAGGAATGGTAAAGGAAACTCCCATCGCAAATTTCAGTGAAGAGAATCTGGAGGAGCTGACACTTACCCAAGTGATTCTGAAGCTCCTTGGTGCGACCATCCTCAGTCGGCGCGATCAGGTCCCACATGAAACCTTTGATTTTGTCATCTCCACGATAATGAACCAGGCAGTAAGACAACAGGGCCCTGCAGATGGATTCCACGTCCCACTCTGTCAGCTGCTTCTTAAAACGCCCATGTGCCAGAATATCCTTCCAACGACCCCATCTGATGGGAATTAACAAGAGTCAAGCTTTTCAAATTGAGACATGATTATTTAAAGCCTTGAGATTACAACAAAAAGGTCCTGAATGACTAGAATGATAACAAACAGTAATGTTTGTATTTCATCTCAAATCATCTTCAGGTTCAATGTGTGTTTAAAGGTGAACATTTTAAAACTGTCTGAATCATCTCACCCATAAACTAGCAGGTTCTTCTCCACCCTAAAGCACTCGGTGCGTCCGTAGCTGTTGAGGCGCTCGTTGTTTCTCCTGAACTTGGGTTTTGTCTCGTCTCCATCGCTTTCTCCCTCTGAAAGTTCTGCCAGCTCGTCCTTGGTGGCACTGAACGGTCTTGTCTGTTTTCTGACACGGGGGGTGTCAATCACCAGGCTGTTCTGTAGAACGCAAATAACATAACATAAATAACTCCTCAACAAGTTGCAAAAGAGATAGGTACAATATAAATATGTGCAATGCTTGAAAACATACTCTGCCATTGACCATTTCCATATCGATATCAGCCTTTTTGGCCCACTTGTCCCAGAAATTTGGGTCATCCAAAGAGATGTCTGTACGATTTCCAGAAGCTACAAAACTAGCCTGAAAATGGATATCAAAATCATTTCACTGATTTGGGCTACCTAGCTTTAAACAAATATACACTGTGAGCTGTGTCAATTTTGATGAAGGAGTTGTTTTATCTTCTTAATTCACCTTGGCAAATGTGGATCCCCGTCCCTCAGACTCAATGGTGATAGTCTTTGTCCTCCTTTGGAGGATTTGGTCAATGTCTTCTTCACAGAATTTTGCCCCTTCATCTTCCTCATCCATGATTGCCCCGTAGGCACCACGTTTCAACAGATCCTCGATCTCCTTCTTGGATAACTGTTGCTGCCCTGCCTGAAATTCAAGAAAAAAAACAATAGATGTGGATCAGTAACCCAAACGAAAATAATCCCAAATTGCACTTCAGATGTATAATGTCCTCCTTAAACAAAACACGTCATTTTTATTAAAAACAAAATATCGCTGGGCGAAATTTAATAGTGCATGTTTAATATGTAAATGGATTCTGTCAGAACAGATGTGGGAGTTCTCCGTAGCTCAACCTCAGATAATTTTCAGAGGATCGCAATGGCAGATATATTGCACAACCACCTACACACATATTCCTGACATACTCCCTCCCAACAAGATTAAACAAATCAGTTCAATAATACTTCAAGTAGAAATATTTAGCAAAGAGCTCCCGTTTTGAGAGTTGTAAGCAGTTTAGATTACTTTGAGGGGCAATTTTTAGCTGGATCTGTTACAACTTGATCATAGTGGTAATGACCTATTTTCCTTTTTCTGGGTACACACAGCTGAAAAAGTCTTGTGTTTTCTTTTGGACTCATTATCACTCAAAGACAAGAGCAGCAATTCACATAATTAAATTGGATTAATTTGTAAAGATGAATTTGATTTGCAAATTTAAAAATATCTGAGCAGGCACTGGGAAGCATTGCGTAATAATTACACAAGAAAAAATGATGACTGGTGGCCTAAGTATTTAATTAACTTTTTCACTTAGACAATGGTCAAACTTACCCCTGCCCCTGTGCCTCCTCCCAGGCTGTTATCTCGACCACTCATGCTCTGCAACACAGCTTTGTCAAGGCCGAGCTTGAGGCTTGCACGATCAAACATTTCTCGCTCGTATGAGTTCCTGGTGATTAGTCGATACACCTTCACTGCCTTGTTCTGACCGATCCGATGGCAGCGAGCCTGAGCCTGTGGTGAATGCAAATAAAAAAATATGACTACAGGGCACTCCACTGTGTATGTATATATGAGCTTTTGCAGCACATCTATAGATGAACGTAAATAATTTTGTCTTTGTGTTGGTGTGTGTGGGTGTGTGTGTTTACCTGCAGGTCGTTTTGTGGGTTCCAGTCAGAGTCAAAAATGATGCATGTGTCTGCTGCTGTAAGGTTGATGCCCAGACCACCAGCTCTGGTACACAGAAGGAAAACAAAGCGCTCCGAGTCGGGTTTACTAAAACGGTCTATGGCTGCCTGGCGCAGGTTTCCACGCACACGTCCATCTATCCGTTCATACAAGTACCTGTACATAGGGGGGGAAAAATCCATGATTTACTGATGGAAAGCTCCTTAAAAACTTCATTTAAATCATGTTTATATATGTTAAATTACACAGATAAATGCTTCCTTGTAAGAACTGGTTGTGCTTATATTCCTTCCCATCCATTCCTACCACATGACCCCTACCCTCTCACAGGGTAATCCACTTGCAAGCCTAAAAAACCTCTCACTTGTCTAATGTGGCAGATGCCTCAGGGCATCTGTAACCTGCTGCTGAACCCTTTTGTAGGTCTGTGCTCTGTACTGTCTCACACAATTACAATACTTTGTGGTTTGCATTAGCTGCTGTGGGGAAATGGGAATACAAGTGACAAGTGTAAAAAAAAAAAAAAAAAAAAAAAAAAAACTAGCGCTTTTGCAGAACATTTTTCAGAAAATAACTGCTCACTCTTACCAATGGTAAAGTAAAAGAGAACTAATAAAATAACAAACACCCTGAATCTAGTTATTTCAGTGAACCAGTGTAGACTTTTGATTGTTATTTTAGTATTTTGGCTTTTGAACAAGTGTGATAGTGCAATTATGTCTGCTTATCAAAATACATTTCTGTGAATGTTACCTTCTCTGAATGAGGTAGTCTTCTAAGATGTCCAGGCAGCGCACCATTTGGGAGAAGATGAGAACTTTATGACCTCCAGCCTTCATCTTAGGTAGCAGCTTATCAATAAGAACCAGCTTCCCAGCAGACTGTACCATAGCCTGCAGGTGAAAGTCAACAGCAGCTGGACTGTACACTTCTCTAAAGTCCTCAAGGATTTTCTCTTCTGCTCCTGCCATAGCAAAAAATAGATACAGTCAGCAAGGCTGTTTTCCCCTTCAATAATGTTGTCAATTAACATGACATTGTTTTGAATATTAAAAAGTATGCCCTTAATATTTTTTGCTACATTAAATATTCAAGATGGTGGTGATACCTTTGATGAGGTAGGGATGGTTGCAGCATTTTCTTAGCTCCATCATGGTGTTAACCAGGTTCGGCATATTTGCCTGGCCAGCTCCTTTGGCCAGAAAAGAAAAGTTCTTCTCTAAGATGGCACGGTAGTATTTCTTTTGAATGTTAGTGAGCTCAACCTCAATGATTGTTTCCTCTTTGGGAGCCAATTTCTTCTCCACATCCTCTTTCAATCGCCGCAGCATCATTGGCTTCAGAATACCCTGAAGCTTTTGAACCTGAGGGCCAAAACAAGAAGAATCAGATCACAGTTGACACTTTATTCTGTGGATCCTCATGCTGAGTTTGTACTGCAAATATAATATTACAACCAAATGTATAAATGTTCATGTTTTTTGAGTCAAAACCCCTTTTAATACTGCTGGATTTGACTAACTGACTAAAGCTTACCAGGATTTGAATATAATCCACCAAGACTGTTTTACAATCTGTTAACAAGTAGATGCTAAAGAAAGCTGTTGTCTACCTTATTATGTGAAACCTAGTGCTATTGTATACTGATAGTGTATCTGCATGCTCACCTGCTCCTCAGTCTTAAGGTCTCCAAACTCCTGCATGAAAGTGTTTTCTGAGGGAAAGCGTGCCGGCTCCAGAAAATGCAGCAAACTAAAGAGCTCCTCCACTGTGTTCTGGAGAGGAGTACCTGTCAGCAGGACCTTATGTTCCTAAAGGGATGATTGAAGTTTAGTAAGAGTTTTTGAAACAGCATATTGTGAAGGGTGAACAACACCATTATATTTTACCCTATTTTTTTAAATTACCTTAATTAAAAAAAGCACATCTTTGAAAAAGTGCATCTTTAAATTTGCCTTTATGAGATAGGATACGAACCAGGTTCATGAGCTTGAAGCCTTCTAGCAGCTTGCAGTTCTTGTTCTTGAGGCGATGGGCTTCATCAATGACAACGCAGCGCCACTCTATGGCGTTAAGCTCAGGACAGCCTCCAAGAATCATCTCAAATGTGGTGATAACAGCCTGGAATCTATAAGCACTTCGCAACACACGGCCCTGAGGAGAAAAAAATGTAATTTAATAAATAATTTTTTTATTACCAACATCATTGATTTGCTTAAAAATCATTATTTGCTAATAAATAAAACATGGTAAAAATTAAATGTGGGGAATACAAGAAATATTTAAACATTAACAGTCAGGGACACCACTTAAAAGTCTTAATATGGCAAAAAGGATTGGATGGGTCTGGATTTGCATATGACAGACAAATCAGATTTTTTTTTTCAGTTGAAAGATAACTAGTAGTATACCCACTAGTGGGTAGTTATGCAGTTTTGTTTTTGTTTATTTGTTTGTCTGGAGAAGATTTGCTTTAGCCCGCCTCTTCATTTGTATTGCCTTGACAACCATCCTCAAGAGACACTCAGTTATCCAGTCCCCTCCTCCCACAGCCAGCCCAGCCAGCAGCCTGCCATAGAGTCTGTCTCTTTGATATGCCTGAGCAGCAGTGACAGCGAGTTCCCCTCAGAGGCTGCAATGACATCACAGGCTGCCTGGGAGACAGACTGGTGGCGGTTCTACTCCGTTCTGCTTTTCCTCGCACACTTTAATTCCTCCAACGTTTTGTCTGAACACTAAGAACTTCTAGTGGCCTGTGACACATCACATGGCCTGCCAAATACAGAAAGCCTCTATCTATTTGACGCACACAAACTACCCAACAGCCCACTCACTGCTATGAAGGTACTCTTTTAATACTGTTATATGCAACTGTACGTTGTTAATAAAAATTGATGAGAGGTCTTGGGAAGTGGTCTCGCGATTTTAAGAGGATTTAAAAGGATTTTAACATTATAAGTTCAATGAGAAAACTTAACTGAAGAATAGACTACATAAAATAGCCTATATCTCCTTAGATATAGAATTTTTTTTATTATTTCAAACAATATTTAAACAGCTGTCTGTCTGTTTATCTTCCTAAGTTCACTGTTTCATCTGAAACCTTAAACTTGCATTGGATCCATTAGATGATGGCAAAAATCACTAGCTAAAATGAGAAACTGTTAGCCACAAAGCCTTTTCATTAAAAAATGAAAATAAAACAAAAACTGTTTTTATCTGATTTAGATCTTGCATTTACAGAACATACATGAATGAAAATAAATGTATTTTTTGACTTTTATAATGAAATAACAGTGCAATATTTACCTGTGCATCCCTGAAATACATCTCATACTGCTGAAGCATCTGCCTGCTAACCATACTTCCATGGTAGACAATGGCATTGAGATAGGTCCAAGTACGAAACTCCCGCTCCCAGTTGGCAATGGTGGAAAGAGGGGCAATAATGAGGAATGGTCCTTTAATGCCCACACGATAAATTTCTTCTAGGAATGTGATGGACTGAATGGTCTTTCCCAGGCCCATCTCGTCTGCCAGGATGCAGTTTCGTCTAGTGTTAGATAGTAAAATAATGCAAAAAATGATTATAAATAATGCCGTTTTAAAAATCAATAGCCATGCATGAGGAAAAAAAAAAACATTAAAGTATGTCTGTACTGCACAGCATGCAGTATTTATGGTTGTGGATATCCAATGTGTAATTACTCTGAACAAAGCAGAAGAAAATTATATTATCAGCAATTACAAAAGAGAAAAGAGATGAAATACAATGATACAGCAGATACAGCTACTTCTGTTCTGTGCTGTACTCAGGCAAACCACTTATTCAGCTGTCCAGTGGGTGGTGGTATTATGTCTTGATACTAATTGTAATGTGCAGATATTCCCACTGGCCTCTTAAGCAGCTCTCCACAGTACTTACTAGAAAACTAGAAAATTTCTGCGTGGGTTTAGAGTACACAAATTCTGCATGTGCACATATGAATAAAAGTCCCACAGTCAATATAAGAATACTGACAGTGGTTATACAGAACATGGGTTTTCTGGGATCAAAGCTGATAAAAAAATGTTTTGTGCAGGAGTGTTGGCAGAAAATCTGACTCTCTTCCAACTAAATAATATTAGGAATATACACAGAGAGGCAGTGATTATGATTGTATTTTAAAATACAGCTATGATTAATTCAATATGTAATCCATCTATGGGGTTTCCAAAGCCTAATCCTGCAGAAGACAATAAAATAATTACATTAAACTTGACGATGCAAAGGTGCATGTGACTGTGTATGTATTTTTATACCTCTATGTGGTGGGAGAGAGCGATGGAGATTCTTATTTTTAACATCTGTGAGGCACTTTATGCCACTCTATGTATGAAAAATGCCATACAAATAATGGCAACAACATCAAAGTGAAGCATTAATTGATTATCTAGAACTGACCTGTTGTACCAGTTAAAGAGAAGCCAGTTGACACCTTCCAACTGGTAGTCCCTGAGGGTATTGCCGTTCCTGTATTCCCTCGAGTGCTCCATTTTCTTCCACAGATTGGCAGAGGGTCGCTCCTAATGAGTGCATTTGATTTTAGTGAGATGTAAACATTTCTGGGTAATTCAATAAATAACAGCTTTTCCTGGCTTATCTTGTAAATGATTTGTCATAAGACGCTTGATATTTTCAATGGTGTCGATTATTTAATACGTGAGGTATTACCTGTATTTGTTTCATTATCAATGTTTAGACATAAGAGTTGAATGTATAAAAATGTAGTGCATATTCTTTTAGTATGAGCAGCCAACTTCTGCTTATGTAGTCATATCAGAAGACAGGATTCCACCCTCTCAAAACTCTGACTCACACCTCTACTTGGTAGAAGACTGCATAAAAGTGACCGAAGAAAGAAATATGTAGTGTTATAGAGCGACCAAGGAAAATCTAAATGTGTAGCTGACCGTTCTGCGCGAGTCGGGCTTGACTGCCTGCAGCTGCTCAAACTCTTCAATTTTATTTAGATCGACATCATCCTTTAGCTCCCAGGTGCTGTCCTCATATGGCAAGGAACACCACTTCACCAGGTAATAGACCACCTCCTGCAACAGGCAGAGGAGAATTAACACTTTAAAAGATGAGAGCAAGGCCAAGTTCTGTTTTCATAATGTTAACAAAAGCTGCTAGCAAGCCTATTAGGATGGCCTTGGGCACTTCAGAGATACAAAGACATCACTAGTGTGTGGAAAATACACTCACAGCACCCACAAAATGAAAAAAGAAAGAAAAATGGTCCCAGCACATAAGACACAAATTAAATATACACAGATCCTTCTGTGATATGATTAACAAATGAAAAAGATTAATTTTACCTCTCCTGTGTCTTTGTCCTCGCAATATGACACCTCTAGCACTCTGTCTACTTCTACATAGTCTGGGTTAAAGGGCTCTTCTTCCATCTGAAAGATGATAGGAATGACAAGAGGAAATAATTCAAAAGACTATGGATGAATGTACCCACTCACCATCTGGAAACAGAGATCAGCCGCACCACATTAAAGACCAAACAAGTAAAAATAATTCAAATATATGCACACAGATGTGCCTGCCCACACAAAAAGTAAACCAATGATTCGCAAACAATATCAATGTAGTACTCAAGCACAACAGATCATGAAAATGCTCACCTCATAGAAAATACTTAACTGTGCTCTAAATACACAAATAAAGGGTGTCCATGCACAACCAAATTGTCTTACATCTGCAAAGAGGAGAGCCCTCTGTGCTTGTTTCATCTTGAAACGTTTGATCTTCTGCTGAATCCTCTTGTCCTTCTCCAGCTGTTGCTCCGTGGCCCACTCACAGTGGAGGTATGAGCTGACACAGAGAATAAAATGAGAAACCTGGATAAGAAAAATGCTTAAAATAACAACTGGCCCAGTTTAAATTGTCAGCACTAGCTGCCTGCTGATTAAAAGGTTACTGATTCATTTCTTAAATAAATATCACATTTGTGCAAAAGCATATTTTCACCTCAACTTTACATATATTTTTCATCATCTGAATCACATGCTTTGTAAAATGTCACTATGTATGTTCTCAATGCACATTTAGATCAAATCACAAAGCATGGGCTGGGCCACTTGTGAATTTTCTGTGGTATTAAGAAAATGTAAATGTACAAAGGTGTAAGGAAGAAGAAGTTACAAGACCACAGTTGCTCCAAGACAGCATAAGGCTTGTTGACAGTATGTGTTACACACCCTCCAAGCAAGCTTCTCTAATGCTATAATCAATTATGACCCTGTCAGTTTAACTGTGGGAATTGTTTTTGTTTTTTTTTTATACTAGTGGTATAGATGGGGTTTCACTACTTATTTAACTTCTCTGAGGTTCTCCTAAAAATAGACTGTGTTTTATTTTTTTCCATTTAATGTATAAAAGCATAGCGCTCTACATAACAGACTGCATGTGACTTCATTTGCAGTCAGTGTGTGTGTGTGTGTGTGTGTGTATCACAACAGTGTCCTCCAATGTAATTATGCCAACTAGAGCTGTTAATTTTGCTGTTGGGAAAAAGATAAATAAATAAATGGAAGAGTAGAGATGAGGTGAGGTGAATAGAACAGCTTCAGTGGGAAAGCAGCATAAAACTGATTAAATACAGTTTGAATGTGGGAACGGTTCACAAGTGGTCACAAAACATGTGATTCCTAAAGACAGTGCAAAGGCAGGCTAACTGAAAACCGAGACAGTTGCATCAATCAAGCTTGAGAACGTCTGTGTTTTTTCCCCAATTTCTTTCTATAATTGCACTTACTAGTTTTTGTACTTTACAAAGAACTCCTCAATTTCAATCAGCACTCCTGGAGATACCTGCAATATAGGAGAGAGTTAAAACCTTAACCTCCTAGCTATATATGCTTAGATTACAGTCATTCTCATAATGATTACCTCCTTCTTCACAATACGAGATGACATGATTTTGTCAACAACAGCAGCATCTTCTTCAGTTGGGTTTTCCTAGAAATGAATATCTATTTTAGTATTACTGTAAAGAAAAAAGCAAAGCAAATTTGACCTATGATTGTGTTTATATATTCAATCTGTAGCCAGAATCTTAATTTGATGATTAAAAACAGCTAAATATGAAAGTGTTTATCTACTCCAGTTGAAATCGGAGTAACCTGATTTGACCAAATTGTTACTATCATTGTTATTATCATTATTATAAAGAAAGCCTGTTGGATTGCAACCCTTGTAGGACTGGATTTGATTAATGACTGGACCTCAATTTGATATATTTCCCTAATACAATCCAATCTTTTGGGTACTTGAAGTATAATTTATGCCTAATAATTACCTGTCAAGACAGGATTTATTTAGGTGTGGAGCAGCAGGTTATGGTCTACAGTAGGGTTCCTTGATCCAGTTCTATGTGAGCCGCCATACAGCAGGTTTTCCTTCCTACTAGGTAGACAACTGTTTCAACAAGGATGTCTACCTGCTAGAAATGAAAACCTCCTGGATTGCAGCCCTCATACGAGTGAATAAATGAGCCCAGCCTTAAGGCATTTCGATTTTCTAGATATTGGTTCTATTATTTTGCGAATGGACTCTGAAAAAGCATATTTCTGGCAGGTACAAGAACACGAGGTTATTGGGAAAATATGACTATCAAAGTAGCAGCTGAACTGAGAATGTAATTTGCCTCTTCTGTTATAAAATGATCTTTATACTTAGCAGCCTAAAAAAATGTTCCCCTTGGTAATGGGTACTCATTTAAATAATTGTAACTGAATGAGTTTTTGTAACCAGGCTGCGTAAATGTTGACAGAAATACTCACAACAAACAGTTGATGACCTGACTCCTTGGATGCTGTGTTGGCCTTCTTAGCTTTGACAATGACCTTGACTTCATCATCGGACAACCTGGCCTCCAATTCTTCAGCATATTTCTTTCTCTTCACCTGCCGATTAGAACGTCTTTTCTGGGGGAAAAAAAAAGCATTTAATTTAGCAAATAAATGAGCGGGATTTGATTAAAGTTTCTGTAAAACTGCTCTGGTTGAAAAATAAGGAATAAAGTGTGCTATAAAACCTGCTTCATCTTAATCTTTTTTAGTGATTTGTCCTTATCCAATGTAAGCAGACCCATCTTAATACTAATAGGTAGTTAATTAGTAATAAATGCCACTGTGTCAAAGTTAATTAGGTGATCAGTGTAACATCCCCGTAGAGAAATAGCCTGACATCACAAAGCCCAAGCAGACCAGGAGCTGGAAATTCAAACCTTCCACATGCCATGACAACCCTGAGGTTGCCAGTCTTCCTCTAGATCAACCTAAATGAGTCATCAACAGACTGCTTTAATTAAAGCCACAGGCATTATTTAATGAGACTAATTATATCATGAGCAATCGTTTGGTGTGAGGGAAAAAAAATTAGAATGAGATGGAGCAAAGCAAAGGAGAATTGGTCAATTAAGAGTCCTTCATTCTTATGTGGTGATCTTAAGGGCACAGAAGACATAAACCATGCCAACAAACAACCATCAGCCCTACCAACAGTCACAGAGCCAACTTGGAGGAGATTCCCATTTGCTGGGTATATAAAACAAGTCAAAACGCAACCCTCTCAAAAATGGTAAAATATGGATGTCTACATGGTTTTTGGATCCTACTCGATCAACTGTGATGAAACACTTGGAAAAATTAATGCTAGATTACTTGTAAATGTGTTTTTTTTCCAATTTCATCAACAGATTTTGAGCAAAATACCTGAGCAAAAAGCTAAATCCATGCACAAGGCCATCATATTTTGATTAATGTGACAATTGATACTGCAATTCTACATTCAATTATGGCTTGCTTTATCTTTAAATCATTGCTTTTAAGACTGCATCCCATCCATTCATCTCCTATTGCTTTTTCCCTTAAAGAGGTTAAAAGTTTAACATTGTGTTGCAAAAAAAATAACATGCATTTTATTTAGAAAGGCTAATGAACCACAACTAATTAGAAATCACTCGGAGAGCGCAGACCTCCACCAAGCGCAACAATTCCTTTTGGCCCCATTTACCACAATGTTAACAAAAATTTCAAAGTGATCAGGAATCCAGGATTTCTTCTGGATCACCCCCAAAATGAAATAATTTCTTCCTTTTCACATTTCCAACAAATCCTGAAATTTCATCAAAATCTGTCTATAAACAGATAGACAAACACTGGCTTAAACATAACCTCCTTGGCGGAGGTAATGAATGTGATATACCTCACAGAAAAGAAAAAACAAATAAAGTTTCCTCATAAATATGCAACATTTTTACCTAAATAGAAATTAAAACACAAAGGACTTATTGTTATCATATTTCAGGGTCGTGTTGATGATGTCATCATCATCAATGCAGATATGAATGTGTACTTGAGATAAGGGCCCACTGAATGACCTTCACGTGAACCACATTCAGTCCTGCATCTCAATCCAAAGTACTGAAACCTTCCCAGAGCAGTAAAGGAACAGTCATACCGAGAACAGCACTTCACTTTACCCTTTGTCCCAGATAGTAGAGACAAGTCCAATTATTACGATTGAAGCCGCAATTCATTGCTTAGAATTGATATTTTCATCCAGTACTGTGAAACATACTCCAAGTGCTTTGGAGTGCCACAATGTCAGTTATACTATTACATGACACTGGAATACAACAGTCATGAGATATTTTGTGATTTGTGACAATATATACAGGACATCTAACAAGGTACAGCAGATGAAAGCAGATGGAAGATAACAGGCTATATACTTACCGAATCGACATCTTTGGAAGAATGTCGAGGGGGTGGATCATCATCTGACTCCTCCTCTGAAGACTCAGGCTTTCGTTTTTTCTTCTTTCCAATCTTGATGACAATTTTCCTGGGAGATAGATAAAAATAATATAAGTATAAGGCAATAAAAAATAGTATTGGTGCATTGGGAAATGTTTTATACGCCATGTTCATTATTGTGCATTTTGAACAGACATATTAATGGTCTTTAATCATTTTCAAACGTACACAACAACAACCATATTTAAGGAGCACTCCTCGCTCACTGTGTTTTTGTCAATATCAAAAGGTCTAAAATAAAACTGACAATGTTAAAAATAACTTTAATGTGAATCAGCGTATCAAACACAACAAAATAATACAGAAATGGCATTAATGCTCAACTATAAGTGTTAGAACCACTCGCGGACTGTGTCAAGTATAGCTAATGATAATTAAAAACCTCTGCTTTCTGTCCACACTCTCAAATCAATAAGTGGCATCTCTAAAGAAAATGTTTATGGTTTCAGACCCATTTGGAAAGTTACGCTCAAGGCAGGCATCATGAAAAGACCTATTTTCTGTCTACCAATTCTAAATAAAGTCATTTATTGGTCCATAACTCTGCAACAAGATAAAACTTAATGACTTCTAGTCTGACCAGATGGAGCAATCCATGAAATTAACAAATTTATTTACTTAATTTTTAAGTACAAACCAAGATAGATGAACAAAATTTGACTTTGTACAACTAAATAATGTTAATTTGAGGATTAGTTTGTCTGGTCTCCCTAACTCAATTAGGCAGGGACAGACTGCTTATTACAAAAAGTAGACTGTTCTGTGAAAACTGGCATTTAATATTTTGCAATTCATACACTTTTAACCACAGTATTCATTGTTCCATGGCACTTAAAGAATATGGAAAACTGGAATGAAGTGCTTTTGCATTCAAACATGCTTATAACAGAATCATATTTAATTAGAAACAGAGCATTGAAAAAGAAACAAAAAGATTGTTTTGCTAAAACTAGTCTCTGGATTGAGAGCAATATTATTTCATTGTTATTTTGCAAATATTTTGCCTTCTGAACAACCATTAGTCGCTTACATTTGCAGACTCTCACCCTAGCCTAATGCAGTGAGGCAGACTACTGAGTTGTAATCATATCAGCACCATATGACCAGACAGAAGGAGATTGCACAAGCAATGACTTCCCACAAGCACTCCATCCTCTTTCTTCTGCACAGTCACTTTTTATTTTTTTGACCTTTTTCCATATATTCTCTTACCACATATGGAGATGCTTTGTATCGTGCACCTCCCTGCATGTATTAACTCTCAAAAGCCACAGGCCACCATATTTTCTGGCTTTGAGCAGCATTAATGGAATAGATAAATAGATATAAACACAGCTACCACACTGAAGCAAGATGTCATCTACCCATTCCCTGTCACTCTCCACAGAAACAGATCAACATAGCACGCATGAACATAACCCACAGTAAAATGCAAATAAACATGTCAGAGTCAAATGTTGCAGGGGTAAGTTAATGCCTTCAATGACAAATTAAGTTAATTTCTGGTAGTTTAATCATAGAAACTGGACTGGTTGAGTTTCTCTCATCCAAGAGGCTTCATCATTTATCATGGCCTGGATGACAAATTAAGGAAAAAACATTTGAAATTCAAATTTAGCACATATGGATATACCCACGTATCTTAATATCCCAACATTTTGTTTCAATCAACCTTATTATTATTATATTTACATGCTTTTTCCATATATTGGTGGTATAACAATCCTATAATGCTCAAAACCTATTTAAAACTGGGATATAGCTTCCTGGTTTAATTTGTCATGATATGTCTAGATATATACTGACAATAAATTTGTATGTGTTAATGGTCCTTAATTTCACTGTATGTACAGTGAATTATTTACAAAGAGGAGGAATTTGCAGAGTTAGTTGGAACTAAAAAAATAAAAATATCTGCACAGTAGAAGAAATGGAATAGAAAACAGCACGTTACCATAGCTCTGCTACAGAAATATTCCTAGCCCCTCTGAATGATATTACATTTCACAAATCCTCTTGACAATGACACTTTGTCGTTGCCATGCAACCTGCCCTTTGGAGTGAATCTAGCTTTGGAGGTGGGGATTATAATGGCGACATCATTTCCTGTGAAAGCCAACACCTGCATGTGTCCACAGCTGGTATGACTGAGTTCAAATATGCCAAGTCAGAGTGACACTATCAAACCAAAAATAATCAGAGTGATATGCAGAAGAATGTAAAAACAAACTCAGAGGAAGGGAAGAAAACATAACGTTCTTTCTTCAGTAATAAGCTGCCTAGAATATGAGGCCTTATGGTGTCGGTGAATAACAGTGTCAGATTACCAGGCAGCATATAGGAGGACGGGACTGAAGCTTCAGCATGCACCAAATACAGGAACATCTTATATGTGAAATAAAATACTGGAGACCCAACAAACATCCAGTACCCTCATTTACAGAATATAATGAAGGACATGGGGAACATGGTAAAATGAGGATAATTTGACGAGCAATACACAGTATAATAGTTTTCTTAGAATCACAATTAGATTTAAAAATATCCTGAAAACAGCTTGCAATGGTTAGACATTATATATGTGTTGTATATACATGCTGGTCTTGTGACAACTATGTTGTTTGCAATACAGATCACTTAAAAATTTACCCAGGATGGACTGAAGCACATAAGATATCCTTGATTTGATCTACAACGCTGTAAGAAGTCCATGACTACAGCTTCAACCAATGTCCAGAGCACAGCACACAACAGGTATTTTAATGCACAACTGAACTGTAAAACTGTTTGTGGGTATACAAATGCATATTGTAAAATATTAAAGACATACAAGAACCCTTTTTGGTGTTGAATCAGTAGTATAAACAATTTCTGTCCTTTTTTGTGTTTTGACCATTGAGATAACAATTAACATACTGTAATTTAGTATCTGTTCCTGTCAATGTAATTAACATGAATCACCATTTACTCAAAAGGAATGTGTGACTTTTGAAATATTGTCTTGATGAGAGGAAGTAAAAATGCTTCTTTGAAAAGAGTAACATAGACAGGATGTGTGTCTGCTACGATAAACTAGATAAACCAAGCTAGATGTTAATAAACACTAGCAAATATTTAGACGCAACATATTTGGCCGTGTCCAAATGTGTTTTTTTTTTTACACATCTGTAAGCTGTAATTCTTTCCACTTGAACAATGTTGACTACAGTGGTGTTTATTGTTGATGTGGGCAGACTCTGACAGTGATGGTCACGAATCTCTCATCGGAAACTTGACCAGACCTCCTGATCTGACATCACCAGATTGATCAGTGATGATAAATTGGCTAGTATTTTCCTAGTATCATAGCTTTAGCCTTTAAGCCATGCAAGACATGAGTTCTTCATTGTTCCAAATATCCTCCATCTCTTGTCCCCCTAGAGTCGTTCTGGCCTACTTGGCTTACTGCCACTGGGTGTGTGTAAATATGATAGTGCTTTGCCGACCAAGACCGTGTTGGCACTGTGGCATCAGATGCTTCCCTTGCCTTCTAGAGCATCCTCTTCAGTAGCCGATTCAGTCACCTTCAAAAGGGCTTTACTAAGCGTGCATATGTGTTTCTCCACCAGAGCAGCTTAATGAGACCATTTCTCTTGTCAGGAAATCCCTCATTCATATAAATAAGGCGCAATAATCTCAGTGCCACCCAGCACAGGACTGGAAACAGCAGTAGGAGCACCATCAAGCCCCCTCAACAACAGATAATATATCAGCACAGCCCACACAGCCATACTGGGGATTCCTGCTGTATTCACTACGCGCAGAATCTACACAAAGGCGGTGACCCAAACTCATGTTTTTAAGTCATGCACAGGCATAATAGCACGTACTTACCTACCGCGCAAGGGATCAATTGAGGAAATCATTCATCAATTAAAAAAGAGACAGAAATGTTTTTGCTTTTTCTCAAATGAAAATGGGAAGAAAACGATTAGACAGTTTGCAGCGAAGCGCTTAAATATGAATGCGGCTATGGTATATACTGTATACAGTAGATTTAAACCTCCATTTTCTATCATGAAATTGATCTCATGAGCACCATTTTGTTTGATATTTTCCTGCTAACCTGCTGCTTTGTAATCACATCAGCGTGTGCCTGCTAAAGGGAATCATTACACGCTTGGCTTCCGAGCATGCGCACAGACCAAATTTATAGAAAATGGGGAAATATAACAGGGGGGGGCTGCAAAAATGTTTTTAAAAGGTATGAGCCACAGGCTTTCTTCAGATCTTTATGTAAGGTGATTGTTTTCAGAAGGTAAGCTGTCGAGAGAAGCAAAGTCCACCCTGCAAGAACAATGAGATCCAGTTTGAACCAGTTACATAGCTCCAAAGGTATGGATACATGCATACACTAAGCACAAACCATATAGAGTAGGCTTCAGAGAAAACAATAAAGTCGATATGCCTGCTGAATTTAAATAAATAAATAAAAGAAAATTAATGAATAATTTAGGTTATGCTGAATTTTTTAGTCAACAGTCTTACTGTTCAGTAAAGGGACTACATTTTAAGCCAAGATCTCCTACCATGCATGTTTTTAAAGGGTTTGAACGCAGTCTTAAAATGGAATAAATGTTAGATGAATAGTGACTATCCACTTTATACAAACTCCTATGAAGCACAGCAACTGTACATGGGGCATTGCACTGTGACCTGGCAGCTTTCCAGTGTCTCCTTGAACATACAATATGCTCTTCTGGGTATTTTATTGCTTTGCCTTCATTATATAAAGTCCCCTGTGAGTTCAGTTGCACAGGTTTTTGTAGTATAATGCTCAGTGTGGAATATAACATTTACAAAATTTGCTTATTGATCGTTTCCTTTACAAAGGGCTTGTTGAACCCTTTGTAAGCGAAACAGTTTAGTCACAAAAAGTAAAAAGTAAAAAAAGTAATATAACAAAAAAAACCCGCTTGTCTCAAGACGTGAGAGTGTTTTGCACTGGACAACAAATAAATTCAAATGGAGTCACAGTAGGCCTGCTGAGATCCTCAGAAAAAAAAAAGCTCCAGTAATGATTTTAGCAGAAGGTTAGTACCTCTGTAGCTGAGATCCATTAATATTTGATGGAGAGATACTGGGTGGTGCCTGCATGTGAACAGGAGCGTCCTTGGACTTTGAATCGCTTTGTGAAGCTCGGCTTCATGTGGTCAGGTAACAGCTATCAGACAAATCATCTATACCGTCGATCTAACAGGCCAGTTTTCACCATATCTGGTGGTACAAGCCTGATAGAGGAGGTTATAGAGCCAACTTCAAATGATTCTTGTCGTGCCAGCAGATGATCGCTGACTTTACTTTACTTTGAATTCACTACAGTTGTTTGATGATGTTTTTACAGTGACAGCAAGTTTTTACCTCTCCACAGAAAGCCAATTTACTTAAGTATAACAGCTTCATCATTGATATTTCAGATTCATCATTGCATTTTCATAAAAAACGCTTCCGTATAAGGAATAACAATAGCTGACCGGTTACATTTGTTCCATTAGTAAGACTGGACTGAGTCAGATAGATGTTCCCCTGCAGCTGCAGCACGTTTCCTCAGACATTCATAGTCATCAAGAGACATGTTTATGTTGGTTACTAAAGCCTCAAGTTGTTTGCAACTACAAGAACAACTTGCCTTCACACTGCATGTTCTTCATTGTGCATTTTTAATTACAAGTACAGGTTCTATTATTGATACAAATGAACATTAAGTTCTTGAAGATTAAAAAGACCAACTAGCCCCCTTAAATATGCATATATGTGGAAATATTACATACTCTTTCACAATTAATACAAAACGCTAAAGATAGTTATTTACTATTGCCAAATCTCAAAGGGTTGTGAAACTATGCAGGCTAGGAATGAGCTATGGTGCAGAACCCCATGTTATGTCAACATACAGTTCTTATCATCATAGCACTTGGAATACACAGCATGGACATCAGCTGAGAATCAACTACCATGCGCTGTATTTCCCAAGAACAGAGCGAGATTCCGTGTATGAAATCCAATTAGAGAAACTGCAATGCACATCTGTGAGATGAAGACAATCAAAATGTTTACTTGTGAGGGATTCTCACTGTTTTGATTGACTTACTTTACAAGATGATTGCACTGCTGTTGTTAACACTTTCAAAATGAAAGTGTAAATAATCCATGGTAAATTCCTGAAGCATACCAACAGGGTCATGGGTTGAAAGTAACAACTAAACAAATTGAGTGTGTTTGGAGTAAAAATAATAATAAGAAGAATGAAATGTAGAACGGACCTTAAAATAAGTAACTGATTCACATCTTAGCACAATGCTTTGCACACTGATGATCAGATCACCATCAGACACTGTAAATCTCTACACTTCATAGTTTAGCACATTCTAGGTGTGTGTCAAGCATCTATATATTATTTTGGAGCTTATGTGTTCAGACCAATCTTAAAAATGCTGATAACTTCTCAGACTGAAGGAGGGATAGGAGGATTCTGTCTGACACTGAAATTGATTAGAAAAGACTACACTAAGCCAACAGTATTTAAGAATTTAAAAAAAAATGTTTCTGAGCCAGTGATCAGACACCAGACTATCAGAGTAACCGAGATTGAGTATTCAAAATGATGGGAATGCATGATGTAGGGAACATAAAAAAAAAAGAAAATGAATGAGACAATTTTGGCTTCCTTGTGCTGCATAAACCCGTATCGGATGCTTTTTTCTGTATGTAGGCCAAGCATGGTTACACAGCTCATTAGCTGGTAACAATTACCAGTATAATCAGTGACACATTTAAAAAAAAAACACAGATGCAGACTGACTGTCCTTCTAAATTAAGCTTTTGGATTTGGCACTGTATAGACAATAGTATTGACAACTTTCTAATCCAATAAAGAAAGCAGGGATACAGACCAACCAAGTGGGCCTGTATGCAAAATAACACTCCCAGAGTTTAACCTCATGATGAAACTAAGCTTCCAGCCAGTTATCAATGTTGCTCAGGGATGCTCAACTATAAATCATTCAGTCAAACATATATCCATGAGGTTTGAGTAGCTCCAAGCACAGCGTGGTGGGTCCACTCAGCAAATGCTAAAGAAAGATTAGGTACATCACATTCATCATCTTGCTTTTTTCCCAAACATCTGCTTAGCCACAACTGTCTCGCGTACATGTAAAGCTTGTGGGTCCAGCTTTTGCCAGTCTGCTAACCTCATCTCATTTTTAATCAACACGGCTTTCAGGCTGACAGGTAAAGACCATTATCAGTTACTCTTTCAACAATTAAAATAAGACTCTTTCCGAGTGGCTATTTAAATTAAATGACTACTTTTCAAGTCTCTGCAGCTATCTATTCTTTACACACCCATAATCCTGCACAGAACAAAGCTTCATTTCCATGAAGCAGTGCAGTTAAGTTCAGTATGATCCGTAAAGTGGGGGATGGGAGCCAGGTGCAGTGTATGTATATGTACATCAGCACTACTTTCATTACACTGTGCCTCGTGCTCGCAACATGCAAATGAAGCCTTTGTTTGCTCCTCCCATATCTTTCCCAATGACTGCCTCTGCTTTATTGTCATAGTGTGCAGTAAATTTTGTTGAACTTTGAGCCTCCATCTTAGCAACCAAAAGCAGAAAATGTTCACTACCAAAATAACATCCCAGCAAAATTAAGTGCTACACAAGCAGTTGTATTCCTATAAAAGGCAACAGGAATGAAGGCCTCAGGTGTCAGACCCAATAATTAAATCTCTCTTTCTCTCTGTCTTATATGTGTATATATATACATATATATATGTATATAGTTTGACATAACCATTCTAATAAAACTGCACTTTGTTATTTATCATGTTACGCAAATATGGCCGACAAATTAGAATTTAAAAACACCATACCATGTGGTATCTTATTCTCCTTCCATCCTGCAGGATTAATGGAATATAGTGGAACTTATCTATTGGTCAGACAACTACCGGTAACTTAAATCAGTTAATGAACCAAACTCTTGTCATGTTGTGCATGGACACATTTTAACACTGATCTTCCAGTCACTGCAATATGAAAATGAGTCAATCCCTGTGGCAAGACAAATATTGGAATACTATTATATATTTAATATTAATAAATAATTAATTTGTTATGAAAATACCTCTCTAAAAGACAGTGTCTGTTGACTGTCTGTTTGAGCAGAATCTGAGATCTTCTTACTGGATTACTTCCCTGAAAATGCATTTCACTGGTTTAAGGACCTGCATTAATGACTGTGAGTACATACCCGATCTTGGCCTTCTGCTTTGGCTTGGAGGAGGGTACAATGCAGGCTTTCCTACAGGCCTTCTCTTTGAGTCGTGCTTTTCCGTTTCCTTTGTGCTCACGGTCACGATGTGCCCTGAACTGTGAGGAAGAGCTTGGGAAGCTCTCTGGACTCATGACTCTGGGAATGTTCTTCTCTCCACGCTGCCGGGCCTTTGCAATAGCCTCTGATATTATCCTGTTGGCCTTCTCCTGCTTGTCCTGTAAATCTGGCTCCATCTGATGATGTGTCCGTCGCAGCGTCTTTTTCTCCGAAGAGGAGCTGGAAGACGATGAAGATGATGAAGAAGAGGATGATGATGATGATGATGAGCTGCTCTTCATTGGGGGACTGAGGACCCGTACCTGGCCACTTGGACCATTTGCATTCTTTCGGGGCTGCGGGATAACGGGAAAAGAACAATCATTAATATGAAGGATTTTTTTTTAAAGCAAATACTCCATCATTGTATTATGGATGGTTAAAATGAAACAAAACATATGTGATATACCCATATTCTAAATTTACCACGACCTAAAATATCCTTTTCTTTCCTCCTAAGGTTTATGAGTGTGTCCAACAGTTGTATTCTAGAACATATAACTACACTGGGACTTTACAAAATCCTTACATGTTAATGCAGTATAAATTCTCAAAGAATGGTGCTGCTATTTTATTAGGGTTAAGTACTTAAGGGGGCTTTCTATTCCTTTCAGAACATAGGTCATTGATGAAATTATTTAAGTACATAGCCATTAATGAGTCATACAATTCTTAAAATCAGTGAGTGACACAATAAAAACTTCATGTCATACTGCAGCACTCAAATAAGAAGCAGAGGCATCCATTTAAAGAATATATATAATTAAAAATAATGAAAAAGACAGCGTGAGCTAACAACATACTGTGTTGTTATGGCAAAGCCACAGTAATCTAGGAAAATAGTGTCTACCAAAAAGACTGCATGTGGCAGGTCCTTTCTCAGCTGCAGCAGGTGAGGGGTGGACCTGTCTCTCTACGTGCTTACCAGCAGACCTTCTGCTGGTGGAGTTGGCTGGTGTTTCCCCAAACACATGGAGCTGATAGACCGTGTGCAATAAAAACTCAAGGCCTCAGGGACAAAACATGATTTTTCATTGTGCACGATGAAAAAGTGGAATCAACACTGTCACAAAGTAGCGGGTTACAGGACCAGTCCAGCAGACATAAATAATCCAAACTGACTGATACGTGATAATATCTGAATAATAGATGGTGTGACAGGGGTTATGCCGAGACAAGGACCTTGCAGTCAGACTTGAGCTCAACAGAGAGGGAACTAATAAATGGATGACCTAATCTAAAAATATATTCCATACGCCTATATAAACCAGGCCGAGCTGCTTGCTTTTTTTTTTTTTTTTAAACACACGGCTAGCTAAATAAAGAGAATTAGCCTGAACCCCGCCAACAAAGTGGGGGAAGGGAATAGAATAACTAGGGATTCATTTGGTATGAACAGGGGAGAAACATTCTCTCTCTCTCTCTCACCCCCCCACGCACATACACGCGCAGACACACACATACACATACACACACACACACTCACACACACACACACACACACACACACACACAAGAGCTGCATTATGATTTTCACGTGCTCAGAGCTGCTGAGGCTATTAGGAAGAAATTTAATGGATCATGCTGGAATGTTCTCATTCAAGTTAATGACAAAAAGGGGGGAAGAGGTTGAAAGTAATTATTCAGAGCAAAAGAAGCAGCAAGAGAAAGATAACAAAATACAAATACAGGCTTCTATAAGAAAGGAGAGAACGAGAGAAGATAAATATGCACCAAAACTGAGAGCGCTGCAGCTGTGTAATACATCTATAAATAACTGAAATTACCGCCTGCCAGCACTGCAGTGATTTCAATCTCTTAACAACACGCAGTTTCACAAAAACAGCGAGGACTGTTACACTTCACCAAAATGAAGAGCGCCCGGATTGGACAGGCGAGCTTGCCCCTTCACTTCCACATGTACTGAGTTCTCTGGTGACTGACAGCTTCAACACATGGAGGACACACATACACTTATACATATCCGGCACAGTAGATAAACACAGGGCATTTGGCAGAGATGAAGTCAGAGGGCGATAGGAATAGATGATTGTTATGAGCAGACAGTGGGGGTGGGGGAGAGAAAGACTAAGCCTTGATAAGGTCTCACGCAGCAAAGTGAATGAGTATAGAGGGAAGGAAAATAAAGCAGCAATGAGTTCAAGATGGCGGCAGTGCAGCATGAGCCAGTAGCAGAGAAGGTTGTTCAGTTCCTGCCAGCCCCACCTCCTCCCCCTACCTCGTCCCTCCTCCCCTCCACAGCTCACTTACCCTTCCTCTTGGCCTCTTCACTGTAGACATGGTGTTTTTTTTTTTCTTCCTCTTTCCTCCCCCTCTTCAACCGGTTAACAAAAGCCTTGCCCTTTTGCCTTTTTTCCCCTTGTCCCCACTGCTTGCTCACGCTTTCTCTTATGGACACACTCACTCTTTTGCCTTCAACAGTCGTTTTCTCTTACTCTTCCTGGAGCTGTGTGCCCCCCCCACCCCTCCCTCACTCCTCGCTTGCCTCCCCTCCTCCCCGGTCAGTTCTTCTCCTCGGGCGGACGACAGAGTGCTGGGGTCTTTCGTCTCCTCCTCCCCCAGCGGGCAGGGCTCAAGAGGAGTGCATGGGAGCTCTCTCTCTCTCACCCTTGCCTGTCTCTTCACACGGTGATGAGGGAGCAGCTCTGTGGGCGGTAGAGGAGGTGCGTGGCAGTCCAGGAAGCACTCATTCTGCTGCTGTGTGCCTCTTCGCCGTTGTCCTGCTTCATCCAAGACTCTCTCTCTCTCTCCCTCTCTGTCAGAGTTGCCTTCTCCTGCCACCTATCTCCTCCCCTCTCATTGATTCCTCTTTCCGTCTGCTTTTCGTACACGTTCTCCCAGCCGCTCTCCTCTTATTTCTTGTTCTTTTCTTCTTATCTCACCTTTTCAGCTTCTCATCATCTTCTTCACAAAGCCAGGATAAGGTAGGTTAGTCCTTTTACTTACTCACAAAAAGGCATTTGTGTTTGCTGGCTTGCTTGTTTGGTCAGTTGTTTTTCCCTTCTTTTTTCCTCCACTGTCTTTTGCCTCGTTCTCCCGGGCTGCCCTCTGTCCCTGGCAGGGGCGTGTGTTGTGAGCTCGAGACTCAGGCAGAGCAGTGAAAAATGAAAGCACAAAGCAGCAAAATGCATCAGCATGAATATTAGAGATGTCGTTAAAACCCAAGCTCGTTCTCTCTCTCTCTCTCTCTCCCTCTCTCTCTGTCTCTCTCTTGCCCGCTCGCTCATGCTCTCTCGCTTTCTCTCTCTCTCTCTCACTCACTCTCTCTCTCTCTCTCTTTGTAAGGAAGTAGGCCAGCAGATGGTGCTAGCAGTTATTACATTAACTTTCAGAACTTAACCCCCAAATTACTGGATTTCACCTAGACTGGTGAATGACTGTTTTTTTTGCTGTTGTTCCAAACCCAGTTGTTGTTAGTTATTACGCTGCGCCACACAGAAAGCACAGTTAGAGATTCTCGGAAAAACAAACAAACAGGCAAACACACACACACACACACACACACACACACACACACATACAACTACAGATATTAGAAATGAACAATAAAAACCTGCTATGAATGTTTATATTCCTTCACAAGTGTAAACTCAATGACATCAAGCATTTCTGAGCATTATTAACAAGCTAAAAGTTAAAGAAAATGAATTAGAACATACTTCATAGCTTTTGCCAAAGTCTGACAGCCTTATAAGAGTACTCGACAACATGATATGGGAGCCATGTGCACTAGCTTGCACATGGTATTGGAAAATTTGCAGAAACACATGGCTGGCTAGTAGCCAGGTAGTGTGAGCACTGGGCAGGACTGTGTTCCTGACTGACAGACAGCTTTCAAAAGCTTTATTTACTTATCTTTATCTACTTTGAATATTTTACTGAAAAGATCTGTTTTTCAATGTATTACTTCTGCCCTGCAATTGCACATATTTATGCGTGTTGAGGCACAATGTTTGGAATCACACCTAAAAATGTGAAAATGTAAAAGTGAAATAGTTAATATATTACAAAAATTATCTCTGTATGACACGTGCCAGGCTGAAATCCATGTGATCACTGCCATCATTTTGTTCCACTTAACGTTGCAGTCTTCTGATGGTGTTTTCTTTTAAATGCTCGATTGTAGTAATTCCACTGCATGTATAATTTATTCTGTTATGGTGTGAAGATTTCAATAAGTGTGTGGGCTACAGCACAAGATGCTTTTTGTAGGATGCATATTGTACAAGATAACCTCAATAAAGTTATACGTAATGAACCAACTGCAACAGTGTGGACTGTCTCATTTAAAAAGTTTGTGTGTGTCTGAATTATTTGCTACCATTTTACAGTAGTAAATCATACAAAGATGTACCATTCTGCATAACAGTGGCTGTTCTGCCAGTACCAGATATATTGGCAAGGAGAGAGTTTTGATCGGCAGACTACAGCTCAGCAAACTAACCAAGTGCCACAACGAGTTTCAAAGGCCACACACAATTGGTTTAAAATCAGTCCCTTAGGAATAAAGTAGATGCTGTACACATACTCTCCTAAATAAACACATGCAGTGAAAATTAAAGCTCAACAGCGACCTTCATCAGCATATCAAACTCTTCCGTACAAGTTCAAGTACAAGTACCAAAATAAAATAATTAATTTTCATAATCATTAAAAACTGAGATTCCCAAACCCAGCATGGAATTCTAGGCTTTACACTTGATAGAAAACAGAGCCTTTAATTACTTCACCCCACCAGTTTAATAAAGAATATCAGTGAATGGAGTGACCATGTTTTCACCAAACGTGTGGCAGGGAGCCATAGCTCCGTGGAGAGCAAACAGTTAATATGCAAACAGACATAGCAGCCCTGTATGTCAGAGGGCGTGGCTCCCTTTAAAGGCCGATGAGTGAGGAACAGGACGGGAGGGGTCTGTGGGGGGGTGGAGAGTAGGAGAGCTTGTTTGTGTGTAGAGAGGTAGGCTGCTGAGACACAGGTGGCTGACTCTGAACACTCTATTACTTCCCCATCAAAGGGACTGTATTTGTGCACCTCGGCTCTTTTGGTTTTGTGCCTGTGCCGCTGTGAGAGTTTCGCCATTAGAGAAATGAGAGTAGAGCGTTGGCTGGAAATATGACTGATGCTCCAGCACTCGTTCACGCGCTAATTCTAGCTGCTATCCTCATATGTGGGGATTAGAAAACACGGCCAAGTGAAATAAAACATTACACAATGCTAATAATGACTTCATCCATGGTGCACAGAATGCCAGAAAGCATTTGTCATGGTGCAATCAATGGATATTTGCACAGAGACGTATAAACTCCAAATCATCTTAAATGAAATGCTCAAATATCTCAATATTACAGAACTGACAATTACTAATTAAGTCTATAGTTATGAGTGATGTTACAACCCCATTGGAGGCAGGAGAGAAGATGAATAAAAAGAAACATGAAGGACAGTAATGCTGTTGTAACCAATTACTGTAAATGGAGCAGTGTACATTAATGACTCCTAAGAGGAGTCAAAAGTAATGATGGGTAAGTCTTATCATAGTGCCCTCTAGGGAAGCCAGCACAACAGTACATTTATTTTTTCTTTTTATTTAAATCCAAATGTACTCTTCTGTGGATAAGCCAAGCTTGCAATATAAAAGTGACAAAAAAAATATATAATTATGATCTAACCACAACTTCCACCGGATGCTGTGTTGAAGTGTTCATCGTGGATTTTATTTAGTGTTGACTGGTAGCTGTGGAGCATCTGATTCAATACAATTTGTACAGCAAGGTCCCATTTTGTACGCTCTGCTCAGAGCAGATTGATAACGATTCTGGCAAAAATAGCCTTCCCGTGTATTCTTTGTAGAGTGCCAACCTGCTTGTGGAATGCTCTCAGCAGGCGATGCCATTGATGGAAATACAAACATTAACTGGAACAGCCATGGATTGGACTGAGCCTACCACAACACAATGCCATGCACTGGTAATATATTCTGTGGAAATTAACTGTAATACAGTTCACAGATAGACATCAACCAAGAAACCATCTATTTGGTATGATATAATAATAATTAATTGTGTAGACATTCTTTTACTGGTTTCAAAAATGTATTTTTGTTAAAATATGGCTTTAATAGGCACATTACACAGAATCACCTTTGTCAGATCAAAGTCGTGCCATTAGCTGCATTTAGATCACCATGAAGATATGGTGTATCTATACAAAAAACTAATTTGATATCAAATAATTGTCTTCAATAATTACCTGACCAATTTTGAATATTCATTAATATATTCCGTTAAGTATAGTACTGTCATTTACATAAAACCTTATCAGTTATTACACTTCATTATTACTATTATGTTTACCATCATCAAAGCGTAATTATTCCAAGAAACAATAACAACAACCATAATGCAACTGCAGTGATGCTATTTCCCTGATTGTAGTTGTCACCGTGAGATCAAATCTGACATTGAGCTGAATTACCATATAATAATAAAGAAAAAATACAAATTATTCCACATAGCTCAAGCTTGATATGTGTGTTGTTGCACACAAGGAGCAATAACACTGTTCTTAGTTGTTGGGACAGTGCGCTGCTGTCTGAGAAAATATACAACAGTGATTATCTAAAGTGTAAAAGGTCTTCCTCACAATTACAAATTGAAAATATACACACACTGGGGCTCCATTAATTTAATGATTTAAATTATTGTTTTAAAAGCACTTTTTTTTACTATAAATTAGTCCATATACACCACATATATCAACACCAGGGATGTCAAATGATTTTAAATTTCATTTTGATTGGTCAGGCTGGCTATAGTACAATCAACACTAATTACAACTCAAATAGAATGTTTAGTGTTCAGATGGTTCCTTTTCTTACATCTGAGGAAGAAATTATTAGGTGGGAACAGAGGGGACTTAACACTTTGAACAGATGTGTTAATGAGACATCTGATTAAATGTTATTCCCTGTCTCCTTTCTTTCTGTTCTCTCCACCCTTCTTCTCCTTCTTTACCCAGCCAGCCATAAGCAGGTGTGTCTCTCCATATCCGCCTGGTCCTGCTCATTCCTGTTAAAGGAAGGTTTTTCCTTGCCACTGTTGCTTGTTAGGGGTCAGGCCCTGGGTTTCTGTAAAGTGTCTAAAGATAATTCTGATTGTAACAGACACCATAAAGATGAATTGACCTGAACTGAACAGAACTGAACTGAATTGAATTACACTCACATCTTTGATCTTGGGGTTTTGTCCTTATATTAATGCAAATGCTACCTTACATCCCTCCTTCCCTTCCTGCCCTCCTTCCTCATGTAGTGAGGCTGATTCTCACCTGATCAATACCCAATGTCTGTTGTTGCATATGGTATGATCACTGTCTTTGGTTCTTCTCTCTTCTCTCTCTGACCTCTAGGTCAGCTCCCTGTCTCATACCAGCTCTGCATCATGTCCTGTGTGCCGACCTACACCACCACAGCAAACATCTCAACTGGTCTGGAGAGATTTGGTGCCATCACCCCAAACAATCTATTCAACCAATGGGTCCTTCTTGTCTATTTTAACTCCCCTCCATGCTCAATAGCCCACCGGCTACAACATGTTGCCCCAAAGCAAAATCAAAATTTACTATTTGATTTGATTTGACCCAGGGCCAGTTTCTGTGCTATGCACAGCAAACATGTGCATGATCAGAACACAAAAAGGCGTTTCAGTCCAAAAAGCTCCCTTAGTTGTTGTGGTAGATTTCCAGATATCACATTTCCAGAGGCATTTCCTTAATTGGTTTAATGGTGTTTAGTTCATGTACATTTCAGTAGTTTTATTCTCAAATTAAAAACAACTGGTTACATTTTTCACCATGTTGCCCGTGGCATACATGCCTGAAAAATATGCTTTAAACCATTAACTGTGTCACACAGTGAGCACCATGGCCACAGGAAAATGTGCTTTTTCTAACGTGCACATTATATTTATTTTCTGTCTTTGTTATTTTGTTTGTCCCCAACTGCAACAGCTGGAAACTGAATTAATTATTAGATAAAATGCAGATGATATGCAGCAGAGTCTGGCTCTTCTCAAACAGAGCGGTCTGAGAAATGTCAACAGTGCTTCCAACAAGGAAATATGTTCTTCCTGAATCTTCAAGTGTCAGCTTGGGAGCAGTCACTCAGCAAGATTTAAGACTTTACTTAAAGGGTACTTGACCATGATTAGGTGAAAGCAAAAGCCCTTCACCCACAGGGTGACCTTTAATGATTGGAACCTGACTTTGGACAAGCATTTCATTCAGTTGGGAAATGATTTCTATCCATCTGATTTACTGTTTTGAATGTACTCTTGCTATGATGGCCTCACAGTGACAATGTCACAAACTGGAGATGCTTAAAATCTTGACATAATACTACGCTACTTTATAATTTTCTCAGACACAAATCAAGTGGCATTTGTTCATTCATAAACTGAAAAGTAGAAGCTGGGTGGAGCTTCCTTACTATGTGAAAGAAAGTTAGAGAGAAAGTAACCAAATCCAGTGAAAGAGATGAAGAACTGAAGTGTTCACTGCCAGTTTTTCACAACTCCAATATTAGAAACACTGCAAAATAAAAAGTCATGCCAGAGCTTGTCTAAAAGACACAGACCAACATACATCTACACAGATGAAACAGACTATGAGAATAATAAAAGGCCTCCAAGATAAGATGGAGGATCTTTCCCACCTCCAAAGAGACAGTGGCAGGAAGAATACAATACTACTACCTGAACATGAACATGAATTACTGCTTCCCAGATGCATTTTTGATGTTTTTTCAGTAATTTATATATAAGCTGAAAGTGCTTAAACTTCACCCACCCAAGAGTGGGAATACATCCACACAGGCACATGTGTTTCCTCACACTTTCACAGTTGAAAGTGCTGACTTGCCACTTCTGTTACCATGGAGATTAATACTTAGCCAGATTGCTGTTCAGAGCATGTGGCAATTAATTGTAGGTTTTATGTTCAGAATATTTTGTCTTTCAATTATTTTTAACGTAAGCACTTAAATAATACTTTTACCTTACCACAGGGTGGCAATGGTGAACTTGGCGAAATACAGGAAGAATATCGATGAACATTACATTAAAAGTGACAATTCCCTTACAACAAATGAGATTCATCATAAAACATATAGCAAAAGAAAAGCTTCATAGTTTTCAACAGTTTAATTCAGTAAAAACATCCTAAAATCTTTCTAATTTGATGTGGAGATAACATAAAATACTGACATTGTAACAGGATACAACAGTATAATGTTTTTTTTAAAAAAAAAACCTTTCTCTGTTATTTTGATTTTTGTGATACAGATGGCAGCCTGATTTCTACACTTTATATGTGTCACAGGTTAAAAAGGTCATAGATCAACCCAGGGACATACTCAGGATGAACTGTGCTGCCTCTGCAAACAGTTATCAATGTTACCCTCTCTGGATATCAAAATACAAAGCTTCTACTTGTAATAAAACCATGATTAACTTATCATGGCTGAGTGAAAAGGCTGCCAAATTAACAGAGATTAATTATTACTAAATATAATTGTAATTATAACACTCACAGAAAGAAAAAAACATGTCCATGGCAACCAAAAAAGGACTTCCAATAAACATAAACCTGTTTGCCAAACTTAGAAATTAGTAACTAGTGAACTGACGGCTGTTTCTATGGACGCTGTCACTGACATTCTAATATGCTAAGACAAACTATAATAGAGAAATAAATATACGTTATATAGTCTCACAAAGTTCACTAAGTGTATGCTAACCACCTTGACAAAAGCCTGGATTGACCTTAGATGAGCCCCCCAAAAGATAATAATTATTGTATTAGCTATAAATACAAGGTCATAGGAGTCATTACCCCATTGTCCCTTTTTAAATTTCATCTGTTGCTCCTTAAACAAAGGTCATGTTAATTTCATGTCATGTTATTAACATGGCATGTTTCTAATTGTCTTTTACCAGTAGTGCTGTTATAGTGTATCCCATCCCTTTAACCACCCTTTTTTTTTTTAACCAATTAAAGGTTAATGCAAGTTCAAGGGCTTCACTTCGCAACTAAAACTCGCATTCCAGTCACATACACACAAAACAGCCCCCCTAAAAAAAAAAAAACTCCCCGTCCTCCACATTTGACCGCTGAGCAAATAGTCACCCACCCATTACCCTCAAAAAATATTCAAAGCCATTTAATCCCTTGTGAAAAGGGTGAAGGGAAAGAAAGGAATAAAAAGAATGTTTTAAATTCAGACCTACTGTGCACTTTGGGCTGGCAGCATTCCCACATGCTCCTCACACACTCAATCTAAGTACACCTCCCTCCTCCGTTGTAACCCTCCCCTTCCGCCCACAGCGAGGACCGCCTGACTTCCTGTTTACCTCTGACCCTTCGCTTACTCCGCCCCTGCCCTTTTCTGGCAGTCCTCCAAAGAGTCAGGCCAATGAGGCCGGATGCAAACGCTCCGAACGCAGAAAGGAGAGAGGCGGAGAGAGAGAGAGAGAGAGCCAGAGACGGCGCACATGGACGTTGGGGGAGGTGATCAGAGACAGCATGTGAATTAGAGTCAGTCATCATTTGGTCACTGGAGGAGCAGGTTTAACAAGGGCGTGTGTGTGTGTGTGTGTGTGTGTCTGTAAGCTGCATGTGGTGGCGGGGTGAATGCCAGGACCAGTCATTTTCCAAGACTGATTATGGCAGTACCTCCCAGTCTGCTTGACCAGTTTTTTGGGGGAAATAACCCTTATATCACACCAACACATTAGCAGCCTCAGTTGTGAGAATACCCAAAGACGCAGGCTGAAGATGTCAGTATAATGTAGTATGCAGTTAGATAATAAATCTAAAGTAGCAAAGCAGACAGGAAGTAGACACAGTTCTCTGTCACTGCCAGAGGGCCTGCAGTGGCCTCTGCAGCAAAGCCCATTAGTACCCATCAACCCTCACTACCACCTCTTTATTTCCAAGAGAAGCTATTGAAGCCTTTTTAATTAAAACTATACTGTGAGAAAAGCTAAATGATTATATGTCACTTAAATTAAATAAGCAAACACATTTACCATAGTACAATTCAAACGGCAAAATGTCTAGTCTTAGTTTATAAATATATTGACTCCATATTCTCTGTTTGCTATCCCAGAAGTAATAAAACCCCTTTTAAGCAGCCCTGTAAATGCAGTCCTGTTACATCTCTTTTGTCAGTATAAATTATACAGACACATAATGGGGGGGTTCTGCTTTGGAGACAGCAGCAAAGGTAATAACAGGTAGGGAGGAACCCAGGCAGCAACACAATCACATCAGAGTAACAACAACGGTTAGGGTTAGGGTTCTCTTCCTACAGTTGACCAAAGACATCGTTGTTTTTCGCAGGAGGCAGCGCTACGGCACTAGTCGGCGCAGGTTAGTCCCCAAACCACCTCCCACTTGCTGTCACGAGCGAAGAGGGAAAAAAAAAAAAGAGACTAAGAAGAGGGAGGGGAAAGGGTGTTCCTTTGCTCTCCATCCGTAATGGCAGGATATTAAAAGGGTAAAAGATCAAACAATTTTATAGTTTAGGGTAACAAGGGGGGGATTAAGGTTAGACAGTTGAATGACAGAAGTGTTAGGGTGAAATTGTAGTGTGAATAGTCCACATGCAACATGTGCAAGCTGTTAGCAACAGTTAGCAGCAGTAGATTATGCCACAATACTAAAACACCATGACAGAATTCTGAATTTTTAAATGAACTGTTTAAAAAACATCAACAACAAAAAAAAACAAGGTGTATTTAAAGGTTATTAGGTATTCATTTTTACATTTTACTAAATTAATCAATAAAATGTGTCTAAGTCCTACATCAGTTCTGTTATAAACCAATAAAATATGACTTTATATTAGAGAATTAAATAAGGTAACAATATTATTGGAGGTTTTAGTGTTTTTTTATTTAACAAAATAAACTACACACACAATTCTGCGTGGAGCATAATATGTGTATTAATTGGATTAATTGTGCTCGTGCTTTAATATTAATATGCTTCTTTCAAGCTGTGATGTTTTAATTTAATGCTATCTAATAATATGTTTAAAATAGCACAGAAGAGCTGATCACTTCATGCTTCTATGCAAAGGTGATTAAAAGCAAAAATAATGTAAACCATCATGGTTATGTTTTAAATGATCACGTCATGATTGTTAAAATCTTGATGCCGAGTCATATGGTCATGTGTGCAATTAATTCTCAGTTAATTACATAACTAATAAGTATAGATTTATTACATACACACCAATACCTGGGTTAAATATGACTGGACAGTTACACAGACCATTCATTCACACACTAATTCCTTGGGACAATTTGGAGTCTCATATTAATCTAATCTGCATGTTTTTGGATGGCAGGAGGAAATTGGAGAACCTGAAGAAGCCATGCAGTTACAGGGAGAGTGGGTATTATTATAATATTAGATTCTATTAACTACTATATTAACTTGCCTTCATGCTGTTTTGAGTTCTAGCATTTTCATACCGAGTGTGACCCGACAATAAAAAATTAAAGCAAATAGAAAATATTTTAATCAGTTCTGTTTTCGGATCTAGTCATACCTGCTGTGCACAAATTCAACAACTTCACAAACACATCGTGCTCAACATACCTGCAACTAACCACTCCAATGATGGAAAATCCTAACTGGCCACATTTATTTTGAGGAAATGAGGAGTGGACAACTATCCCCTGATGCCTTGCCTTGTACATTATGAGCGAGCTATTTCCACATCAGTGCACATGAACCGCACAGTCAGCCCCTGAGCATCAGCACAGAGCTGGGTGTTGACACAGACGGGGAGAGGCTCGTTTGTACGGCTGTGCTTCATGGCCTCATTCCATGGCCTGTGGATGAGCTCTCATAGGCGGCACACAAGTTTTTGTTATCTGATGCTGATGCTTGTTAGGGGGATGACACAGGCAGGGTTTTAACACAAGTTTTGTTCTGACTCATAGACCCAGGCTTGGTTTCAAAAATGGAAGGAAATAAATGAGCCTGCTGCTGTTCAGATCAATTTTAGATGGATGCAAATGAGTTATCCAAATTATAACTGTATAAATTGTCAGAATTGATGGTTAAAATGACCAATGCACTTCTGAAGGTGGTCAAGGTGGCATTATGGCCAAGTTCACCACAAATGTGAGGGCAAATGGATGTGCAATCTACATAAACGTTATTGTCTTTACATTAAAAAAAAAACAAACCTGCAGATATCAAATACTTTAACTACCTGACACCAGTACACGGAAGAAGTAGTTAAAGCATACAAGACAAATAAAAGCAGAGTCCAAAGATCAGCACTTCTTGTGCTTCCAAGCTGCTAATGAGAAATTGAGGGACACAGGCTTGTTACGGAGGTATATAGCTACATTTAGAGCTGAGAAAATGTCTTATATATGTAGTAGAAGAATAGTATATATATATACTATATTTCTCTATATATTCTGCATTAACATTTATAATTTGTGACAAACTGACATCCAAACAGCTGCACAATAGAAAAATGTAAGGTGTACTAAAGGCGATGATGGTCAGTGGCTTAGGAAAGTGAGTTCAGGTAGCAACTGAATACTGAAATGGACACCAAAGGTGCACTGATCATATCAGGTAGACATGTATGTATTGAGGTACGAGCTGCGTAGAATAACAGAACATACAATTTAGTGCAAAACATGTAATTAGTCTACATTTTTGTCGCAACATTACTGAAATCAATCAAAAGATAAACAACGATGTGGTGAAATTCACATGACCTTTTTCACACGTCTGAGCCATAATGAACCATCTGTTGCTTTTGCTCCTGGTCACGTGTCAACTGTAACCAAGGAAGCTCTGTGGAAGTGACTAACCAAATGAGGTCCGGGAACTGCCCCGAGCCCCTAACAGCTAGCTAATGCATTCCCCCTGCCTCCCACTCTGCTCGTCTTCTCCCTCGAATGCTCTTCCTCTCCATCTCTTCCCTTCGTTTCTTTCCTAAGCTGTCCTTTTTCCATGAGCTACTGCCCTCTCCATTCCCTGAGCCCCCTCCCCCTCCAAGTGCTAACCACTCTCTTCCACCACGCTCTTTTCTTCCTGCCTGCTCTCACATGTGCACACACCACACACAACAGTGTGGAACCTCCCCCACACTCCAGCTAGGCAGTGTGCAAGTGCCTCTAGCTTGCCCTGACCCACATCTTGATATAGCACTAAGTATGCTTACAGCTAAGTCCTGAAGACACTCCTGCCACTCTTAGCCTAATCAGGCCTGACCTGCTGTCGGTGAACTGGTCAGATAGACAGACCAGGCTGGACACACCATTATCACACGGAGAAGCATTTCTGATGTACTGGGTGCTATCTCTCCACTTTCCCCCCCACACTTACTGATTACAGGTTTCCCACCAGAAAAACACTTGTTCTTCCTGAGAGAGTTAAACATTACATGGATGACAAGATTTTGGATCATATTGTACTGGAGAGAGCATAGCAATTTCACCTTAGGGCAGCAAATAACCGTCCTCTGACATTACAGACAATATCCAATCAATCACACAACCACAGGGGTCCGTGGAACCCATATGAGTCATTTGTTCTGAGAGTGTGTGCTACACTTCAATTAAAATACCAGGTACTGTGCTACAGCTTTTTATTTTAAGGAAAGAACTGAGTGCATTCTCACTTCGTTCATATCTTATATTGAGCTAACTGCATGAAAGAGATATATTGAAAAAATAGGATATAGGTATAAAAGGTCATACT
Organism: Lagocephalus sceleratus; assembly: GCA_911728415.1. Lineage (NCBI taxonomy): Eukaryota > Metazoa > Chordata > Actinopteri > Tetraodontiformes > Tetraodontidae > Lagocephalus > Lagocephalus sceleratus. The sequence goes on along the minus strand of CAJVRN010000017.1, from coordinate 14,284,069 downwards.
ATAATAACCTGGTTGGTTAGGTAATGAGGGTAGCATCAAACCCGCTGCTGCCACTGCCTGCTGGTATTTGGTCTCTTCGGTTCTACAGAGTTTCCAAATTGTCAAAAGCATCGTCAGCACAACGAGGATGAAGTCAGCTCAGACTAACCATTAGATGCTAACTAATGCCTGGAGTTGGCTACATTCGTGTGCCACCATGCTGCTGACAAAACTACTAGTTACCTCACAGGGTTGGAGATCGAGGACGCAGTTAGAGTGTTTCAGGAGCCACGGCCGATTTATTACTGCCACATGAGCACTTACGCACTCACAGAAATCAGAAAGAAGCCACTATATATTGTAAGACAACTGTGCGTGAGGCAGAAACTAGGAAGTCACACTCGTACCTTGCTGTGCACTGCTTTGTGTTGCTCACAAAACAGGGCCTGTAATTTCCTTGGTATTAAACATTTAACTCAACTCATTGAGGTACGGTGTGACAACAATATCCCGCTATGCAGTTACTTCTGCACAATGGGAAATAATGTCAGGAATGCAGCATTAGATTACCTACCTCTTTATGATACTCATCAGGTTGAGGTTTCCTGTGTTCATGTCCCCTTTCCTGGCTAGAAGTGCTCCAGGAACATTTGGTTTCATCCTGTTGACTGAGGGCCGCCTCCAGCTGGGGAAGTAAGTCAGGTAGCAGGTCAGGAGGCTCCAGGTCGTCCAAGTCTCCGCCATGGGCCCCCGATGAAAGCAGACCTTCACCCAATGCTTGGTATCCATTCACACTGATCGCTCCACAGCTCTGGGGCTGCTCAGAGGGCAGTGGGTTGGCCATGCTGGAGTAACAGCTCATAGATTTGCCAAACATATCAGATGACTTCAAATTTCTTTGGGTTTCTCCGGAACAACGTAGGCCCTGAAAAGGGCATTCCTCTGCCTGACTAACAGGGGCCCTAATGTGCTGCTGACTCATAACATCAGTGGATGGAAACTGAGATCCTGGTCCTGAGAGCTCAGTCATTGTACAAGTCAGGGGTGCACTATTAGTGGTGGGTCTTGACACAGATGGCAAAACCTGCTGGCTGAGACCGGGCTCTGCAGGGTAGGAGGGGAACTGTGCTGGTTGGTAAGCAGTGGCAGAACCAACTGAGCGTGTTGGCATGGGGTGAACCATGGACGACGACTGCATGGGAAAAAGTACGTTATGGTCTTCGGGTCCTGGTCCAGAGAACGCTTGACCTACCCCGCTCAACTGGTAGTTACACTGCTGCTGCTGTGCCTGCAAGCAAGTGCTACTCAGAGAAGCACTTTGAGCATCTAAATAAGATTTACTCGGCAGAGGTCTTGAATGAAACCTTGGTCTATTTAGCTGCTGCTGCTGCTGCTGCTGAACTTGAGGCTGAGTGTGGTAAAGTTGCTGATGACTCTGAGAATGACTACCTTGGTGAAAGGAGAAATTGTGATGTTGCTGCAGGGGAATAGGGTGCGTGTTCATTTCTTGGTGCGGAGTTAACAGCTGCTGGTGATGGCTTTGCTGTTGACGTATCCTGTGCTGCTGCTCCGGCGACTGATAACATGGGTGATGGTGTTGCTGCTGTGCTTGCTGTCTCGCGTGAAGCTGATGGCTGTGGAGTTGCTGCTGATGTTGAGGAGGCTGCGGTAGGTTGTGGTACATATTCCCATTTTGGTTCTGGTTACCCCACATTGGACTGCCTCTGTTACAGAACATCCCATTGGATTCAGGTATTTGGCGCATGTCACCGTGGTACTGACCGTGTTGGTTTCCAATCATACGGCCATCTCCACCACCTGTGGCCCCGGGACCAGAAAATGCCTGCCCGACTGGATTCTGTGCCTTAATACCGATGTAATGACTCATCTGGTCATTATATGCAGGAAGGGTTTGTTGAGTGGAAACGTGTGGTATCATGTCCTGGCTCTTCTCTTGACCTGGAGGCTCCATCTGGAGCGGCTCAAAGTCAGCACTGAGGTTAAGCTCATCCACAAGGGACGATGCTGCTGGGAAGCCATCATCATCCAGACCTTCCAAACCCCCTACAAAGAGGCTGGGGTCATTGAAGAAGTCCATGGCAGAGCTTGGATGGTAATGGCAACCTTTTGAAGTCCACTGGACCCAAGCTGGTCCCAATGAGCTTCACCTTCAGCTTTTACTTTGCTAGTACAGATCCATTATATAGTATCCCTGTGGAAAAAAAAAAAGAAAGAATATTAAAAACACAGTATAGAAAAGCATAGAAATCTAAAATTGCATTGCTGTGGAGTATAATCTCAATAAACAGTAGCTAATCTAAACAAACATATTAAATTCTGGTGCATTTCAAAAAGAATATCTACAGCCTTATCATTACCCATATGCCAATTGATGATATGTGCTTCTAGACTAGTAGGATTACAAGTGCCACTGCTGTGTCCTCAAACCTGTCAGAGAAGAGGTAATGGCAAGGTCACCATAATCTAGAGGAAATTTGGTACCATTTATTAACTATGAGCAGAGCACAAACTGGTATAAACCGACCACCAGCTATCAGCAGGTGCCTCTTCCTGTACCCCTCCCCTCCCCTACGCACACACACACACACACACACACACACACACACACACACACACACACACACACACACACACACACACACACACACACACACACACACACACACACACACACACACACACACACACACACACACACACACACACACACACACACACACACGTGCTCCAGTGAAGCTGCCTGCCTGTCCTGCTACTGCAGAATGTGTGGGAGGCACAGACAGCTGATAGAATTTCAACCACCGGGGAAACAGGCAGATGAGGTGTGTGTGCGTGCGCGCGCCTGTGTGCATGTGTGTGTTTTGTAACCACAGAGCAGCAGAAAATGACAGAAGCTTTCCCAGGTCAGTCGTTATAGACCGTGCTGCCATACAAAGTCACGCAAAGTACAAATAAGAGAAGACAGAGCAGAGAATACCCCAGGCTGGCGACACATTAGCTCATTTTAACCACAATTTCAATCCAGAGTAAGTTTAATATGTTGAAGCAGGGCTGGTGTCCTTGGCCAACATCAAGATACTCTTATGCCTCATTATATGACAATCTATGGAATACATCTTTATTATATACTTACTACTAAAAGATATGAAAACATTATGTGAATGGATAAATATTAACAAAATGTGTACACATTTCTCCATATGAGCTAAATAAATATTACAACATGGCAGGTGGTGAGATTGACCTGATGGCTCAAAGACATATTCGTAATGTGTCTGTAATTTATTTTATGACATAAAATCATCATTTCTTCAGGGCAGAAGCACCAAGGACATCACCTGTTGATCATTGACTGGTCATGACTGAGAAGAGCAAAATCCATAAATAAGCAAATCCACGCTGAATTAGACAGAGGTGCAGTCGAAATTCTGGCAGATGGAGGAAGACCTTTGTTTTTGCTTACCCCAGATTGAAGGGAAAAAACAACCCTCTATGAATGCATATTGCTGGGCTAAACCTTTTCAAACTGAGAGCAGCAAGGGTAAGGCCCTAAACAGCCCCCAAGACACCAGTCAACCTAACTTGTGTGTGTTTAAACAGTGAGAGGAAGCTCAGCCACCTCTTTATTCTCGATTACTATTCATCACTTGGGTGCTGCTGAATTTCCCTTTGGGGGTGGCAACATCCTCTTTGTCCCACATCTTCATTCAAATATATTTAGGATATAGAAAGCAGAGCTAGTTTGTATAAAGGCAAATCTGAAAGGGCTGTCTTGCTTTGAAGCAATTAATTCCTTTTAATAATATACAGACATAATAAACTGTGAATTGGTCTTTCCAAAAATACAGTGGAGCAGCAGACTGCTTCACCAGATTGTTCACAAACAGAATCTAGTAACCTGTTAAAGTCACTATAGTTCCATTTTCAGCAATTCATTTTATAATGTAAAACTGTTAGAAATAAATGAGTCAAATAAAAGAAAATATGAATAATTTCCAATCTATCCTATCAAAAAATCACGTGGAAATATCTGTTCCTGAACCCAGATTCACTGTTCAACATTTGGAGTTTTTTTTTCCTGAAATAATGCGATTGGCCCTTTATTCAACAAACTCTTGTAAATTGATAGCTACTCTGAAAAGACTTCCATTGGTTGCACAGCAGACACAAACACATTCTTATAGTGCAAAATGCACAAGTGTATTAACAATTGCCCCTCTTAGAAGAGGTCATCTTAGGTGCACACTGGTTCACTGTCACGGTGGTATTTCATAGAAATGAGTCACAGTAACTATGACAATGAACATCGGTGGCATATTTTCCCTGCAATCCTGTGGATCCAGTCCATAGGATAATATATGGCTTATGAAAAAACATGGAGTCATTGAGGATAAGTTTTCCATACAAGTCATAACTTGTTCAGGGCCCCAATCACCCAGAACCCTAATAAACACTCAAACAAAATGAAACTAAACTAGTGCTGAGGCTTTGACATTTAATAAATACATAAATAAATAACAAATGGGAGGTAAATTAATATATTAACTACTTCTCTCCCGATGTCCACTGCCTTTTTGTCACAGCAAGTGTTGGGTACTGATAGTGATGTCGACAGCAAACAGCAGCGAGAAACACCAACTTGTGAACAGCAGTCACCCACTAACCATTCTGAAGATAACCCAGCCCAACTAGCGGGAAGACTGTTTGCAATGTGTGTGTGTGTGTGTGTGTGTGTGTGTGTGTGTGAGAGAGAGGGAGGGGGAGAGAGAGAAAGAGGGGGGGGCATAAATTCTAATGTTTGCCCCAAAATTCACAGAGGAGCATAGATTTAGAAAAAAAAGTAACTTTTTCATGCAAATGAGGAATGGCCTTAGGAACGCTCAAGATACAATTGTAATGATCTTATTACCATATTTCCATCATTTTGTTGATATCCCCCTCCCATATTTTGCCTTTTTTAGGTGGTAAAAAAACAAAAGGACCTTGATTTCTTACCATTCGCCATGAACCAAGGAAGAGTGTTCCTGATTGCGCCAACAGCTGAGCCCCCCTGCCCAGAACCCCCCCCAGTCTCCCAGCTGTTTGTTGTTGTTGTTGTTGTTGTTTTTTAACTATTGTGACGTTTGGAAGCATTATTCAGGCACGTGCACCTCCCGCCCTGTGTCAACACCACATCTGTGTTCGTAACTGCCAAACGCCGGGCGGGCTGGCTCGGCGCCCCTTAGTCAAACAGTCCCAAACTCGTTCCGCTCAACAGCCAGCGTGGTTCCGACCAATGACGCATGTCCCCGCCACCTCCACCTCCACCTCCACCTCCGCACGGCTGTGTGTCGAAAAAGGAAGGGGTGGCGGGGGTTGTTCGGGTGACACACGTCAAGAGACGCGGGGGCTCACCTCAGCAGCAGCATCCTCCTCCTCCTGACCTCGGCCATGGCTTCGGCTTCCCACGACAGCGGCGCCCGATAAGCCGACCGTGGCGGCAATGTGTTGCGCTACTTTGAGCTCAACTGCTCGCCGGCTGGGAAACTACGTCAAGGCTCGGCGAACCCCCCTTGAGGGGGGTTGGGGGGGTGTTTTTAAATTTAAAACGTCACTCCGGTGGCGTAATTGAGATGGCCGCGCACGTGCTGCTAAGCGAAGCTCCACTTAAAAAGCCCAGAGGAGCGAAGAGGTGTCGTGACGCTTCCTCACTGAGGAAGAGGAGGGGGGGCCGGGAGGGAGGGAGGCCGGAGACACACGAAGAGGTCGACTGAGATGGTGTCCGTGATTAAACAACTAGTTTGCCGTCGCCGGCCTAGTTCCTCCCCATTCCCCGCCGCCCGGGTGACCTGCGTCACCGCAGCGCCTTCAGCCGTCACCCCGCGTCCGGCGGACCGACGCGCCGCCCCCCCCCAACCCCCCTCGACCGGTCGCTGTCAGTTCAGGACCACCGCGGCTAAAAAGAACCCCCCCCCCTCTCTCTCTCTCTCTCTCTCTCTCCCTTCTCTCCCTCCCTCCCCTCCCTCCTCCACCGCCGCCGCCACCCTCCCCGAGGAGTCACTTTTGGTCTCCCCGGCGAAACTGCCCAGAAAGTGCGCTGACATTCGCCGCGACGCGCCCGGAGCCGGTGCGGAACCGGGCGCCGACAAGTTGGACCCGTCCGCCTCGCGGGGTGCGAGGAAGGGAGGCGCGGAGCGAGGGCGGTGTGTCAGCAGACAGCTGAGCCGAGCCCCGCTCACTGACCAGCGTTTGACAGCTCCCCCGCCTCAGTGAAACGCGAGCCGCCCCGACACCGCCGCGGCTCTCGGACCCCTGGACGAAAACAAGTGTCATTCCTTACCTGAAACGAGCCCGAAAGTTCAACTTCGGGCGTTAATGTAGGGAGAGTGTTTTCGGCGAAGTTGGGACTGTGTTGTTAGTTGTACTCCTGCTGGCGACCACAGCGCAGCAGCTTCCACCGCCGCTGCTGACGTGACTGTGATAACACCGCATTTGCATAGTAGTCAGCTGCTCCCTGATAGGGCCGCTGCGAATGTGCCGCGCCGGGGGAGTCTCGGGCGGAATTCGAGAGGTTCGGGTCGAGTCCCGTGCTTAGGTGCGGCGCCGGGGCCAAACTGTGCCGGGGAGCGGGTGATTAAATGACGGATCCGCGTCCAAAGTGCCTCTGTTGACGGAGTGCATAAGATGGCCGCGTCGGGGCGGCAGCCAATCAGAGGAGGTTTTACTTCTGCGAGCGGCGGCGCTTCGCCCCGGCGAAGGGACGGCAGGAGCCGGGGCAGCCCCGCCGGGCTGCGGGGGGGTGGCGCCACCTGGCGGCCGCTTCGCGCTCTACACTTGGCAGAGCGGGTACGTCGACGTCTCGCAAATTTATTGCAGCTTCGGGGCAGACCCATTATTTAGCGAGCGGCCTTGTGTGCATAACATCTGGTTATTCAGAGGCGTAAATTTTCCGACGCGTCTCTAGTCGAAATCAGTGAAACATTGGCAAGTTTTATATTTGCTCAACTTTATTGATTTCAGAATGATCCAGTATATATGCGGTAGTGTCCATTACCAAAGAGTGGAGCAGAAGGATGCCAGCACTCAATGGAGCCTGTATAAATTAAAACAACCGTTCTTGCAGAATTGCATTTGATCACAGCTGTGAACAGGTTTCAGCACCACATTTAAGGGTAAAGAAATCTAATCTTAAACCTAAGATTGCGGTATACAGATATCTGAAACTCTAAAAATATTTCTGACGTCCCTCCGGAGCGCGAGGGAATATTTGGACATCTGTGATGGAGTCACATAACATTTGCAAAGAAAACCCAATCCTCCACAAAAATAAACGTACTGATTTGAAAACCTCTCTCAATGTCAAACCTTAGCACAGCATCTTTAGTTATTTACACCAAAAATTTAATAACCGATGACACAAAACATTCAAAGGAATTAAAGTCAGACAATAAAATAGATGAGCTTGCTTATTTAGCATCTCCTTTAAAACCACTTACCGAGTCTGCATTATATTAGCATCTATATAAGACATTAAGTTTAAAAATTGGAGGAATAAAAGTCAAATCATATTTCAATAAGATACTAATAAAAAGCATATGTCGGTCATTTGGGGCAACAGGAGGAGTGAAAAGGATCGTTTTAATTCATGATTGTAAATGACAACCTTCTGTCTGGCACAAGTGAACAGTCCTGAGCCAGTTTCACCAAGTGGTACACATCATGTCCTCCACTTTACATCCTGTATGAACAGAAAAAAAAAAAAAAAAAAAACTGATCTGCTCACACTTTACAGTTCTTCTAGAGACTAGGCTTTTAAGCCACCCAGTCACACACGTGCATGGATCCCGAAAGCCGTCCGGCTGCAACACAGCCCGAGTGTTGCTGCAGACATCCATTTGTTATTGCTGATTTATGCATGAAGCAAAGTTGGTCTTTTCTAAAGCAGATGATGAATTACCTAGAAAGCTTTGGATGTTGAGATTCGATATAAATTCTCCCAATTGTTTGAGGGTCCAGTTCGGCCTGACAGCTGAGGGCAGCCAGGGGAGGGAGAGCAGCTGACTGTGGCTCCACCTAGTGGCTACAGCGCCGCGTTGCAGGCGCCGCTCTCAGCAGCTCAGTCATCTTTGCTGAAAGGCTGCGTGGATCCGGGCTTCACCCAAGACAACCCTGACACCAGCGCTCCCTTGTGATGATCCTCAGGACGTCTCTAAAGAAACCAAAGCAAATTAGCGGTTGCATAACGGCGCCGTTTGACCAATCACAGAGCTCACAGCTGCCTTTGGGTTTCGAGTCAAGCGTCAAAACAGGAGTTATTTGCAGCACTTTTGGTTTCATGTCTGCTGCCTGCTCAACGTACCTTATATGTGAACATGCGCTCTTTTGCTTCCTCGTGCACAGCCGGATTCCACGGTGAAAAACTGAATTGACAAAAGGATCCAAGTTCATGAAAAGAGGAAACGATTCTCAGGAGCGAAGCACACAGAACTAGAGTGAATTACTGTGGCTTCAGAGGCGTTAAATGTTAGCAGGTTACCAACCTTATTGCGTAGGGGTCATCTATCTTGGGCGGGTCAAAGATATGACTGTTGCATAGTCTCACACTGTCCACCACTTTACTTTTGAACAAGTGGACATCCTTTTCATATCTGAAATGGAACAATTTGTTTTTAACAAACAAACAAAAAAATGACATGACTTACAATGTTGGTGTAAAAATATGGTGGGATATATATATATACACACACACACAGAGCTCATTTTTCTGCTTAAAATGAACACTTACAGAACAGCAGCCTCTGGGTTGAGTGGTTCTGTGGTATTGATCTTGTAGAAAATTGTTCTTGCATACATCAGGACTTGCCAGATGTGGTTGTGGTTCCGTCTGGGAGCATAGGATACAAGGTTTAAAAAGACACATTGAAACACGCAAATACATAGAACTACACAATAGTGCAAAAGAAAACTACAGACTACACAGCAAAAAAACGGAATATTCCCTCGTTAATATGAGATGGAATATGGATCATTATAGTGGAAGATAGTCAGGTAAGGGCTGCAAGAGTTTCCCTTTGTAATTCACAGCCAACAAAAGGTCGACATACAGTGTACCCTCGTTGTAACGCGGTTCACTTTTCGCGGCTTCGCTGTGCTCTGAATCCAGATTGGAGAACTGCAGGGGAAAAGGCTTGTGGTCGCAACCAAAAGGCGGAGGAAGAAGTTTGAACTTTGAAAGTGTTTAATTGTGAGAAAAAGTTAAATCCTGTGAGAAAAGTGTATAAAAGTGTGTGGTTATGGGGTTTTACGGCCTTAAAACCTGTAAAATAATTGTAAAAAATGAAGCTGTTTACTTCGCGGATTTCGTCTATCGCGGGTAATTTCCGGAACGTAACTCCCGCGATAAACGAGGGTACACTGTATACCATCTTTAGTCTACCAGGAAGCAGACTTTGAAGTTTTGGAAGATTAAAACCTGGAGTTCCACTACTATTATGGTGCTTCAATTCCTATCTGGGTATCACTACTCCACAGATGATGAGGAGGATAGAGAGAAATGTGTATAATAGGACCAGGATCTAACTAACCACACAATTCAATGGGTTAAACGGGTTTAACTACATCCAGTCAAAAGGATTTTATTGAAACAAGCAAATATGTCATTGGAAATTCAGCCCATGATCATTATTCAGTTTGTAGTGTGGCTGTGGTGTACAGCCTCTGCACCTAAGCAGCCTTTACCTCCACTTGGTGAAAGCTCTTCTGACATCAAGCTCTCCAGACACGGGGTCAACAAGGGGATGAAAGACGGGGATGTCAAATACTAATTTCTGGAACAAAAGCAGAGGAAAGCGGATCAGAACGACAGGACGACGGTTGAAGGCGTCTCTTGATGGAGAACCAACAACCGTTCAAAATTCAGAACCCACGCTCTAAACGTAAACCCAGATTTTAGTAAATAGTTGACTACTACTTACAGGACAATCTCCATCTGGGTAGTTATCAGGAATATACACAGTAAATTTGAAGACTCCATCCTGGTACAGGCCATGTCGAATGAATATTACTCCAAACCACACTAAACAGGAAGACATAGTTCAGATTTTTACTATCATAATAAAGTTATTATTCACATAAAGTAAAAATATAAAAACTTGCAGTCACAGTGTACAAATCAAAAGTAGGAGTTAAATTTTGGGCACAGTACAGAGACAGGTGTTGTATTAATGGATGAAGAACATTCAACAGACAATCTATTAGTAGCAAATAAAAATAACATATGAACTGCAGTTCTTACTTAATGCTGATTTGTAGGATGGCTGAACATAAATTCCAGGGAGTTTCTGCTTAATCACAAGTGTGCTGCAGACAACAGAAAAAATTATGTTGGAAATAAAAATAATATGGGGGACAAGAACACAAAACCTGAACTTTGACCCAACACTTACAACTCAGCCAGAAGAGAATACTCCAAGTAAAAAGGACCGTAGGACGCATGTGTGCCATTGGTAGAATGGGGAGGATTGCCTGTTGATGGAGGTTTTGAGATTGGAGTAACGTTCTTTGGAATGGGTGGAAGCTGCTTTTTCCCAAAGTGGAGCCGGGCTGGACTGGCTCTCTGCTCCCCGTGCCCAGTCTGGTCTTCATCAGATCTCTGGGACAGACATAACATGTCAACACAAGCAAAATAAGAAAGCAAAGCAACATTTTGAAAAATAAATAAATAAATAAATAAACCAGCGGATCAAAACCAGTTACCAGTACCATTTGGTTTAAAACTCAATGTGTAGACGCACACTTCCAGGTCCACCTAAGTATCATATGCAGTGTTGAACACTGGGAGCTAAAATATATGCTGATGATAACAGCTATGCGAGGAATGTTTGCCATGAACAGCGCGCCGATTCAATGGCTGCAACATGCACGCTCAGTGATTTCAGCATTCAGCTGTCACACCGAGGGGGTGTGCGCTCGCAACCAGTGGCTCACAAATGGTGGCTCACAACTGCGCTTTAAATATGCCGGTCTCTTTGCCTCCTCTTTAAAGCGCTGCAATAACAAGGTAAATTCCAAGTGTACTAAAAAAAAAAGAAACTGACCATAATTTCACAAACAAGTGTTTTTCTCTAAATATTGGGGAAATAAACAACTAGATGGTACAAAGCCGACCTGTGATTGGACTTTATCTGTCTGTTGGGGTCCCGACAATGTCAGGAATGTTAGTTTGGAAGGTTCAGTCAGTGCAATATGTTTAAAGAAAAAAAATCACCCTGCGGTTTGTGTTGGTCGACATGATCCAGAAGGGGTTCAGGTTCATCACGCATCCAGAGGTTCAGATCGGCCCCCTTTAAATGGAAGAACAACAACAGATGCTGCCGCTGCCATCCGCTTCTGCACGAAAAGACAACAGATGTGTTCCTTCTGGTTACTGATGAAGGCGCCGATGATCACGTCTAGACCAAACATGACCTGTTACACATGATGACAAGATAAAAGTGTGTGTGTGGGTTTTGTCTGTGTTTGTGTGTGTGTGTGTGGTTAACGTGAACAAGTTATTAGAGATTGTTTTGGGCTTGGTTAGCGGCAGGCTAACTCCGCTGATGCTAACGACTCTGGACGTTCAAACAAGCCTGTCGTGCGAGTAAAGTCGACTTCTGCGAAGTGTCGGTGCTTCGACACACACATTCTCCCCCTTTAGTTAATAAACAGCTTCAGACGATCGTCGATGCGGGTGAAGAAGGGACGCTCTTTCGCTTGGGCTCGTCCCGCTAACGCTGTTAGCAGACACACCGGGCCTCGCTTTGGTCGTTTAAAACGAGCCACCTCGAGCGAGATCATTAAAAACGGGTGCACGAAAGTGTCCAGATTAAGCGTTACTTTCTCAGCGTGAGTAAACACTTTGACGCCTCGCCTCGCTTCAGTCCATCGCCTCCCCTGACAGGAGGCTAACTCTGCTGGTTAACTCTCACAACTGGACTGTATGTCGAGGTAACTACGGTAACAGCAGACCTCGTCGTCATCGCACACGCTGCGGGTGTCTACGCGTCTCTTAACAGCGACACCGACCTGTTGTGGGTCTTCAGCTGCTCGATATTCCCGGTGGAGTCATCCCTGATTTCTTAGCTCAACGTAAGCCTAGCTGAATGTTTGACAGCCAGGAAACTGGAGCCCGAGCTAAAATAATAAGGGGCGGGTCCTTGGACGAAGGCGTCTCGTCATTGGTTGACGGCTTGAGCATCCTGGCACTTCGTTGGCTGGAGCTTCTGTCACGCAAGGCTGGTATCGGCGTTTTGTGTCAGACCAAGAAAAGAAAACAAACAACGAGAAGTTCAGCGGGTTGTGTTTGATGTTCATTTGGTCTGGACGATTAAACGTAAAGTAGTTCAGATAAAGACAGTAAAAGACGGATTTAAAGACTCGCATACGTTGCAGCTGCCGACTGACAGACCCACACCCACTTTGCAAAAAGACACACCTCACATTCCTTCCAAAGTCCCGTTTATGACAAATCCAGGTTTCTTCTAGATGGATGCCACTAAACAGTGTCAGTAGCTGCACAGTCGGCTCTGATCCAGCCCTTGATCACCTGTATTTCTGAAAGCATCTGTGGTATGTTGGACCACTTCTCCTGTTCTGCTGCTCACCGTAGGAGCCTCTGTGACATCACATGGATGTATGAAAAATCATTGTATACTAATAGTAAAATGTTTAAAAACGTTGTTTACTTTAACTCCACATGAGCCCTTACCGCCTTATTTTGCTTTATTTATCGATAAAACTGAATTTCCGTTTGATCCACGCTGTCTGGTGCACAGTTGTTCAGACCATGTGTTGCTTTTTTGTGACAATGGGTATTTTTTATTTAACATAAACCTTTTTAAAAATCTGCTTGGGTGAATTTCTCTTTATGACATTGTTTCGTAGTTTATGGCTGGTGGTTCTGCTGCTCTTGCAGATTTGGAAATTAGTGACAAAGTTCCTTTTAGAAAGAAGGATTTTTCTAGACTAGTTCAGCATTACATGATATTGTGAATTAAGAAGGTCACCTTCATCACCTTGGAAACTCATCTTTTGGACTTTGAAGGAACATATTCTAAATATATTGATATCAGAATAAATAAATTTAATGTGATTTTAGGTACTATGAAAACAATAGCTTACAATTCTCTATGCTAGTTTAACTTTTGAAAGACATAATACTCACAAGTTGAATTACTGAAAGCTTAAGTGCAGAGTAAGTGGGAAATCCATGTCAGCCAACCTGACAACTGCTGTAGCAACCCCTGACTAACAGATTGCTTAAGATGAACAGCAGGTTAGATGTGAGTGTGCACACTGGGTAATGAGGAAACCACAGGAACCGCCCACCAACCTCACCAGCTCACTCAAGGAAACACAGAAATCAATAATTGGCCACAGAAAGACCTACTGAAGCGATCTCTCTTAGAATGGAATCACAGAAAACACACTCATATTGTTAAGCAGAGAGAAATGAATTGAATAATCTTATATTAAGATTTGTGCATCCATCCAAGCATACGTATGTTCTCCATGGCTGCATCTCCTCTCAATCAGAAATGGTTTTGAGTTGGGGCCTCCAGCTCCTCTCATCTTACTGGAGGTAGAGTCTGGTTCGGCCTGGGAAGGGAAGCAAGTATTCCCCAAAAAACGGTTTCAAGTCAATAAAAATAAACAAGATGGGCTTGTCTAATTTCCTCAGTATTAACAGTTCTTTAAGATGAAAGTGAACTGGCCTTCTGAACATGAACTTTCCCTCTTAACATGAACTGCTCTTCAGAACATATAGACCTCTTACAAACTTGCTGATGGAACCTGCACGTAGGTTTTATGTGCTTAGATATGTGCTCCCGAAAAGGCAAATGCTCCACTTGAACATCCTGGAGAGCTAAGGGAAGGTGAAAAAAATTGTCCAAGCTTGTCTGTGTTTCCGCTCGCCTCCCTGAACCAGTTCAGAATTGCACGGCAGGTTCAATGAGCTCCATTTGAAATACAGGAGGAGCATCTTGCACAGAAAAGGAGTGAGGGTCAACATATATTTGAAAAGTAGCTCAGTGCGCCTTGAAGTCTGCAAGCCTGCGATCAAATAATAATGGCGTCAGCATACTTCTGACCACCGAATGGTGGGCCCACACCCATGAGAGCCTTGTATGTTGGGAAATGGCAGAGGATTGCCTGAGAGAGCTGGGCTTTCCCTAACACGAGCTTTGTGGAGGACGCCCCTCACGTCATAGGCAACCCTGAAAAGCTTCCCCTGGCCTTGTAACTTCTTGTTCAGTACATTCAGCTGCTGTGTGATGTCAACGAGAAAAGCCCCTGAGCCATTTTGGGATCACATAACACAGGAAAAGCCCTCCCATCCTTCTCAGTGACGGCTTTCACTTCTGCTGTTCGTCACTGTTGTAAATATTGTAGCCCAGAAGTGATAGAAATAAATGAAGACGTGGTAAGCATGGCATGGACAATGACTCAGCAAGAAGGTGCGTATGAGAACAACATGCATGCTGCACCAAGATTAAACTTTGATGTCCACTAGGGTGGGAGGTGAGGGGGTCATAAAATATCACCCTGCAGGCCACAATTGGCCCCCAGTTTGGGCCCCATGGTTTATGATAACAACTCTAAATACAGAATTACAAAGGACACTTGATGCAGCTCAGCAGGGCTGAGTACAGCATTAATGTGAAACAGAACATTTTCAGAACATTTTAGCGTTAAGTTACATCAGAACCATCTAATGTTCAGCACAAACAGCACATGAAAAGGTCCAGTAACGAACAACACACAAGAATTGGGGCTTTTGGTTTTACATTTGAAGACTGTGACGATTGCAATAACGTCTGAACAAAGAAACTGTTTACCAGATCATTGTAAATTTAACACGCTCTGCTTTGAAGGAGGCATATTATGCAGAACTCACTTTTTCAGTCCTTTACTCCATATATTTGTGTAGCAGGAGTGCCCTTTTGCACTTCCATCATACTGTTATGTCGCATGAGGGATGAGCAGAGCGAGCGCAGCTTCACGCTGGTATCTCCTCCCATATAACCACAGATACCTGTGCAAGGATCCGCCTACGCGAAGCCGTCCTCTCCTCCGGCAGAGACGGGCGATGCAAAGAACGTCTGTGGGCAGAGCAAAGACAGTCTCACAGTAGCTCATCGGGATTCAGAGAGAAATGCAGTCAAACTGGCCTTTCTGAGCAGGCCTGTGAAACTAATGTGTTTAGAGCCCGACTGTGCTCAAACCATCGGTTTTTCAACCAAAGCGTGTGTGCACACCCACAGCTAACATTTCATTTAGACAGCATTGAGTCATGTTACCTGGTGGAAAAGAGCAAAATATGTCTAATATGTGTCTAAATATGTCTAAATATGTCTAAAATATGTTTAATAAAGTGGTTGAGATACACCCAACAATGAGTGTTCTCCATAACCACAAAAAGTATGACTCTATGTTGTGAACTTACGTGGACCTCAATTAGTTCTGCAGGTCTACCAGTCTTTTGTTGTTCTGTGTACAATGACAGTTGAAATGTTCTATATTTTACATGTTTAATAACAGCCAGTCGTGATCCAATACACTGAAAGCTTTTCTCCCCACCTGAGCATGAACAGGCCTCCATTTTCTCTATAAGCTTCCAGAAGGTTCATGAGCCTTTAGAAGATGAAGAAACTGTAAGTGCAAGCGCTGACTGTGCACATGTAAATATACAGAACACATGAGAAGATTATCCTGGTTCACAAAATATAAGCACAGACAGAACTTTTTTGAAGTGATTCTATGTATGTCGAATGTAGCATTGCATTAATTCTGATCTAATACCACCATCAACACCAGATATGTTTCTCATGATTTGCTTTATCTCCAAGTGAGCAAGAGAACCTCAACATTGCACCACTAGGTTTGGTGTTATAATAAACAATAGCTCACAAATCAGGTAAATTGTGCTTTTATTTTTCACCCAAGGTCCAACATTCAGAAGACCACGACCAGTGTTTCCACCTATGGTACACAACTGGAGACAGCTGTTGTAGACAGAGAAAGAGAGAGAGAGATAGAGATAGAGATAGATAGAGAGAGAGAGAGAGAGAGAGAGAGAGAGAGAGGCGCTGACTTCCGCTCCTTCTTCTGAGCAAATCCTCAAATGTCCAGCAGAGGGGAGCATGAAACAATAGATGAAAACAGGTCTGCAGAGCCTCGTAAAATACCAAAGTGCACAATACACCACAGTGTGTGGTCATATCATGTAAAAAAAAAAAAAAAAATCAGCATCAATTTTAGACAAGAGTCAAATTCAAGAGACAACAAACCAAAAGTAGAACAATGGCCTCAGCACATTTTTTTTGGAGACACTTATAACGTTTCTCTGTTCCACAGCAGCTCAAAATATAACCCTTGAGGTTGCGAGCATCGTTCAAATCCACATTTATCTTCTTCTCTGTTACAGTCCGTCAGGCTTTAACAGTTCAAATGATAAACTGCTCAGCAGTGGAACATAAAACACTACCCTGAGCTGGAATAGTGCTCAAATGCTGAAGAAACAGTACCTGCAGCAAAAACAGTTGTCCACTCAACACTGTTGATCTACAGTATCTATGGATAGAAGATGTAATAAATGTATAGGTCTGATTCAAATGTCCTTATTCCAAATAATTAATAATTATGAAATACTCCCAATAGATGAATGCACAAGTTGCCTGCCTCTTCAGACGCTGCTCAAGTTTACAGAAAGTCTCTCGTAAAGGGTTAACGTCATTGCTGCAGTGTGCTTAACAGCAAACGTCCCCCGAGGTTAAGATGCATCCGGACCATCTGTGCCACACTTCCCTTCAGCTCTGACCATGCTTCATTGGCGGTTTATTCCACTGATTGATTGATTTCCTAACAATTACCCCTAATTATTTTCCCAGTGAGGAAAAAAAAAAAAAAAAAAGTAATTTAATGCATGGGTGAATGCATTAATTGGGAGAAATGACATTGTCCAAGTTTGAGAGTAAATACAAATGATTGACTCCATTATTATTATCTGATTGTATATTTGTCCCAAGTACACTTCACTGACAAAGATAATTAGTGGCCCGCGTCTTTACCGGAGCAGCCGCTCATGCAAGGTCACCATCACTCTTTGGACCCGTGCGAGCATCCCTGAACAAATAAGTTCGCGTCTGCGCTGCCTCCATCGACATTGAGATAAACCGGCTGACACAACAAGGGTGCAGATATCCACACCACTGCTTTTGTAATGACTTTTTTTTTTTTTTTTTTCTTTGCCAGTGACTCCGTATCCCATCAACTATCGTGACCTTGTTTGGTCAAACAATATATTAATGAATGTAATTAAAGTGCGGAGAATGGATAAACTAATTGAATATTTGACCTGTTGGAGCTGCCGGATTCTCATTTATGGCGGGAACTATAAGTTTGTCTTCACCTTCAGTTCGTTGAGATGAAGAGAAACACGCATGGAAAAAAGACTCTAAATATATCAAAACCCATAAAAGGAATCCAAAACACATATAAACCACAAGTATCTCTTCAACGTCTCTCATTTTTGTGCGTATTTCGAGCATATATCAGGTTATTTTATTGCCTCTTGTTCTGTCCAGAAAGGTTTAAATATTGTGGCTCCAGCGTTTTTTTTATTTCCCAGCTACACATACTCAGCTGGCATTTGAATTTAAATTTAACATGAAATATGTTCTTTTCCGTCAGTCCAACTCTTTAGAGGATTTTACAGCCACTCACCCAGAGCTAGAATCTTGTTTATGTGACAGTAAAGAATTACAATAGGTGGTCTCCTGTGGAGCCTGTCTTGATGGTGCAGCGATAAAAAAGGGGAAAAAGATGACTCGGTGTCCAGATAATATGTAATAACTACTTTAGTTTGAATAAAAAAAAGAAAAAAAAAAGCCAAATCCAAATTCAAATCTGATCTTCATTTCGGTGATATGAACAACTGGGGAGTAAAAGTAGTAAAAAGAAATGAAACAAGGGGCAGATCCTTCAGACAGCGATAGTGTTTCTTCATCTCCGAGGTCAGGGCCTGGCTGAAATCTCAACGCAGCAATTATTTGGCGTAATGATGGCAGTTCGAATAAGCCGGGAGATTTGATTAAACCAAATGAGGGATTCGTCTGTGCATTATCGCCCCGTGATTGACAGTGGCGAGTGTTGGGAAGGCTCAGATGTGAGCGCGATGAAGAAGCTCCCAGGAAGGATCCCGCTCATGTTCCCCCTTGATAAAGTTGGCTGGAGACCCTGGGCCCACAAACAGAGGCTACGGCTGCCCGCGTATTAATTCCAGTCGTCGGATCCTCCTGGTGGAGAAGGAGGAGGAGGAAGAGGAAGAGGAGAAGGAGCTGTGGAGGTGGGCTAATCTAGCAGCAAGCCCTCGCTGCCCCTCTGAGTGGCATTTTATACAACTAATGAAAAAGAAATCCATTGCTCTGATCATATGCATAGATTTTACTCTATAATAACCAGGAAATAGAAATATTCATAATAAAGTAAAGGTCAGTCGCTATTGCAGGTAAGCTTCCTAAGCTGCAATCTACGCAGGAGCAAAGGCAGGTCGCGGTTGAGTCGAAAGGTGCGAGGCTCGGGGCTTTAACCTCGCCGAGGCCGAGGGATGAGGTCATCTGTCGTACCTCTGCCCCCCCCACCTCCGCGACCCATGCCAGAGATCCTTTATCTGGACACTCCTCGTGTCCACCCGGGGTCAACTGCACCCCGACGATCTACCTCTCTGTGGCACCATCGCCCCCCCCCCACCTTCCCCACCATCTATATTCATCAGGGATTTGTTTAGTCTGTTTAATAAAACACGTGGACATATGAAAAGCTGCCTCTCCTCTCCTATATGTAGAGCGGCCGGCCTTCTCGGAGCATGCGCGGGCTCAGAGAGCCGTGGTCTCGCCACGGAAGGACATCCGCAGCAATATCATCGCCGCGACTCCTGCGCTGAGCCCCGTCTTCATATGCATCGTACGCTGGCATTTATTAGTGCCATGCACTAAGTACAGGCCATGTTATTGAATTTGAATATCAGCTCCTCGCCACGTTCACAGGCCCTGGAAATATATTATAATAAGATGAAGCAATCTCATTTAATAACACCCAAACTAATAAAAGGAGAGCAGATTGGAAATTACATTTATGAATATTGCTCAGCAGAGATCCAAAAAAGCTCAGTCTGGCCTGTCATGTGCAGGGAGACGTTCTGGTTTGTAAGCTCAGGTGTTGGAACCTTTTTTTTTTTTTTTTTTTTGCTTCCCTTTAGTGTCGGTGCGGGGAAAGCTGCAGGTATATTTCCTAGGTGATGCTTAGCAACCGTATCATGGTTTTAGTGGATTGGCTGGGTCGGACCTGCTTGTACGTCAGCTCCTGGGGCGCGTGTGTGTGAGTTTGTGTATCTGTTTAAAGGTTGTTCCGACCAGGCTAAAGCAGTGGACTATCTGCGAATGATCATCCCAGCATGGATTGGAGGTTGCCAGAAAAAAAAAAAAAAAAGAGAACAAAAAAAAAAAAAAAAAAAAACGCCTGCAGACCCGTAAACACGCGCCCGCCGCTTCCATTTAAAAGGCCAGTTGTCTCTTTATTTGACTGAAATGTTGAAGGATTGGCTTTCTGGAGTGTCATCCATCCAGCTGCAGCCATATCAGTCTGTGCCAGCAGCTCAGCAGCTCGGATTCTGAAAGCACTCCTTCACGTTACCCGAACGCGGTCGCAGTCGCCCATCGTTTCCGCTCCCGTGTCACTGATGGACAACATTCTTTTGGCCAGTGTTCCACGGCGCGTGCGCGTGTGCGCGCGCGTGTGCGGCAGCGGCCCGCTGCCAAGACATCCTGCTGCAAGCCCCTCCATCTGTGTGTAAACGTTGACTCCCGGCGGAGCTATGACTGTCAGTCACCGGGCCGGCCCACGCCGTGCCAAGCATTGATCGCGACATATATCTTGCTCCATACCTCGCGAAGCTTCATCAACAGATGCGGCTGCAGGATTGATTAGCGGCGAGTCAATGACCAAATCTCTTTAGAAACATTTTTATTTATGTGTGTGTTTATGTGGAGAGCTTAGAGGGCCATTAGCAGGATTACCTTTGAGGCTCAGCTGAGCAACAGATGTTCAAGGACGACTCAATCAATTTGACTTACAAGAGGCTGCAGTTGCTGGAAACAAACGATAAGTCTGTGCAGGAAGGAGGAGGAGGAGGAGGAGGAGGGTGTGGGGGGGGGCAGAGTTAAATGGAAGAGGTTCACTGTAGTACTAAAGAGGTAAAGCGGAGAAAATGCAGAATTTAGACTTCCACTAGGTGATTTTGATTTGGAGCTGGAAGGCACAGAACAGCCTGCTGCACCATGACCCTGGTGGCTTTCAGGGTCATTTGAAGAATTCAAAATAAAAATGATGTTGGTACAAGAAACAATGACCATCGAATAGATTTCAACCAGGCAAAACTTTTGTCTTTAAAAGCCAGTGCACGCTTCCAGACAGGCCTGTTTTCATCTGCGCGGAGTAGTGCGATTCAATTATAGAAGCGTTTATGTGGAGTTCAAACTAATATTCAATACGGGTGTTTTTTTTTTTTATTATTATTGTGTTGTAAATCATGTCGATTCAGCACAAAATGTATTATTTCTGGAAGAAAATCGTGTTCTTTCATTCTTTTCAATTTCCCCCTTCCCTCTCATGAATCAAACAGTGAGTAAATGTGCTGCACAGAGTCACGATCTGCCTTTCACGTCCCTGCTTTGGCTCCCTTATCTGCCACCTTATTAAAATTAAGTCCGAACACAGAATGGTATTTAAAAAGTTTAAGTGAAACAATTTGCATCGGGAGTGTGTGGAAATGCTAATGCACTCGCTCGCTAAGCCTCACAATCATTGTCATCCTCTTCCAGCGCTGATTGTTTTCCACATGGATGCCTTCATTCATTACTGCAAAATTATAAACATAAAGAAGATCTCTGTATTAATATTTCTGCTTTTTGTAAAAGCTCAATCAACCATAATGTTCTAATTTTTTTCTCTCTGAACCTCATTTCATATTATCGCGCTACTCAAGGAACGGATGTCCCAAAAGGGATTTATTTCATTTATCAGGATTATTGAATTAAATTAAACTAGACACTTACTGCAAGCCGCACAGAGGTACCTTATCCACTTAAAAGGTAGACCTGCTCTTCACTGCTATTTAGGCAAACACATTAGGCAGCAATTGCCTTTTGTTGGCGTCCCGGGTTCCTGCATAATTCATTCGTTCATTAAGGAAAGATGTTGAAAGTGCTTGAGGTAAGTGGAAAAGGTCATTCATTGAATGGATCTTTAATTAAGCTACTTTACAAGCACAGTTACATGACTGCTGACATGCACATCATGTGTGTTTACATGTGGAATTAGTATGTGGAAAAGACAAAGAAATCCTCGAAATCAAGTTGAGCTTCATAAAAAAACACAAATGGGCGAAAGTCGTCCTGCACATCCAAACCAACAAGAATGTGCATTGTGCATGGCGTATTTGGAATTGTTTTTATCTGCTGTGTGGTTAGGGTGTCCAGAAATTTCATAGGTCCATCACTGAGCGTGTTTTATGAACGCAGACTCGGGTGGCCTCCTCGAGAAGAGATCTTGTGCTGTTCCGGAGATCACCAGTAGATGGCAGCCTGTTTCCACTGATGAAGCGTCTCCTGGCGAACACGCGCACACATGCTGAACTTCTGGACCCCTTCGCTGTGATGTTGGCTTCACAAACCACGCTGCTCTTGCCTGTGAAATGCATTCCCATTAAAAAGGCATTTTTAAAAGCCAACACCAGTGCTATAACAATCATCTCCTCAAAGCCAAGGCTCCACACCCGAGCGCTTAGCGCTGCCACACATGCAGACATGTGGCGGCTGCCACAAACAAAGGCCCCTGCGTTCCCCCCCCCTCCCCGTTCCTCTTCCTCAAAAGTCTCCACATGCTCGCAGGACGGCCATGCCAGCGGGCAATCGCACCCGTGGCCCCCGGTGTGTGGGAGGTCGCGCGGTGACCTCGGTCGTCGCTAATAAGATGAAAAACTCAGAAACACCTGCACACGTGCGTGAAAGCGGTCCAGTCCTCTCTCCAACCGGCCGCTTTTCTTTTTTGGCGCGCTCCTCGATCATAACACATTCTGAGTGGCTGTGGAAAGTATATAGCTTTTTAAAGAGCAACAAAAATAACAGGGTGACAATAACAGTGTCAGACGTGGCTGTCTCGTTTCACTGTGTGTCACCAAGTTCAGGACTCGTTTTTTTTTTTTTTTTTTTTTCCCCTCCCGAATGACACAGCTGCAGAAATGCAGCGGCGTGCATAGTTAACGTCTGCTCGAGAGGACCGAACCGAGAAAAAAAAAAAAAAAAAAGAAAAATCGCGTCTCAGCTACGGCACGATTAGGCTTCGCCCGCACGTAATAAACGACACGTGACCCCGTGGAGCCCCAGGAGAAGGTCGCCTAGCGGAGCGCTCCGTCGAATCCGAAGCGTCGCGGCTCCTGTCGCGATGCCCTCCTCCGGCCGAAGGAAACCGTCAGCGCCATCGCAGGTTCTCCCCCTTGCGGGGGGGTCGGGCGGTCGCGGGAAGGCCGCGCGCTCCGGTCACGACGGGTAGCTTTGCGGAGGGCAGACGTAAGGTGCGACATGCCGTCCGCGTGAATCACTTTCCAGGCAGCTTCGCGCGACCAGCGGTTCTTTGGAATCCCACCGCTGGTTCAGTGAGGTGACTTCATCGTGGTCAGCTGCCACTGTGGAGCACATGGGTTATTTTTAAAAGTCCATATGCAGGTTTGGAGGGAAACGGACTAACCTCCTTTGATCAGTGTGTGTGTGTGTGTGGGGGGGGTGTACTTGAATTGAGAATTGAAAGCAGATCTTAAAACGCTGCAGGTGTCTGTTGGATGGACAGAGTGTGAATGAACTCAGTGGGTTACAAGGCCCCAGTGAATTTGGGCGGCACAGCAAGAAGGCCTGAGGATCCAATCAATCTTGGGAAGAACGCTGGGGTGGATCTGTGTGTGAGTTTGCACCTGGGCTTCCTCCCACAGTCCACAGACATGCACAACTGGGTAATAGGTTAACTGGTGATTCTGAATTGCCCATAGGTGTGAATGTGAGTGTCAATGGTCTATACCAGGGGCCCCCAAGCTTTTCCAGCAAGCGGGCCGCACGGGCTCCCTGCCAGGGCCCCGCGGGCCGCACCGAGGGGCCTCGGGGGCCGCATGTGGCCCGCGGGCCGCAGGTTGCGGACCTCTGGTCTACACATTTGTCTGTCTATACATTTCAGCCCCGTGACTGACTGGTGTCCAGTCCAGGGTGTACCCTGCCTTCACCCAGTGTCTGCTGGGATAGGCTCCAGTCCCCCCGTGATCCTCTATGGAGGAATGAGCGGTAGGAAATGGGTGAATTCTCCAGCCTGGCAGAGATTCCCAGCATCAGGTAGAGTTAACTTACTGCCTTGCAGCATCTCAGCTCTCGCTTCATCGTCCCAGATGCTGGCAAAGCTCTCAGCATTACCTAAAAAAGAACTAGCTTTGTTACCCTCACTGCAAACATGCTTTAAACATTTAATGCATTCAAATGTCTCTTTGCAGACGGCGCGACCGTGAGAGGAACCCTAATAGCCGAGGCTTTTCCCTTGATTTCCCCTCGACTAAATGAATGCTGAAAACGTTCTTGAGACGACAGTAATCTGTCATCGCAGAACCTGGACTTCGGAAATCTGGCTTCGGGAACCCGTTTTCTCTACCGAAGCAGCTACTTTTTCTTCTTCTGTGGTTACTCTCGCCGTCAAACAGGGATGCTCTTCTTACTGTGAGCGAAAGCACTAATGACTTCTGTCATCGCGGCTGTAATCGGGCATTTATTACAGACTGCGCACATGTAAGATATATTCTTTAAATGCTGTTAATTAGAAGGACACCGTTGCTATTTATACAGTAAATACCCATACGGTATTATCATCTCGCTAAACCGACCAAAATCCTGAGTGGCAGCTTATGCGCCCCCTTTGATAGCTCAGACGGAGGCCGTGCTTCACACACTCACACCACGCGTTGTTGTGGCAGTTTCCTAAATTATTTGTGCGTCTTCACCGGGGTCATTTTCGGCTGAATTATTAACGGGCACCCAATCCGAGCAGCCCACTCGTCTCCCCCCCGCCGGATTCAGATGCACCGTCTGCCGCCGCTCCACCGCATTTGCACCAACTTTTCCCGTCTAATTCACCCGGAGCCTCCGCCATCGCACCGGCCTAGGCGGACCGGTGCTGGGAAGAGGGCGTCCGGGGGCACGACCCGACGGATGTCGAGAAAGAGGAGGAAAAAATAAATAAACCACATACAGTCGCAGGATCTATTTTCATTTTGCGGATAAAAATAAAACAAAAAGCTCATTACGGCCAGGGCTTTCTTTAGCTGCGTAATTGCTTTCCATTATTCAGCGCACAGTCGATACCCACAGCGTAGGCTGGGAGAGGCGCAGTCGCTCAAGTGTGGCTGGAAATGAGATCTTTTATTGATACCGCCGTGTCTCAGATCTGATTCGTACAAATGTCGAGTGATAAAACTGGAGCCTGATTGTCTGCCTGGTTGCGTGAATGCTAATGCCACTCTTCGGCTGCGGAGGCTCGCCGTCGGCGGCGGCGTTCGGGAGGCAGACTTGTTATGGAAACGTCTCGCATTGACAGCGAGCGCGCCAAACCCACTGCAAAATTTGAGGCGGCCAAAGCGAGCGAAAGTTATGCAAATCATAACTCTTTACGGCGTTAAAAAAATAATGCTTGACATTAAATCAACACTTCGCTGGGCTGCAAAATATTATTTACAGTCTTTGCTAAAGTTTGAACAAGTTAATATACTGGAAGTTATGCGTGCGCGTGTGTGTGCGCGCGCGTGTGTGTCTGTGGGGGCGTGCGTGGGGGCGTGTTCGTGTACTTGCTACTTTTATCAATATGAGAACGTCTTTGGAAAGTGAGGACATTTTGACTGGTCCTCACAACTTCAAAGGTTTGAGGGTGAAGACGTGGTTTTAATGTTGAGTTTAGAATTGGGTTTAGGTCAGGTTTAGGTTTAGGCTTAGGCTTAGGGGCTGAGTTGGGATGGTTAAGGTTAGGGCAAGGAGCTGGGTCATGCAATGTGTCTATGAAAGTCCTCACAAAGATAGACATACAAGGACGTGTGTGTTTTCATCGTGGCTTTATTTTTTGGGTGGCATCTGTTTAAATGAAGTCGGTGCCTGAAAATAATGCCAAACTTTTGAACCCTGAGCATTTTAATTGGCAATAATTTAATTAATACAATTTAGAGAGCCTAAAGTGACAGATTGTAATGTAACAGACTAAATGATTTTTAAACCTTAACACCGGTCACTCTGTCTGTCTGTAAGCTCAAACGAGACTCTCCCTATTCACTAAATAGTGCACTAAAGAGGGATTCACACTTAGTAGTGCTGTCCTAGCCTTCAGTGAAGATCACTACAACCTCTTCAGTAGACTCACTGTGTCCCACAATGCACTGTTAAAAGTGATGTACAACCATCTTAAAGTTAATTATTGGGGGCGTTAACAAATGACAAACGATGATGAATAAATCAGTAAAGAGAAGTGTTTAATGTTTGAAAGGTTTTCAGCTTCTCAGTGAATCTCCAAACAGCCCACTTGGCCTTGCTTCCTATAGAGGGAGAGAGGAGTAGTGAAACGTTGAGTGATTTCAGATACAGCTTTTTTAGAGAAACTTGAAGATGGTTCTGAACAGGCTGTTCAATAATAGGATTTAGAGTGAGAGATAAGTATGCGTTAGATAGGAATAAGAACATAATGATATTACAAAGGTTTATTTATTATCCCACACACTGCAAATGGCGTATCGTAAACTTGTGGTTGCTGACTTAATGCATCTGTTGCTAAGATAATGTATGCAGGAGGCCGTAAATTTGTACTTTTCAACCTTTCTATATAATAATGGGACTTGACAGAATCTCACCTCAGCACCAAATGTGCACTACAGAGTCTAGTGTGCTTCAATGGTTGCCAATATTTTGGATAAACGATCCAAGACATGATCCAACTCTGTCTTCCTTATGTGTTTTGGCGGTTATACTATCCTCGCCTCACACGTTAGTAGACTGCTCTGCACAACGGGACCCGACTGTGGTTAAATATAGCTCAGCTTTACAAAAAACGACTGCTGGGAATCTGTGGACATAATAACATGTCCCGTCTGGACAACGGGAGAGAGAAGGGGGGGGGGTGCACGCTGGTGCAAACAATATAATGTCACATCCCCAACCTCCGCGTAGTCAGCTTTACTTTTTATGGATGAAAAGCAGCTGGCTCCATCCTCTCACCTTCAGAAAGCCCCGCATTTAGCAACACATTGGCATCGCTGCGTTTGAGGAATATTTTGCAATTGTTCGTTGGACACAGTATTTGGCAGCCCAGTTCAAAATAGAGTCTCTCGACTACTTAATTGCCCGATATTGTGCAGCCCGTCCGTAATAACCGCTCCAAAAGACACCAAGTCACCAGACTCATTGTTTTTGGCCTGAGAAAAGCAGACCCCATTCTTTTCCTTCCATTCCTCAAATGCTCTCCCATCACTGGATTTGATGTATGACCAAGGCCACTACCTCTGGATAATTCTCAACACGCTTGTCAGGGTCTGTGTCCCCTCAGAGCTGGCATGAGGGATATTGCTCCAAGTCTGACGCGCTCAGTATAAAAGACAGTAAGAGATAGTGCTCTTTAAAAAATATACCGAGACAGGAAGAGTGACACTTAGCCTTTAATCATCTGGGTGTCTGCAGGGATCCCCTGTACTTTTGTGTCTATTGCAGATAATGGTCTTTCCTGACTTGACAGCGTGTCGTTGCCGAGCCCGGGCTCTGTAACCAACGCTTCAATGTATCAGGGTGACAAAGCGTTGTTAGATTCAGCGGTGTCACGGCTCATCATGTAGTGACGCCGCTGACAGCTGCGGCGTTAAGACAGCGAGGCTGTAAAAACGGAAAAAAAAAAAAAAAATTAAAAAAAAAAAAAAATCTCGTTCATTTCACCCGACTTCCATAACAATACTTCCTCTCAGGAACGAGCAGCGGAGCGCCATCCAACAACAACAGCTGCAACCACTGGAAGGCTGGGGAGGGGAAAGAAAAATCGAAACGCTGCTGAAGACGTTGGAAGGCATTAACGCTGGTCTTAGGGGAGAGAAAACAAGGGAAGAAGACATGGAGGAATAAGCATGGGGCTATTTTGGCTGGCTAAATACATCTACTGGCTCCTTTCTCAGGGAAAGCGAGAAGCGAGAGTTCCAGCCATCGGATGCTGCGTAACCGCGCCGTCTCAAACCTGTCCAATCTTATCAGCCTTTTATGCGTTTTTTTTTTTTTTTTTTTTTAAAGAGGAAGGGCCTCGCCAGTTCTTTCCACGGGTTTTAGGGACTTCCTGTCTGTTGGAAGCGGTACCAACAAATTGTATAATGATAAATGGTGGCCTCAACATTGCGAGAGCGTGCCGCCGCGGGACCTCAAACTCAGTTGTAACTAATTTTGACTCAACCCCAAAACAACCAGAGCAACATGACAATAACCAGGGTTTGTCTGCTTCCACGCAAAAAAAAAAAAAAAAAAAAAAAAAAAAGCTCTCTCCCAACCCTCTCTGGCTGGATGGGATTGCAAGTCTACTTATTTCTTCTGGGATAGGAACATTTTTTTTTTTTTTTTCGTTTGAAAAAGTACTTCCAAAAATGCCAAAGGTTTCTGCAGGCGGATCAGTTGCACTAACAAGCCGAGGACAGAAAACTCAGTTTGGCGCCACGGCGTGTTTGACAGACCTCTTTGCTAACTTGATTTCATTGTTGATGCTGCTGATCAGGATCCTGGATTAGATTACTGTCACTCTCTATTAGAGGTCAACAGAGGAGGAAATATTAGAATTAAAGAGTGATGTTCTCAGTCAGCCATACATCCAGATGCATCGAATGACACAGTCACTCATCCACACTGCTATTGATGACTTGAACCTCTTTTCTTTCTATGGCCACATGATGTCCTTTAATACATACCTTACAGAGATGTGTCAATGTTTTGATGGTGTTTGTAGTTCCATTATGGAGTAGTTGCTACGAATCCATGTTTTTGATTAGTTTTAATATCTAAAAAACTGTGATTCTTCCAATAGGGCTTGCGATGCTGCCCTGTAGTGGAAGATAAGCTCTAGTAGCAGCCCTTTGGAGACAAATATTTCCTGGAAATTTGCAGTTAAGAAACTTATCGAATGATAATTGTCTACCTGGAACAATAAAAGCAGGACTGGGATGGTCAGACTCTTCGATGAAAGTACTTTTCCTCCTTAGATGGTATATATGGATCGAATAGGGCGAGAATGTGATATGCATTTAGAGTGGTTTAGGTCAGATTTTTTCATTTTTCAGATTTCCCTTTTGAGGATTTTTGGGATGTAAAAGAAACATCACATTGCATCACAATGCCATAACAAATGCTTTTATGATCAAAGGAGCCCCAATATAATATGTTCCAGTGTATATGTGTATAAAATGTTTGAAAATATCACTTTTTGTGTTCCATGAGAACATCATTAAGGCTTCGGTCCAGGCTCTAAAAGATGCTGATGTGAAGTTGGAGCTCAAAGCCTCGCTTATTCATTAGCGACTTTCAGAATCAGCAACAGACAGGATGAGATTAAAGACATGAAACACAACCGTTATTAGTCATGTTTTCTGGGCGCAGCCTGAATCTAATGTCATATGCAGTTCATGTATTTTTAAATACGCGCGGCTATTTCGAGGTTCTTTAGGACCTCAGTGCATTGAAAGAAGATAGAGCAGGCCTTCAGGGGTGCACTTGTGTGTTTTCTCCCTCGATGGTCATGTGACCCGGGCGCCGTCCAAGTCTGCAATCAAGACGACAAGTTGCAGAGTCCTAGGAAGCTGTGTTATTACGTTAGTCCTTCTGTCTTTCCTCATTACCCAGCTGAGAACCAGCGTGCACAAGGACTAGCCTGCAGTATCTGGTAGAGTCCTTCTGAGGAGCCTTCTCATTGAAAATCAAATGATACCCACGCTAACTGAACCGAGTGACCGCCAAGTACACAGCACGCTGCTTTTGTCCACATCACACTGTACCGGTTTCACAAAACACTGTATTTAAATGTCAATACCAAATTAGTGCTCGTTTGCATGTAAACTCCTGAGAGAGAGAAATATGCCTGCTGTACCCTTCAACAGTCATAACCTGTTCATGGTTCGTTCTCTTTTCTCCCCCTCCCCATACACTCCAACTGGTTAACACATGATTTTTCCTAAAGTGAAATCATTTCGGATGATCGTAAAGGCTCAGTGCTCGGATTCACAAAGGTTTCCAGGTTGACAATTACATTTCCAGATAAACACACATGTTTTTGATGCTTGTGGTTAAAGTGTGCTCTTAGATGATAATGGACCATTCAGTAATGTCATTTAATCTATTTCTCTGTGCGTACAGCGATGGCACTGTTGGGATCTGTTAAAGTCTATTCAATATAATATGAATCAAAGAGTTCTTTAATAATCTTATGACAGCAACAGCAATAAGAAGCAAATTAATCAACAACACATTTCTAATGGACTGATGCTGTCCGGTCCTGTGTGAAACTGCGCGATTAGAACATCATTAAAGGCTGGACTTGTATTTAATTATGTCTGTCACTTTAAAGGAGGGCATTTTCAAATAGGGGTTATTTTATGTTAAAACATTTTTATTATCTTTTCAACTAAATTTTCAGGACATGTTTTTCAAAAAACCCCATTTATTGAATTTATAGAAGTAATAAAATGGGAACACAGGGGACAAATACTTTTTTTATGAGCACTATCAAAGCAGTCCCGAGTTTCAATAATCCCCCTGTTTTTCTGTGATCTAATGACTGGAACACATCCCACCTGATTACAATGAAATAACCATGTGACGCATTTGAGCCACACAAAAGTGTAAATGTTCACATGTAATTTCCACTATTCCCATTTTGATTTGAAAATCAAACATTTTGGCCAACACGTTTGTGAGTCTGGACATTTGTGGGTGTCTGACCACAGAGAGCAGTGGCGTGCTGCACCTAATTCTGTTTGTGTTGTCTTTTTTTTTTTTTAAATCTATCTATATAACAGTCTATATTGGGCCTTTCCCATCAGATGCACACGTCTGCATTTTCATCTTTTTTTCCCACATTAACGAACACTGTGAATTTCAGCGTCACAGGCCTCACAAATATCCAGCGGCTCCTCCGCTGGCCCACAGCAACCCTATCACACGCTGCATCCGTGAATGAAACATGATTTACTTGGTCATGTGTGTAACACCAGGGTATATTTTACTTTTACAGCAGCATATTTTGCCCACGCGAGTGAGAAAGAAGTCCACATGCGTCCATAAATCACTCCCTGCGTTCTACCTCAAAAAAATAGTCCTCACATGATAAATGTGAGTTTACTGGAAGCATTTTGACTCCGAACAATGAGTCCGTGTGTGCATGTGTGCACGTCTGTGTGACAAATCTGGAAGCATTTTATGGTCAGCCACAGAGGCCTCTGTGATTGGACAAGCTATGCCACTCCTGGTCTTAAAAGGTTTTACACAACAGCGAGGGCATCCTCGAGTCATCCTGCCATTTGTGGGATAAAGAATTCCACAGGATTCACCACAGAGCTCGCTTCTAACCAAACTGCTTATTCTATCTGTTGGCTCTTGCGAACACATGGTTCAGCTCAGTAATTTGTGACTGTTGTCCATAATCAGTACTTACATGTAATATCATTATCTATTATCTTCAGAACAAGTCCTTACTTCCACTAACAGTTAGTAACCAGGCCTGAAAGTCAGCGGTTTCCCCTTGGCATAGAGCAACAGGCTGCAAATGGAAAAAACTGATATGTCGTTTTACATTAGACGCTAACCCGCAACAGTGTTCTGGGATCCAGAACACGACGAGGTTCTGGGTCTTAAAAAAAGTAAATGAATTTAAAAGTCACAATGTTCCAGGAAATGTAATCTTGTTTTTTGGTTTTTTTTCTTTTTTGTTTTTTGCTTTTTCACGTGGGCTCCATAATATTTCAATTCTGATACTTCTACCTCTGGGCCTTTCACCAGAAACCTTGAGAAGAGTTAAACCTCAGAGGTTTTTCCTCACTTCAGAAAGTTCTCTGCTGAGGCCCTGGTGCACTTCCAAAGCTTCAAGAGCGGCTGAAGACAGCAGAATTATCCAGGTGAAGTCCAGTTGAAGCTCAACGCACACAGGCAGACCGATTTGATGAACACTCAAGACACCAATTTAATGGTTGTGAGTTTGGCTGTATGTATGTATGTATGTATGTATGTATGTATGTATGTATGTATGTATGTATGTATGTATGTATGTATGTATGCATGCATGCATGCATGCATGCATGTAGGCATGTATGCATGTATGTATGTATGTATTTGCATGCGTGTGGGTATATATATATATACACACACATATACACATATGCACACACACACATATATATACACTCAGAAGTATAAAGATGTGTGCATATGTGTGTGTGTGTGTGTGTGCATGTGTGTGTGTGTGTGTGTGCAGGTATCTACACATATACAAACTAAATAATACTCGGGCAACAAGGTTTCAGTTTTGAAACCTTCCATTTTGCATTTAAGTGCATTCAAAGGTGCCCAACAAACAGTTTGACCTCTTAAAACCAAGCTCTGTAATATGCATTCTAAATTTCTCTTTGCTATTTGGGATTATTGGGAACTGACAAGTATGAAACCTTTGAAAACAATGTCCAACTGCAGGGACAATTGGTCTAAATTTGTAATTATATAATGATTCAGTGTCCTCATATGTGGATATTTGACACAATACTAAGCGGAAATGACTATTATGCTATATTTGACCCAAAACATGACATTCATATATGTGGACAGCAGGTCTTAGGATGTTAAGGTGGCAGGAAAATACATTTAGTGGCAGTAAAAATAATATAATGATCAAACATATACAGTGACACTATATAGTTAAAGATATTAAAAGTCTGTCTGAAAAAAAAAAGATCCTTATAAAGAACTCCTCAACCAAACCAGCCTTATCTCATTGGGTAGACTGTTCTCAAATGGAGGGGGCGGTCCAGGACTCAAAACCTCTTCACCTTTAGCCTATAACCTTGACAGAATGGCCCTGCCTGAGGCTCAAGTGGGGTCAGCAACTCATTTGGATAATCGGTCTCCAAACTTGCCAAGTGATCAATAAGATGTTTTTAATCAAGAGTGGGCAGTGAGTGGAAAGAAGCCCAGTCATCATAAGAGACAGATCACAAAGAAGGAACACAACCTAAACTAAGCAAACAAGAAAGCGAAAAAGCTAAAACAAAGCTGACAAGAAGGAGCTGACCCTGGGATGAGAATACATCACGGTGAAGTTCTGGGAAATAATGGAGGAAGTTGAATTAAGGGAACACTTTGCTTCCTTAATTGAGTGCTACATTATTTACAGTACTGCAGAGTGATGCATATTAATGGATGTACTGTTGCTGAATTTAGACTAAAGGAAGACGAATTGGATGATTCACTCCACTTCTTTAATGGTTGGTAAGTTTGTCAGTGACTCAGACTCAGCTTTTTCGGTCCCGTCAGGTCTGTCAGGTCATCTACTTCATTTCTTCCTCTGAAGTCAGACGCTCGTCTTTTGTGATTGAAGTCTCAGACTCAACTGTCTCAGTTCTCTTTTAAATGGAAACATGGGAGCTGAAGTCTGGCTTGTACGATCTGTGAAGGAGCGTTTGATTTTCTGCAATTGACGCTTGAAATCATTTACAATCCGGTTTTAAATTTATTTTTTTTTCTTTTAAATTGACCTTGACCGAGTTCA
The DNA here is from genome assembly GCA_911728415.1 of Lagocephalus sceleratus. Taxonomy (NCBI): domain Eukaryota; kingdom Metazoa; phylum Chordata; class Actinopteri; order Tetraodontiformes; family Tetraodontidae; genus Lagocephalus; species Lagocephalus sceleratus. The sequence goes on along the minus strand of CAJVRN010000017.1, from coordinate 14,251,159 downwards.
AAGCTCTGTTAAAAGTTCTGGAAACCAGATTGCCTGCGTGCATGTGTTTCAAGTAATTCTATTTACTAAATGCTCCTTCAGTCTGTTGATTAAAGCTTAAAAAAAATTATCTTTGTTCTTCCGGATTTCATTTTGATGATGTGATGAGTATGCCAGCAGCACTGGGCAATTGAATGAGTGTTGCACAAATGGCCACAATATTCTGTATTATCATTTTGAAATATAATGACTTACATTTTAAAAAGAAGTTGACAAATACTCTGCAAAAGCTTGTGTTGGTGTGTTGGTATAAATAATGATTTGGGGAGGTTCTGAAGCTTTTCAGAGACAGAATGCAAGACGTATAGAGAGGGTGAGGGAATGCTCTTTTGGAAAATTCTTGAGAAAATAAATGATAATGTAGAATAACCAGCGATTTCCCATCATCAATAATGCAGAATGCAGCTTATCACAAAGGCATGCAAAGTAAACATGCAATAATAGAAGATCCGCTGAGACAGGAGAAGCTATAAAAGAAGAGGGAAGTAAACAGAAAGGGTCTTTAAATTTATAGTCAGTTTTATATACCACTGGTGTATTTTTGAAATATATAAAACCATGTCAATGTTTACACAGCTCCTGTTGCTGGTGGATGTGTGAAGGATTGTTAGGCGCTCTGGGAGAGACACATAAGGCTCCCAGTACTCTTCATATCACCACGCTGTGCCTTCTGTATTTCACAAACCTTTTCCAACCCCCCCCCCCCCCCCACCACCTCTTCCTCATTCAAGATAAATATGAAACCAAACGAAGAAATTTATGCTTGAAGCGAGGGGGCTAATCTCCCTCCTGCCTGTTTCCCTCCTCTGTGTTTAATTGATAGAAATTGCACGCATCAAAGAAAACGCACACTGAGATTTAATGGGCATAAAATGGACATTAGCATTTTAAAGAGGCGGATTAACACATTAATCCAGGCAATTTTCATCCAGCACTTCCAGTGAGATCGTCACAGCGCGCAGCCTCCTAATGGGGCTTAGTTGGCTTTCTGCTTCAGCGCTGCTCTCAGGGATAACACCAAAACTTTTAGTTTCTGGAGAGGGGTAAAAGAAAATATATAAGGGCGGGGGGGGTTAATTTGTGGGAGACGTGAGCTTTTACTTCCAAGAGAAAGAGACGTCCACACGACACATTACACAAGCTACAACAGCGCTATGGGCGAATTCCTGCGGAGCTGAGACGGCACCCAAAAGAAATCAGCAATCAAAGGGATGAGCATTACGCAGATCCACTGCAGCCACGCGAAACATATGGGGGGCTTTACGGAAAAGGCACGCGGGGTTGTCGAGCACAATCGCTTCGTGTAGAGATGAAGTGAGGCCGCGATTCCATCGTGATGTTGGGGTCCAAACATCTGAACAAACCCCCCCCCCACCTCATGAGTTTCACACCCAGCCACATGAAACTCATCTGGAATAATGTTCCGCTTATATACAACCGCTGATTCGAATCCCCGCCACAGTGAAGAAAAAGGTGTATGCTGGTGTTTTTACATCAATCCGAGGGAGGGAAACAATGCGCTCGGTCCCAAAGGAGCGTTAGCTGTTTCCATGAGTGAGGGACAAACTGATGAGCACACACAAACACACACACACACACACACTCCTTTGTGTGTACATACCCCCCCACGCCCACGCTTGCGTTTGTGTGATGCACGGCGTGTGGCGTCAGTGTGACACAAACCCTCGGTGGCCATGTTTGGACCACGCTCGGCTCTCTTGATGCGGCGTGCCCCCCCCCCCCACCCACCACCACCACAGTTGCGCGCGCTTTTCATTTTCCCCCCTTCCTCATACGGCTGCTCCTTCCTTTTGTTTCGAGTCATTTACACCGCAGTTTATGCACACACAACATGTAAGCCCGCTGTACCTCCACGCAAAGAGAATGTAATGTAGGTCATCAAACAGCGCCCGACTGGGAGAGCGTTGTTGTTTGCGAGCGGTTGGGGAAGCCTCCAGAGGTAAGGACTGATGTGCAAGGAGGGGTGGATAAAAACAACAGGGGCTTGGGAAAAAAAAAAAAAAAAAAAAAAAAAAAGGAGAGGAAAAACACAATGGAACAAACAAAAGCCTCTTCGACAAACTGTTAAAATGTAAAGTGCATCTGTTTTGGGTGTTGTCACCGGAGGCTGGAGGTACGGAAATACAAAAAAACACGGCTTTCTCTCTCTCTCTGTCTCTCTCTCTGTCTCTCTCTCTCAGCCGCGCCCTCCTATCTCCTGCACCCTCTTGAATAGTTGATGCGAGGTACCTTCGAGTCACCTCTGCTGTACTTTCCGTCCCATTATCACTCCAACATGAGATTGCACTCAAGACAATGTTGGAATTTTTGATAACATGGATTGTGAAACCGAAACACTGTTTTGAATTAATAAACAACGTTGTCTGGAGCTTTCAGAGCCCGATCTATGCCCCCCCAACCACCACCACCACCAGCACCACTCGCTGTATTATTAGTAATATTACTTTTCATCCTGGGCCCCTTGTTATGGTTGTCGTTGGAGCGATATCGCAGAAAGCTCTCAGCCTCTCGGACGCATGTTTCCCGAAACACGGGCTGGCGGGGCGCCGTGATTTTTCCCAAATCTGCAACGCAAATGACATCGAAACAGACAGGCTACGCTCAAAGCATGCTTTCCCCATTTTCTCATCTACCTTCATCCGAGTCCTCTCCGTGTACAGGTGCCGGTGCTCTTGGCCTACATTTAAAGCGAAGTGGAAATGCAGCACTTTCATCCGGTGTGAAATCTTTTGCCACAGTGGACATGGACAAAAAAAAAGAAAGCCATAAATTTATAACAGTCTTCCAGAAGTTTCCATTGCTCCATAACCTCACACTTCACAAATACACTAACACAATTGTCCTTTCATTCCCAACACCTTTATCAGATTCAGAAAAAGCCTTTAACCTTCTGTGTGATCACAGCGCCTGATATATCTGATGGTTTTCTTGGCAGGCAATAAAAACCACAAGCACCTTCTCCCCAAGTGCAAATCTACCCTCACTGGTTGTTATTCACTTTATTTAAAACCTTTTCCAAGTTTTTTTTTTTTTTTTTTTTTTTTTTGGTGTGTGTGTGTTAAAACCTCAAATAAGAGCATTACAGATAAGTGAAGTAGCTCGGTATGGAACTGATCAGAAAAAGAAAGAAAACGATGTTCATCCAGGGAGCTAACTATCACCAGGGTTTGAAACGCTATCAAAGATTTTTTTTTTTTTTTTTCATCCCCGTGAGTAACAATTACACTTACCGTGTCGGCTCCCCGGCCTGATTCGCGTTAGCAGCTTGAAAGGCGGCCAAGGCTCGGACAAAAAGGCGCAGAAATTTATGGAGCGCCGCTTGTCTTCCCGTTTGCCTTGGCCTCGCCGCTCGAAAAGCCGATGAGCTCAGATACTTTGAAACAGGCGATAAAGATCAGCTTAAGCCAGACAGATGCTATGCAACGCAAGGATCCTATTTTACATAAGCGCTCTCGGAGACGTGCGACATCGCGCAAATTGAATCTCGAGTGCGCCGATAAAGTGATCAAAGTGGGGCACTTGTAAAGTTAATGAAAATAAATAAAGCTAAAAAGCTTATTTCTCTGTCATGACAGAGGTGGTTAAAGGGATGCTGTTTTATCCCTTGTGCAGGAGCCTAATCGCAGGTTTCCTTCAAATACATATAAAAATAAATAAAACCACAAGCCTGTGAACAGGACAGAACTTGATTAGGACAGCCAGCTCTTTTCCATGTGTGTGTGTGTGCATGTGTTTGGATGTGAGTGTGTGGAATAGATCCATCCATTCCTGATGTGGCTCTTTGCAGTCGACAGCTCTGCCAACCGTTGTCATTTTCTGGCAGCCAGATTACTCTTGGGGTGGCATTTTCACAGTTGTCAAGTGAGGATTTAATGGCCAATTATCCTCAGATAAATATATCTCTGCTGAGGAGAGGGAGCCGTCATAGGAGTGGGAGACTATCGCTTCTAATTGTGGACTAAAGAAAGAGGGAAAACATGTCTGGTCGGAGCCTCCAGAGACTGTCCCACTTCCTCCCCTGCACTGATACTTCATCATCACCCGGGAAGGCAGTCGGATCCCTTAAAATAAAAACCCACGGTGCCGTAAATCACAAGTAACATTTCAGCATAAAGTACACGCTGTCACTGAACAGGGTGTTGCAATGCTCACTTTTGAAGGACCCGTGTTGTGTTTGAATTCACCCTGTCAGCCAATCGGACGAAGCGACAGTGATCCGGGGAATGGTTTTATCACGCAGATCGAATTATAGGTGGATTCAACCGTTTCAATTTGTGAAAGTCTACTTTTGAAACAGGGGTGTCCAGATGTTTTTTTTTTTTTTAACTAATCCTCAATGAGATAAAGTTAATGAAGTTTGATTCGTGGAATCTTCCGATTTTATGCGGAGGCCTACGTCTCCGCAGGAGGTTCAGATATGTGGATGTCTGCGGGGACGCTGGTTAACAGGCTGAGCGGCCCAACCAGTCACCTCGGGTTAATGACGGCCTCCGTCGCTGGGCAGAGGAGAGGATTTAATGCTCCCCCTTTAGCACCGCGGAAGTCGCGATAATGATGACGACGGGCACGGCTAGCGTCCCCTCCTGACACTGGCGATGATTTAAACTCCTACGACAGCGAGCAAGTTCACATATACGCATGCGCAGAGACGCGCGCGTTCGCCGTTACGGTAAATGACGCCCCACGTAACCTGCTGACATCCATAGATCTGCCGGGTCGAACGAAGACACTGGTTACCAAGCCATCATTAAAAGCTAATCAAAATGTCAAAGCTACTGAAGAAACAAGGATTTCAGCCTCTGTTATGTCACCATAAATAATCCCATGTTACAGTTTATACAAAATGTTACACAAAGCACATCAAAAACAATGAATGGGAAACATATATTAAAATTATTACCAGTTTTACTTTTGTTAACAAGTACATTGAGTAACTGTATTACAAGCATGTTGATTGAAACAGAAAACAGAAAACAAAAAAACCCCCAAACCCCAGTCATATTAACTCAGCAAGGCATAATGAAACCCTCCTTCCCTGGCTCATTCTACAAATCTTAAAAGTCTGTCGCAGTGCCAAGAGATCGAAAACAAACCTTGCGCAAACTACCCAAATGCAGCAGTAGAGATGAGCCGGGCGAAGCGCAAGTATCTCCTTTTTTCCCAGCATCGCCGAGCCTGCAGAGTCATTCTGCAGGACACCATTGGCAGGAATCCCGGAGGCGTGGATGTCACCGTTTCCTTCCGTTATTTTCCAGTACGAGTAATTGGCTTCGTGACAGGACTTATCGGTGTCTGCGCGGCGTTCCCGAGCTAACAAGCTACTTTGCTAAGCAGCGATCTGACGGAGCCTCGCGCAGTGACCCTGGGCCACGCGTGCCGCAGTCCGCCGTGTCAGACTAGGTGCACATTGCTCATTATCTTCAGATAGTGACACACAGCGCAGCTGAGTTGTTGAATTTGGTAAATATTGACTTTTTTTTTAACGATATCTGCAAAACACTGTGAACGACACGTGTAGCGTAGCTGAAATAAAACTGGACACTTTCCCTCCCTATAGCACAACTTCTGCTCCGGCTGGGGCGCTACCCTCCTCTTCTTCCACCTCCCTCCCTCTGCTCTTTATCCTGTATTTACGATATCGCCATTGACACTGTAATGATGGGGCGCGATTATGCATGCGGAGGGGGCTGTGAACGGGTATGTTGACACGGTGTTGACAGGCTGGCGCGGTCACATCTCTCGCGCTGTCTCAGGTGGGACCTCTGGTTATGCGCAGCCTTCATTTAGATTCGATTACAGTGATGTATGCCTTATGGGTGTCACTTGTCTTCCGCCTCACCGTTTAGGGAGAGGGGACGGGGGCCGTAATTGCGCTGCCCGGGTTCCATGAGCCCCGGTGACAAATCAAGCGGCGGGCGCGTGCTCCTCGGCTCGTACCTCCGGTCGCCAACGTCGGATTGACGCAGCGCGCTGATGAGCCGGCCTCAATGGACCCACGTCACCTCAACGATCCCACCTGAGTGACACGTGTTATACCCCATTACACCCTGCAGCTCAGATTCCCATGTATGACAGAACAGCACTCCTACAGTGCATATGTTAGCACGTACATATCTCTTTTTTACATATCTCTTTTTACATATCTCGTTTTTTTTGCATATCTCTTTTTTACATATCTCTTTTTTTACATATCTCTTTTTTACTTTATAGTTTTCATCTCCTAGTTTCAGCATGGACTTTATTGTTCCCTGCAAAAGAATAAGATACATTATCTAACAGTACACGAGTACTGCATGTATGCAACATGTATTTATTCTGTATTCACATAACACCTAGACCTCTTAAAAGGGGATGTTGGTGAGCTCAGATGTCAAAATTCTAAACAAATACTGTTATGTGACACGTGCCGCTGTGACATTTATTCCCAAAGTGAAAGAGTCTGCGGGGAACACAAAGATCATGGTTTCTTCACTTGGCAACGGAGTGAGTTCTCGTCTTAGCGGCTCCAAAACCTTTGGGTATTGCATATTGCAAATAGCCTACAGCGGTGCAGTTATGTGGAACAGGGTTTTGGTTGCTCACGAGTGAAATGTAAGATGTGGAGAGGCGCTGTCGTTTGAGTGGCTGGATGTTTGCGGGTTGCAGCTCGGCACAGCTGGACACGACGGAGTTGGCGTGTCGGCTCCTGGATGCCCCCCCCCCCCCCCCCACGCACACATACAGACACACACAACTCTTAAAGGGAAAACAATACAAAGTGGCGTCTGGGCATTGTCGCAGTGGTCACAGAGTCGACCCACAGGAGGGTGAAGTCACAGTCGGGTCAATGTCAAATAAGAAAGAGGTGACCAGAGAGAAGCATAACCACGTCCAGAGAGCAGTGACGGAAGCGAACAGCACTTCTACCAACATACACTTTCCCAGATTTCCATCCAGTTGGGGACATGTCGGCCATCTACTTCATTTTCGTACTTCCATAGCAGGTAATGAGTCTTTAGATACACAGTTTTTACTCTTTACCTTAGTCTAGAAAATGGATTCATTACTCTTCAGTGACTGATAGATTTTATCAGCAGACTGATAGATTTTATATTCAGGGTCAGGGTTAGCAAGTTTGGAAGCCGGTTTATTCGGTTATTTCAACCTTTTTTTGCATACAACACGAGAGCTTTCCTCTTTTGACCAGGCAATCTTTGAAGGTGCTGAAGAATCTCCACGCAATTAACGTTATTCAGTAGCTTCCATTTTTCCATTTCAAAGAACAGGCCCGGTAAGATGGAGGCGAGGCGCCACTTGGCCCGGCGAACCTGCACGTCAGGCCTGTAATGTCTCCTGTCAGCAAGCCGAAGCTGTGACGCCGGGGATGCGCGCCGCAAACTTATTTTTCAAGTGTTTTCTTTCCTTGTTTTTGTTTTTTTTTCTTTTCTTTGTCTTTACTCCCCAGTCTCTCCGGAGCGGAGTCGGACGGACAAAGTGCTTTGTGAACAAAAGGAGCGACGGCGTCCTCAGCTTCCCCCCAAGAAGCCGTTGAGGAAATGTCAACCGAGGGCTGAGATGAGCAAAGTGTGACGAGTGAAATGAAACTGCTGACACCTCATCTCCTTTCATTCGCTGCTCTCAAACGGCTTTAGTCCCGGAATATTTTATATACGTGTAGGTCTTTATCTCGCCTCACTTGTGGTTTCCGATCGTTGAAGCGCGACACGTGCTATCACGCAAACTGTTTCTTGTGAGTCATTTGTTCTGCCGCGTGCTCTTTCTTTGAACCCGTGCGGCTCCTTCTTCCTTCAAACCTGCTCCTCGGCGCGAGAGCACGGGGAGAGCCTTCTTTCTTTCTTTTTTTTCACAATTTTTTTTTTATTTTACCAGACTGGCTGAAGGTCGTTATGTGTGAGTGTGTTGTGATTGCCGTCTCCGCTATCACTATTCTCTTCTTCCCCCCGAAATGTAAATCTCATGTTTTAAAGATTCCTTTAATGGGAATCAAAGTCTAAATATTTCAATGCAGCTAGTTTATTATTCAGCAGACTCGCAGGCATTTGCAGCCTTCTGACTGCGAGAAATCCGTGTGCCTCCCGTCTTAGCGGCGCAGGTACACGGCTTCAGCTGGCAATATTACAAGGATTAGCATGGCATATGAAATATTTAGTGGATTTCTTCTCCCCTCCCTCTAAAACCTAATAAATCAAATGACTGCCAAATGTCATTAAAGTGATGGTCTTTGACGGGGAAAGAGATGCTCCCTTTTCATATTCAAATTCGGGCTGCGAAAAATGAGACAGCGCAGAGGTTGCCCGGTTTACCCGAGACCCCCCGCCCCACACACACACACACACACACACACTCCTCACGCCCACCCACCCCTCGGTGCCCCCAACACTGGTAGGTGAAGGCTCGGATGACAGAGGAGGAGCGCGCCCCTGTATTGTCTTGAGTTAGGCTTGGGCCCGCTGTTTTGCTTTTATTTCCTCCCCACATTTCCTATTCACTCTTCCATTGGGGGTGGTGGCGGCGGGGGGGGGGCACGTCACCTCACGGGCAGCGGCTACAGCGGGAAGACCAGATGTCCCCGTCACCAACTGTCACCGGCATTGTCTCCGCTCCCTCACTGGCTGAACACGTGACGGACGTCTGAATGGCAGGCAGGCGTTCGGCGCTCCACGGAGTAGGAAGGAGGGTGTGGGTGGGGGGGGGTATCATCGACATTCGCTCCCACCTCCGAGTCTCTCTCTCTCTCTCTCTACCTCGCTCTGTTTTGACTCATTCATATGTAAAAGCAGAGATAAAACATATGGTGCTAATTTGCAACAAATCAACGGTGACCTGGGCTGATTTTTTTCTTTTTTTTTTCCCCGCACCGGATATTCACAGCGAGCGTCACGATACGCCCAGCACCTGTCTGCGTTTGAAGCTTTGCCTCATTCATTACCAAAAGTGTGTTGGCAAAGCGTGTCAACATAAGCTCAGCAGGCCCGTAATTTGCATGCTTCCTGCGAGGTGACATAATGATGAAAATTATCAAAGAAAGCTGATTTTGTGTGTCAGACGCAGAGGTTGCTGTAATGTCATTGGCGTTGGTCTCCCGAGACTATTTGAAAAGGAAATTATAATAGATACACGAGACACTGTTTGTTATCTTAACTCCAAAGGGAAATCAGTGTCCCGACCGTCTGCATGTGAACTTATTGAATGGCAGCTGTCCTTATGTCGACACCTCATCGCAAATGACAACATTGATCTGAGAGAGACACAATGAGCCAAACAAACTTTGATTTCACCACGCTTACATCATTAGAGGCACTCCTAAGGTCACAGAACAAGGACTCAGTTTGAGGAGTAAATGAAAAACAGAGTTGGATTAGAAGAAAACCATGCCGACAAAGTTAATATTCATTATACATAAAATTGGTAATGTTCATTTTGAATAAGTCAGAGGTGTGAAATATTCATGCGGAGCTGTCCAAAGTTTTGATTTTTTTTTTTTTTTTTAATTTTCTTTTCTTTCCTGCTTCTTCTTTTTTTTTCCCATTGACTCGACTTTCTTCTCCATTAATTATCATGCCCAGGAGGTTTCCAGGGAGAGGAGCAGCCATCAGCCTGAATCATCTTGACAAGGCAGCATGGCCCAATTACACCAGAGCTCCATCGGGCTTTGATGTGGCGGAAAAACCGAGAGATAGGGGCAAATTGCGCAGCCACATTATGGTAATGATCTGATTTAATCCTGCCACTAAACTTTATGTAGCTTGTTTTAAAAAAAAAAAAAAAAAAAAAAAAAGATGCTAATGCTAATTACAGAGGTGCACAGAGGTGCGGGGCGGGATTGGCGCGGAGAGGGTTGAGCGGAGAGGCGTCTGGCTGCGGCAACAAAGCCGCCGTGGCTGGTGGGAGTTCGGAATCGACAAAGCGCTCCTCATAAATGTTGTAAATGAAAAATTAGACAAATTGGACTCATTTCCATTTAATTACGCATCCCGGCGCAGGTGAAAAGGTCAGAGGTGCCGAGGAACACGCGCGCAAACCTCCAAACCTGTTGGGCTACCGCTTCTAATTGACACATCCGAGGAGGGGAAGTAGAGCACTTCCAAAGATGAGAGCAGGACAGGAGGGAAAGTAGACACACGGGGGTGGGGGGCTGGAGATGGGGGGTGTTACAAGGAACGTACGATAATATCAGCCTGTAATTAACTTGTCACTTCAATTACAGCCCCTCAGATTGGAATTGTCTTGGGTTATGACGCTGGGCCCGGGTTGTATGGTTAATTAGTCTGACGAGTAGCCATCGCGCTCCTCTCGCCTCTTTCACAGCGTCACGCCTGCAGCGACTCGGTTTATTGTTTCTGATGATTACCTCGCCATGTGGCGGAGAGCGGATCAAACTCAAGAGAAGGAGCGCGACTGATCAGCTGTCAGATGTAGGCCGGCTCCAGCCGCCCCGGCGTTATATATTATGACTACACCCTTGTTTGCTTGTTTTTCTTTATCAATGGGGATGTCTGTGTAAAATGTGCCGGGACTGATTTTTATCTTCAAACAGGAAGAGACCGCAGAGGGCTGCTTAAACCTCGAAGCTTTGAGTTCAAATGGCGGAACAAAAAAAAAAAAAAAAAAAAAATCAACCGTGGGGCATTTTTCAAAAACGCGCACGGGAAAAGCAACACGAAATGAAAACAATAGAAAGGTTCACGCGGTAATATTCCATTTTCCCCGTTTGTTGGTCCAAAAGCTTCGACTACCAGGGTAGATCTGAAAGCAAATATAAATATCACAATGACAAATTGCTTACCAGAGAGCTGTTGCAAAGTGTCCTTGTAGGAACAGACTTAGCTTTGATATTGTCTGGAGCGTTCGTAAAAAGGGAGTGCGTATATCAATAGGCAGAAGAAAGTAAACATAATTATCTGTTTGCATTAAGCTCAGAAGGAGATCAAAGATATTTAGCATTGTTAGATAGGTTGTTAAACTTTTTAGACACAAGTGAAGTTCTATAAATATACATAAGAGGGAGAGTTGCGGTATCTGGAATTGTTTGTCCTCTGTGTTACCTCTCTCCGCGATGATGAGGACGTCTCCTGGGACACCAAGGGCCTCTTTGTAAGCATTCATCATTTACACAGGCATTTGTGTACGCTATCACAGCTCACCGTGTAAATCTTTGAAATCTTCACCGTTGCGCAGAGCTCGCACTTGTGAAGTTCTCGCAAAAAGACGTCTTGAGCGTTTTTGACACGAGTACAAGCCACGATGGGCCGGTCTCGGAGGAAACTTTGACAGTTCCTGCTTCATTAGATAGAGTAATTAGTGCCTGTTTATTCCAAGGAACAAATGTGCGAAAAGATTAAGAATCCTTAGCTGCTCGAGGACTCAAATGCACGTATTTCATATCAAAGCCATAGTTTTATGAGAGTAAATGTTATCTCCTGTATTACACTGACTCTACTGATAGTACATCTTTCCCCGTCATTGTCAATTAATCTGTTTGGCATTAGTTTCATGATGCACTCGCTACTTGATGGGCCAATGTTCGGCTTGGAATCGGGAACTTTGCTCTACAGAACAGTCTTTCAAAGCCACCTTGAATAGGCACAGACGCAACAAAAGGAGACGCACCATCACCTCTACAAATCCAGGAATGGAGGCCTCACAGAAGGTCCCGGGCCTGGACCTCCCTGGGGCCAAGGGGGGGGGTGGGGGGGTTCTCTGTGGTCTGCAGCTTCCTTCCACAGTCCAAGGGCATGCGTTTGGGAATAGGCGACCCCACTGAGGGATGAGGCAGTAGATGATGGATAGAGGGAGGGAGGGAGGGTCGGGAGGGGGTTGGAATGGATGCTGACATCATCAAAGCCTTTCACATTGTCAGTGGAACCCTGTACTTTTCCCGGATCCCGACTGTTTGCGGCCGAACTGAGCGCGGCCGCAAAACACGGGTGTGGCGCGCTCCTGACCCGTCATGTGTGTCGCGGCGCATGTGCGCGCGTGCGGTAACACAAGTGGCAGTCGCATTGGAGAACCAAACCATTGTTCTCTGCAAGCGTCGGCCACCGGCGTGTCGCCCGCTTGAGGTTTTTTATACGGCCGTTTCAGGAAAGCTTGGCGACGGTCGGAGCGGCGGTTTCGCGAAAAAGCCCAGACGAGCCTCCTTCTCTGCCTTGTTCTACGACATGAATCTGTCAGCCTGCGGCCTCGCAACTCCGGCTCAAGAAGCCCTCTGGGACCTCTTTCAGCCTGACATTGTCATTACTGGACAACACACAAATGTTCTACACGATTGAAATGCGGATAACATGACTGACAAGGGGGGGAAAAAATACTCCTCTGTCTTAGTCCAGAGAGGCAACTCACTCGCGCACCAGGAGGTGAAATGATCCGTGACAAAATGACCGACCTGTCAATCAAACCAGGCAAGAGCCAGTAGATAAAACGCGGCTCGCCGATTACGCTCAAACCGAGGAAGAATGTCCGATCCTCCAGTCTGTCATTAATCTCTTAATTTTTTGCAATTGTGGCCGAGACGTTCTTCCCCCTCTTCCCTCTTCCCTCCTCCCCCCCTCGGAGTTTTGGCTATTTCCACTTGGAAGAAAGCACGTGTCATCGGTTTAAGAAAGCGATCACTTTTAGAGCGGTCTGGTTCTGATATTGCTCCAGTCGTCCGTGCAGTGACAGCAATGATGGGGAATGCGCACGTCATGAATCGGCAGGCACACAAAGCCTCTGCGGGCAAAAAAAAAAAAAAAGATTATAGCGTTCAGATTAGGTCTGGTATCACGCTCCTCATGACAGGGTACCAGTGCGTGGCCTTTGTCCAACACCAGAAACCTTTTGATTAGATCTGACCGATAGCCCATCAGCACCGCGGGACTAACCGACGCGCATGGTGTCCTTTTTTTTTTTTTTTTTGTTTTTTTTTGTTTTCATTTTGCAACATGTTTACAAGTTAGCGTAGAGCCTCCACCCTCTTTGGTGCTGTCACTCTCTGTAATTGCCACTGAAAGCGCAGCTTGGCCCCGTCACTCGGGGACGAGCTTACAAAAAAAAAAAAAAAAAACGCGACGGAGATGGAGCCTCGGAAAAAAAAAAAAAAAAATCTTAATCTGCAAGGGAACTGGGTTAAAAGGCGAAATTAGCCTGACAATTACCGTGTGACGGTGCTGTTGAGTCCACGCAGAAAACAAAAGGTATTGAACTGATTAAAGTGTTGCCCTTTTTTTTTTTTTTTTTTTTTTTTAACTCCCTGCGAAGATCAAACGCACAAGTGCAGCCAGCTCCTTTTTACTGCTGCCATAAAAGTGTCCCTTGCCTCGCAGATGTGAGGCGAGCGCTGGAGAAGTTCAGTCCCTCATATTGTTTGAAGATTACTGTATCTTTATGTGCATGTTAGAAGTGTGCATGTGGAGGGAACAGTCCCGTATTCTTAAATTTCATATAGGCAGTGGGTTTCAAAAGGCCTCCTGTAAATCTTAAGCCAGCGCATTCCCGTTTGGATGGTCCTCGTTGGAGGACGCCTTTCATGCGCTGTATTCAAAGCAGAGTCGCGCATTAAAAGACGATCATATATAAACACATGGCACGGATAGTTGTCATGGAATGTGGTAGTCTGTTCATTGGAATGTTATCCTAAAGACAGTAAATTATGACCATAAAGTTGTCACAGTCCACAAACTGTGCGGATCAGCTTTATGGGATGACGCCACAAATACCAAATCCATCGCTTATTGCAAGTGACATTGTCATCATGCACTGACACAGCATTGCTGCTCCAGTGGGGCATTAAAATGTCCCACTAAAACAGCAACATAAACACGCTGATAAATTACATTTATGTGCTATCAGGCTGAGGCATTTGCTGACACCAAAAGTGTTTCTCCAGATCCGTCGGGGGCCGATGGCTCTCATTACCCGGACCGAGAGGCGAGCGGCGGCTTGTTAATGAAAAAATACACAGACAGTGACCTTTGTGAAGTCTCTGTGAAAACTGACAACGATAACAAACCCCAGCCAGCGAATCAGCAAGTGGAGGGTGGTGGCGGTGGGGGGTGGTGGGGGCCTGTCGGCACGAGGATCCTCGGGAAAAACTCGTTTTTCCCGAATTACTGCACCCCCCCCCCCTAAAAAAACGCGTTTTTTTTGATCGGGATGATCAAGTCGAAGCCCTGTCCGAACGGGTCAGGAAGGTCACAGTGGCCCGCTAGGTTCCGTCCCTCTTCCAAAAATCACAGCTGCCCAGAGACGAAAAAAAAAAAACCACAGGGCTGAATGCGCCCAGGCAAGCGGCAGATTTGGAATAAGTTTAAAGACTACAGTTTCACTCCACAAAGAGTGTGGAGGAATTTATATAATAGCTAATGTCTTAATTAGCCCATAAGAAATAATAGAGCCCAGGACTGAAGCGCAGCCCGCCAAGTCCTGACAAAGTTGCAGCGACAGACGAAAAAAGACGAGCTCATTACGCACTGGGGCAACGGGCTAATTTCAGATATTACGGACAGCGTTTACAGTAGAGGTCGACATCAAATGCTCCTTTTATTAAACGTAGGTGTGTCTCGCAGACAACGCACGAATGTGTTCCGCGTCCCCTTTTCTTTTTCTTTTTTTTTTTTTACCCCCACATCTACTTGTGGTGTTGTTGTGCAACTGCAAATGAGCATTGAGAAACAATTAGAGGATTTACAGCCAAGTGTCAAATTAAACTGCCTCCGACCTCAGGGTTCATCCAGTCATTTTCATAAATCCTTGCATGGATGGATTTACTGTAAGACATTACGATGGGTTACCAGACCAACGATGAATTTGCTGAGTTGACGATGGCACTGTGTTTTTTTTGTTTTTTTTGTTTTACTACCGCAGACTGGTTTCTTGAGCACTCAGCAGATCGCTGTTAAGCGTCAGGGACAATAGAATAACAGTTGCCGTGTGACGGGCTCGTTAATTCCGAGGCGATGATCTGTTGATAAATGCATAACAGCATCATTGGATGCGAACACGTGGAGCTTAAACATCGGGGTAGTTACAAAAAGAACATCCTCAGTTCCCTTTCTAAAAAGTTGACTCCCCGTGGTTTATTCCCACCTGGTGCGTCTTCATGGAAAACATGCGCGGACGTCATTCCCCGTGCCCTTTCTCACGCTCCCGCTGAGGCCGCGGAGGCGGGAGCAGCCTCGGCCTCGGCCTGAACCCGGCTCACCTTCTGCCAAAGCTGTGTCACACCTGAGTGCCGAAGATCAAAGAGCCCCGCCATTTCTACGACCTGACGTCCTCCTCTCTTTCTATTTTCTCCCGTTTTTTCCGTGCTTTGCGTCCGCGGACCGGACCGCTGAGTCCCGTTCGCTCGCTGGAGTGACGGCTCAGGGAACCCGGCACCGTGGGTTTTTTTTTTTTTTAAGTCTTTTGTCTTGACGTCGCCTCAAGTTTGGTCAGCTTTTTGTGTTTTTGTCTGTTTGTTTTTGTTTTTGCTTTTGACTGTTTGTTGCACATTAATTGTGAAAAGCCACATGCGGAAAAAAAGGCTTATGCGATCGCATTTGGCCAAGCCGCAGGCATAATTGTCGTTGGGATTTCCACTTATAAAACAATGGCTTTGGCCAGCTGTGGGAGGCAGTTTTTCATACGAGCCAGCTAAAAAAGAAGAATGTTTTCTGCTCTTTGCTGATTTAAAGCTCCAGAGTTAGGCTGTCATTAGAGAATTCCACTGGGACTGCTAATGATGCAAAACTGGCTTCAACCGAAGCGAGAGAGGCCGTCGCTGCGAACGAATGTCCTAGATGCAGCAATGTATCTGAGCAACAAACAAAAAGATTAAGAACATTGCCAACAAGAAAGAGAAAGCTATTGATTATCATTTGGCTAGCAGAGGTTTTTTTTTTTTTTTTTTTAAATTGTGTCTAGCACTTAACGGAACAGATACTGAATATAGAATGGGGGGGGGTTGTTTCAATTCAAGATTGAGTTCATGTCCTGTCCTACTCAATCTGCATCTCAAAAGCAGTATTTAAACAATCTTATTGACTTCTGTAGATGCACTCAATTTAAGTTAACTTTTTTGTGGCCAAGATTGATTAAGAGAAATACCAGGCTCCTTTTAATGCTCTAAGCCATATTAATTTCCACTGAGAAATCCATAATTGTCCTTTTACATCAAATGGAATGGAGATTTATCTGTACTTCACTTCTCCTTGATGAAACCAGCTCCAAATAATATTGTTAAGTCTGTGCGCTCATTCAGTTTTACTGAATTAAGAATATTGTGCACATGTGATGTGACTGTATAGATATCCTGCTGCAAAGAAAATTATGAATAACAAGAATAACATTCATATCTATCTATCTATCTATCTATCTATCTATCTATCTATCTATCTATCTACCTATCTATCTATCTATCTATCTACCTGTCTGTCTGTCTGTCTGTCTATCTACCTACCTACCCACCCATCATCTATCATCTGTTGTTATTGGGTATTAGACAAGCTGTAAGAGTTTAATAATATATTGGTCTTTGGAACAACAACAACAACAAAAAAAAAAGCTAGCATGGCTGAATTTCAGTGTAGCATTTCTGCTTATGGTTTACGATGCAGCTGTTTTATCAGAAATGAGTCACCGCCATTTGGCACGGACGCACCGGCGCTGCTTTCCGATAGCCAGATGCGATGGTCTCAATTAGACGTTTTTCATGACAAATGTTCAACCTCTCTGCAAACACTGCGTTATCATTTCTCGCCTGGATGCCTTTCAGAAGATCATCTCATTCAAGATGTTGCAGCTCCTTTCTGAGATAACGGATAATGATGGAACGGAACTTCTGGATCTCACGGGCGAAAACAATGAACATATCATTGCAATATGGCATAGAATGACACTGTGAAAATATCTACACTGTGTTGACTGTTGAAGAATTATGTATTATTCCCGTTTCCTGACCCGGCCTTCAAAAGTAATAGGTTCCAGGTTAGGAGCGCACATTTCTCATTGATTTACAACTTATCACTATGTGACTTCAAAGATTATTTGCTCAGCACTTGCCTTGAAAAATAACCAAAATCGTCACTTCTCCGGGACGTTGTTGGCAAACTGTAGCAGCCGCGCTGATTCAAATAATATACCATAAATCTGCTGAGACGCTCCGGTTCCAGAGGACGTATCGACTCAAAGCACCTCAGACCTGGCTAACAAAAAAGGCTTCATAAAGCTGCTTGGATACATCCATTTCAACAAACTTCACGCTGCTCACGAAACATTCTTGGCCGAGAGTTTTTTTTCCTCTCATCTCTCATTCAGCAAATGTGCTATCACACCACCAACAATATAGTAAAACAATAGCTTAAGACAGGCCATGCTATATGTTATTATTGAACATTTAAGAGGCCTTTTTCAACAGAAAACTGTCAGTTTCAATCCCTTCGAAGGTCTTAATACAAATTACGATGAAGATAACAACTGTGAGTCTTCCATTTTAGACTAAATTCATTAAATTATATTCATAAAAATGAATAATAATGTGCAAAGTACAGACTTTATGACTAAAAGATGTGATCTGTCAGAATGTAATGTGTAAAAATCCGGGGAATTTCAGGGTCACTGGTGACAACACGGCACTCATCAATTCATCTTTAGTCACCCTAATATAAATATTAACTGTGGACTTAATGCCAACCACAGCAGATTCGAGTGTGGCTGGGTTACATGGCTGTGCAATACCTCCTTCATAATTCAATAAGGATCGGTTTCAGTGGAGAAAGCGCTAGAGTCGGGAAAGTTAGGGCTGCACATGAAGCACAAGTGCTCGAAGCTTACCGAAAGGTTTCGATTTTACTTGTCATGCATTCCGTGTTAGACTGGGACTCGGAGCAGTCGGTTCCCCGGTCTAATGTTTTCATGTTGGCACTCGCCTTCTCACCCGAATGGGTGCCAGATGTTTTTTTTTTTTTTTTTTTTTTTTTTGCCTCAGACCTGAAGTACGGTGACTCGGTGAGACCTCACGCTGCTGCGCAAACCACCAGATTATACACAAAAACTGGCACCATTTAATGAGTCGGACGACTTCTTCAAAGAGAAATTACATCCATTTAAACCTGTCCAACACATCAGCCAAAGAGACGCGGAAAAAAAAAACGTCTACCTTCAATTTACGGCGAATGCAAACCGCAAAGACAAAAGTGGGACATGTGCAAGTTATTATGAATGCACTCCATTCTGTGTGATGAGTGCAGCATGTATAATATGAGGAGGGAGAAGGGAGGGGTGGCATATCTCTGCCTACTATATCTGTACAGTTCAGGGTTTGGAAAGGGAAGAAAATCAAAGGGATGCTTTTTCAGGGCAAAGAACGTGAGCTTGTTTTACAACTGAACAGCATACAATCATCATTACAGCTGTTCTCCTAAGGTCTCAGACGTTTGACGTTTCATCACAGGTGATCACAGCGGAGTCAGGACCCCCTGAATAAAAGTAAATGGTACGGTCTGACCTGCAGAGAGATGGAAAGAGCCCATTGGGGGTGTAGCGCTTAGGCTTACGCTCGCGTGCGCGCGGTTGTGGACATGCGAGCGTGTCGATATCGCTGAAATAAATACACAGCTGCCGGTTTCGAGGCCGAGGACCATCGCATCCAGAAAGCGAGCAGCTGAAAACGGCAGAGACACACATATCAGATCGGTCTGATGGGCGATTGAGAGCATACAAATAGAAATACACTATGTTGTTCTGTTCTGAGCGACATTGATTCAAGTGTGTGCGTGTGTGTGTGTGTGCAGTGGAGGGCATTGTAACTCCAGTCAAAGACATCTGCCAGAGGCACACCATTTCAATTTCTATTACCCCAACAGCAGAGCCACCATGAGAACAGTGACTGGCAAAGAGGAGCCCAAACAATTTTCCGAAGACTAAATTGCGCCGAAAATAAACGGAACAAAAGGTGACTCAGTTGGACAAGGGCCACTCAGCAACAATATAATACCCTTTCCCACCCGTGCACAACAGTAAAACAGCGCCTTTGTGCGAAAAGCTGATCACGCGGCTCCTTTTTGGACAAAGGGAACGGGCCTAATAAATGTGCAGCTTTGCTTTTGATATGACTTCCTCGACACGCTCTCATGTCGAGCAGCTGGCCAATTGAGTTCACACGACGGCGGTTAATCTCTTCCATCTTGCCGAGCCAGCGACGCGGCCTGGATCGCCGAGAAAAACCGACCCGGGCGGAGGCGACACCTGGTCCTCCAGGGCCTCTGCGAGCACCTAAGCGAGAAGATCGGCCGAAAAGCGCCTCGGCAGACCCAGCTGATGATCAGAGGCTGGAAACACGTAGTCGCCACATGTAAACGTCCGAGGCGTGAGGTGGGCCAAACGCGCAGATGTGTCTGAGGAGCATTAATTGCGTGTCACGAATATCAGGGTGAACTCAGGTAACCCGCCAGCGATACACCCGCGTCCCTGACATGTGTTTTACAGACAGCTCGACTCTCTGCGACTGTTTGCCGTAAAACCCAGCCGCGAGGGGAAGAAGTCCGGCCAACGCGTTCCCTGAAACACACACACACACACACACACACACACACACACGCGCGAGTTGAAATATTGATGGTCACATGTGAGCGCACGCTGGCCTCGGCGCATCGGTTTCACAGGCCGCGCTCCTCTCCCACCGTGTTTAAAGTGGAACCACGCAAGGTTGCGGCCCCTCGTCTTTACATCTGGACGCGCTGCCGCAGAAGGCCCCGCTCCTCCTCCTCCTCCTCCTGCCCCGTTCCTCTTCATCCTCCATTAGAAATTCATCTCGCTGTGATCCGAATTATACTTGCGCAGCAAAGCAGTAGCCAAGTTAAATGACAAACAGACTAACACTATGAATTAAGACTTAGTTCTAACTTTAATGGCATTTCCCACTCGTGTTTACCACTAATCCGGCCTTGAAAAAAGGAGCTATATTGTATTTTTCTTTCCCGTCATCATTCTTGGTGTATTTCATAGTAATTGAACAAATGTGTCATGTGTTCATATTGCAACAAAAGCAGGTTTTTATCATTGTCTGTGCAAAAAAAAAAAAAAAAAAAAGAGATCCGAGCCCTTCTATGATTAGAACAGCACATCTTTGGAGAAGAAGAAGAACTTTTTGCAAATGTAAAGCACACACTCTCCAAATCTCTGTCTTATGTCCGTGTCTGTGCTGGGAAAACAGAACTTTGTAGGAAAAACAAGCCGGCGCGCAACACGGAACGCGGGAAAAATAAATAAAAGAAATCAGACGCGGCACTTTTTCGCCAGTTTTTTCCTTGTCATTTAAAGCGCCTGACATCTGAAAAGAGGACGCTGAACGGGACAAGCCGAGCGCAGTTCTGCCTCAGCTCGCCTCGGGCGTTTCATGGAGCTGTACCCAGCGCTCATTTAATCAACTAGGCATGGTGTGGCAACTGCCTGGGCCCATAAGTATATGCCTTGTGGTTTACGCTGGTTTAAGACAGGACGGATGTGGCACTTGCAGCAGCCTGTCTCGACTTGTTTCTGGTATGTTTGTTTTGACAGTCGGTTAAGACCCCACGGCCAGGACCTCTTCACCAAGGCTGATCCCAAAACATAATACAGTTGAGGTTTTAAAGACAGGAATAGAGGCCACATTATCCGTCAAATGCGGAAAGCTGTTGCACAGAGAAAAACTATTACGGGGGGGGAGTCATTTAATTTGTGTCTTTCTTTTTCATTATTATTCCCTGCCCTTTGGGCTTTTTCAGAATGAGCAGAAATACTCACACACTCAAACAACTCGGCTTAGCTCACCATATGCACGAGCATTAATCAAGTCTTCCCGGGCCTTTTGCCTTCAGTGCCCAATTCACAATTTAACAAATGTTCCTCGGAGCAGCACATCTGTAGAGGATGTCAGAAAAGAACTTTGAAATGTACGCCAATGCCAACACTCTGTCGACAAGAAAGGGGAGCTTTTGAAACAACTCCCACTGGAGGTCCCCGCTGAAAGGAGGACCAGCGGGGTATTGAAAAGATGTCCGTTTTCCTAACTTTTTCTATATGTAAATCCACATTCCCTATGGGTTCCATTTCTCAGCTAGGTATCTGTATATGGAGCTACTTTATTACAGACAAATCCTCTTTAATGTTCTTGTGGGGAGAAGAACAGCTGGAGCGGAGATAAAAACGAGGAAGCAATCTGCAGCAGCTGTTGAAGTATTAATACAAAAATTAACTACTGTGTGTTGGTTAATTGCTTTCTGCTTAATGTGCCCTCAAAAGCTTTGATTCCTCTTTTCTGTTACACAATCGCAAATGCGGTGGGATATCAAGAGGCGTGTGAAATTAAAGATTCCATTTAAAGGAGCGGCTCTCCTTCCCCCCCATTATTCTTCTCATGGCTCAGCGGTCATAATGGACTCATGTGTTGAATAAGCAGAATGGTCACATTAGACACCTGCTACTGTGGTCTTGGTAGTCACACACAGGGAGCTGTTTTAGGTCTGCAGCTAACACAAGTGTCGCTCATCCATCACGGGTGCGTGCAAACATTTGCGAGAGCGCAATGTTCATGGTCACGCACCGCTCCGTCCCATTCCGGAAATCATGCGCCTACGCGAGCGGCCCGAGTGACGAAGAACGGTTTTGGAACAGCACAGCTGGCAGAAGTGCTTTAACTGGCAGTGTGTTTTATTTACATTAGCGTCTGTAGCCACCTCGCTTCTCACATCCACACTGACGGAGCCCACATGGAAGCAGTTAAGAAGGTGTCCCTTTCCAGAAACACAAAGCAAATTCATTTTCGGCCTCGTAAGGGGGCGCGAGTTTGGTCCTCAGGGGGCCGTGCTGCTGTAGGTCCCTCGCTCCTTTTTAATTCCGTGTTGCAAAGAAGCTTCAGCTTCGGATGATGAAAGGAAAAATGTGCTTTGAAAAGGACATTTTGAGGTTATTTATTCAGGATAAATACTAAAATGAAACATTGAAACCACTATATTCTGGACAGACAGACAGACAGACAGATAGAAAGATAGACAGACAGATAGAAAGATAAATGGATAGAAAGATAGACAGACAGATAGATAGATAGATAGATAGATAGATAGATAGATAGATAGATAGATAGATAGATAGATAGATAGCATGAGAGTTCACACACTATTGTTTCCATTGTTGTCCATTAGGTGGCTTACTTGTACCACAAACTCACATAGTGGTGACGCTGGGAGCTCATAGTTGATGATCAGCTCATGGTCCTGGTATTCCATAAAAATGATGCCGGATAAGAGGGCCGTGTGTGACACACGAGAGGTCGGCAAGAGGGCCGCCACCGCAGAGCAAGAGCCGGGAGATAAGGAAGAGGGCAAGTCAATTTGAAAAGCGCTTGCTCTCGGTCTCTCCATCTTCCCCTCTCTTTCTCTCACTCTTACACCAGCACACCCACACCCGCGCGCACACACACACACTTTCTAACACCACGTCTGTTCAGTGTCGGTGTAGTGTATCAGTGCTCCGATGTCTGTCTGTCTCAGCATGTGTGACGGCTGACGACGTCACCCAGGATTCGCATTTTGCTTTGTTTTGCTGAATACTAAACCAATTCTGTAAAAAACGTGAAGAAAATTAAAAGTGCGAACACATGTGCATGACAAATGGTGGAATGGTATGTGGTATAACATTCAGGTGCGCATGTTCATCCTAGCATGATGATTTATAAAGTAATATACGGAGGGAGAGTCGACACAAGTTCCATATGGAAAACTCCCATCTTCCTCTCCACTTTGATATCGCATGTGTCGTTAACATGGAGTTGTGTGTATCCATTCCCGCGCCAGCACCCCAAACTGTCATTAAAGTGCATGTCCTCAGGTGGAAAATGACTTCTGTGGTGGAGCTTCTTCGATGATAACATGAATTTGCTCTAAAATATGTTGCTTTTCTCAGAGCGCCATGAATAAGTAAACACTGATGAAAACCTTTTGCATTTCCACTATCATTTCTAATGCTTTTGCTTTTAAGATGCATATTGAGGCATGCATAAAACATTCCGCTGCCCCCCACCACCACCACCACCACCACCACCACCACCCACTTCCAACGGCGCCGCTACCCCGAACTGCAGCCACAAAGAAAGATAGAAGACATTTGTGCTTACCAGACCCTCTTCACGGCAAAAAGAACAAACAAAACAACCGATTCTAAATACGCCTTAGGTGCAGCGCTGGGGGCCCCCGAAATAACACATCACTCTGAATCCATTTAGCCACTCGCTTAAGTTTAGTCTGCTTCAATGGACTTCATGGGCTCTTTTAATTTATCCAATTGTCACTGTTGCCCTGGAAAACAGGACTTTAATATTGGCCTGGGCATTGATACGTTTTTTCACTTAGCACTGAGAGGATTAAATCAATTATGTTGATTCTGTATTTACTGCTTGCATGGCCACTGCCATTTGTAATTAGCTTATTGCTTTTGATCTGATGTAATGTGATGAAATTGCTGGAAGCAGCTCTGGGAGCCCGTTTGGCTGGAGTGACTGGGGCGGGCGCCACTTCCAGTCCTTCACTGGAGCCCGTCCGATTGTCCGAGCATGGAGAGAGGAGGAGATGGTGGGGGTGGGTAGGCGGGCACCGGGGCGCCTCGCGTGAGCAGCCACAGACAGAGAGGCTTGGGGTGTGGGTGGGGGGGGGGTCGGTGTCAGGTTGGAGGGGGGGACCACCCTCTGAGATGGAAGCATCATCCCAAGCTCGTTACCCCCCAGAAGACCTTTTTTTTTTTTTTTTTTCAAATCTACGTGTAATTACACCCCCAATCTGCCCTGCCCCGCCCTCAAACGAAAGATCCCGCAACACCTGATACCTCCAGGTAGGACGCCATAAGGAAGGCCTTTGCGATGAGACGGCTCCAAGGCCTGAGGGTCCGCCCGGACGGGGGCGAGCATTCAATTCTCGGCCACCCACATCAATCAAAGACAGGCTGATCATCTGCTTTGGAGAAAAGGCCTATTTATTTGGCGAAGGCTAATTGTTCTACCTCGCCACTGTTCCTCATCCAAGACTGTACTACAAAGCACAAAGGATGCGGAATTGGAGTTGAAATCATCCACAATGCTTGGACTTGCCTGAAGTGCTGGATGTTGGGCTGACATTTTAAGGACAGGAAATCCTTCTCAAGTTATTTCTGTCAACCTCTTGGTAAACGCACAGATGAAGTCTTTGGCTTAACTCATACAAGAACGATCTGAACCTCAGTTAAATGTACAGTTTCATGTGCTGCCCATCTCCCCTCAAAAGGGAATGGCTCCAGCGTGACTTCCATTCAAACAGCCCCCTCCTCCACCGCCCTCTTCCTCTCCGAAATTGGCGCAACAGACACATGGTGCACTGCAGACTGTTCTGTTTATGAAAGAGGTCATGATGCCACATATGGTCGGCGCGTTAAAATACACACGGCTCCTGCCGCGGCTGCTAAAAATGCATTGCGGCCGTCTGTACATACGGGAATAAAATAAACCCTCAGCGATTCAGCAAGCAGCGCCGAGAATTTAACGATTGAGTATTTGGAACTTCGGTCAGGTTTGTACATGAAAATGAAGAAAAAAAACAACCATGTCTTATAATCCCGAAGATATTGGGTCAGACGTCAGCAATATACAAAGGCTTGTTTGACTTGGCAGGACGGGAACGCACAGATTTCCCCGGGATAAGTGTGTGTCACACGCCATCCGAGGGAATAGCAGGGCCACAGTAAGCCATAGGAAACCCGCGGTGGAGCGACACACATGCAATGACAGCCACAGGCGCTTGACGCGAGCCAAGGAGCATAAGCTCCAAAAAGACTGGCCCAAGGGGTGAAAGGGTGACTGATAAATGGAATACAGTGCAGGAAAAAAAAAAAAAAAACAACAAAAAAAACCAGTCCTTTCCCTTCAAAGCAAGTTATTATGCACCACTTTATTGTGTTTTTTTATTCTTATTATTTGTCTAGGCAAGAAAGTTTCTCCTTGACTCTCATGTGAATACAATAATAAGAGAGAAGTTGGAGAAAATGATGTAGATTGTGTGGGCCAAATGAGCGGCGCTTTATTTTTATTTTTTTAATCAACGCGCCAACTGTAAAACCTCCACCGACACATTTCCTAACAGTAGACGTCAAAGGAAGTTCAAGATGGGCCACGCTGTGGGTGTTGTCCTTTCTTTTTTATTTTTTTTTGACGCACGCGGTCTCATGAGGTGAAACTCGCTACAAAGGCGCATCAGACAGCATGGAATTAGACGCCTACTCCGACCGGCCCTTCTCCCACCCAGCACTGCGAACTAGGGCTTTCTAATTGCTTTGCGTAATTAAAAGACTGCAGATTTCGCAGAAATATTAAATTACCGAACCTCGCCAGACAGCTCAAAAAAAAAAAAAAAAAAAAAAAAAAAAAAAGTTTGAAGAGTATCTGAGGCGCCAGCAAGTGTGAACACAAGTTCAAGAGGGCATGACGCCCATCTTTACAAGATCTGTCCTGTTTCTGGGTGAGTTGCCGTGACCTGTGTCCACTGTGATCTGCTCTTACACCTACCAGTTCTGGGTATAATAACTAACCATAATTCCATCTCCTATGCTGCTCCTTCGTCCCCCCGCTTTCCAGATGCAGGGTCATACATTAGCAAAGCTAAGGGGAAGAGTTGTAAAAAAAAAGGGGGGAGGAAAGGATGAAGGAGAGGGAGGGAGGAGGGGGGGTGCACTCACGCACATGAAAAAGGCATAAAAACATGTGTAATGAGAAAACATGTGGTGTGTAACTATTGGAAGTCATCAACGACAGAAAATAATTAAAGTGCAGGATGAAGGAGGGAAAAAAAACCAAAAACTGAAGCTGTCTTTTCGCGGCTAGGAGACCACTGTCATCATGTCTCAGGAATTAGGCAAACATATGCTGGTCTGCTGCTGTTGAAACCGAGGCGCCTTGCTCAGGCTGCGGTTTGGGAACATGAAAGAGTCTGTGGGATGAGCAGGAGGACTGGCCCTAATTCAGGGTCTCATTGCCAGGGAAGCTGGCAGCGAACTCCAATTGTGGGACAGGGAAAGGAATTTGGTTACATATTCCAGAGAGGACCGCAGCTCCAAACAAACGCAGGCAAGAGGCTGCTGAGCAAACCATTCTGCCACTCTGTCTGCACTCACAACCCCCCCCCCCCCACACACACACACACACACACATACACATACACACTCCCCACTCGCCGCTGACGAGATGAGGGAGGGGGGGGCTCGCTCCCACCTGACCGAACCGCAGAGGAGGCCCGAACATACCGCACAGGAATGAAGAGGGTCAGGTTCACATCTGAGCCTGAAGCTGTCCCGAGATCCAGTCGCATCAGAATGCAGGGATCTGGCAGCAGCCCCCGTTATTTGGACGGCTTTTTTTTTTTTCTTCTTTTTTTTTTTTTTTGCGAGAACAAAGCAGGCTTTGTGTTGTTTTATTGCAGCCAATTAAGCTCTTAAACTCTATATCCAACTCTGAGGGGATGCACAGAGGTCAAACCTTGCGATGTACAAAGAAAGAGAGGAGTGAGAGCAACAGTAATCTCCAGGCTTCAGAGTTAAATACCATTGCTGTAACATGATAAACTTTGCAAATTGGATAAAACTCTTGTCTGGGCTTTTTCACAGTGCCGATCCACAGGGCAGGGACATGTTGATTGCTTTGGGGGCTGGGGTGGGGGGGGGGGGCCCAAGACGTTTTCTGGCATTATTAGCTGGCCTGCCAGCGATGAGATTAATCACGTCTCCATTCGGGGTACACGTGATTATGGTTGACTGTTTACAAGTTTTCTCAGACGCGGTCTTCGTGCCAGGACATGTCGGCGGAGCTCAGAGCCCGACACTCACACGCGCGGTGGTCTCGCTTCAAACCGAGCTGCGGCGGAGAAGCCCCTTCGCGTTTGGACAGCGGAAAGTTTAAATCGGAGGCAATTTGGGCTCCTCTCAAGGTCTCGGCTGGTGCGAATTGGTGTTCACACCAACATAGAAATGCATTAGTTGCGATGTTTGATTTTTCTCTGGGGGGAAGATGGAGGTTGAGGAAACTCGCATCAGTATCATGCCCAGCCAGCGGGAGGCAGCACAGACTGCAGGATGGGAGGATCCCAAAGCGCACGCGCCGCGCGCCTTCCAGGCACAGGGGGTTGAGCGACTTGATAGGCCGACGCTGACCGAACATATCAAACATCTGGGCTGCAGACCCCGAATGGCCGGTGGCAGAGGAGACAAGCCGGATCAGTGGCCGGAGGAGTGGTGACATGTGGCATGCAGACTCCATCTGAGAGAAATGTTGGGTTGCTGTTAAGGGCGCAGTTGTTGCACACTTTCATCCACTTCTAATTACAACATAGCTGAGGTTCAGTGGCAGCCAGCGCAACTGCTGTTGTTGCTGTTTGTTGACATTACGCAGTCCTCCCCCACAAAACACTTGTCACACACACACACACACTCACACACATGTATTCATATGCGCAGTTGAGGCAAAGTCACTCTGACTTCAGACAGGAGCCTACACATTTCGTGTAGGTTTTAAACGCACACGCGGTAGAAACACGTCTTTTTCCACGAAGTGATCAAAATAATTAAGTGGTAACCAGAGACCAGTATAGAGACACAAATGTGTTGGGTGTTGGGGTGACCGCAAAACCCCAAACACTATGGAGACATTATAGTGAAGTGGTTATCACAACTTGTACATATGTGGAAAAATTCAGTGCGGTGAGGAGACATGTGAGTCAGTTATGCCACATCCGAAGGTGGCGGACGCAAATTATTTCAGAATGTTATAGCTCCCAAGCGTAGAGAAAAGTAACGTTCCCTGCGGGAAAAAGCTGCATTACACGAGTCTGCAGAAATCAGTTGCAATAAACAAAAGAAGAAAAATAAAGTTGCAATTGTATTATCTTTGATATGGTTGTTAATAAAGCCTAAAAAAGCAAAAAAAAACAAAAAACAAAACAAAACTGTGTGTCATACGTTCAACTAACTCAAGATGAGCAACACATGTGACTGGGTGATACTGACATTCATGAAAACCAAAGTTACAGCTGCAAGTCTGGCTAAATACATACTGTACATTACAGTTTCTGAGTCTGTAATTTAATGTTAGCAATTAAAAACTCCTGTGCTGCCTCCCAGAGCACGCAATTTTACTGAATCAACGCCTTTAAATCAAGCTTGTCTTTTTTTTTTTTCCCCCTCCTGTGACAGACTTGTGTCTCCCGGAGGAATTTGCTATTCCAAACCGCAGTCTGCGATCCCCACGTTGTTTTCACGTCCAATCACACAATTTATCTCCAATTGCTGACTAATTACCAAGAACTATGGGCTATGGGAAAGGCCCCAAAATGGCAGCTTGATGTTTTTGTGGTTCAGCATTGAGTTGCTGCTTGTGTGTGTTTTTCTCTCCTTTTTTTTGCGGGTGTGGGCTGTATAACTGTCTGTCAACGTAAAACGTGTAGAAGTGGGGTCAGATGTGAGAGGGGTCAAATTTGGGTCAATTGTTTACTTATCAAGACGTATTAAATTCGAGAAAAATATGTTCCGCTGGAGCAGAATGTCACCAGTAGGGCAGCCAAGTACCTGAGTGATGGACGGATGAAATAATGACAGCTTAACTGGTTTGGTGTGAATTTGAGCAGATTGTGCCTTTAGTGGGGTGATTTATTTTCTCTTTTTCTGGCAGAGAGTCTGTCAGTGCTGAAATAAATCTCATGTGAAATCTTAAAAACAAGCTGGGCAGGCCTGTTAACCTACTCTACTCTACTCTACTGGTAACTCGAGTAACTTGAGGAGTCATGGAATAGAATTAATCATTTAATTCTCCTCCTCTGTGATCTCAGATCCTGTGGATAAATTAAAGTGATGACATGTCATACCTGTGCTGATGCGTGTGCCAAACACCTGAGGTGGCTTATATAGCGATGCTGGTGCTGAGTGACACGTGTGATTCTCCGGAGAGAATCGCACAATGGGAGAGGGGGTGGTTAATGCCTCAGTTCATGATGAAGCACAGAATTACGGAGACAAGGTGTGTCATCTAATTCTGTGCTCCTTTCATCATAATCTGAAAGAAAAGCACACCAGAGGCCGCCAGCCCCCAAACCACTGCTGATCACACACCTACCTATGGATTATTTTAGCATTTTTTTTTTTAATCTGTGGAGTAAGCCAATGTTTGCATGCTGTATATATATAGTGTGTGTGTGTGTGTGTGTCTACAATCATGCTGAGTGACAAGTTGTCAACAGATCTACCACATTACGTAACACAATAAGTGACAGAAGTGAAGTCACAACAAATTATATATACAATAAGTGCAGTACTCCCGCATATATCCCTTGTTTGTTAGACTTATTATGAGTATTTCTGAAACAGTGATGCTCACAATGCTCCCTGTCATAACCGACATTGTTTACAGTTATTTCCAGTAAACCCACCAGTCTCAAAAATTTACCCCAATACTTGAACAATTGGTTTTGACCCTGATGACCTGACCAACTACCGGCCAATCTGTACCCTACCTTTCTTCAACAGGATTCTGTAAAGAACAGTTGCCATGCAGCTTCAGCTACACATGTTGAGGCAATGAGCTCTATGAGATCTTTCAGTCTGGCTACTGAGTTCACCACAGTACGGGGACCTGAGCCAGGAGCTGCCTCCTTTGACACCATCACCCACTCCATCCTCCTCAACCACATTTCCACTCACCTCGGACTTACTGGTACAGCTCTCTCCCGGTTTTACCCATATTTATCTGACAGGCAACAGTTTGTGCTCCAGCTCCCACTCAGCCCCAGTTAACCATGGCGGGCCCCAGGTTTCTGTACTCGGTCCCCTCCTCTTCCACATTTACGTGCTCCCACTTGGTCAGATCATGTCACCACCATCTGAATTTCTATTGTTACTCTGGTGATATCCAGCTATATCTTTGCACTGCACCTACCAACAGTGCTTCCTCCAAAGTCTATTGTCAACTGCTGCCATAAAACAAAAACCTGGATTACCACCAATGTAAGTACTAAAAAGACAAAAGTCGTATTTGTGGTCCTAAAAGTACTGCTCTAGAAGGTGTGGGATTTTATGCAGCATGTGGATGGCCTTGAATCCACCCTCTCCTATGACTCCCACGTCAGATTTGTTTCAGATCTTCTTTCACCTCAAAAATATCTTCAGACCCTGGCCTTCACTGTGCTGAGACCCTGATCCTTGGCTTCATAACCTCCATCCTGGACTATTATAGTGCTCCCATAAAGCTCAACATGACCTCCTGGACGATTACAACCCCCCCATGGAACCTTTGGTCTGCTGACTTGTGTCTACTCGATGTCCCTAAATCCAACAAACTAACTTTTGGGAATCGGGCCTTCAGAGTGGCTGCCCCTACCCTCTGGAACTCTGTCCCTATGGAGACCAGCCTGACAGCAACACTAAACTCTTTCAAGACTGCACCAAAGAGACACTTGTTTAGCGCTTGGCTGCTAGATTCTTTGTTTGTTTGTTATGTAAAGACTCCTGTTTTTTGTTTTTTTTTAAATGTGTTATATAAGTTATGATTGTTAATGCTTCCATCACTTTTATGATTTTCAAATAACATTTTAGAAAAAAGTGAACAAATTCAAACTATATATACACATACACATACACATGAATATAAACATATTCTATTTGATCACCTCCATTGTAGTCTTTAAATAAAACATAATTCTGGTATAATTATTGCTTCATAACTCAGTGGGTTGTGCTCCCTCTTTCTGTTTAAAGATGTCTCACTTCTTGTGGTAGCACTCTTATCAGCCTAAGACTCGGCTGCCATCTATTACGACAAAATAGTTTTTAACATAATTACATTTCTGTCGCTTTGATTCCAGTTTGAAATAATAAAATATGTCCAACCGAAACCTCAGAATTTCTCCACAACTACAATTAAAGTTAAAAGTGTAGTTGTTTTATGATAAGAGCTGTAGGCTCTGCAGCCACCAAGCATTACCACCTGCTTCTGATTGGCTAGTGGCATGTTATTTTCCCCTCACACATACCCCAGCATGCACTGGGGTTTATTTATTAGGAATAAAGAAAAGGAGTCACTAATCTGTGTTCGGTTCAGACAGCGGACTCCCCCCCCCTGCACGCACGCACGCACACACACCCTTTTCCATGCACACGCACACACACGCACACATATACACAAACCCGCACGCACATCTGTGTACCAGCTGAGCAGGGAGCTGTCCCACTGTTAGGATTTCACATATCAAAGCGCCTGGAGTGCTTTGGCACTGTTGGGGTAGTTGTCCTTTTTCACAAAAGATAAACAAGCAAAGGGCTTGGGATGCGATCCAGACACGCCTTTGACACTGTGTTGAAATGGGGAGTTGGCTGTGTGACACATGTGATCTACATGTGTGAAAAAGCTGTGGCATTTTCTTTTAAAAGTCATCACCAGTCGCATGTCCTCTGCCTGGGGCAGCCCACTTTTCTTTCTTTTTTTTTTCTCAAATGATCTACCCTAACCTACACCACGAAACAACATAATTTTCCAGAGTGGTTCAAACTTTAGCTCGGGGCTGCTTTCGGTTCAGAAGTGCATGGAAAAAATTACTTCGAGGTGTGTGGCACTTGTGTGACGTATGTACAGATCTTTACAGAGGTCAGGATATAAGTGAGACACGGTAACATAACCAAAGCAATGGCAATCACACAGAGTGATGTAAAAACCAGTCCAGAAACCACGATTGACCCACAGGAAATCCTCCAAATAATATCTGAAAGAGGTAATATCTATCTTTATTTACTGTATTTTAAACCCAATTTCTTTCACAAAAGTAATTTAACACATATTAGAAAAGATACTTTTTTAAGGCCCTGTTGGTAACAACATATGGGATGATTCTTCTTCAAACCTAATTTAAGATTCTGTACCAACCAAAGAGTCCTACAAATACATATGGCATTCAAGGTTTCTTAATGCTGCTCATAGAAACAAGACTGCACTGTGACCTGTTCAACCATTCTCCATTTGCACTCCTGAAACATTCTGTACAGAACTGGGATTTCTATTTCGAATGAAATCTCCACAGCCTTAACCCTTCTCACACTCCAACCTTGCTCTCCTTGATCACATCTATTCAAATTTAAATAAAGGAGAGAGACAGAGAAATCATTTAAAGCAGCATCTTTGTCATCGTGCAGTTAAAAGACAACTTAGATCGAGGCACACTGAGTAGAACTAACTATTTGGTCTAATGTGGCATTGGAATTAAGCAAACCAAAAAGACGGAATTCCTAATTTCCAGTCTGACTTCTGAGGTTGGATTTGATGAGCGAAACGTGTCTGCACTCCACATAAACCAGCCCGACACTCACTCAAATGTACAGTAATTAGAGGTGAAGGAGGCCTCCAGGAGACTGTACGAAGCTCTGTATGTGAGCATTTGGGTGTGATTTAAACTTTTCAACTAGTGTTATATGTACCTGTCACCATCGGCACGCTCCACAATGTCGGCTAATTGGGAAACGCGGGAAATGTGCATGAATAAATAAACGCGCTTCCTTCTCCGTGTCAGTGGTCAGGCCGTTGGGTTCGGGTACAGTTTGGGCTGTCAGATAAATTCCTGATCGCTCGCCAAGCTTGAATCAGTTTCACATTCATCAGCCTGAACTTTTAACATTTATTAGTAACAAATGGACAGATTAATTCGATAAATGTGTATGTGCTGGTTGAGAAAGCATACAATAGAACAGATCTTTATGATCCAAGACGGCACGATGATTTGCACATCAAAAGACCTCAGAGCCTTGTTTTCTAGTACTAACAATATATATCCCGACTCAAACATCAGTCATATGTGTGCCGTATGTGCGTCTTCTACTGAATTCAGCAACTGGTTAAAAAACAAGGCCTAAACCTGGTAACACTGACTCAAGAGGGAAAACATGCACATTAAAGACCAGAAAAGCCCTAATAAAAGAGCCCTCTAATGTAAAACAGTCCTCATCAAAGAGATCCCTCCTGATATTTGCTGAACTCTTACATATCATATTAATGCCATTTCGGCCATGGTTCACTTAGGCTGTGTTTGATGTGCTGGGCTGCCATAACTCTGGGCTAATGGGAGTGCTAATGAGAAGAGTTGGCACTTTGTAAACACTCTCAAGGGCAGGTGGAGGGAGAGGTCAGACTCGGGCACGTCTCCTCACAGCTGGATTATTTTTAGATAAATTAATGTTTTGACAAATCGTCGCATTTCTGGCAAATACAAGAGCTGGGTTATCCTTCGAAACATATGCAGTTCAGCTGCGTGGATGGTGACAAAGCGCAGGCTTTCCCAGAAAAGGGGGTCAACTCTGGCTTTACAAGGGACATCCAGTCCTGCTGCTGTGGACGACGCACATGATGTCTGCTTCTGTACGGGCTTTTATGACATCTTTAAGCCCGACATTGTGCGTGGGATTTTAAAAGAGCTCCCTTTGTGTGTCGAAACCTCACTTCTAATGGGTATCTTATAAAGTTGCCCAGTGATCATAGTGTTCAAATCACAGCAGAAGCAAAGCGCTTCCTCATTTGAGGTTCTGGAAGTGATCCCAGGAGAGGAGGTGCGCCACATCTTAGACTAATTTTTCACTTCACTATGGTCACCAAAGGCCTCTTTATGTAATGATTGATTGAGGTTTAAACTTGTGTTTTAAGAAAACCATTTTAAAAGGTTCCATGTGCAGTTACAGTTTTTTTTTTAAATTCATTATTTGTTTTTAATAGCATATGTGCCATAGATAACTTTAAATGTGGGATGCAACAAGGATCCTTTTCATTATAAATTAAGGACAGGTGAATATACTGGATGGAGTACTATTCAGGTCTTTGTTTGCTTTAAGCCAGTTCTAATTATTCAAACGTCAGACACGTCATCAGCAGCGCAGGCAAAGAATTTTAAACCAAATCAAAGCAACGCGCTCCAAAAACGCTACAAAAGAGAAAAATTGAATTAAAGTTGATATGGACAGACAGCAGGAGGTGCAACACACCAGCTATACCATAACAGAGAAGGAGAAAACGACTGAACTGAATCCAAGCCATCAAAATCATTTAAGACTGCTGTCAATATGCTTCAAAGGAGACCTAAGAGAAAGCTGAAGAAAGGAAATTTCATACAACCATTTGTTCTATTTTTATTCTTTCATGATAGAATATTTTAAGCACTTTAAATCGGTTTGAGAGTCCCCGTGTGTCAACCCATCAGTCGAGTTTGTCCATGCTTGCTTAGACCTTGGTGCTTAAACCTTGGGGTCTCTTGTTTACCTCCATAGAGCTGCCCAATTAATCAGAGTTTTTCAAGATGTTATCCCATTATTTATTTATTTTTGAAAATAGTTTGGTTTTTAAGCTTTGACAATTGATAAGGAAAAAAAAAATACCTAAAGCTTATTAAACCACATTATGGTCCGTAAAGGAAACAAAAGGAAAGATGGAAAAAGAAGTTACATCACCTATCCTGAGGCCCACCACAGGAAAGTGATCAAGAGCACTTTTGAACCCTCTTCAGAATGTTTAATTAATGCATTTACATAATGTACTAATTTGTAAGATAGTAGTGTAATGTGTAAGACAATTATATTTGAATTATTTATATGTAATCATTTATTAACCATTAACCAATTATTTTGAAATAAACTTTGAGCAATATGAAAAACATTTCTACATCTCATACAAACTATAAATTATAAACATACAATTAACATTAGCCACAACTTTCCTCTGAGGCAGATTGTCTAGTCCCAACTTTCCACCTTTCTGTAGACACACTTTTTTTGGTTTAATAAAATGCACATGGCGGCACTCTTATTGTCCACCTGGTCGAGTAAAACACACACTCTAAGTTACACGGAACATTTTAAACTCTGTAACTAATAGGCCACCGGGTGTGAGCCACACAGGTACAATTGTGATACAAAGTGTCCGCACATGGCTGATGCTGGGGTGCTTCAAAGAGACGGGCTAAAGGCGGTGGGCTGGATGGAATGAGAAAAGTCAGCAAAAACAAAGAGAAACATCTTCTGAGGAAGAATGATTTAGAGGAATTCGGCAAAGAGCCTTAATAATACAGTTCAGGTTCTGATACAGCTATTACTGCCTGCAAGGACCTCTTTGATGATAATTGAAAACACTGCACAGCAATCTGCTTTATAGCACTGACAAATAACAGTTTCCTACAGCTAAGCATTGAAGGACAACTATTAAAAAGAAGCCACAGCTAATAATAGTAATAATAATAATAATAATAATAATAATAATAATAATAATAGTATAATAGTTATCGTCATAACCATTATAATTATTATATAAGGTTTCATAGAAGATATTTCTGCTGTAGCATCATAGACATGTAGTGGTGCTGCCTTTTTGTTGTGATCCCCTCTAACAACACAACTTTACTTGATAATAAGATAATATGATTTAGACTGATCCGTAGCAAGTGCACATAGATCACTCTTCACAGAGGCCTTTTCACTTAGATGTCAGGTATTTCAGGTTTTTTTCGACAGTGGGTTTGAAGCACAAAGACATGATGATTGCTGGAATCTGGTTTTAATATGGACAAAACACAATGGTCTGTCTCGCTTTAGTACATTCTGGCGCGGCACTCTTTTCTCATCTTTTCTTCTTTCCCAGCATGTTTAAACACCCTTTATATCACAAAAAGGAGTCATGTCTAAGGGTCATCCGGATCTGATGCAATCCACATTAACAGAAAGCATATCCCCTTTATGAGTGCAAACACATTGTCCAGAAGACATGCCTATATGATGGTAGAAGTTCAAAGTGATTTTCCTCTCCTCTGTACCACATCAGAGCATGTTCATGGACGACCTTGCCTCATGCTGTACCCCAAAGGTCAGAGATGAGAGGAGAGGTGGCTGCTATATGGTCTGATTCACTGTAGGACAAATGACAGGCATTGTTGAGGAAGGTAATTGGCTTGTCTACATGTAAAGATCCTGTATATTCTGATTGTTCACAGACCAGAACAGAAAGATCCAACTTTCTCCTCTCCCATCACAGTGAGGTAAAATGAGAGCATATGTGTTTACTTTAACTTATTGTTCGAATGAAATTAAGAGTACAAATAAAATATTTTTGAGATTGCAAAAGTAAAACATTACACTTTTAGAAGATAATTTATTACATCCCTCCGTTAGATCCATTTCATCTTCATCCAAATGTTGGGCAATATTTTCATTACGCCATATAATATATATAAACATTATCAACAGCACTACAATTGAGTACGGGAACAAAGCAGACCGCCCTCTGCTGGTGGGTTTCTCCGAAGTAAGTGGCCCCACCTCTTAAAATTCAGGGTCTTCAGAATAAAGACATTCTTGAAATATGGTAAGTAGTCTATAATTATTTTGATCACTCTGATATTGGTTTGTTTTGAGGATATTATTGCTAAATATATTAAGAGTTAGAGAATGGTATATTTCATGAAATAATATCCATGATGAAAAACACTGACTTCAAAATAGAACTCGAGGTTAATATTGTCTTTTCCCTCATTTTTTTTTAAACAGGGGAAGAGGAAATGTAAGTTATAAATAGGAATCAAAGGCACCCATTCGTTTATAGCAAAGGATGCCAGAGACACCTCAAACTTTGAAATTGTGAAAGCTTTTGAGCATTTTACAAGACAGGTGAAAGAAACATGTGTGTTAAATCACAGGACCCAGCACACTTTGGTCAGCTCTACCATAAAAGAAAAGAGAATACAAAGAAAAATAATGAAGACAGTGATCAAAGTCTGTAATGGTAATACATAACAGGTGTTTCAGACCCCTTAAAATCCACCCTTGAATCACCCTCCCACTACCAGTGCCTGCTCCATCTGCAAAACTTTCTCACATGTACTTCACATGTGCTTATGCGCTTTTCTTAGGAACAATGACCTGAACATATTTCAGCACCATTCAAAACATGTTACGAGCTGTCTGGATGAAGATGCTGGTGTGTTTACGGTGCCCTTTTATGATTTGTAGTGATCTGAAATGGACTGATGTGTTTTGAAGCCCACATCAGCAGAAAAGAAAAAAAAAGGAAAAGGAAACACCTGGATTTGAAATAAACGCAGAAGGCCGAATTGGAGCAAGTCTAAAAGCATAGTAGCTATTTTTACATAAAGATAAATTGTAATGCTTCTTTTGATGTACAACAAAAAAAGGATGAAGGATTGACTATTTCTGATTACAAATGTGAATAAAGTAACACAACTACTAGAATAATTTTCATGCCATTGAAGATCAAGGGTTCAAATTCACAGAATCCGGAACAGAATTTAGTAATCTATTCCTGTCCCTTCCTCAGTCTCATGTTTAACATTTCCTGAAAATGTCATTAAAATCAGTTATGAGTACTTTGTTCGCAATCAGACAGACATGTGGAAGTCATTTTTTTGGCTTTGTAATTTTGGACTTTGTCATTTTAAGAGTAAAGTAGATCCCCGTCTGGAGCAGCGCCGCTCTGATGGATGCGCTTCATGCGCCCTACCTGCGCCGCAGCTGCGCAGTCGGACCTTTAGGGGTGTACTGCGGTTACTTCCGCTAACAGCGCCACTCGTATATGGGATTTGTAGTTCTTCTCGACAAGCTTTGCGCGACTCCTTCCAGAAGCCCTCAACCCCCGTCACATTTAATCACTAAATATGAACGCTCGTCCTCCGCCCGACAGATCTGACGAATCTGAAACCGTAACTCGCTCTGAGATGGGCACCGACGAAAAGGCAATTTAGTCGCGTACTACAACAACCACCGTCGCCCTCAATGAATGCAAAGCAGTGTAAACACAACTCCAGGAACATGAAAAGATCGGGTGACAGTGAGGGGGAGAAGAGA
Organism: Lagocephalus sceleratus; assembly: GCA_911728415.1. NCBI lineage: Eukaryota > Metazoa > Chordata > Actinopteri > Tetraodontiformes > Tetraodontidae > Lagocephalus > Lagocephalus sceleratus. The sequence continues at coordinate 14,213,230 of CAJVRN010000017.1, read as the reverse complement.
AGAAAGGTATTGAAAGCGCTTTTCTCCGTTAGGTCTGGAATATTTCTAAGCCCTGTCGCTCGTTGAATGTCTGACGCTCCGTCTGTGATGCTGCTGGCTGCATTTTAAGAGCTAGAGAGCCGAGCATGGCAGCGCATACCTCACCTTCCCTGTTTCCCTTATTGTGTTTTCCATCTTTTCCCCCCTCAGTTAAGAAGATGAAGTATTAGATCTGAGCTCACCCAACGCTGATCAACCGCAGAAAGATTGCATTCAAACATCGTGTGGAAGCACCATATGAGTTGCAATGCTAGGGGCGTTATTAATAAAGCCCAATCGTGAACAGTAGTGTATATATATATATATATATATATATATATATATATATATATATATATATATATATATATATATATATATAGATCAAGCTGACTTTGGCTTAAATCTCCCTGATGAAAGGAATGTAAAGTCAGCTATATCTCAGACAACCAAGTCCAACAGTTGAGGAAAAGTTAAGATAGTTGAGAATTGAGTGCTGTCAGACTTAGTCTAAATCAGATGTTTAAAGCAAATCCTTGTTTTGTGAAGCTCTGCTCTACTTTATTTAGGAGATCCTGCACATGTGTGCAGGATCGTTTGCACATGATGCAAACAGGGATGTCGTTCTTTGAGTTTTGCTGAGGCTGTGTTTTCGTGCTGACCCTGGGCTGGAGCAGCCTTTCACATGCAGCAGGACTTTTGTTGTCAGTTAAAATAAGGAAAGAAAGTTCCCAAAGCTGTCCTGGGGCAGAGTTTCACCCAGTCAGAGTTTGTGCCGTCTGCCACTCTGTTTGTTCCTCCTCTTTATCTCCTGATTTGGATGCAGTTTGCCGTGGCACATGTGTTTGGATCATGTACGACAGCAGTGCAGCTATGTAAGACGTGGTTCCTCCTGTTTATGAAAGCAGCCATGGCAGCCAGATGAGCGGCTCAGAGGGAGAACTCATTCCAGCTGGCCCTCAGGCCCCACGGCACAGACCTAATGGCTTTGTTTCCCCTTCGATAAATAAGGAGATGAGCATGAGGGATTGAAAAATGCAAAATGAATGTATGACTGGAGAACAGTCACAGACGGAGCTGCATTCTTTTTGTTCCTGTTTTTGTTCTACCGGCAGTCGCACGTGTATTAAAAAAAAAAAAGGACTGATACACGTGGATATGGTGGTTATCATATCCAGGAGGTAACACTCTTTGCCAGGTTGCTAAAATGTGAGATGGACTGGGATAGGTCCAATATTGTTCTTCAATTACACGGAATAGCTAATTAGTGGTTAATGAACACACTCTCTGCTGACAAAATCCTACTAGTCAGTCAGTAAAACTTATTCAGGTGGAATATTATTGCCTATAAACTGTGCTTTTAAGGCAAGAACTCTGGCCAAACTGCACAAAATAACTAAATTACATTGAACCCTTGTATGTATGATATAGTTAAAATAGATTAGGTACACCTTGTGGAGCTGCACCATACATGATCAGATATACCATATATATCTTACATTTTTAGATACAATAAAATAATTATGTCTAAGTTTTTTGTACCGCATACATACACCATACATCAATATAAACAATTAAGAGTGCACACATATGTATCTGTGAGGAGCTGACCAAAGTCAACCACTTAGAGACTTGTATAATTTTAACAAAAAATTTAAAAATTGATTTAAAAAACATGTTGTCATGCTTACCTCACACGGAAAGGCATTACATGTTGACATTATAATATCTGTCAAAGGGCTGGGTTTCAAATTAGATCATAATTTCCATCCTGACTTGCCTTGCACCTTTATGAATTGCAAATTATTTCATTGTGTTTTGTGGGTTTTGTCGTATCAAGATGAATTTTCACACGACATGGTAAGAGTTAGAACAGCGCTGGCCCTGTCCCTCAGCCCCCATATTTTAATGGTGTCTTTGATGCAAGCTCTCCATTTGGACAGTGATGACAAATATAAAGTGTTTTGTTGAAACAGGAAGTGGGTGTGTGTGCGCACGGCAGGCTAAGTAATGATTGCACAGGGTCACCAGATGTTATGCGGTCCTGGGCTCAGCCCAGCCCATTGCTTAGATCAGCCTCATTGCTCTGCTCTGGTCTCAGCACCTAGTGCAAGCTGTTTAGGGTATTTAATTTTCAAACACTCATTAAAATGGTTTGTTTTTCCCTTGGCGATTGTGTTAAATGAACATCTACTACCGGGGTAAAAGCTGATTATGTGGCCACACAGACGTGGTTAATCAATTCAATCACACACACACACACAAAATGTTTGCTCGTGAATTAGTGTAAGGGAAATGATTCACGGCGACTTATGCTGATGTCCTGTCATGTCAGCCTCGGTGTTTTAGCAAGAGGGGGGTGTCACATTTAGCACATTCAGCAGCTCTGCACTCCTCCAGCCATCTTGACTTGCCTTTAAGCCATGCTACATGCTGCTTGCTCTTTTAATGAGTTAGTAATGGAGAAATAGTGTTGTTTGCTGTCATAAAACATGGGTCTGCATACCTAAGGCAAGGTAGCACATAAGCTCCAGCAGAGCTAGATTTACACCTATGCTCACCGACGAATGGTAGATAGGGGAACACTCTGTATGAGGGCTTTCACAGCTTCATCAGACCCCTGCAGGTTGAGCTGTGGAAAAGCCAGGGCTCAGAAAAATACGGCCGTGGCAGATAATGATACCATTACACTAATGGAGCTGGCAAATGAAGGAGAACCCAGATGCCCTGCTTTATTACCTGAGGGGGTCATTTCCTCACTGCATTCCTAATGGCTTGAGCACACAGTATTGATCAGGCTATCATGCTGCTAATCCTCTACAGAATTACTTATTGCCGGCTTGGTGTCGATCCACCGTATGCCCCGCTCTGGCCTCGCCTCTGTACAGCCACTGGGTGTCCAGCAGGGACCCGGTGGGCCGTTTTTTTTTTCCTCTCATGATTTAGGGCCAAGCAGGGATGGTCTCTGGGAGGTCTTGAGCAGTGGGCTGGCCAGTTCAATGTGTAAAAAAGGTAAATGAACCTCGCAGGTTTCATTTAATTAAAGAGTAGGCAATGATGTGGTTCCTCCCTTTATGGCTCTATTGGCCACTATGGAACGAGAGGGGGGGGGGCTGTAAGGTTGGCTGCTGTTCTCAGTAATTGTGTTGGGCTGTAAATAAGAACAGACTGCTTTTGTGCCATCAGTAACAGCAGGATGTTTTAGCAGGCTGTTGGCCTGCTTTGATTACAAAGTGCTCTACATACTTAACTGGATGAATTACAAATGATAATGTGTTTGTTTGGCCGAACTCTAGTGAACTGCAAGGTTCCAGGTCTAATTCGAATACTTTTATGTGAGAAATTAGTTTTTTTTTTCCCCCTCTAAATTATTCATGGTAATCATTACGTGCACATGGCCAAAATGGCAAAACCTGGGACCATTATCATTACAAATAAATAAGGGGTGAGGTATCATACAAGGCTTTACCCAGGGCTTCTGACCTGCCTTATCCTTGACCCTTTCACCAGGCTCCTGTGTAGCTCAGTTTCCTCAGGGCGCTGAAAGCACGGCACCCAAGCATCACCGGAGCCCGGTTTTCACCTTTGGCCTGGCTAATCAAAGAGTTTACCTTGAGGGGCAGCATTTAGCCTTGTTTGTTAAGGGTCACTCCAGTAGCCATAAAGAAGTATTTATAAATTTCCATCTGGAACAACCTGTCGTGAAGAGGTAAACTAGCTATTGATCCACATATTTAGCCATTTCTTTCTGTGTGCACCATCAATATAGCGCAAACATCCATCCACGCATGGCCTGACCTCAGCCCCAGCCTCTATTTTGTGCTCCCATTGGAATTCAGTGATATACTATTCTGAAAAGTAAAATCAATGAATGAATATGAAGTTTTGCTGTGTAATATAGTGCAGGCAGAAGGCCCCAGGTCTTTTTATTGATCTGCTATGTGAACATTGAAGGGGGGGCTGATTAGTCTGCTGCTGACCCCCCCCCTCGCATGTATTTACCTTGTCTTGCCTATTTCATGTTTGTGTCATACATTTGACTGAGGTGTTTACAGAAAAGCTTGATTAGGCGCGACTGTGTTAAATAATTCAGCCAGTATACTAACGGTTATTGTTATCTACCTAGTTTAATACAAGATTGCCGTAACTTGCAATAGATTCACTTCGATGAGAATTGATATGCATCTTGGATATAGAGAAACTCAGCTTTGAATTTCCAGTACAACATATTTGAATAGTGAATGTATTTGAAAATATTGATTATGAAAAGTATAACTTTTTTATCTATTATAATCTAACTTGTATTATCTGATAAGTATTACATTATTTTATATGACATACAAGTTAAGTTCCACCACCACTGACTGACTATATTCTCTCCAGTCGGTGATATTTAAACATAGGCAAGCTGTTTCTCTGAGAGCAAAATGAAGCACCAAGTTGCTTTTTATTACCCGTGAGATGGCTTTCTGCAGTTAACAACCATATTATGGGACGAGGTCATCTTCTCATGATCAATGTGAGAAATCCTTCATGCTCTTCCCTCACGTCCTGAACCCCCCCTTTTTCAAATTTACAACACTCGGTGTTGTCTGCATGACATTTTAAAGGTGCATGATGTCTGCATTTGGTTTGAATCTGGAAGGATATCAACTTTTACAGCCACGCCTGCTTTGTGTCAGCATGTACGGCTAAGATGGCCTGCCGCTGCTTCACATCTGTGCCGTGGAGGACCTGTGATCTTTCTGCACACTGAAATGGAAAAACAGAGATAGCCTTTGTGCATTAGAGTTTTATGTGGACTGGTGACTGAGTCTGCAGCAGGTCTTAGTGTATACTGACTTGGGTTCACCTACAGGAAATGTCAACTTCTTTTTTGAGAATTTTTAGACTTCTTTTTTAATTAAAAAAAAAAAAAAAAAAGTATTGTAAAAAAGGAAAATTACTGTAGCAGATATATCCCAAAAGGAATACCCAACCTTGTGCATCGATGGGATCCAGTGTTATTTTCATTTGGTCCCATTGAAGCAGTCACAAGCATTCTCCAAACAGCCCTTGACAGCTTAGGCGTCTGCCAGCACCTACTGAGCACCTCATATTAGTGTCGAGCTGTTCTTCGCAGGTGTCAGCGTATTCGCAAACAAGGACATGATTTGGATTGTGGAAACTGGTCGACCAGATCAGCTGTCACGTTCAATGAGATTACATCGAATGTGACCCGCGTGAGTAAGGGTTCATCTGTCATGCATGTGCCCCGTCACAAGAGAGACACGGAATAATCAGTCCAATCAATAGATGTTGGTGGTTTGGTGGATTGGTGCTGAATAAACATGGGAATGACCCCCTCACCTCATACACATAGGCTACGTCCTCCAGGGAGTTCATTAGCCACTCAAGGCTATGATCCGGACATGTCGTTATTTTCCATTTTGGTTCTTTTCGCATTCTGGCTGTGGCGGCGATGTGTGCATGCGATTTTGTATGTTTGTGGAAAAAAAAAAGATGTTTACTGTGATACATCTGAGTACCAATGCTGCAAAAGATCTAAAAGTACTTTGTTAAAATTAGTTTTTGAAACTGATCAGATTCATGCAAAATGATGCTTCACTGCAAAATCACCTGCACAGAGAGTCTTGCGTCTTATGTGGTGTTTATTTGTGAATTAATCTCCCCCTGTAATGACTCACCTATACAATAAAATATTCTGTTATACTGTTGCCCGACATCTGCTTTCAATAGCAAGTCCAACCCTTCATTCACAAAAGCTACAGGAGGCCAAGTTCACAAGCCGCTGTTAATAGTGACTGTTAATTTGTACACCGTGAGCTCTTATCCATAAACCCATGCAATGAAAGTGCGTTAAAATATCTCAAATTTGGCATCACACTTTGTTGACTCTGACCGCGTGACGCTCCTTCTCCGTTTGCACCCTTTTAGCCGATATCGTGCAGTCCTGTCAGAACGTTACTCGGTCTCGTCCACTTTAGAGTTTTGCCAGTATCATACAGGTTCCACTAATTTAGCAGTTTAATAGTTCACTTTACAAGATGGATAGAGTTAAGTAATAACAGCAGATTCCAGCCCGGACCGTGTGTTTTCTTGGTTCTCCTGATTCCCTTTTGTGGAGCTTTTTGGATGGCTGCTTCCCTGCATTCACCCTACATCAAATCTTTGAGAAGAGCACTCTCACTTCAGGCCTGTTCATGTCTCAGTGGTTTTTCCTCTGACCAGCCCCCACCCAATGTGTTTTTCTTCATCAGCCTAACTTTTTCCTTGCATATGCGAAGCAGCCAATGACAGCTTGACTGGCATGTTGTCAGACAGGCGATGCCTTTCTGATAGTAGAGCAGCAGCCTTTTTTATTTTTTTTTTATTTTTTATTTTTTTTTCTCCCTCTGAACTCTCAGTGTGTGTGAGAGTGCGCGTGTGTTGATCTTTGTGTAGAAAAGTAGGGGTATTGTCAGGACGTGACCGGCACACTTTGCATGTTCTTCTCGAGACAGGTGCTCCTGGGCGAGCACTGGTGCATGACAGTTGCCTTTCATTGCTGTCTTCTTTACACTTAACCCCTGACCGGCTCTCCTCTCATCCTCTTCCTCCCCATCTTCGCCTCGGCTTTCCGCCCACCCTCTTTCTCCCACGTCTGACCTCTTCTCGCGGGCGCTACTTTGGGCCGTCCTGAGTGATGGACTGCGAAAGCTGGTGAGCGCGTTGCGCTTTCTATGTGCTGGTGTGGTGCAGCAGGCTTGTCACAAGCCAAGCGCTGTCAGGCCTCGGAAACCCAGAATGAACTTCACACAAACACAGGCGCACACCCTCAAACCCACACCGCCGCTTTTTGTTCAGCAGTCCGTAATTCCATCCACCGTTGCTGTCAAGCACTTGATCAAACGTGCATAAAGAAAAGAGCCCCTTGGTTGAATCCCACATTTTCTTTTTTTTTTCTTCCAATCATAATGTAGGCAGATTCTTCCTTCTCTGGCTGTTTCTTCAACTGTGTATATTCAGATGAGCTTGACTGGGGGGCAGCGGGTCACATCCACTCGCCTGACTAAAGTGCTCCTGTATTGAGGGTTGTCTCGAGTGAGATGGAGGGGAAAAAACACAACAAAAGGAGGGGTCAGGGAGGGCCGCCGGGCGGTCATGTCAGGGCTGTTTTCGGGGGTTATTTGCGCGCGGGTGTGTGTGCGTGCGTGAGGGGTAGGGGGTTAGGGAATTTGAGGGTTCAGTTGTCAGCCTCTGTGTCATGCTTGCCCTGGCCCTGTTATGTAGAGGGCATCCACTGTCATTTGTTACGGGACTATTTGAAGGGGATTGGGCCACGGAGACGGCAGTCAGCCCACTCTGAGCTCTCAGGTGCCGTCAAGTAGCAGCCATTAATGTAAAACTACAAACCCATACTGCAGGGAAACTAATCTCTTCTTAACAAAAAGTTTGCCGACTTCGTTCTTCATTTTTTTTTTCTTTTTTTCAGAACATACTTTCCACATTAAGCCTTATAATCTAAATCATAGTTGTATTATTTCAAAGCGTTCCTTGTCAGGTGTTTTGTATTAAATGTACCCTAATGTTATTTTCCCGTCTTATTCTTTGAGCTTCATTATGTTAAGCGAAGTAGGTGGATTAAAGTCACGCTTAAAGCCAACTTCGGGGAAGACATACTAGGTAAGCTTGTAGGTTATATCCCACAGTCATCCTGTGCTTGAAAGTACACCGAGCATGTGGCTGTGTGCGAGCGTAGGTGTATGTTTCATCTGACATCCATCTCCCACATTCACTCCGCTTTATGAGGAAAAAAAAAAAAAACCCAGCAATGGATAAGACTTCTTAAAACTTGTTGTCGGACTGTCAGTGAAGACATGAGCACGGTGCGCGCCACCAGCTTAATCCAACAACATGCCGAACAGCCACTATCAGTGAGGGACTGGACCCCTTCCTCACAACCATTGTCACGTATAGGGGGCGTTGTCATATATGAGTTGGACTCATGTAAATGCGGTGACAGGCTACTGTCTCGCTTGACTGACAGCACAGAGGGATTGGGCTAATCTGAGTGACTGATTCGAGACGAGCGGCGGCTGGTCTGTCCCCATAACTCCTGAGAAATAGACAGCTTCAGCTGAGTTATCTGTGTTTGTAAATCCTTCTGCTGCACTGGGATGACAATAGGGATTAGTGCCAAGGTTCTTTAAACTGTTTTTTTTTTTTTTTTTATTTTTTGGGAGGGGGGGGGGGATAAAGGAGGCCTCTTATCGCTGTGTCGGCAGGATGCCGCCGCAACCAGTTTGCCTTGACTGTCAATTAAAGAGAGGATCATTAACTTCAAGGGTATAAATGTTCTAACACTGGAATTACGTTGGGAAGCTAAGTCGCTGACAGATGTTCTAACTTTAATTCTCCACTTGTTTTTTTGTCCTTTAATTAATTTATGTATCGCTGTTCAGATTTTAAATATTTTCTCCCACGTCTGCTCTTTGTTAGCCCGTAATCTCAGTTACCATGGTAGTCGCAAAGACGATTGGACCTTGTCACTCGGCTGTGTTTCTTATGAGGTTCAGTTGGCTAATATATTCAATATTACCCAAACTGAAAGCTAAACAGCATCTAATGGTGTGTGTATGTGTGTATTAATGGACTCCTTTCGGGAGGACCCTGTGACTTGTCTGTGTGCATGTGCAGGTTATTTTAGTTATTTTGTGGGAAGGTAAACAGCACTGTAGATTTCTTTTTTGAAGGTTTTGTTGGCGGTTGTGGAGCCGAATGTGACAGCTGTGGTTCCTCAGCGTGGAAGCGCAGGCTTGTGATACAATGTGGTATTCACCGCGCTGTAGGTAACCACTTGGATAGATGAAAATGGAGGCGGGAGTGCGGCGCAGAGTGGAGTGGGGAAAGGGTTAGGCTGCAGAGACTGCTAATGGGCAAACTCTCTTCAACCAGCACCATTGCCATCACCAGCACCACCCTGTTCTCTGGTGACAGCTCTCTTCCTTTGTTCTCCCTCTCGGCCCACTCTCAGCTGGGAATTCGTGACAAGTTTTCTCGGGCTGATCAAACACCGCAGTGACACCTGATTAGGATATAGCTCGTGTTTACAGTTGTGCATGGTGAGGGACCCCCACCACCACCACCACCTTCTTCGACAACAAGGGAGACCTCACCTTGACTAATTAAATTTGCACCTGCAAAGCCAGCTGTGACAGCCACTGTAGGGCTGCATTTATTTATGTCACTCCATACATACTTCCTATGACATTCATGGAGACTGAGTTTGCAGGAGCTCCCCTATTTACCAACTCTGTGGGATTTTTTTTAATGCTTCTGTCTCGTATGGTTTTCAAAATTGAATCTGACTTTTCACCAAAACATGTTTTTTTTCTTTCTGCATATTTAGCGTTTGTGGTAAGTTTTTTCCCCGAGTCTGCTGGGTTTCATTACAACCAGAGAAAAATTAGAAAATCAGTTCATGACCAGCCATTGCCAAATCACAGTATATTAATATCTTACATGCATACCTGCAGTAAGTGGGCAAATGAGAGATGTGAATTGATTTTTATGGATATGATTTTTAGATTTTTCAGTTAATGCTGAAAATGACTAAACAAACTCAAAAAACCCACCACTACCACAGCTTCTAGCACTGATACTACTACTACTACTACTACTACTACTACTACTACTACAACGACTACTGATTATAATAATACACACACTTGAAAATACAAACCTATGAATTTGTTTTTCACAATTTTACTGTAAGATCAAAATTTGTTTCTCTTATATATCACGGTATTATTAAGGAATAATTTGGAGTGCATCAGATACTGAAAAATAATTCTGTGCCCTTGCAATGATTTTATTGAATTAATCAATTAGACTCTCTGTCTTAATTGTTACAGATTAGTTAATTCTTATAATATCCTCCAGATAAAGCATGCAGTTCTTTTGTTTTTTTTAAATTGTAGATCTATTGTCTCTGGTTTAATGATATTTGGTGAACCATCAAAGTATAAGCACCCTCTTTAAATGCATTTGCATTGAGAAATGCATATGTTTTAGAGCGAAATAGCATAGTAATGCTTTTCTTTGGTAAAATAGTCATTACAATGCACATTTTCTTTCTGTAGAATTTCAGTGAATGAGTTCCAAATGTAGCTATTGATAATGAATGCGATGCATTTAGCTTTCCTTTTCATTTTAGTTTTCATCTGTGAGCTATTTTAAAGAATTTAATTGCAACTTTAAAAATAGTCAATCCAACATCCCATCTGAACCTTAAATGCAGATATTAGAATAAGTAAGTCTCATCGCAACTCTTTAAAGATATTTAGTTATACTTTTTCTTCTTCAGCCAACCAACAGATCGTGGGTGGTCAGACACTTAATTTTGTGCATATCTGATAATGTGTTTGCATTTAATCATGCATCAATAGGCCTACCGACACTCTATGCCCTTATGTAGTTTACGTGCATTTTCAGGGTGAAGTCTGTTTTATCTAGCTACATGAAGTGTTAAAGGCTAGACCTGAAGTCTCTCCCTAGATAAACCACACATGCACACTCTTGTCACTCACTCCTCTCACTGCAACCACTCCATCCTGCCTTCCTCCATCCTGCCCGCCTTAAATTGACCAGGCTGGACTGCTGGTCATGCTGTATTACATGGGTTAGATGAAGTAATTATTTCTAGGCCACTGACTACAAGCAAGATTAATAGTTTTTGAAACGGCCATAATGGAGGGCTGACCTGCCGTGACATAAGCATTATTTCAAGCTCACCTCCACTCTCATCCTTCTCACCTCTGGGCACTGGCAGAGTGTGATTTATACCTGGGCTAATCAGAGGAGGGGACCTGCGCACCAGTGCAGTGGTAAAGGCCCGCTTTCAAAGCAGAGCACGGGGTGGGATCGCATTTAACCTGATGGGCCTTTGGAGACAAGATGTAAAGTGACGAACACCAGCGGATGAAGAGTCGTTTTTTTTTTTTTTTTAAATGTCATCTGCAGTTGGTGGTGCTCTGTTCGTAGAAGCTCCTCAAAACAATGTTTTTCTTATAAGAAAACCAAGTGGCACAGGGCTGCTTCAATAGCCCGCCATCCTCAAATGGAACTTTTTAAAACCGGAGAAGCTAAAAAGTTGTCACTAGGTGGCAGTTGGACATCACATCATCAGCCATTTTCTGCCCATCGCACCCTCCTCTTCGCCTTACTCACACCTTCCTCCCCTATATGCTGAGAGCACCTCAGATGTCAGGGTGTTTTATTTTTATTGGATGAGGGCAGCGTGTAATGTATTCACCTCCGTTCCTGCCAACAGTTAAATGCGCCAGAACATGATGTGGCCAGGCTCCGCCCCGTTAACCCCTCTGATTGGCTGTAATAATTAGCAGAATTGAACAGTAACTATAGTCCCTAGTGAACCCTTGGAGGACAGCTTGCAATTTTGTGGTATGTAAGTGACAGAATGGCCCATCCGGTCCAAGTTTAAGTGTCTTGGTTCTGCCCCAACCTGGAGTCACCTCCCCTTAAGTCGAATGCATGTGTGTTATTTTAAGCTTTAATATTAACTCTCAACTTAAACACATGCATGCGGTGTGGCACTGGCAATTACATTTTCAAATGACTGAGTTTGTAAACCTCCAGGATGTTAATCTGTCACCATTCAAGCTACTGCGAAGAGTGAAAAGAGGATTAGGCTATTCAATTCCTGGTAGAATATTTTCTTTTGTTCACAATGAGTGAAGGAAAAAAAAATAAATAAATGAGGTGGCTTCTCAACCAAGACAAGTACTGTCTGCTATACTTTAGGATTTGGCTAATGCCATTATAGCAAACTTAGCTGGTTCATGATTCCATGACAACAGGCTGGAGTTCATGTAAACAGCCGCCACTGATATTCAGTGCTTAATTCAATATTAATCTCTGGTCACATCATAACAATAGTTTATCTGGGTCAAAGACTACATGAGTTGAATTAGACCAGCCCTAGATGATCAGTCCAAATCTGTTTTGCACCATATGTTTTTTTTCTAATGACTTACCCAGTTGTCAGTATTTAAATTTAGGCCATTGCCTGAGCTTGTTAATATTACCATATTTAAACATGCATTTCAGCAGATAAGTCAAAAACATATTAGTTTTGACTTACTATTGTGTATTCCTTGGACAAATCCTAAGAACCAAAATAATTGATGGGTGGATGGATGATTATGTGATGAATGGAATTGCATTGTTTGAATATACATACAACTAACTTATCTGGAAAAACATACCTTATCCTTACCCCATCTAATACATTATGTGATGTACAGCTGATGGTGTTTTCCCAAGCAATATACAGCTGAACAGCTTAGGTTTAGCATAAGAATTGTAATTTTTCTGTCAGCCAGACTGACACAGTACCCCTTTCTTAGCCCCTCGTTTACCCTTGACTCTCAACCCTGTGTTCGGTTTGCACATCATCTTTATCCCAGATGAAGTAGCAGACACTATGGTGTCAGAAGATGATCTAATATGGAACTGAGAGGACACAGAGCTGGGAAATCATCGTCATTTCTGGAGGTTGTCTGTCACATGATGGGTTTGATCAACCGGTGCCGCTGTACACAGAGCTGGGTCTTTGCACTGTCTAACAGTGGTACTGGATTAGAGACACAAGCCACTTCTCCTGCGATCAGTCAGTCATGTGCAGAGACACCCGGCAGGACTGAAATCCTCCTTGCACACTTCATCCATATCATGTACATGCTTTTTTGTCAAGCCTTCTGTATGGAAATGAGGAATGTTGCTCATGACACTGACAGTGTATTCTATGTTTTCCCTGTTTTAGGACATTGTAATGCTCCTTTCAATAATGTACACACCGAATAGGTAACATTTAGTCAGACAGAAGAACTAGACAAGTCCAAAGGAAGTATGACTAAATGTTACCTATACACACTGTATAGGAATATGACTAAATGTTACCTATACACACTGTATAGGTAACATTTATCAGACTTCCTTTGGACTTGTCTAGTTCTATGCAGACTGAAGAACTAGACAAGTCCAAAAGGAAGTCCAACAGAATAAAGAATCACTACTGAGTTCAGCTCTACTTCTCTTTTCACTGGTTCACATAATGTAGACGATAATGGTTTGATTTCTTCAGGTTTAAGAGCAAGAATTTCCATCTGGCCAAGGGAATGGATGAAACTGTTCTTTACTTTGTCTTCCAATTGATCATGGGTGTATAACTTGGTTATGATATACAATAATGTAATAAAAGTGCCATCTTCCATTCCCTTGCACCTGCATCGTGGATGATGCTATTACCTTGGTAGATTTACCAGGTGGAAGGACCAAACGCTTTTCTACAAAACAGGAGAGCTGGAAAGTCAAAGCTTTTATACCTCTGTGACTTGTGGTTTTCACAATTCCAGAGCTTCTGTGCTCCATGTGGAGTTGGTCCTTTAGGTTTTTGTGCAGAGACCTTGCATTTGGTGTTGGGGACATGTTAGAGTGTGCATCAGTCAGCCTATGGACACTGTATGTGAGTTCATTCCTTTGAATTGCACATCTCAAAATAACCTTTAAAGAACCCTTAAATACCATCTCATCATACGTGCGTCAATCTTTTCATCCAACTGGTTTGTCTGAAGAAATGTGTTTGTTTAGTGGGCCCTGACGAGCGTAACATCATCCAGAAGAGGAGGGGATTTTTAACACTGCACCTGCTTATCGATTTCTTCTGCCCCAGTAAGCGAGCCAAGCTCCGGCACCAGATACACAGACAGAGAGATGGGAGCATTGTAAGGCGTAATATGGCAGTGAAGGGCAATCTGGTGGTCTCACTTATTTGGTCCTCAGGTCTGTCCTTGACACTGCCTGTGGGACAGGCCTGGAGGACGCCTCTTGTCCTCTCTTTAAGCTCCGCGTCTATCCCCTACAGCTAGCCGACACTCCCCTGGGCCACGCTGCACTTTGCACAGCTATATTGATTTTGTTGGAGGGGCATGAAAAGTGTGGCTGGGTGGCGAGAGAAACTGTGGAATGAAGAGACAGGGGCGGCGGTAGTGGAGAAATCACGGGAGCCTTCTAAGGCTCTGACTTCTCCTTGACTGCAACTCGGGAAGCAACAACCCCGTCGGAACGAGTCACTGGCCCCGATGGCCTGCTAAAATCTGCTAATCACTGTCTTTCAATCAACGCTCCTCTCCCTCTCATCTTGTCTCTCCCTCTGTCACTCTCTGTTCCTCATTTTCTCACTCTTTCCTTTGACTTCCACTCAGTGAGCCGGACCCTGTCTGAATACCAAGGGACCGTGTCTGCATTAAACCAGGCCGTTCCACATTGAAAACAGCTGACCTCATGAAAGCATGTTGTAATTTGAAGGTGAAAACTAAAAAGCTTTTTTCGATCGACATAATCTTAATGGAAACATTATGGCCCGGCTACAAACTAACAATTAAAGCAAAAATGGCAACAGCCCTGTCGACTGGGTGGTGGTAGTCAAAAGTTCACAAACCTCATGTGATGACAAATTTTGCTACATGTCTTGAATAATGCACAATTGTAAAGCTCAAGACATTCTTGCAGTCGTTTAACCCTCACTTCTTCCTTGAAAGTAGAAACCTTAAACTGTCCCCCAGAAATCTTTAGATGTATCGTGAGGCTCCCGTGTGTGAAATTGTGTAAGTACTTGTGAAGCTGCCGGTATGTTTCTGATAAAGAGCACCCTCAGTCAATCTTTTCAAGACAAATAAAAAGGTTATGTAAGGCATACATCGACAGATCTCTCAAATCACCCTCCTCGCTTTCTCTTTTTATCCCCTCTTCTTCTTTCCAGACTTGACACCTGCTAAAGGTCACAGAAACATCTTTTTTTCTCCTTTGAGGTGTAGAGGAGTGTGAAATAGATGTTGACACCACAGACACATTGAAAAGCACTTAAACAGAGTGACCATGTGCCATCCTGTCTGCATCTGGCTTTGTGCATTTGTAAATACTTTTGAATGATTGATCTGGTAACCTCGGTCTCTCTATAAGCCTGTCAGGTACAGGATGACAGAGGGAATGTTCAAAAACAGATGAGGTCTCTCGCTCTTGCATGCATGTGCACACGCTCTTGACTTGTGAGAATCGCACATGCTCAGGGATGACTGGTAGATTAGCTTTAAGTGTGTACATATGTGAGAAAGTCTATATAGGACTTATATCGGAGTTTTAGTTAAATCAATGCACAGGGCATGCCGTGGTATTATCTCTCATATTTTTGACATTTGTTAAATGCGACCAGGTGCCAATAAAGGTGACCACATGTGTGTCTGTGGCGCAATAATGATTGGCAGTGGTCTCCTGCAGTTCTGTACTGTGCTTAGATCAGTGTTATAAACAGCGTCTGAAAGGTCTACCCAGCACCAGTTATTTGAATGACTGGCCTCTTGTTCATCTAGATGGGAGGAAATGTTCTAATATTAATGAACATGCCCCCCATTGACCTCCTGTGAGGGGGCTTGAACAAGGAAGGCCTCAGCCTGTGACAACTATTAATGGCCTATCTAGTATTTGTCATCACTGTTTGTCAGTCAGTATGCAGTATGCACGACACTTGAGTTAACCCATTCAAACTTGTCGTCCACACAATCCATTTTAATATATGTTCTGCATTAGGCCTCGAAGGCTTAATCAGTTTCAAAAATTAGTACTGTGACTGTAAGGGATTTTTCCATATTCCTCCTTGGATTGTTTTGTTGTTTCTATTAAATGAGAAACATGCTTCTGAATGTGGGGAATTAAATGTCCCCAGCCCTCATCAGTGCTATTTGCCTATAGAAGACACACTGAGGCTTATGTACTTAATAACTGACATAAGCTTCTGATTTATATTATTTGCATGGATGAGTGACCTTGCACTCAAAACAATTTACGAATGTAGGTTTGACCTAAATGTCAGAAAGAATCCGTAATAACAACTCAAGATAATACAGATTATCCAGAAAAAATGATATTGCAAAAGTAGTAACTGAACCACACTTTTAAGCCATATCAACATCCCCGTACGTGACCTATGATTGTCAGTGTATGATGGAAACATAGCAATCCTGTGGATCCTTACAGGGTTACAAATTAGGAATGCTATAGGTCCCCCACAATCCATTTGACCAGTCTGTCCAACTGTATCTGTGTCACATTGAGGCACTAAAACAAATGACAGTTTTACAGTTTTGAAGATGAATAATTTAGCCTTTGTTACCCCCCAGTAATGTAAAACCCCTATCTGGTACATGTGCATCTGGCACAGTAGCACCTAGTTGCTCAAAGACAACGTGGTCCTCAAAATCTAGTAACCTGGATGGAACATGTTTTTTTGCCTCCTCAAGACCTTTTCAGCACATATTTCTGTTAACACAGACCAGAGACAAAGTTGCCATGGCATGTAGGCACCCCCCTCCTGCTCTGTGCCTCATGTTGCTTGACACATGCTCCTTACATTTCCCCATCCGTTGCCAAATGGACCTGGTCTGGATGTGGCTTTGATGTGTGTGGATCATCTGTCGGTTCGGGGCTGAGGTTTTACAGCTGACTTGTCAGAATTGTTGATTCACCATCAGTTTTACAGAGGAAGATCACTTCTGACATTAGTGTCACGCAAGTACCAATGGCCTTCTGTTTAAACACGGGGCTGTTTTCCACAGCTGTCTCCCATCACCTAATACAGAGCTGAAGTAGAACTTCAGTATGAGAAAGTGCTGCACTTTTTTGGTCAAAAGGGCCTGCAATTAAGGATGCAATGACATACTCAGTTTTTTTTAACTGACACTTCTGCCTGTCAATTCATCTTCAGTTATTATAGATTTTATATGCAAGCTGTGATGCATCAGCCAAATCTAGACTGGTTAAGAAAGACTGGTGTCCTCATTCACTTTCAATAGCAGAATGAGAGTGTTTTTTTTTTATCCTTACAGCAGCAGAGTTATCTGGCTGTTTTGAGCTACTGATGATAAGCACTGGACATTAATCTACTCTTGCCAAAAAAAAGTGCTTCAAAGAAACTGTCCGTTGAAGTCTCACTGATGGGGTGAAGAAAGACATTAATAAATATAGGGTACATGCAGTTGGATATTTCCTAGGCAAAGAGCAAAGTAAACCGATTGGACTCTATTCTACCTAATATGTTTTTCTGTGATAAACAGTGCAGTTGAGGGAATAATCCCATCAAGGAAGAGATGGATTTAAGAAAAGGGAAAAAAACCAAAACATCAGATATATCGCTCAGTGCAGATAGTTGGCATGGCTACCACAAAGCATCCGTGTCATTTTGGGATTGATAATCTCGTTTCTTTGGTTAAGTGGAAATGCAGCCCTTTTTTGAGCCTTGTGGTTTTCCTTCTCAAATCAGGTGCAGACTCAGAGACAGGAAGACAGACACAGTGGTCGTCTGATACTGTGAGACTCCATCTGCTTCAGAAGACTGCAGTAACTTCTTGTCTTTCTTCATATCTGTGGAATTTCTGAGTAGCTTGATGTATTTGACATGTGGGTGACAGCCCTGGTTGTGTGCGATTGGGGTTGAGATGCATCCTGCTTGCTACTCTAGCTGTTTTTTTTCCTTTCTTTTTTTTTTGTTTAACTACTGGACATGTATGTCTTTGTGTCTGTTGGAGACTTGCACACAAACAACATTTTGACCTAGGCAAATACGAATACTTTCAGATGAGGCAAATCCTTGATAAATGCCAGAGTACCCATCTAAAGAGCCCCCGCAGTAGGCAAACTATGAAAACATACACAGAGACATATGCACATACCTTTCTACCCCAGAGCCTCACCTTGATATCTCCAGTTTCTGTCACGAATCTGACACTGCTGAATGTGTGTCAAGTTGTCAATTTCTTCCAACACCCTGCAGCCTGGCCATGAATAGTGCATGTTTCTTTCTCTTTCTTTCTTCCTTTTTTTTTTTTTTTTTTTAGCTGTCTGCAAGCCTGCTTTTGTTTGTTCTGAAATATCTTGGAAGTCCTGCATGTTATGTGCATCTTTTAAGAAAACTTTCAGCAGGTGATGTGTTGTTTGGCCTACGGTAAAGACTCAGCCCTCAAGGTAAATTCTCTGCAATGCTTCAGTTGTGATGCCCTCCTATTTCTTCCTTCCCGCCTGTAATGCACACGCAGTCTCTGCCTGCCCTCTTTTTGATCCAGCCCCCCCCTTCGATTCAGGATTCACATCTCTTCATACCTGCACTGTTTTTAAACAGGACATTTGGACAGGAGGTCAACATCATCTGTGCTTCCTATAGATTGTAGTCACATGAGTACAGAAGAAATGCGAGACACATATATCCTGGAAATATTGGACAGTTTTCCTGGTGGTTACCCATACAATGTTTAAACATTTTAAATTGAAGGCATTTTGGTAATTTCCACAATGTTTGACACAATACAGTATGTTCTTTGTTGCTGGATGTAAATAAATTATATGCTTTATTATTGTTATGCCAGCTGCCATTTGAAATTACAATTGAATGTCTCTTCATTAAAATAACTGTGGTCTCTCCTTCCAGGTCATGATTTTATTTATTTGATCATGATTTGGTCATGATTTTATTTATTTGATCATGATTTGGTCATGATTTTATTTATTTTATTTTTTGAAGTGCATAGTTCTTAATAGTACAGGGTATCTCTAACATAGTGCTATGAGTAACCCATTGTCATAGAAATGGGAGTCATCAACCGCTTTAAGCTTTTCAGTTATGTGGTAGGTCAATCTATGTTTATTTTAGCCTGACAAAGTTTGTTTTTTATTAAAGTGTTCCCTCAATAGCTTTAAAATTATGTTCCGGAGTAAAAATGTTTGTAAAGTTTGTCATTCTCTGTCCGAGGATCCTTCAGTACAATAAAGATTTACTCATAAATCACTAGAATTTGCTGTTTAATACGCTTCATGGTCTGTATACAGTTGTTTTCATCACTTAATACGTATTATGTAATAGGATATTTTTCTTTCAATGTTTCCTCTGGAAGCAAATGCTCATACCTCTCATACTCGTCTGAGGAAGACATTATATGATTTCCTCAACAGCTACATTTACAGTACTTCTGTTTTGTTTTGTGCAGAGGCGGAGGCTACTGAAAGAGTTAGGAGATCAGAAGATCCCTTTCCTGGGACCTTCAGATCGGGGTTTTCAACAACTGGTGAGCCGTACCTCTCACTTTAAAGAACATACAGCAGCATATTGCAGACATCCTGCTTTAGCTCTTCACCATGTAGCTTGCTCAATATTGCATGATTGTTTAAAAAAAACCCAGATATAATAGAATTGTCCTTTATTTCTAAGTGGGATTCCAGCTATTCTGGCCTGGTATTGAGGAGATCCTGCTCACTCCCTGCTGAGCTCCATGCCCGAGTGCAGGCAGCTCTGCTCACCCTGAGAAAGAAGGGCTGCCTCCTGAGGGATTTGGTTCGTGTCCGTGACCGAGATGTATTCACCAACGTGTCACGGGCCCTCCTGGGTGATCAAGGCCATACCTATCGTTATTTAGACACAAGGCTTTTTGCCATTCCTTGGCACAATGAGGACTCGGAGGTTAAAGGACAAAACTGTTGTGACCCCGACCTGAGGGCTGCTTGCAAGGCACTCTGGGAGCTCAATAACTTTTTCTGCTCTGAAGTGGCTCAACTGAAAGAAGGAGACAGGTTAGCACAGTGTGCAAAGGGGGAGACAGAGACCAAACAGGCTGAACAAGGAGACACAGAATCAAAACACAGTGAAGACTCCAAGAATAGTGAAGGAGGCGACTCTGAATCCCAAAAAAGTGAAGAGGGGGACACAGAGTCCAAGCACAGTGAGGAGTGGGATGTTGACTCGAAACACAGTGAAGAAGGCTGCTCCGGGACAAAAGCTGAAGGAGAATGGGAGACAGGGTCCAGACAAAGCAGCGAGGAGGGGGAGTCCTCTCTGGTCAAACCAAGTGAAACATGTGTCACAGGTGAGTTGGAACACAGTGAAGGAAAGTTGCCCGCCTGGCAGGCTAAGGCCGGCTTAAAGACTGAATCAGCGGGCCCGGGAACCCAAGCCAAAGCTTTGGCCCAGCAAAAACACTCAGCAGAGGACAAAGAGGAGCAAGCAAGCAGACAGGGCTGTTCCCATCCAAGCCCGCCGCAAGTATGCACTGATCCAGCCAGGTTCAATGTCACCTTGCTCAACTACATGGACCCACCAGCTATGAGCCAACTGAAAGAAGAGCCTTATTATGGCATGGGGAAAATGGCGGTGGGGTGGCACCACGATGAGAACCTCATCACTCATTCACCAGTGGCTGTTTACAGCTATAGCTGTCACGATGACAAAGGTGAGATTACCTGTAAAAGTGAGACTAATTGGATAATAGTTTAACAACTTGAACGCATAGAAATCTTTTATTTCAAATATAAATTGATTTTCTGTTAAGTTTGCATTTGGTACGATGGTTCAACTTTCCTTTGTCTTTCCTTTCCATACCCCATCACTTTATCTTTGTTGGTTAATGGTGGATTAAATCTGATGTATTACGCCCCTACGGCAGCACTGTAGCATCTGTAGACTTGGCCTCCGGTGAGGCAGCCATCAAATATCTCTGTGATAGTGTCAGGGTATTATCAAATGTCATCAGTGGCTCGCTGCTGACAGCCTTATCACTGATGTGCGTTGGGAGATCACAGACATTTAGATCTGAGCTCTTAACATGCTCAATGGCCCAGTCTGACAAACAGACCTTATCACACTCAGAGCATCTCATCTAAATCATTTCCCCAAGAAATGATCGATGTGTAATTATCTGATATGGAATAATGAGCAATGCTTTGATAAGTGTTCCTTGACTGCACCGTCGTACGAGTACGATGTATTCTAATTATGGAATGTGCTCTCGTTCGAGAGCTGATAGTATTTCCTGATGGAGCTGATAGAGAATCTCACTGAAACACGAACCTCGTCTGAAAAACATGCAAATACTAAGATGGTATGTCACTCAACAGTTTAACTTAAAACCAGAGGCATTCTGGATGTAAATTTACACCAATTACAAAGTTTTTGCATACATAAAGATGATGAACACTTATCCTTGCACCAGATTTCTTTAGTTTGGAGGTCAAATGCCAAAATTACATACACTTTTAACACTAACTGTTATTGACTTAGGCATTTAAGATCAGGTATTTACATCATCATGAACACATTACAACCAATCAGTGTTTTTAAAGTGATGGTACCTCTTCAATTTGCTTGGAGTCTTGACCATCCTAACACTAAAAAGATGCCTGAAGGTAAATACATTTCCCAGTGGAAGACTGAAATTAAGGTTTAGAGATGAGTCAGTTGGTACAGTGTAGTGGAAAATGGGTATTTGTTTTCAGTGTACATTTCAAAGTAGATCATAATACTGCTGACAAAGCTCCTATGTGTGCATTTACAATACATTAAGTCTGTCAGAGAGAATCACATTTTCCTGTTCTAGATGGTGGAAAAAGTGTGGTGGTTTAGCAAAGATAAGATTCTCTGCACAATGTAACTGTTCAAAGGCAGTGTGCATGTAGAAATTTAGACTTTACACTATGTTTTTCATCCTGACACCTTTTATAACAGTTCTTTTGTCCACCTGAGGTCCTTAACCACAAACACCTGCTCGGAAGGGACGCTTAAATGATTTTGTTCCAGGCCATTTCAGCGTTGACCCTGCGAACAAACACCTTTTTTGTTCAGAGTCACTGTGACTTTTGTACTCCCGAATGACACCGCAGTTCCAGATTTTAGAGGGGAAAGTTTGATCTGAGCTCCATACATCTACGTC
The DNA here is from genome assembly GCA_911728415.1 of Lagocephalus sceleratus. Lineage (NCBI taxonomy): Eukaryota > Metazoa > Chordata > Actinopteri > Tetraodontiformes > Tetraodontidae > Lagocephalus > Lagocephalus sceleratus. The sequence continues at coordinate 14,191,406 of CAJVRN010000017.1, read as the reverse complement.
CCAGTGGCTGGATATGAGTACACAGGAGTCAGCCTAATGAAAGTGTTGCCATTTACAATGTTTCTACAGTTGTTACATTGCACCTGGGAAGAAAGGAAAGGAAAAGCATTAGATGAGTTAGATATACAGTCTAGTTGTGTTGCATGACGTCTCTTCTTTGAAAGGTATTTCCTTTTTTTGTCTTTTTTTTTTTTGTATAGCTGTAGGGATCTGCTTTTTCCCCAGCTCCACTGATCCAAAGGAATCTGCAACGATTAAGCATTTTCCGGCACGGAGGATGATCTTCCACCATTCTTGAGGCCTTGGGGAGTGCTGTCATTAGCTGGCTCTCAGAGCACAATGGCTGGAAATTAAGTTACTATTTATCCGTGCTGAGCAAAGGAAAAGGCAGCTGTGGGGCAGAGAGGCCCAGAAAGACTTTAGCATTGATTTTGCTAAAGGGTGTTGGCCAGCCAAGCCGAATCTTGTTTTCTTAGCGTGCCATGTAAGAATGGAAGGAGAGAGAGCACCAGGAAAGGTGGTTACATTGAATGGGTTCAGAAACGGGAATATCATAGCATACCTACTCTTTAATAACACACTCTCACACACTCGTTAAACAACATCAGGGGCTTTTATCCCTCTATTTCCTCTTGCACAGCATGATGATAGCATAAAGATCTTCTGCTAACAGCCAATATAATCACAGCATCACTGCTGTTAAGTGATTCTTACTTTCCTGCAGACAAAATGGTACAGAATGCATTTAGTCTTTAAATGAAATTGGTCATCATTTTCTCTTTTCCCTCATAAGAAGCATAACAATAACTGAATTATAGTATAAAATAACAAATTATGTATCATCATTTATATGTCTACCTGTATTTTATTGCAAATCATTTAACAATACTGCAACAATTGTGAGGTGTTTAATGTTGCATTTTATGCCGTCCTTTATTTACTGCTCTGACAGACCAGAAACATGAAATGAAACTGCAATGTCAACAACAAATATAGTGAATTCGGGTTGTGTATGACAGGAGAGAGCAGCGAGGGAGGTGGCAGTGAGAAGGCATGCTGGAGAATTGGGCTTAAGGTAGCCTGGGACATCCACACACCTGGCCTGATGCTCCCACTGGAGTCTGGAGACTGCTATTATATGAGAGGTACGGAACCCAGCTGAAGTTGCAGACATGCACACACGCACATGTAAACACATTAATCTGAGAAAATGGCCACACTCACCACCGCGTCTGGCTTTGGAAGAGGGGAGCCTGTGTTTCAGTGTTTCTTGTACTTTGTCCCAATCAACCCATGCCAGCAGGATACACCCCGCTCTTCCTCTCTTCTTCTAACCATCTCAGCAAGGGAAATTGAACAAAGATGTGTTACGCACGTGTGTGTGAGGTGTTACTTTACTGAACACAGAGCTCTTAGGTTCCATGAAATTGTGTGCATTAGAAAGGTTAGGAAAACCAAATGTTATTTTTTGAAGTCCTGTGACCCAGCGCTGACGATGACTCTATGGGGAGGATAGACAGTTTGCCACAGGCGTATAAATCATAACTTAATGCTTTTGGCTGCTGCAGACACCCTCCGCCCTCCTCTTTCCTAGCCCCGTGGGCCATTCGAAGCTTTCCCCTTTTTCTCAGTGTGAGGATGTCTATCCATATCACACTGGAAGCTTGTTTTCACATGAACAAGAAGTTGAGCTCAGTGAGTGGATGGTGGGAGATTCATCATCTTAAGGCCACTCAGCTGTCATAGGGATACAAGGAAATACATAAACTACAACCTTTTGTCTTAATTTTGTCCACTCCTTCTGACCTAAAACTATAAATAGTTATATACTTCTTTTTATAGGCTTTTAGTTGCTTTTGCTTTGAGCCAAGAAAATAAGTTCCCAGCACGGTTGCGGGCCATTAATAACAATTAACAACTTTTCTAAATGAATATGAAATGATCTATTCTCTGCCCCATGGTGCTCGTAGAACTTTACTGGTTTTCAAATAGGCCATTTTTTAAACTGTTTCACAATCTGACTCATTTGAAAAACATGGCAGAAGTAAGCAAAACCTGAAAACGATGCCTTGAACCTGCTCCATTTTCATTTAAGTGCTGAGATGTCTGTACCTCTGGTAATATTCAGCCTGACAGGGCTTGAAGCCGACCTCCTTTTGCTGGATAAGATTTACAATAGAACAGTCAGTTCCAGGCCAGCCATGATTATAGAGTGATGGGGCATTGTGCAGACCATTCTAATGGGACTTGACTGTCGCGGATCAGTGGGGATTTATGCTCCACTTGGTGAGTACGCCCTTGAGAGGCCAACTGCTACGCAACGATAGCAGCTCACCCAGTACTTGGCACTCTGTTGCTTTGTTGGTCTACCTGAATTAAACACTTGGCACAGTCCGAAAGCATATGGATGCACCTATAAATTCAAGCAACTCTAATGAACAAAAATTTCCTCTGACGCCACTAACAGATGTGCTAAAATACAGCGGACACTGTTACCGACAAGCGCCGTATGATGGATGGTTTGCTGGTATTAAAAGAAAACTACAATGGCGTTTAACCACAGACACCATAATGTCTTTTCTACACCATTTGTCGTCGGCTGGCCCTTTTCAACTGCTAATGTCTGAGTTGCTGGAGGCAAATTGAATCACCATCATTTCCACCTAAATGGAATTTCAGTGGTTAAAAAAGAACAATGCAAGTCTTGACACCGGGCCTGTTCAATAATCTGATTTCCAGCTCCCAATGCACAGGGGGGACTGGAGAAAAGAGTTGACCTAATATATTTAAAAGCCTGCTTCCTGGAAAAGGAGGACAAGTGGCAGCAGGCACTGGGGTTGAAAGAAAGATAAATATTTATTACAGTTATCGAGTTTGCCTCTACTCCCTCCTGATCCCAATGACGCATCAGACGCGCCAAGAAAAGAGCAGATTGATGGAGATAATTTGTTATTGGATATAAACAGTTTTAAAGATGCAGAGTAAATCTGCCCAGAGACCTAATCCTTCACAATCTCATCAGGGTGAAGAAAACACCGGCAAGTTGTTTTGTTTGTCACCATCTTTTTTTTTTTTTTTTTTTTTTTTTCCCCCTCCTACCAAACAATAATATCTTGCTCCCAAAGCATTTGGCTGTTTGACTTTCAAATCACAGGCATTAGCCAGTGTACTCTTGCTCAAGGCGGGTGTAAATATGCACATGTGCTGTGAATGACAGCTCTGTCATGGCTAAATTAATTATTGGTATGAGGCAAATAATGGCAGAGCTGAGAAACATCTATACACACAAAGAAACACATGGAGGGATCCACAGGAAACAGCAGTAAGGCCTCTCGATGAAGCTTTTGCAGTACTGGACAAATGTTTGTTAGTATGGCTCTTCCTTCTTGACAGATTGAATGCGATCTGGTTTTGTTTGATAATTAAAATTAAGGCACGGTGCTTATCACTCTGTCTGATTCAGTCTGGGCTGATTGCAGTCTGTCTGAACTTACAGAATGATTTAGCTGCATTGTGTCCTGCTTTTCGTGTTTCTTTACATTTCATCGACTCTTTTATTAAGAGAATTAATTAAACCCGCTAGATCAGATTTCCAATATCTACTTACTCTCTCTTTTGCAACCAGTGTATTCCATTGTGCTACCGAGTTATTTCTGGTGGATTTCCGTCGTTTTATCTTTTGGGATCTGTTCACTTGTTTCCGTCTTTTACAGTGTTGGTTGTTGGTGGTGCTTTTTTTTTTTATCAGCTTCTCCTGCTTCCTCTTTCTTGTGTTTATCAGATGACCTGAACAGTACTCACCAACACTGTGTCCTTGCTGGGGACACGGCACGCTTTAGCTCCACACACAGAATGGCTGAGGTGAGATATCAACAGATTTAAGATTCAAATTTATCCGGTTTCAATCAGGAACCACTATTGTTACCCTAAACTAATACTGTTAGGTAGTCCAAAAATGACATAAAATATGGCTTTCTACAATGACCTCATCCTACTCCTTGGAGTCATTGCAACTGTTTTTTTCAGCTGAATTACCACGATGAATCATATTGAGCTACTTTAATGTGCAACATAATGGTAAAGCTCCATCTATAAACTCAGATCAATTTAATACCATGTTGGGATTTCTTCAGGAAATAAATTATCAGAATGTGATTTTAATGGATTTCATCAATGTCTGGAATTGATTGGAGATGCAAATTTTCTAAGTCTAAGTTGTTTTTGTGTTCACACAGCACTTATTTGTACCGGGTGTGTTCTTTCCTTTCAGTGTTCTAATGGGACCCTGACCTACATCCAGTCAAAGTGTCAAGAGGCCCTGTCCAACCTGCACACCGACCCAGAGACGGGCTCTCACAGCCTGCTCGCCCTGCTGCCGACAACGCTACAGCGCTGTGAGGAGATTCACAATGAGGTGGGGGGGGGCGTGAGGTTGTACCTTCACATGCATGCACAAATGAATCTGAGTAAAAGTTTCACAGTTTGTGGCACCCTGTAGCGGCTGCTGACAATCGGGAAGCACCTGGACGCTGAGATTCACCACGCCGGACAGCAAACAACAGGCCAGCAAAGTTTCGTCAGCACTAGTTTTAAAGGTTATAAAGTAAAGCATAGACATGTGATCATCCTGCTTGATACTATCTGCATTTTTCTCATGCTGCAGTTTTTGCCCATCTGGTATTTCAATAAGGTTAAAACTGGAACCATCTGCAAATATGACAGGATTTCATTAGGACAGGAAGGAAGACCAGAGATTTAGAAATCTCTATAAAATAAAGAGAATCTGAGCATGGGAATCATGTGGAGAAGGATCTAATGAAGGAGTTACATTTGGTTTGAACAAGGATGTGCATTACAAAGATTTATGTTTTCACTTACAGCTAAGTGAAATATTTGCTCTCTGCAGCCACTTTCACACAGGCGGACATTTTAACAGCAGCCTTTGTACCGGCAGACCAGAGAAAAGTATCATCAAGGACGCGTGAAATATTCCTTTGGTGCGTTCTACCCAATATGTTTAATCAGTGTAGGTCATAGTTGCAAAACAATTCAATTTGCGATAACCAAATTGCATCATGGGCCTGACAGTACTGGCAGTCCTCGGACAGCTTGTCAGGCTGTAAGTGGCAGACTGGGAGCTGACCAGCGTCTTGCACTCCGCTTACTCGGTTATTTCCTATGAAATCCTGGTTTGTTCTCATTTGTCCTGGCCCGTGATGGATCACAAGCCAATAGACCGTCCATATGCTGTCTAAAGAGTCGTGCCCGCTCCCCACCCCGCCCCCCACCCGAAACCCTACCCCTGACCCCGACGCGAAAAACGACGGGCTCGTTAGACCGGCGCGCCGAGGAGTAGACGGAGGTTAAAAAAAAAAAAAAAAATGAGGGATGCGAAGAGGTTACCTCCGGAGTCGGCGGATCCCAGAGCTCGCTCGCCGCAGGCCAACGGTTAATGCGGTGCTTCACCTCCACCCCCCCCCCTCTTCGCACCCTTGGGCTCGGGGGTGGGCGCGGGTCTGAGCTGATGCGAGAACCCCGACCCCCCCCCACCACCACCCCCTCAGCGGGGCGTCGTGACAGATGAGTCTGACGTAAGGTTGTTTAAAGGTTGGGGACAATAATAATTATTCAGTACCGCCGAACAATAGGGCTGTCTGTGTCGGGAGGACCACTGCGCTAGTTTAGCAACCAACACCTGCTACTTTTGGCGCACGGTGCTGCAGGATTACCAAGCACAGCCTCCCCCCCCCCCCCCAACCCCCAACCCCCACCAGGATGGCAAGGCAGGTTTACTTAGGATGCTAAGCAGGATGCTATTTATAAACGAACAGATGTGTGTTTGTATGTGCGCAGGTTTAAGTGGGTGGGGGTGCTCTCCAGGGCTCACCCTACCCTACCTGGCACTCACAATGATCGATGCAGCCATTTGTTGGGAGTTGCCCACGAGAGCAGAACACCCACCTCAATGATGTATTGTCGGCGGCGTTATTTATGATGACGGCCCACTTTGGCGCTTGGCGGGCGCATATTGCGGCGGTCGTGTTTGACATGGACGACCGAGGAGCGAACAAGACTGAGGCGCGCGAGCAGCCTGACCCTAGCAGTGCCTTATGGACCTTCCTTTAAAAAGGGGTAAATTGCCAGCCAGCCGCTGGCGGAGGCGCGGCGGATGTCGCCGGTCGGCCTGCTCGTGATTTCGGAAGAGGGAGAGGGGAGGCCCGGCGGCGACGTGGGCGAACCAGAGGGCGTGTGGATGGGAGACAGAAAGGAAGGAATCCTCCCACCTGTTATTAGGCGCGGCCCTCGCGCTCTCTGTTCTTAATTTTACCTCCAGAATGAGACGGCGGTGGAGGTGGGGGTGGGGGGTGGGAGGGAGGGGGGGGTGCAGTGTAACACAGCATCACTTTGAAATGCTAATCCCAGATGCAAACGTCATGTCTCATTTAAAGCCACTGTGTCACTTCCCAGGTGGGTGTGTGACAGAGTGCCCTAAGGGACCCTCGCTAATGATGCTAGACCCCCACAGTAAATATTGGAGGGAGGGACGAGGTTTCACCACATGTTTTTTAAAGAAAAAAAAAGAAAAAAAAGTAATGGAAGCAGGTGTACCTGACCTTCCAATGTCCTGCCTCCACGATATATCCCCAGACTTTTGGGTCTTTGCTTTTAAGCGCCTTTCCAGAGGGGTTTCTAGTTGTGCACCGAGAAAGCTGCACTTGTGAATTTCCTGTTGACAAACAATAGATGGACACATTGCAACTTCCCATCAGACAATAAAAGACTGAACCCTGGGATAGTACCTAAATTGTCAGTTTATTTGATTAAGCTTCACCCCATCGTTTATGCAAATACCTGAATGACATTTTTTTTGCTTTTTACCTAAATAAGGGGAGGAATCAGAGCTTATTTCTTTTATGCATCCTACCACCAGAGGGCACTCAAAATGCTTTGGTATTATTTTATGTCGACTACGGACGTGCGTGTTCGTTGGTATAAATTACACGCTAAGTTGCTTTACAGTGACCAAGGGGTTCCATTTTTTTTTTTCCAGACGTGTGGGGAGGGAAGTCTGGAGAAAGGTAAACAGAGGAGAGCAGAGCGGGATCGATCCCACTCTCATGACTTCCCACCTCAGGGCCCTGGCCTGGAAATTGATTAGACCTGCTGAGGGAATACCATGGTGTGGAAAAAAAAAAAAAAAAAAAAAACTAAATAGAAAAAGAAAAAAAAAATCCCTCCACCTCAACAGCAGACATGCGATGGTGGACCACAGGTGGACTAATGTGGGGCTAATGTTCAGTTGGTGTGTCCATCACCTGGAAAGATGACAGCAGCTGCCGCAGGGGAGCCACGAGCTTTGCCTTTGCCTCCCCACTGTCTTAGGGAGGAAAAAAAAAAAACTAAGCCCAACATCCACTTTCTCTTTCACACACACCTTCGATCTGTCTGCCTGGATATGTGGCATTTACTCAGAGTTCCCCTCTTGGTTACTCTCAGCTGGATGGCTACACTCCAAATGCCACATAACCAGCGCTCCCTCAGTAGCTTCTGATGGACTCGCTTTGTGGCTGCCGTTGGCCCGCGCAGTGGGGAACAGGCAGCCATGTCATCTCGCAGTAGCGACACAGGTCGGTTTCTCCTCACTAAAGGACAGGCAGACAATCAGAGGGATGGGAGGATGGACTAACAGAGAGGAAAGGATGTCCGATATTGGCACTCAGAGGCTTTGTTGTGCGTTTGAGCTGTCGCGATCGAAGGAAAGTGGATTTGGAGTGTTGGAAGGGACCATAAAGGGTGACATTTCTTTGAAGGGTGGGTTGTATGGAATGACTGGGAGGCTTCTGAGCAGTGCCATTGGCTATGTTTTCTCCATGGCAAACCCTAGTCCTTGCATATCGTCACACCTCCTGTGATCAGTCTATTGGAGGCCAGTTTCACACTGGGTATTAGTTAACCTCGCGAAGGTTTGTGCAAATGATTTAGGCCCCTTGGTTGTCTATTAGTTTAATGGAATAATATCTAAAAGTGGTAGAATAATAATAAAAAAAAGCCTGGCAGTAGACAATGAAGAAAAAAAAAATGTCTTAATTTCCTGGGACTTTTTTGGGTCGACCTTAAATGTTTAAACCTTATTGGAAAAAAACCCCAAAAAAAACGCGATTTCACGGCTCTACAAAGGGTCTGTTATACACTGGCTAATGCTCTGTTAGAACAACAATGAACAAAGTAGTTTTCAGAAAGGGAACAATAGCTCCCTGAGTCCCATTTGATATGTGACTCCTTTGCGTGTAAGCACTTTTTGTCTTGTACAGTTGTCTGCGTCAGACAGAACTGGAGTGTGCATTGTTTTGGGTGGATGATGCTTTGTAGGACGTTTTGGGGGAGGGCAAGTCGCAGCGTCTCGCATTTACGTTGGCGGCAAACAGGGCAATCTTTGACATGCACGCACGCATTGGCAAATATGTATGTGCAGACTTTAACAAAAGCTGCTCACACACCTATGCAGACAGGAAGAGGCAGGGGCACAAACAAACGCCTGCACTCCAGCTACAAAAAACAGTAACATGCACCCAGAAAGGCAGACTTAGAAAAATCAGGCTACACCTGGCTACAAGACGCATCCTTGCGAGGATTAAATCAGCACTTCAAAAGAGCAGGAAACAAAAACACTCCCAGCGGAGGAGAAGGGAGCCACTCGACAGCCAAAACTGTCATCTCCAGACAGAGCGAAGAAGTGGGAGAGATGGGGAAGGAGGGAGCTGAATGAGGAGAGGAGGAAGAGGGCGGAGCTTTCAGGTGTGGTGACAGGAAGGTGTGTCGGAATAGGCACGTGTGTTCGTTAAGTGTCTTCTTTTGTGTGGGTTATGGGTATGCTTGCATTCCCAGAGATGACCATTATAACTCTGTTGTTGTATTGTAGAGTGTATCTGAATGCGATTGAAATATACTGTTTACTTAAAGATATAGAGAAAATAACAGTCCCTCTAATGAAACCATGCCCATTGGTGTTTCTGCTTGTTTTTCTAAGAACTTTAAATCTTATATAACATCATACACATATGTAAGGATATTTTCCTTTTTCTTTCTGTGCATTTTTTATTATTTTTAAGTATACATTTATAATTTTGTTGTATGTAACTGTCTTTGTCATTTTACAAACAAGAAGTAACGGTAGCGAAAAAAATATTAAAATAGAGAACTATTTTGTGCCTATTACGTGTATGTATCATATCATATTGAATAAATAAATGTATTTATTATAAAAAATGTGAAAGTGTATATATGTTTGCTAAAATATTATATTATAATAATACGATTTTCAAAAACAGTACTGTTTTATGCTGTGATTAACAAAAAAAAAGGTTTCTATAGGGTTAATCAACATCAATAAAAAATAATAATTTTTGGAGGAGGATGTCTACTTTGATATTTAACATGATATTTAAAATACGCGCGTGTGTCTTCAGGTGGAGTTTGAGTGGCTGCGGCAGTACTGGTTCCAGGGCCAACGCTACACTCGCTTCTGCAGCTGGTGGACCAAACCGATGGAGCAGCTGGAGAAGGACTGGAAGCTCATGGAGATGATGGTAAGCTTGATCTGACACGTTGGGAAGCTGGCCGGTCGTCTTCTAAATATCACCTCAGTCAGCAACAATGCTGTAATAACACACACAGATTCAAGGCTCCTTTTTCAAGGCAGGGAACAGTATTTGTTTTCCACCTTTAAGGCAGATTCTTATTATTGTTTGTTCTATTTTTCTTTTTTATTTTTATTATATTAGCACACACACCTGATCTCCACAGTCTACAGATCTTTAAATAAATATGTAATTAAATGATACTGGTACTACTTTCAATAATAATGATAATAATGACAATAATGATAATAATAATGCTCAAAATAATGACTGCAGCCACTCGATAATAACAGTTTTGCCTTTAGTACAGTGCAACATGCCTCTGCTTGCGCTTTTTACACACACTCCTGAAGTGATCTGCTGTCCTGTAATGCTCCTCAAAGGAGAGCGTGTGTTTAAAATTACATGATGGATTGTCTAACTTCTAAGTACAGTGCGTTATTACAGGCATGACTTGCGTTTAATTGTAGCCTAACCGAAGTTTTACAGCAGAGCGGCGTGGGCACGCAGCAAGACACCTTTGAAACAGCACATTTGGATACCCAGTAACGTCAGACGTAATTTAGGCACCTTTGCCGGGGATCTGCAAAGCACATATGTGGTACAGACACACAGACACACAGACACACACACAGATATTGCAGATATTCTATACAAATCAACTCGCAGTGCACTTGTAGTTTTGGCTTCCTCTGCTCCTGCGGTGCTTCTCTGTAGCTTGATCTTGAAGATGGGCTTGTGTGTTGTTAGTCGTTGACGTCCAGATAGCCGAGGCAGCAGGGGGCACTCTTGTATCACTGTAGCAGCAGTGCAGGGGACGACAAGAGCAGGGCTCTTTTTTTACCCCTCTCTCCCTCTATGTCTCTCAGCCCTGCCTGCTGTCTCTGGGAGCGCTCTGTCTCTGTCAGTGCGGAGCGCTGAGCAGTAATCACATCTAATGCTCAGGCGGGGATAAAGACAGGGGGCTCGAGGAGAACAGTAGTGCTGCTGCCGATGCTGCTCGGCTCTGCTCGGAGTCTCTTTCTCTCCCTCTCTGTCTTAGTGGAACCGCCTTGCAGAGTGTGTGTGTGTGCGTGTGTGCTTGTGTGTGTGTGTGTGTGTGTGAGTGAGTGAGTGAGTGACTGATGGAAAGAGAGATCTCGACCCCACCTCTAGGCCAAGATGAAGTGTGAGAGTTGGACCTGTATTTAGAAAAGGGCATCAGTGAAATGTGAGGTCTTTTTCTCTCTATCTGCTGCACTTTCTCCATCTTTTAAACAATCATATCTACCGTGCACGTGTGTGTGTGTGCGTGTGCGTGTGTTTGTGTGCGTGCACACAAAAATACAAAAAAATCCTTTTTTTAAGTATTTCATCATGGAAAGAACTTTCAATACATTAAGCACTGAAGTGCTGTTTTAATACAACACCCAACATAAAACAATTGAAATTAAACATACATTAATATCATGTAGTTCTCATTTCTACAATTTTTCAGCTCAAATGTCTGTAGATTTAGGGAAAAAGCTGCAAGTTGCTGCATGGCAACTTTAATTCTACGATCTGTATCCGTTCACTAAATTTTGCATCAAATCACTGAGCGTGTCCTCAGCAGGCACGCGTCCTGAACCTCTATATGACGCGGTGGTGAACGCATAAATATAATCACTCACTATTGTGATGAAACATTATTGCTCTCGCAAGCAATATTTACAAACAGACATCGACCCCTGATACGATGATGAAAAGCACTTTATTGATGTGACTTATAGATTTTCTCTCGTTCATCCTGATTGCTGGGGATTTCTCAGCAGAGAGATTAAAACACATTTCTCCAAATGACTTTGAGTTATTTAAATTATGTGTTTTCCTCCATGCAGTAATTTACTGCATATATTTTATATTTCGAAGCCGGCAATTGGCAGTAGAGTGTATCAGATTGAAATACAAGTGACCTGTGTACGGATGCTGGTTGCAGTTTATTTAGATATTTCTGCTGGCGCTTGCGTGAGCAAATTCAAATACCACATTATATTTCTGTCAATTTTTTTTTTTTTTATATCACCACGGGTATTTTATAATAACAAATATATGTCTCTAAATAGGATTTATAAATTGACACAGTGTCAGTTTATACACATGGCTGTCGCAATAAAACTGTATATTGTTTTTTCCTGCTAAAATAGTAATACAAACCGCCAGCCTTCCTCTCTTTATTGTCATATTTAGAACACGGTGTTGTGGGACGCGCTGGGCTGTACTGTATTTGCGTTTGTTAGTCCGTATGAAGAATATTGCAAATATGGGGTGGGGTGGGAAGGGGGGGACCCTGTTTATGGATACTGTCACTCCCTGGGGCTCCCTCTGCTCCTCAGCCTGTTGTCATGCAAATGCTCATCCTTCCATTTGAATGACATTCTGATAAAATACATAAATAAATAAATAAAGACCAAACACAAAACAAGTCCACTTGCTCGCTCGTCTCTTTTTTGGTACCTCATATATTCATGTGGGTTCTTGATGGAAACAAAGAGACATGCTTCTGAGTCAACTTCAAGTGTGTTTGCACATGCCTGGCAAAAGTATATCCGTCTGTGTGTGTGTGTGTGTGTGTGTGTGTGTGTGTGTGTGTGTGTGTGTGTGTGTGTGTGTGTGTGTCTGTGTGTCTGTGTATCTGTGTTCCTGCGGGGGGAATGTAGTTAAGTTAAAGGTTGTTTCTGGAGGGGTTGGAAAAAAAAAAAAACATTAACTTAAAGGTTTTTAGGTTCCCCTGTGGTTCACCGTGCTAACGTCCATTTAGACCCACCTCGCGCGCAGCTTTATGCTCCCTCAGGAGCCCGCTATCACGGCGACGATACAATCGTGACATTTCCTTAAACTAGCAACAATGACTAGCTTCCATCTGACTGACAATAGACGGAGAGTCTTGCCTTTATGCAGAATATTTTAAATACCAGCGTGGTACTTTTTTTTCTTATCTTTCCACTTTTCACTGTGGGGGAGAAGCAGCAGCAGCAGCAGCAGTAACGACAAGCCCATGAGCACTTCTCCCCTATTTTCCTCCATTTCCTCCTGTCCTGTGTGTGTGTGTGTGCATGCGTGCGCGCGTGTGCATGCGTGCGTGTGTGTCATTGATGTTAATGTATGCACTTGGCATGACTTTAATTGATTTAGCAGCTCTGCTTGCAAAGTACAGCTTTTTCCCTAATTTGTCACTTTCCTGACTTCTGTGGCTGCTCATCTCACAACTTCAAAAGCCACCGTGGATGCAAAGAGATTTCAATGCACTCCGTCTCCCCTCTCTCTGTCTCTCTCTCTCTCTCTCTCTCTCTCTCTCTCTCTCTCTCTTTTATATTCTTTGTCTGTTGTTCTTTCTCTCTCTTGTGCCCGCTCATCTCGCCGTATCTCCGTCTCATTTTCCCACTTTCTCCCTCATTTGACAGCGATACGAGCCTTGTAGATGGGAATCTTTTCAAGGCGCATCAAGAAAATTAATCTACTTCTGTAATAAATGCGATCCACTCGCGTGGATACATTTGTATACTTCAGGATTTACAAAACAGGAAGTGCTACGGGGGACCACGTCTTCCTCTACTCCGCACACCCGGGGCTGTCGCTCCCCGTTTATCCAACGCGTTGGTCACAGGCGTAGGCACACACTCTGGTCACAAAGCCTTCGCCCCCCCCACACCCCCCCTCGCTGTGTTAAAGAAAACGCGCCTTAGTTGATTTGCGATAACATTCACAAGGGCACACATATATAAATGCGCAGAGATGTAATTGTCCGTTTCATCCCCTCCTCTCACTTCAATAAGCGACTCCGGGAACAGCGTGTTCTGATAAGGGTGCCACGCGCAGACCACCATCGATAGCTGATTAGGTTATTGACCCAGTCTAGCACGAGGGTGGTATCCTGTGGCGGGAGGGCCGAGCCGTGTCTGTAAAGACGGAACAAGGGAGGAGGCGAGCGAATCGAGAGGTGGGTGCGTCGGGGAGGTAAAGGGGGAGGAAGGGGGTCAATGTAAATGTTATTGCTGTGTGAGCTCATTTGATCAAAGTCCTGGAAAGGTTAAGCGAATCCAATCTGGTTTTGTATGGCAGAGTGGAGACACAGGCACCAGGGAAGAAACCCCCAGGACGGAGAATGGATTATCATATTGGCTCAGGAGTAGCAGGGGCCTCCGACGGACAGTTTACCCTGCCCGTAATGCGTTTAGACAGCAATTGGCCTTAATAACCTTTATTGACTTTAGCGGGTCAGTGCCAAGAATCTAATTATCAAAGTGTATCAATTTCATTGGAGTTTAGAGTTGCACTGCTCACAATAATTATTTTAAGGTCAGGCCGGGGCAATTAATCCCCTCTCCACTTATTTGATGGCTTTGTAAAACATTATAAATGTTATGGTTTCTGTTGTGCGTTTCGCCGTAAATTATTTCGCAGAGCTATTTTTATTTATTTATTTATTTTTTTTGCAGGCTTTTATTCGCAGGGCTCGCAGCACCGGACCGGCTGAGGGGAGAAAAAAGGTGGCACATTTCAGGAAAGCTAGGGGCCAAAGCTGAATCATGTTGCAGATGTTTACCAGCAGCAATTTTTCTCGCCCGCTTGCCATTTTACTCGTATTGTGGGCAGAGTTTATACCCACTTTATATGCACACATGGAACCCAGATTAATTATAAGTGTGAACCAAGCAGTAAACAGTTAAGCGGCCATTTATTTTGCTCATTATGAAGCCATTTATTATCTCTTACATTAAACCACACGTGTTTATGCAAGCATATTGTTTTGCATTTTAAGCACTACACTCTGCAAATGGGCTTATGCGTTGAAATTATATTTCATTCTTTTGTGTTTCTTTGGCATACTTTTGGGTAAGTTTCTGTGGATTTATTTAGCGTGCTCTTTATGTGTTTATGTGCAGACGGTGCGTCCGCAAGTAAATGTACAGCTCCGCCGTTGTTTATCCTTCATTGAAAGTCAATACCTGCAGGTACCTGGGTAGTAGTAGAGGTTTTTTTTTTTTTTTTTTCTTATCTCAACACATACTAGAGGCCTAATCCAGGCGCTCATTATTGCCCAGCGTTGTTTACCGGCAGCTCTGCATTAGCTCGCTTGCTTTGCCCTATTTAGACGGAGCTGAATAAAAAAGAAATTACTGAAAGATTATTGTTATTATTCATTTAAAGAGGAAATATATGGCTGATAATACATTTTACATCACACAGCCGCTTGTGTTTGGAAATATAAAATGAAAAGCTGCAGGAAGAGGCAGGGAGAGAGAGAGAGGGGAGAAAATGTAGCGGTGCAAAGGTATTTGCAATTCTCTTTGAAGTCCCTATTCAACAGGGTAAGCTGAATTTTCGGTGGTGCCTGATAGTGTTCTGCGTAAATGCTTAAACCCCTTTAGAGAATTTTCATGGGCAGATACGCGGTGGCTTGAAGGGAGCGTTTATGTTACCTGGAGCCAATGCAGCCCGCAGCTTTGTACCTAAAGATGTACACTAGTAGTGAATAGAATTCCACTGAGGTTTGTCTTTGACCGAATCTCTCTGCAACATCGCTGTAAGCTGAGGTAGAGAGGGGGGGGGAGAAAAAGAAAGCGCTGTGAACAGAATTAACCCTGTCACTTCCTCGCTGCTAATGCTCACACGCACACACACGCACGCACACAGACACACACACACACCCATATGTTCACACACAGGGAATAGACGGTCACGAATGTGCAGGTACAACAACACTGAGAAAGGGCTCAACAATTGTATTCTCTTCCTTGTAGTGACTGGGATTTGGTTGGTTGAACCAGACTTTTCAGAATTATATGAAGGTTCTTATTGACAAATATTTACCTTTGGGCTACATCGCATGGTTTTGAACATGTATCGAAATGCAGAATGACTGAATTAGGATTGTAAGTTGATGTTGAATTGTCTCTCTCACACGCGCAGCTCATCTTTTCTTCTCTACTACTGATACTTTTTGGAGCTCTCACCCATTTAAAGCAATTAAAGCGGATGCCTATGCGTGTGTGTAATTATGTCTCAATAACAGGAGTGTCCTGTTTGGCGCTGTTCCTTCTTTTCATTCCAACGTCAGATGCAGACCTGAGCCAACTTGTTTCAGCGATGCGGATCGCCCGAAGTGGAAAGCGTTACAGTGGATTTCTCATTTATCTCATATCCCACCGAAACCGCAACTGAAACAGTGTCTTTGTTTCACATCAATGACGCCTATGAAAGAAAATGAATTCATCCGGCAAAGGAGTGTACAGTGTTAGTTTTACCCATTCGGCATTGAGTAAACATGAACAATGTGGGTTTGGGGGAAATTTATTGACAGGGGTTTAGTCATTTATTTTGTTTGTGAGTTGTGATGTCGACAGCTTTATTTTACTGTATCAGTAAGCTTTGAAGGCGGCTTGTCTCGTCTTCTTAGAAAACAAATGAGCATTTTACAGAGACTGATCTGTCTTATCCGCTTAGCAGCTTCCTCAATCCCCGCATTTATTTATTTACTTATGTATTTACTTACTTATTCATTTACCCACCTCTGTCTGGATTTGGTTTGATTCCCCTCTCCAACGCCACCCATAAACACCCCCTCCTCTCCCTCTTCCTCTTCCTCTTCCTCCTCTCATCCTTGGCCTCGATCAGCAAGATAAGCCTTCAGAGGAGGGAAGATAACATCCATTAAAGAGGTAAAGAGGAATTATGGGGCAGCCCAGATTAATCACTGCTCAGCTTAATCGCATTCAGTGCGGACGGCAGGGCTGGCTTCGGGGCCCAGCTTTTTCCTGTGTCATAGCAGCGAGTATGAAAAAAAAAAAAAAAAAAAAAAAGATGCAAGAGAGAACTGTATTTGAAGAAAAGCGCCTAGATTGAGGGGAAGCATAAAAAAAGATGAAAGAGATTTCAGAGCATCTCCAGCAAAGCCTGCCCCACTCAGACATGACGAAAGACATCATCACTAACCAGTGCTTGATCCATAATTATTTCAGCTCTTTGATCCAGGTCTAATTGTTTACTCCGGCAGGCAGGCACGTCAATGTGTTGCTGTGAAAGAAATTCTCAGAGACGCAAGCAAACACATTGATTTGTCTCGAAACGCAGAGAAAATAACCCCAAATCCTGTTCAATTCATGTATTTATGTTTCTTTTTTCTACTTTTTCACATAGAGTACAGCCACAGCTTATACGTGTCTTCCTGTTTTCATAAACTGCCTTAAGAGAGAGACATAAAGTTTCAACATGAAATTTAATGTGGATGTTGCAATGTTGTTTTACTTGTGCCACAAGCAGGTCAGCGAATGTCTGCATTTGTTTGTTAATGCGTGTCCACGGGGGAGGCTGACGAATCTGTAAAGAAAGTGGCATAAAGGCCACATAGGGTCCACAATATTCTGAACAGCAATGACTGTTGGGTAAAAGGGCAGTGAAGGCCACGGTAGTACTGGTAGTAGTGACGGTTGGCAAATCTCTCATCTCCATCTCTGACTTACACATAACAAAACAGCAGATCTCCGAACCTGTACGCAATGTAGCACAGATCTCATAACTGTAGTGTCGGTATGTGTCCCAAAAGCAGAAAAATAAATAAAAGTGGTTTAGTAGTTTCAGACCGTGACAAACAATTTCCATTGGAACATTAAGTAAATGATATTTCTACCTACATATTAGTAATTACACCGCCCATCCTCCCGGTTAAAAAAAACCCATTGTTTCGTTTCAGTGAAAAATGTTTTTCCGAGAATGGTCCAGGTAGTAATTCACTACTTCCTACACTTCCTTCTGCAGATGGAGTGATCCGATGGGTAGTGTTAAATGGGTGAGATGTAGGACAATGTAATTAACGCCAGTCCTTTAGCGGGCCCCGCCTCGCTCCACTGGGAGCACCCGATATAGTGCTCATTAATTCCTATTTGTGTGTAATGAGAGGGTCATGTTGGATGTAATAAATGGCTCTTTTATTTGGGCGAGAGCTGCAGGGCGGCATCCTTTCCCAGCTAACAGTCTCATAAACACTCTGTAGCCGCTGTCATCGGCCTCCCTTGCAGGGGAGCAAATGCACACGTGCACGGTAGTGTGAGACGAACTGTAAATGGGTTGAGAATCAGGCGCTTTTGACACAGTCGAGCAACTCTACCATAATCTTACCTGTTAATGATGCACCGTTCGGAACTGCAGATACTAATAATAATGGATCCTACTGATGTTAAAGGTGGATCAATTAGTAGATCATAAGTCAGTTCAGTGCTATGGGAAACAAGTTGCATCACTCCATAATAAAGCATAAAGTTTTGCTTTCCGAATTGCGCAACAGCTTGGCCGGAGTGCCGAAACTTTGTCTTGGACTGCATTCTATATTTTAAACCTTTAAAAACACAAACAGCAAATCATGACCGTAAATAATGGGAAATAGCTGGCTGCACTTTGCGTTGGCCACGTCTCACCTGAACAGAATGTCATCATCAACATATATTATCGATCGCCTTGAACTATTAGTTTTAAGATTAACTGTGTTTATGCAATTATCTGTTTTTTCCAGATGCAGGTGTCAAAATGTTAATGGATTTGTGGTTTATGAAGCAACAGCTTTATTTCTGCCACCTGTAAATGTTGAAAAATGACTCCCCCATTAGACGTCTTGCAGTTAATCAAAACTTTGCTGGTGGCACCTTTGAGCCCCCGCAGGCATATCACCCCTCTAAAACACAATTCCTCCCCGTGAGTCAGTTTAGATGGATGGCAGCACTTTTTATTGGTTGAGCATTTAACGGAGCTAAACTGTGGTGTATTGAGTGTTACACTGTAACTCTGGGGTTTAGAGTGGCTGGCTTTGGCTCCAGTCAGCAAAAAGCTTTTTACTGGCAGAGAAGCGAGTGAGATGGCGCTGATCGCAATCTGCTATCTGTAGCAAGAATCTAGACTCAGCTTTCATATGAGAGGAGCGAGGGTTTTAACCGGAGTGTGAACATTCATCACGGACATCTCTGTCCGGCTCTGTCTTCATTGTCCTGAATTAGCCCAAACAACCTTCCTGCCAGGTTCCGTGAGGCATCTGCACGTGTGTGTGTGTGTTTGTGAGCGCCGCCATGCATGTGCGCGACTCATACCCGCCCGCTGGAGAGCTCATTCAGAGTGACAACTTTGTGGTTTAGCCATTAAGGCCAACTGGACCCTCGCTCTGTATCTTGAGACTGAGACAAAGACCTTGAAAGTAACAGGCCGGTCAGTTTTTATGTGATGTTTGTGGGCCCATTGGACTATAACCCGACAACAGATTTGCCTTTTCTTCTTGCCACCAAAAGGGAGCGGCACAAAAAGCCTGTGAGTTCTGCTTCATTTGACCCAGTGGAAAGCATATGTCCTTCCATCCTGCTTGTATTCTACCCAGAAGATGGACTACCGTTGAGGCCTTAGAAAGCATCCCTGCCCACTTGAGTGTGTTACAATGGCTTCAAACAAAATCTCTTGTCATGGCTCTTCCCTTTTTGGGAGTCCTTCTTCTTCCCACCCCCATTGTCACTTCAGACATGTTACTCTGATGTCTCAGACACATTTTTCTAATGTTTTACACTCCATATAGCCCGCGCTGTGTCGAAAAGCACATTTTACTTGCTGACATAATTGATGGTGCCTGCGACCCCGCAAGGGTCAAACTGACAATGACGTTTGTATCACCACGGATACTGTGAGAACACACAAGCAGACACACACACACACACAGACCCACGCCCACACGTTGATGCCGTAGAGCTGTTTTCTTAGCGTGTGTTTCAAGATGGCAATATCCAAATGGTCAAGCGTATTCTCTTAAAGAAAAAAAAAAAAAAGTTTCCAATGTGTAACTGCTCCTAGTCTGCTTCTGTACTATTTCCTTCAGTTAAGTATAAAACCAGTACTGTGTGCTCAGTGAAAAATAATAATGATGATAAAATATATATGTATTAACTTCTGCTACAGTGAAACTGAACATTACAAGGATCATAAAAAAATCATGTTGTGGTTATAATAGATTGCTTTAGACTTTACAGGTGCACATAAGTGAAAAGACACAGGTTATATAATTTAAATTATTTAAGGTTTGCCTTGAACTGGAGATTTTTTTTTTCCTTATTCTTTTTTACTGTGTTCCAGAGGATGAAAATGTGGAGGTCTGAAGCACCGAAACCCAAACGTGCACACACCCACACACACACTCATACACACAGACATAGACACACACACACACAAGCTCGCACATGCACATGCACATGCATACACAGATCTGTAGCAATGTCAGCCAAGTTCACAAAATGGAAACAAAGCAAAATATGCTTCAGTTTTGAATCATCAGTAGTTTTACGAGAGTAGGTAGATGTTAGGGAAAAAAAACCCCAAACAAAACAATCCCTATTCATGCACACATGAGTGCATTTTTTATGACTTGGGTGATGTCACAAAAAATGTGAAGTTTGGCTTTATTTCTTCCTTGGCTCATATAATTTTCCAACAGTGGTGAGTCACCTCCCATAGAAGAATGTGACTTGGACTGACGTACAGAAAACACACACACACACACACACGCGCACACACACACACACGCATGGATCTGTTGACCAGATTAGAATAGGCCCTGGCCCGATTATAGCCCCCTAGTCATTTATATCAGTGAGCAGAAGCTATCCATTACCCAGCGCAAAGTGTCTGATGTCTCTTTTTCCACTGGAGGTCAAAGTGATATTAGTTTCTCATATTAAAGTGCAGAAAGAGATGATGGAGCCATCTAAGAACTTTCCAAACACTCTCTCCTATCAAACCCGACTGTCAGAATAGCTGAGCCGACAATGAGGCTGGAGTCAGCCTCATTGGAGGGTCTGCAAATTTTATAAATATTATGTGAGCTTATAGCTCCAGATATTTCTGAGCAAGCATTAGCAAAATACAGAAGGAATGTCAGTCAAGGGTAAACTGTATCTTTCCCTGGTATTAGTGTACCACATCCCCTTCTCTGGTGTAAATCTGGTTTTAAAACTGAAAAGAGCTGTCAGCCATGTATAAGAGATGCTTCTATAACTGTTCTTTAAAGGTAGAACTGGGGTGAGTTCAGCCTATTTGACGTAGGTGAGTATCGTTTATACTTTGACTCAATATTTGATTAAAGTTGCATTCAATGAGACAGAAACCAAAACTAAACAGCTAACCAAGAAGACCTCAAACTCAATCACACTACTGGTCTGTGACCTAAAAGGTTTCTCTATTTAATACTCCACGTTTCCTCAAAAATGTTTCAGACTTTTTTCTCTTTTTTTTTTTTTTTTTACAGAACTGGGTTTTACTAATTCTTGCTTTCTTGCTGGTGATGTGTTAAACCCCAGTTGTGGCTCAGACAGGGGCGGGGGGGGATAAATTACAAAAGTGTTGTCAAGCAGAGGGACGGGGAGTCCGCCGGCCTACTTCTAAGCCTGTTATACATGCTAATGGCAGGGAGACGGGCTGAGAGGTTGGCAGTCTGACAGACAGGGGTGCCTTCAGGAGCGAGGTCGCCATGGCGGCGAATAAACAGCAGCCAACAGTCAAAGCTCTGAGACTGTTTGATGGTCCTGGCGAGTTTTACCACCTACCTTTAAAGATAATCACACATCATTTTGATAGGCTTTCTGGTCTCAGATTCAGTGGTGCCACTTAAAATGGTTAAATGGGCAGGGAAAATAGGAATTTTTAGTTTCTTGCGGCGTCTAGACATAAAGCGCTTCTTATATAAGTGTTATTGGTCTGAATGCAGCTGAGGCAGTTCACAGGGTGTTAACAGTTTCACAGACGCTGTGCTGGACAGCTAGTAGCTCAGTTTTATGGAGTGTGGACCTTCCATGTCTGGATTTATCTTTATTTAACCGTCTGTTGAGACGCTTCTTAACTTATACATGGAAAGTATTGTGCGAGTGCCGGAGCGTTGCACATGATGTTGCAACAAACAGCAGCAAACAGTCTCCCCATTCTGCGTTAAGTCGGTGACTTGTTGTTGTGTGATGGAATAGACAGATGCTTGTTGGTGTTAAGATAGAGCCCCGGCTTGAGGTGTTACTGAGCTGCCCCAGGCTGCCCTCCAGCCAGCCTTTGCTTGGAACACTATCATCACTCCAGCAGCCCACTCACCAAAATATCCCCACAGCTTAGCTGCGTGTTTGTTTGCCTACCCTGTTTCTGCATGAGGGTAGGTACCTGGCTGCGTCCAAATGGAGAGGGTTTAGTTCGGGGTGTGGGGCTACCCAGGTCTTCCTTGTCCTCTCGTTCACCTCGAGATGTGGCCTGGGAGGCGGGGTGGGGGGGGGGCTTTTGTGATCATCACCAGGCTAGTGGGGGGTGGAGACTGAGGATGGCTACTGTCATCAAGGGATAAATAAAGGTAAAAAGAGGCAAAATAATGCTAACACAGCTCCAGAGATAAAAGGCTGCGATCTCCTCCTGGCCGAGCTTGACCAGCAAATGGCCTGTGGCTAATGCTTGACGGCCTCTCTCAGCGACGGGTCTTCTAAACACGCGCAGTCTCTCAAGTAAACAGCCAAGCCAGCGCGCACGTTTTCAACCGTTTGAGGCTTGGGAACCTATTTAATGTCCTAAACACTTGCAATAAATGAACACGAGTCGGGAAACCGACCAAATAAAAAAGGAAAGGACAAAAGCCCCACCCACCCCCCCCGGTTGTCAGCGTAAACGCTCGTTATCCCCACCGCTCCGATTGCAGAGCCGTCACACCGCCGTGCGCCAATTTCAAAGGACTTGTGGCTTTTAATTTGCGTTGTTCCGAGGAAAAGTTTGAGTGTAACGCGGTCGATGGGGAAACCGGCCGCAGAAGGCTGCATACATTAATAAAAGTTAGCTTCTGTTGGGCTTAGTTAAGAACAGCACATATCAGGAAACTTAATCGCATCCGTTATAAAACGTGTCATTGTGAAGCGAAAATGAATAAATAAATAAATAAATAAATAAAATATACAGAATTTATTTTAATATTTTAAATACTGTTGTTATATAATTGTTATTAATCTACATAAATTAATCACAGTGTATGTAATGATTAAATTGCTTGTATTCACGGACTTGACAGCCCTGCTATTTTTATATTCCAGTTGTGTTTACAAGGTATACATGAGCAGGGGCTTTGGAGGCGCTCTGTGCTCCCTTCTAGTCAGCTCGTATCAGCCAAAATCACAGCAACACGGTGCTACATTGAAATGTGGCAATAAGTCAGGGACTCGGCTCAGTGAATTTTCTGGCATTTTCTTCCGGAAGACACTCATACCAGGAAGACAGGGTTTGATCCGAAATGAAGGGTACAATTTTCCAGACACAGGCAGACAGGCTGGCTTCCCCCTGGTCACCGTAATTTTCGGTGTCTCCTCCGAGTCAGGTGCCGTCAGTCACGCGCGGTCCCCGTGTTTTGGCATCTGTCCTGTGAGGTGTGAAGTAAGCATATTAATCTGTCCTCGAATCGCACTGCTCCCCTTTGGAAAGGCACGCTTCCAATCAAGACTATCAGTACACGGAGTAAGACAGACAGGTGGATTGTCACAGAGGGATTGAAAAAAGGGAGAGGAAAGGAAATGAAGGTCCCCCCTTACATTGTGGGGCTTTTTGAAGAAAGCGTTGGATGGCTGGGGAGGCAACTGACTGTTAATGGGAAGAAATGAACATGCTTTGCTGGTGGATGTGACAGGAAGAGACTGTTCTTAACAAGGCGTCAGAGTCAGTCATAGTTACAGATCCATCACTTCTCAGAGGTTTGGAGAGGGAGGGGGAGACATTTAAGGATATTCAAAGAGGAGGAGACTCTATGAAGGCTTGAGAAGAAGAAGGAGAAAGAGGGATTTGAGTGTGGCTGACAGCACTGCATTTAATTTGGGCTGCCAGATCCCTTTTCATTTGACTCCCTCTCAACCAGCTTAGAGGATGCAGAGGACTCGGAGGCGAAGGTTTGCCAGGATGTCTCAGATTAGCACTGATGTGCCACGTCACAGTATAAGCCGGCCTGTAATTCATGTTCAACAGGGGGATACTCACACATTACACTGTGCTGTGCAGGACGTGATTAATTGACTCACACTCTAATATTGGGTGTAATTTGCCTGTCCTCTGATGTGAAACTGGCTTTATACTAGACTTACTGTATGTCGCCATCCCAGGCACGTTATAATGGAGGCTTGACTCCGAGCTGTGTCACTTCTAAACTGGGACAAGCCGCTAAATGTCTAGAGGAGGGAGATCGTTTCAGTTGGCCGGTCCACGCACTTTAGTATTTAGTCATTTACCTGTTTAGGTGTGCAAACCTTGTTGGGATTTTTTCTTGAACTAATGTTTTGATTGGAAGCACCCTCGTCTTCTCTTCATTTCAGACCAAACTGTTCCTGGCTTCGGTGGAGGAGGAAGGCCAAGCAGGAGAGGAGAGGATGGAGATGGCAGAAACCCTGTTGTCTGCCTTGACAGACAGGCAGCAACAAAGGCAGACATGGAGAGACAGGTAACACAGCGCGCCACCGACTTTGTTCCTTTCATTGGTCCTCAAAAGATAAACAGCTGACAGATGTGGTAAGGTAAGACTCTCACTAGCTCATATTTTGAAATAAGACACACCAAATGAAACAGTTTGCTGTTGTTATGTTATGGTCATATTAACTGTCTCAAAACAACAGAAATATGCTTTATATCCTCTCAATAGTGAAAATTAAATGCTTGCCACACACACACACACACACACACACACAGACATGTACACACAAGCGTCCTGATTATCATGAGATCACGCGGTCCATTGGTAAAACCACAAACTGTGACAACTCTTGAGTTATTGATCTGTACAACGAAGACGAGTGAGGAACACCCTTGGTTTCATGTGAAATCTATGAATCATCATCCCCTGACAAGCATTCCTTCCAAAGAACTTGTGAATTCCACAAATATACAGCAGCGTAGTGTGTGTTTGTGACCTGGCAGCTATCATTAAGACACGTGTGTCTTGGATAAGCCAGAGTCACTTCCTTCCTCTCAGATAAGGGCAGGGAGTGCAGAACACAGACCATTCATGTAGATAAAGAAGGGCCTCACACACACACACACACACATGCTCAGTGTTATTTTAACTGTTTATTCTCCCAGACACTTTGGCCCTGACCGTGTGCGGACACACGAACACACACACACACACACATGCACACATACGGGCTTTCTTGTTTACACAAGTTAAGCGTTCACATATATTTCAATGCCCATTATCTCAACACATTTGACCTCTTTTTCCTCTCTTTTTCACACACACACGCGCACACACACACACACACACACACATACACACGCGCACATACATGACTCAGAGCCTTAAGAAAGCAAATTTGCCAGGGGCAAAATTCACAAATTCCTGAAAACAACATATTTTCTCTTGACAGATATTTGTTAACTTCCAACACGGCTGGCGCTCTCATCTTTCGCTGGTGCCCCTCTGTTTTGAGTTGTCCCCCCCGGTTGACCCTTGTCCAGATGAGTCTTGTAAACAGGCTGTTTCCACACACCTTGTCTCGCTGCGTCGACGCCCACTGCCTCGCAACGCTGATGTAGGGCTGCTCTGATAGTGCATTCCAGCCGCAGGTGCTGAAAGCTAAAAACCATCGCACCACATCTACCCCCATCTTAACATCAGCACTGTTGTCCAACCATCCCAGTTCTCCCACCACCCACAATGCACTATTTTGACCGTGTGTAAGCCTAGACCCTGACAGCCTGCGTCGGAGGCCAGGACAGGAAATGCTTGGCCCTTGTCGACAGTGGATGCCAGACGTTTACTCTATCAGCAGTGAAAGACTGATTAGATTAGTTTTTGGAGAAGGGCATGCGACGGGCCAATATGTTTGAACTCCAGCTGCTCCTGATATGCCCTCTTCCCTTTACACGCATTCGACGTCTCTCCCTAAACCCCCCCCTCCGTGGCCACTTACAAAAAAGCCAGGGGTCATCCTGTCAAGTGGCTGTCAACAGATCTCATTTACACAAAACTAAACACATGGCTATGTGCAATGTTAAGTGGGACGCACTGGTACCGATTAGAGATCTGCGGCTAATGAGGGCTGAGGATTACCGCCCTTTAGTAGTGTGAGTTAACTCTCACCAGGTCTGATTATTGAGAACAACGTTTATTCTAAATGCACTCAACAAAAGAGGATTTTCTTTAATTAAATTCGATTCATTCTACATTTTCTTTCGCATTGGCTACCGTAATTAGGTTTTCGCACAATGCGCAACACATTTTATCATATTCATACCTTTTGTTTCCATGGTTTCCATTCAGGATATAATGCAAAGGATGGAGGAGGAAAAAAAAAAAAAAACATGATTGATGACACTTTCCGGAGGCACATAAACATAAACAACCAACGCTGATTGATTTTGTTTCTCGGGGAATTTTGTTTTTTGAACAGCAGCTCTGTGCGCACTGGAACGTGGGTTCGGTAGTTACCGCTTTATGTCTGCGGGGTGTTTTAAGGCTATAGCATTGGGGAAAGAAAGAAATTGGACCAGGTGACCAGTGGTTGCTCACAGTTGACATATAGGCACTCAAAATGAGTGATGCCTCGACTCCTCTCGCTCGCCGAAGCAGACCGTTCATTCACTCCGAGCCAATAAAATTATGAGAGCTTTTTTATTCTTATGAGCCTTTCTGGTAACCGGGTTTTCAAGATGCACATGGTGAACTCCTTGATAGATGCCACCCTCTGTATCCCTTTGGTAAATGCCCCATGAGTGGCCTGAAAATAGATGGATTATTATGTGGGTGGGTGACTGTTGTATAACTGAGTAGCTGCGTATGCCACACAGGAAGTGAAAAGCATTATTTCTAGGAAAGGACTCAATTAAGTTTTCAAATAGCACATTGCTGTGGCTGCAGAGCTTTAAAGGAATTTCAGATTGTGCGTATATATTTTTATTTTTTTTATTTTTTCCATAACCTGAAGTGAATCTGGTTAAAAAAAAAAAAAAAAGAAATGTTATAACGTAATCAGGTTCAGATGAATTTAATTATCACAGTCATTCGCATTCGAGTATGGTTTGAGCTATGTAAACATATGACATTATCCTTAAAATCCCTGGAATAGATGACCTCATAGTGACCTTTATAAGCCTACAGGTCACTACTCCAACAGGAAAAAAAAATGACACAGTCGTCGAGCAAACACTGAAGGGAACAGCTGCGAGTTTTGTACTGACCATGCAAACTGCTGTAGGCTTTGTAAGGTCATTATATGATAATGAAAATCATTACAGAATTACATGGGGGTTTAGGACATGAGAGCAGCAGGGAGGGGAGGGGAGGGCCACATTGGGTTTGATAAATGGACTGTGAAGGTGCCCATCTGGCCCTCGCTGTGGCTTTTTCTTCCTGCTCTTTTATCCACTCTCGTCCTTTACTACCCTTCTTTCATTCCTCTCCTCTGTTCTCCGGCGCACCAGTGCAAAAGCACGCAGGGCCGGAGTGAAAGATTAACAGAGTGCAAGCCCACCTCAGCTCTGCGGAGGAGAAAAGAAGACAGGAGACAGGCAGAGGTGTTCGTGACCCAAAGCAGAGTTTGTAAATGACTTGCCCAGCCCCATCCTCCCGTCTCTCAGTGTGGGCCGGTGGAGAAAAGGCAGCCATTGACCTTTGGCATCTGAAACAGTTGGACAGTTCAGAAATGTGTGAACCGCTGGCGTTTGGGAGCACAAACTCTGTCGATTAATCCGTTTTAGTGGTAATAAATAACATGTTTCCAATTTTTTTTTTTTTTTTTTTTTTTGGGTGTCGTTCAGAAATGCGCTACTGTTGTTATTTGAGAAAACTGGGAAGAAGAAGAGCCGTGTTTTTGTGAAGATCCTTTTTGGAATTGGGATGTTAGATTTCCATCAGTTGCCAGTTTGTGAAGGTGTTGTTTTGGCTGTTGTTAAAAGTCATCGCACACACACACAAACACAGACACATGCAAGTTAGGCTGTCACTGTAACAGTGCTACACTCTGAATTTGTGGCGTTCTACAGCTGTTGCATGCGTATTACTTCTCTCCAGCTTGTTGAAAGTTAGTGAGGTCTTTATCCCGAGACAAAGGCGACATCAGCT
Organism: Lagocephalus sceleratus; assembly: GCA_911728415.1. NCBI lineage: Eukaryota > Metazoa > Chordata > Actinopteri > Tetraodontiformes > Tetraodontidae > Lagocephalus > Lagocephalus sceleratus. The sequence goes on along the minus strand of CAJVRN010000017.1, from coordinate 14,163,671 downwards.
GACATGGCAGGCGGATCTAAAGGATGGAGAAGGAGGTGCACGTGTCCACAGCTGCACCCATCACTCAGCTGTCCAACCCTGACCTGCGACCCCGTAGGGCCTTCTCCCAGCCTCCGTTGGCTCTATGTTTCCTGCCATTGTGATCCCCTCTTGTCTTCACCGGGACTGGACACTGCTACACAAAAGGTCCGGTCTGTCATCAAAACCAGGGGTCGTGGGGGGCAAACGGGGGGCTGGAGAACTTAGGCAGTGTCCACCAAGAAAAATGACCCCAGTAGCGATGTCAGCTACCAGTTGCACCCCTATGGAGATGCATAGAGACAAATGAAGAGAGATCGTCATCGGCTGGCACTTTATTTCAGCGGTGGTGACATTTCTTTTGTGGCCTTCTTGACAGAGCCTGCTCTTATTCCCACATTGAGGTGGGACAAGGATTTAGTAGACAAGAAGATGTCTATTCCAGTGGGGACTTTGTAAGCGTCGTGTGCACAATAAAGACAAAGAGACCACAACCATGTCTAATTACATCTTTAAAAGCTCTGGAATTGAACTCATCAAGCATATACAGTGTTGCTGTATATGACTGGTGTGTTCACATACACACGTCATTGAATGGCTGTTGATGGATCGGGCAGAATTCGATTTTCAGGGATATAAGAGTACACACCAACATATTGCTCAAAAATGCTGCTGATACTCGTGTCAGATATGTTACACATAGTTGCGTACGTGTTCTTAAATCATAAACTACAGCATGCCAAAGGTGAGATGTAACATAATTTTGCTGTAACCTCAGACCACACCTGAATAGCAAAATTGGGATCCTTGCTTTGTAATAAACACCAGGTAAACACCGTCTATCCCTTTGCATTACACAAGGACCTGGGAAGGGCTTATCTACTTTGTTTTAAATTTGCCTCAATCGGCAGCATGCGACTGCTTATTTTGGGGATGGAGTTCAGTAATTAGAGAATTCTGAGAATTCAACAAGGTAGCACAAGTATTCTAATAAGCGGGTTTGATTAGCGAGGGTGGCGCTGTTGTTAGGGGCTGGCATCACCGACCGACATTCTGGTTGGTGGAGGATCGGTCTGGGCATGTTGTCAAGGTCTGCGGGATGGAAGTTGCATCCCGAGGTTGTGGGTGAATCTGATCTTGAAGACTGCAGCCTCACTTTGCGTCAACTCCACAAGAGTAAGTTGTTTTCTAGGTTTAGCTCAGTTTGTTTCACTTGGCATGAGTTACCAGCCAAACCCTCTTTTTTTTTTTTTTTTTTTTTCTTACCTCAAAGGATCGCTTACTTTAAACCCCCTCTGTATTGCAACCATGTTCTGTATCAGCAGGCATATCTGTTTCTTGTATTTTTGCCACCATCACCATCACTGTTTACTTGGTTCAGGGCAATGGAGGCAAAAACATATAAGCACACATCATCTGTCTCTTTCATCACTGGCCAGCCTGTAATTAACACAGGCACGGTGGTTAGTCTACGATGCTGTCGTCTAATTTGTCTGTCTTTATCTTAAACATGTCTGTGTGGTCCCATAGACTCATTAGATGCACACAGCAAGAGTGCCTGTGGCTTGGTTGCTTGTGAGCTGTGTAGTTTTGAGTACATGCTTATAAATTATCATTTTTGCATGCATTCACCCACATTCAACAACCAGATATGCATAACATGTCCTGAGTTCAGAGCTCCTAATGCTACAGGAGTCAGCTGCCCTCATAGCTAAAAAAAAAAAAAAAAAAAAAAAAGAGACTTCTCTTTATCGATTTGCTGAAGCTTCTGTCTGCTGTGCAAAAGTTAAACATGGCAGTTACTCCTGTCTTGCCTGGTTCTCGTATAATTTGGTCATTAACTCGTGACTTATTTTGTTTGTGTGGTTATTGTGCGCGTGCGTTTGGCATGAGTTGGTGTCTTTGTCTCTCTTTTTGACCAACACTGTCAACAGGTTCCAGTGTAAGGTCACAGGTATGCCTTTCCCATTAAAACGTGGGTCGTGGAATGTGGCAGCTAGAGAGAAATAGATTTAAAAGAGTTAGAAATGTAATTAAACGTCCCGCAGGCATTATAACAGAAGCGCTTTCCTTATTAAATACTTGCTTTTTTTATTATGGAGAAAAGGGTTTGCATTTGGAAAACACGGTGTGGTAAATTATTTGGGGTGGGGTAGTTATGGGTTTAGGCCTGTTTTATTACACTCAGGAAAACCGGGACATTCTTTTTGGTCAAACCCAACATCCCAGAGGGATGATGAAGGTTGGGTGAAAGAAGTTTAGGGCATGAGTGTGGCAATATTGCAGAGGATGCGTCATAAAAACATCATCATTGTGGCTATTACCTAATTTTTATTTGCTTTACTTCAATTGTTCTGTTAAGATCTCATAATTTAAGGAGTGTCTAATAACAATTGACTACAGGGTTATTATGAGATTATATGAAAGACAAATACTGGCTTAAAAAAAGCCTTTTAATAACACAAACAAATGACAACAACATCCTTTAATTGGTAACCGATATTTATTCATGGATTATTTTCAACGTTGCTTGGTTTCAATCTCAACTTTGATCTAGCAGCTGGCTGTCATCATTTGGTGAATGAAATTACAGTGACATTTATTACATTTATCGCAATAACGATCGAAAATAAACCTTGAATCAATGAAGCTATTTCGTTCTGTGAGGAGACTTTGTTATATGAAGAGAAGGCTCCCGGAGTTCGGCTCCAGATGTGCGTGCATTTGCGTGCATCGGGGTGTTTGCATTCAGATGGCTGATACCGTCACATCTTCTAAAATGAAATTATCTCTGAGCTGCACCGTGAAATGTTAGCTGCCTGTTTCTTCATCGAACCTGTTTGTAGTGCCTGGCGTACCAGATAAATAAACAACCTTGCTCAGAGGTCCAGAATAAATATTCTCTTAAGGGCGTGTATCAGCATATGTCAATACTGAATACACTTTAGATACTGTGCATCATTTATCTTTGTATTTACTCCGCCTACCCCGGCTGTTATACCTGTTTGCCCCCCCTCCATAATTCACACCTCTCACACTCTGCACTCTTTGCTCCTCTTTTAATCACAGCCCCCACCGCTGGAAAACTTCATTTCATATTAAGCATATTGTCTCTTCAAGGCTGGCAGGCAGGTCATAAATTATCCTGAAGGTGACGAAGGAAGTTGGAGGAGATAGTTATGAAAATTTCATCTGTCTGCCGTAGCGACCGCAGCTGCTCCTGTCAACAGCCATGTGCTGGAGGAATTGCACTGGGTCAGCTTCCACGCGCGTGTGTATGGGTGTGGTGGGTGAACACATGTGAGCAGCCTTAGCGCGCATCAGAGCGGGCACGTGCGCGTGCGCGCGTGTGTGTGTGTGTGTGTGTCTGCGTATGCTGGCCAGCGTGCTCAGTGGGTTGGCCAGGTACGGCTTGCCTGTCAGCGCCTGGAACATCTCTGGCATTCCTGTCACCCAAGGTCCCCCAGCTCTGCCCCAAAGCTGGGAAACTGGGAGGTGTGTGTGTGTGTGTGTGTTGGGGGGGGGGGCAAGCTCACAGGGCGGTCCCCAAGCTGTCTCTGTTCATTACTGCTACAGAGATGGGACGTGGCCGGCAGGGGGCCAGACCTTTACTCCTTACCTACTGCGATCATCTGCTGCTCCACTCTGCATCTGCAGGAGTAGGTGGGTGTGCGAAAAAAAATAGGAGCAAAACCAAGCCCTCGCTTATCTTTCCAATCACAGAGGCGCATATTTTACATTTGACCTACGGAGTGTTTTTTTTTGACTGATTTTTGCCTGAAAGAAATGTGCCTGTGAAAGCACATCTTTCACCGGTTATGTCTCCATATTTACAGACACACAGGAAGTCGGCATTGGGAGAAAAGGAGAGCGCTGCTGTGGCAATTTTTTTTTTTTTTCTTTGACAGAGTGCATAGCAGTTCTTTCCAGCACACCGCCATTCCATAGCAATTAGTAGGAAAAGAAAAACACTGTAAAAGTCCCCTCTTGTGTCAGTCTGCAGTTTCCTGCAAAAATTCTATTAGGGCCAAAGTCCATAGCTGTTAATTAGAATTCTAACTAGTTTGCCTCCTGACGAATGGATGGCTTCAACAATGATGTAGGATAAAAGGGATATCAGCGATTTCACTTCCTTCTACAATGACTGCCTGTGAAATGGGTCATCAATCCCACAGTGATAAATGACTGTTGGAGTAATGACTCTGTTATCGGCGCCGGATTACTGCAGATATTTGTAATTAGTGTAGCCACACAAGTCCCCGACAGATGTTTCTGAAGCGGCACAATATTGGAGCCTTGTTTTAATGCTAAATGGGAACTTTCTGCAGAGAATAGGGATAGTTAGGGCCTTTGTTTTGCATGCTGTACGTGCGAACGGGGAGCTGAGCCACTGTGTCATCAGCAGGGTTGTGTGCTCTTCGTCTGCTACATACGCACACAAGCACGTACACACACACGCACACACACACATGCTCAAGTTTATGGAGCTCCACACACTCAAGCTCATGACCCAATAGCTAAATACACAGCCCCAGGTCCATCCTTCAGATTTTGAGCTCAGCCCATCACACGACTGTGTGAGCCAGGGGGCTCCTCTCCACCTCCTGTTCTCCCATTCTTCCTCCTCCTCCTCCTCTTCCTCCTATCCCAGCCCCAGAGGTAGCCGCTGCCTCGCCAGGGGGAGTGAACGATTCACTTTTAACTTCAATTTCTCCTCTTTTCAGTAGAGATTCACTAGCCGCCCTGAAGTTTTTTTTTTTTTTTTTTTTCTTTTCCTTCCTCCTCCTCTTCCAGCTCTCATGAAATCACAATGTGATGTATTCAGCCTGAGGTGTAGCTCTATTCACAATGCAGTTTGACACTGCTCCCCTTTGCTTTCTCAGTGCATCTGCACAGATGGACTGCTGACAAGTATGCACCATTCATACAACCGTCCTGGGTACACATCAACAGCAACGATCAGACTGTGTGCACAAATACACGCTTATTGTATAGTCCTTAATGGACTTTGTTTTTACATTTAACATTCGTCAACGGCTGCGCTGTTTCCAAAATATCCTCACCAACGCATTATCCAATACACTGCAATGTACAGTATACACAGCCTGACAGGCCAGTAAGCAGATGCAGCCAGAACTGGTAATGGCAGGTGATTATAAGTGCCACACGTGCCAAACTAATTAAACCCCTGGGTTGACAGCAGCATTTGGTATTACTGGCATTCTGGCATGCTGGCCTCGGAATAATTGTAACAGCAGCACATTTCACCTGCGAGGCTGCAGCTAACGCTGTCATTTATTTTACAGCGGGCTGCACTGGATGTTGATAGTAAGACTCATGACTGATTTCAGCTTTGACAAAGATCAGCAGCGTTTGGGTCAAAACACTCATCTTTGATTTGTTTTAAAGATAGCCTAAAAATGTATTCATTCATTTTAATGTTCAAAGCAAAACACTTTTTTTTTTTATGAATTGAGAAAGATCAAGAAGTAGAGACAGCTTCATGTTCAATTCCTTTTAATTTGTCAAACACACCTTGTGGATGTTAATACTACTACTACTACTACTACTACTACTACTACTATTACTACTACTACTACTACTACTACTACTACTACCACTACAACTACTACTACTACTACTACTAATAAAAATAATAATAATAATGGAGTTTGTTCAAAATAGCATACCAACTCTCTCTTCTCTCTCTCTCTCTTCTCTCTCTTTCTCTCTCTCAGACACACACCAATGGAAATAATCAAACACACAAGCATGGACAGATTTTTGCGAGACAGTTGCACCTGAAATAAGTTTTTAGACATGATTTTTGAGAGGCAGGACAGCCTTAAAGCATGATATCTCCTGATATTGTCAGCTCAGCAGCCCCAAGCTCTACTTGTTCCCTGAGTGGGAGACAGCAGCACGCAGGCAGAGAGGAGACAAGGACAAGAGGACACGCCTCTTAGCTGGTTCAGTTCTCAGGTCATCACACATCCAGCTGGAGGATGGGAGCTGTGATCCTTCCAGCAGAGGTCACAGAAATGCCAGGAGGCCAGAAATGGCACCGAGGGGCCCACCTGCACGCACACATCACAGCAGCCTGACCTCACACACACACCTGGAGAGCGCAGCAAGAATTCTGACATACCTTGAGTTTTGTGGAAACTAGTCCAGCTGTAACCGTCCTGACTGATTCATGTGACGGCCTTGCTGCTATGCAGCAGGTGTGGCTGGCCCAGGTGCAGATTGCAAGTTGAGAAATAAATCAGATAAAGTTCAGACAGGAAATATATTACTGTTATAAGTTACTGTGTACTGCACTGCGTGTACCGCGCTGTCAGGTGTATACCCTGGGGTAAACTACATATGAGACAGTGTATCCTGAACTACACTCTAGCATATCCTGTGATATCATTCACACCTCAGATCTTAGACACACAGTTTTTAGTATTTCCTTGTAGAAAGGCAGTGGTGACAGTGGAGAGTGCATTCAGCACTCCCAGTTTCCCCACTGGCTATAATGTCTTGTCCACTTGCACATAATTGCTTCCTCGCTGCACTGCATATGCGGTATATCATTTGCTGAAACATCACTTACTCTCTTCAGGATTTATTGCACTCGCAGACTGTGTTCGCTCTTGATAGCGGCTGTGTTAAGCTGGTTGTAGAAGAAGTGAAAAATCAGCTCTTTGAAGGCACAAGTAAGTGGCCGATGGCAGCCGATAGCTGCGGCTTAGAGGATCCTCATTATGTGCTGTAGCGAGCTGATTAAAACATTTGATTTCTTTCCACTGGGCGCGTTTGGGGATGCGCGCGCACGGCCGTACACGTGTGCGCGGAAGCAAGTGTGTGCGTCCTGCGCGAAAGCAATCGTCCACGTGCATCTGCACACGTAGAAGCGACGGCCTTGGGGCTGCTTCGGCGTTATCTTTTTTTTTCCAACCTTGTCATACTAATTACAGTCCATATTTACTTACACTTTCTTTTTGTTTCTGCCCTCGATAGTCATCTGTGAACGCCGCTGCCTTGGCTGTTCTCATTAACAAATGATGATGCGCGATAGGTCTATCTAGTGGTGATACTGGGAGCTTTTCCAAAATAATAAAGAGGTCACGATGCAAATGTTGTCATCTTTTTGCAACCACAGAGAATTATGTTCTCGTTATCAGTGACACTGATTGCAATTTTGCCAACAAATAGGGGAATAGCAGATGAAAATGGCATTAGCATTCATTTCTATCACAAGCGTATTAAATTGTATTAGTGGCCCGTGATAAACTAAATCATTAAACTCGAGGCACAGGATACATTTACCAAAGAAGAAGAAGGGATGAAAAAGCAACCCAAGGAGCAGTTTAATTTTCTTCCCAGGTTTTGTTCCATTCTGGATGAAGTTCCTTTCTGATACTCAAAGTTAAATAATACTACTTTTGCATTTTTAAATGGAAACACTAAAGAAATACAGTTGCCTTTTAAGACTCGGTGTATAGTATTTTTGACTCACACTCGACATTTTAGTCTTTCCATCACAGTCGTTTACCAGGGGTGACCTTTGTCAAGCTCCAGATGCATCTTCTTTTTAGATTTCTCACCATGTGTCAGGAAAGCCAAGATAAACACCCACGCAGTGACATTGCTGCTGGGTTTTAAAGGAAAAAACACGATTTCTGATTAACCAAAGCTGTTTAGTTCTCTAAACTGGTTACGACACAGTCTAATCCACAATAGAAATAGTAAATGGTTAAACTGAGGAGGAAGCTGTGAGGATGCACGCTAGGGCGAGCAGGGAAAATCACCAACAGCTGAATTTTATATGGGGGGTAGGTGGTTAGGGTGTTTGGGGGTGTGAATGGTTTTATAAGAGTGAGTGACTGATTCCCAGACACACAAGACAGTGCATCCTGAATGGGTAAATGGCATTTATTCAGCCAGTTAGTCTGGGAAAACATATGGTGCCATTTGGAGGCCCAGACTGGTGCACGCTGTTCTCCTGTAATTAGACTGGCCCAGCAGAGCTGCTACATCACTGCTCCTTGATAAACACCCTACTGTAACCTTCACTGCTGTTGCCATCCAGACCTGGCTGCAGCTCTGGACCAACGTACCAGATTACACATCCTGTTAACACACTGTTCATCAGCAAGGAACACCGGGGACGCCACAACTTTGGCAGCTGCACATGTACAATGAGAGCCAGATTTACTCTGTACACTGTAGACTCAAACCAAAATGTGCCTCGGTGATTAACATTTACACTCCAGATTTAAACTCCCATGTAGTCACTTTTGTTCATTTTATTTAAGAGTAATTAATAATACATAAGGGAATGGATAAAATCAAATCAACATTTAAATATCTGAGTTTATCCATGTTCACTCTATGGTCAAATGTCCCATTGTCTCATATAATGTCCTTTGTTCAGGGTTGTTTTGGAGCTCTCATTAGCCCCGACTTATATCTCTCCTTGTAGTTATTTATAAATAAATAGTAATGAATATTGTAATACGTGTATAATGGTATTGTAATATAAACCAAAATGAAACATTTTAAACAACACTTTCTCACTTATTGTTCTGGGGCCTAAATCTGCAGAGCCACAGTATTTGTGTTTGCTTTTTTATATGAATGTTCTACTAAAATGTAGTACAAAATCTAATTTATTGACTCATTGTTCTCTTTAACGGCCTAATGACAAAGAAACAACATTTTTTCAGATTCCTCTCTTCACGTCTTTGTGTTGTTTTAGTCACTCCCCTCCCTCCTTTCATCGGGATTAGGGGAGCAGATTGTGGGTCAAATGTGTGGGTTGTGTTGGCAGGGCAGTGGGGCGTCAGCTGGGCTGTTGTCCCGTTGGGGTATGGGACAGGCTGGCAGCCTGGTAGGAAGGCCCTGTTAAAGATACACCGCTGGGAATCGGGCTGAGCCAGCGCCTGGTTCAAATACATACACATCAACACACGCAACGGGAGACATTGTTAAGGAAAGTGGCGGAGGCGTCCAAACCTCGGATAAAGACATTTCCTCCCTCATTTATAAAATCTGACACCGGCAGTCTGTCCTCGCCTCCTCCTTTTTCATCAGCTTCCTTTTAAAGCAACTACGCCTGCACGCTAGGGCACAACAATCCGAGAACGGAAAGGTCTTAAGGTGCTGGCTGGATGAGCAAAACCTGCCGTTTGCATAAATATTAAACACCAAGTTGACCCCAAGCAATAAAGCTAACCTCTACCTCGTTATACACCATTTAAACACGCCGCTGGTGTATGGTGGCATTTAAGGGTTCAGCAGGCATTGTCACATTTCTCTACACGTTTAACACCTAATACACTGTGCACAGCCGACGCTCTCTCACATTTAAAGTTACAAACTGAACTGTCTGTGTCCAGAAGGGGTTGTCTGCATGGCATGGGATCCTCTTGATGTCTGTTTAGCAAGTACAGCTTTCGAGAGTGCTGCCTGATTTGCATATGCCGCCATGTATATTTCAGCAGCGTTTAAGACGCACATCAGCAGCGGTGAATTATGCATGCGCCCGGTACAGTGGAGGCGCTTGTTTTATGCGCTTGTGAGGGGAAATTGAACTGTGTTTTTCTTCTGCTCATTGATGCTCAAGGCCCCAGGCCCATTAACGTACACAGGACAGTCAACTTCTAAATGGACCGTTGGTGTACGTTGTATTTCCCTCTAACAAAGAGTGCCTGCCGTAGGGGAGAGCATCAGACGGGTTCTGACAGCTAGGTAATAGGATTCCTACCTCTCCAAAGGGACCGAGTGAGGTGTTGTTGTAGTATCCTTGTAGACCACTCTGTCTTTTTATACGTGAACGTGCATGCGTGTTTGTTAAATGCAGCTCAGTGGCAGAGATGAGTGATTGAATAATTCAAAATGGGCATATCTCACCAAATGATGCAAACCCTTGCTTGGATTGTCAGTGGGAGGAATGGAGTGTTGCAGTAAAGACAGGCTAAAAGGCTCTTATGCATTATAAACAAACCCTTTGAAACGGTTTTCTCATATGCAAATGGAACACACAGCTGCAGAGGTTTAATATGACCCTCTCTGCTTCTCTGTAAATCGGAATGATGAGGCACGAGGTTGTTTACGTTTGCACTGTGTACGCACAAGCGCAGAGAGAACGGAGGGGTGTCCAAGTGAAAGATGCCGTAAAATACACAACTGAGCTGATATCACTGATTAATTCAAAGTGGAAGCAGGAGGCCTTGACTTTGCCCACACACACCAGCTGTGTCCACGACGGAACATTCTGGACGGAGGGAAGACATGTGCTGCGGAGACAGGCCATCATTAGATATGTCATTTAAGACACCTATGCTCTCTCGGTGCTCTATATTTATCCACTTGCAGGTCTCTGACAGGGCCTTAGGTCAACACTTTGTGTCCCGTACCTGTCAACTGAGCCTCGGGAAGGACTTATGTGGTGTATAGACACAATGTGACGCCACCTGCTTGTCTTCCTGCTCCTGCACCTCTGGGTACTCTTTTCTAATCTTCACTTCACCTTACCATAGGATGCATGAGAAACAGGTCCTACATTGTGGTTACGGAAGCCCTTTTTTAAAACTGGAATCTTATTTTATACAGACAATTTTAGCCACCACCACATGGTAAATGATGATAAGACTATCCTGTAATAAACAATCTCATAAATGACTCTGCAGCTCAGCCCTTAAAAGCCTTAGGGGGCTTGTAAGATCTTTATTACACATTTATTACCCCTTTAATGGCCAAGGAGCTGTGAGCCATAACATAAGGTAACAATAATTTAATTTCCTGACATATATTGGCTTTATGTTATCTTTAGGGTTTTGCTATTCCACTGTCTTGATTGATATTGATGTTTCCAGGTTTTTGCTTAATGTGCTGTGACAAAGGAGCCCTAAAAGAACAGTATTCAACAGTCACTTCAATTATTTTGCCACTCTGTATTCAGAGACTGGTAGGAAAACCATTATTTTGTGCCAAAAGCACACATCCACTCTGAACAGGCAAAAAGGGCCAGCATGGGGAATCGGGATATTTGATGTTGAATCTACCCCTATTTACAGTAGGATGCCTGAATAAACGTGTTCTGAAGCTGGGAAACAGCATTATGACCCATAACCCTCAGGTATTTGAAATGGAACAGCAGGACTTGTTTTGAAAAAGAATAGGAGATGTGCTCTAGGCCCACTGTTTACACCTTGATGTGATTTGGACTAAAATTTATATTTAAAAAAAGCCAATTTGAATGTTCTTTCTGTTTCATCCACGGTGGAAAATTGCACGGTTTATGAGAGGAAGGCTCATCACATCTACACTGCATTATGGCTGGCAGTGATTAGAAAGGAGAGGAAATATCCTTTCTTTTTTTAGGGTCAGACACTGGTCGAAAATTATGCAACAATTATTGTTGTGAAGTTGATACTAGCTGCTCTCATCAACCACTGTGATTATACTGACAGTCAATGATAGCAACACCGATCATCTCGCCACAACTCACATTTTATATCTTATCAATATTTACTAAACAGATACAGTGTAACTACATCTGAGAAATATGATTGGCGTAAGCTCATACAGCTTGTTGCCAAGTCAGTTAGGAAATGTGATTTCATTTGGTGCATGTAGGGTCTCATTCATCCAGGTCATATCATCTGATGAAGGGTCAACTGGGCTCTTGACAGCAGCTGAAAGATGTTTTACCTCTCATTCAAAGAGAACTAAAGAAGTCTTTCAGATGAGGGGTGAAATGTCTAACAGTTGCTGTCAATAGTCCAGTTGTGTCTTCACTAGACATTTATGCTCTAGTTTTGTTCCTAAATCTAATGCTGTTTCTGAATACATGTACTTCTCTGTGCTTGCATTCTCACATTCCTCTGAAACGTCATCAGTCTATGCCTGGTTACTCTTCAGATTCCTGTCAGTTATGCCCCTAGTACCCAGATGTCCATCTATTTTATCAAGGATGAATCAGACATGATGTGTTTGGACAGCTAGGTATCCCACAATTTATTATAGCAACATCAGCAGCAATGTTGTAAAGTCCTTAAATTCAAAGTAAAGACAGTCAAAGATCCATATTTTTTTCCATCGTACTTTGAATTTAAGATCAGTCTTTGTGGACCAAGTTCCATTTTTTTGCCTTGTTTGTTTTTGTTAAACAGACAATAATTACGGTTTGTTGTGTTAAATGCATTGTGCCTGTAGGGGGACCAGTGTCAGACGGGTGTGCTTGTTAAAGCACTTTGTTTATTGCAGATGTTTTATGTCAATGAATTCCACATGCTGTAAATGGCAAGATCTCAGTTTTCCCAGTGGTAGCATCAGTGTTGATCACTTTGACTGTCAGTAGTTTTGGAGCTGAGGTCAACAAATGTATCACTGATTGTACTGCATGTTCCTTTTCCATTCATCATACAGTTTTTAAAGTCAACCTCATTGTGACATACACATTTTCCACCACACTAGAGACTGTCTGTAACATTTTCCCCTTATGGTTTATTAATCAAATGCTGGGGCCGCAGTATTCACTTTTGTTTCTGCGGCTCTTTCGACAAATACCAATTTCAACTCTTCCTCGATTATTCTTTTGTCTGAAAAGAAAGTATCAATCTTTTATGCTTTGTGGAAATTTGATGAGTGCCATTTTCTGGACCTCCTGCTCGACAGAAATTGTGGATCTGCTGTGTGGAGAATTTGCGGAGTAAATCAATACTAGGCCAGTAATGTTGGGGTAGATCCCCTTTCAAAGAGTGGAGCAAAATTTGTACGCCTTATGTTTTTGATCTCTTACTGTACTCATTTCATTCCAGGCAGAGTTGTTATCATAGTTGCTGTTGTTTGTATGTTATTTTAGCTTCTTTCCCAAGTAGCTATTTTGCAATTTGGACAAAAATACAATTAAAGACCCATCTGTTTCCAATGGTCCTAACATCAGCCAGATGGGGTCTGACTGTCGAAGCAATACCAGTACTCTGGCAGGTTAGAAGCTTCAGTAATGAACATACTAAATATGAACCATGGCAGATTTCATCATAATAAGGCTTGTTTAGGTTTGAATGGGTAAATATTCTTTTTCATGAAGTAAAGCTGCTGCACTTTAGCCTTGGTGATGGTCCAAAAGAGATCAAGGATACGTGTTCATTGTGTGTTTTTGTTTCAAGTAGTGTAGGATTCAAATGGACTTTGGAATTATTCTTATCCATTCATTGTTGTGATTCAGTTTTTGAGGTCTATTTTCACAATGAGACAACAACATTAACATTTTTAAAGCATAATAATTTAAATGTGCTTACATATGTGCTTGGATGTTCTATTTAATTGCAGTTCAGTCATCTCCTCGTTGTGTACCTTTGAGTAGTTACTCCAAGTGCATGGTAGGCACCTCATTTTAGTACACAATGTCCCAACTCTAACCACAAAATTTGACAATGTTAGTCAGAACTTTGTGGGATATTCAATCCTGAGCTTTTCTGAGTCTTTTATGAAGACCACAGTACGTTATGGAGACCACTGTGCCCTGAAGAGTCACAGGATTTGTCAAATCCTTTCACTTTCAGACTCATCACATTAAGCTTCAAACCACTGACCCTCTTCTTGCCCAATTATACATGTCAAATAAAACCTCACCAAACATCACGCTTAGCATATGTGTGTAAACAGCTTTGCCACAGTGCTCCTACTTTCAGTCTCATCCTGTTTTCTTGCTGGCCTGCTGCAGCGTAACACATGTCAGCATGCACACAAAGGTGCTTCATTTGAAGCTGCTACCTCATATTTTTGACACACTGGGCACTAAAGCTGCTACTATACTGCAGCTACACTATGCCAGAGGCCATGCTAATCTTATAGATTATTGTAGGCTCTAAAGCAGCTATACCATACAGTTTTTGGACTATTGCCACACTTTCTTGTCACTGTGACACATGCAAACATACAAATCAGTCAGATTTTCTTGACTGATTGCTCTTTTGACTCACATACTTACTGAGACATGTAAAAGCTCAGTGCTTTTACCTTTAAAGCATGCACACAAACATTTTTAAGACACTTCTTTTACCTAAAACAAGCCTGAGGGCTCTGGCCAAAACACTCCTAATATGGGAAAATTGACTGCTTTGAACTTTTGTGTTTTTGATAACTACTTGGTATGCTTCCTGGAGGATAACCTGTGGGCTTGGCTTCCCAAGCTTTAATCCCTTTGATTAACTGCCAGGGCATGATAGCGCTACACTCGATAGGCCCTTTACCTTCTTAATATCCCCCTGTCCTGGGCTTGAAAGCACCAGTGCTCTCAACTAGTAGGTGCATTTTTAGTGCTTTTTCAACTCTGCAGACAGTTGTTTTCAAAGTTTGGATTCTTTCCTGTCTGCTTATTCCTTTGTCCCTCATCCTGTTTGCGGTCAGGGTGTTCTCTGCTGTTTTGGTTAATTTAAGGATTATGATTCAAAGACACAAAGATGTGTGTGTACAAGGTGGAAATCCATTTCTGTCAAAGCCCCGCTGTATGACTGGTTAATTTGTTTTTTGGTTGTTTATAATTTCAAAAGGGTGTTTTTAAAATTCTCTATCTGGGAGAAATAACTCACTAACACTCTGCTGTGTGTTACTAAGTGTTGATGATGGTAGAACCAGATTGTCAAATGACAAAATTGTTGGGTAATTATCAGTTGTCCTGTGATAATTGTTACATTGGTGTCAGGTAAAGGTTGTTAAATCACTTGCTCACATGAACTATACGTAATAAAATGTGTCATAATAACTATATGTAATAAAATGTGTCATAATGAGGATAATAATGACTTTTTTTTTATTGCAAAGACAAATGCATCCAAACAAAGACATTCATCCATTGACAGTCACTTATAGAAGAAGCATTATGTTTGAAAGCAAATATTTATTATTTCAGTTTTAATTTCTAAATGTCGCTATGACAAAAGGAAAGAAAGAAAATTATAGTTATCAAGTGCTCACTTTTGTAACTCCCCATAAAGTCCAGCCCCTCTGTATTAATAGAAACTATCACTTATCTTGTGTTTCATACATATTGAAAAGTGTGAAATATATAATCAAACAAATAATGTGCTCCTGTGGTGCAACTTTTCCACTGCCTCTCACTGGAGCTTCAAAAGTGAAAGAACTTGAAGATATCAAACTTCAAAGACATATGTATTCATATTTATGATGACTGTGTTTTTCAAGAAGTGTTTCTTTCTTTTCTGTGTGTATTTCAATACAGCTGGACAAATACAAATATTGGGTTTAGATGGAAAACATGACAGTCGGTAGAATTCGCTGAACCTTTCAGGCCTTCTGTACTTCCTTTTTCCTCACTGCTGAAATATGAGGGCACTCTGACTTTACTTCAGAGGAATCTTTTGTTTTTTCTCATGGGTCAGTTCTGCCCAGTTAATTTCCTGTAAACCTCCTACACCCATTCATAGACACATCGACATATCCACACACAGCAAACCAAAGCCAGTTTAAAGCAAAACCAGAGGAGTTCTCTTTTCACACACATCAAATATTGTATATTAAATACTGTAAGAAGATCATAGCTGGGGCCATATTTAGATCTTGGCTTACCTTTATGGTCAAAGAATGTTCTAAACAAAAGAATACAATAGGTGGTTTTCTAACAGTAGCTATTATATAACTTGTCTTTTCTCCATGAATATTCCTCAGTTCCTCCATCATAAAAGTAATTAGGCTTCTTGAGACCGTGGATTTGATTTACTTGAAATAGACATGTGCAAATCATTTGTTGCAGAGAGCACAGAGCTCGTTCTCTCCAGATGTAACACTAGGTACGTTTGGAGCAGTACAAAGAGGATACAACTTTTAGTCTTTCCTTAACCTGTCTGGTGGTTGGTGGTGTAGTGGAATTTTTAAGTTCATGGCATGCTGGTGGTCGTAGGTTAGTCAGTAGGTAGCTCAGGAATGCAAATAATGGGGAAGGTCAGGTACAGATATAGTGGGTAACCAGTATAGACATGTTGGACTTTGTTAATCAATAGCTTATCTAGATTAGTGAATAGCCCACCCTAGAAAGTGTTAAACACAAGCTCCTGCTGGTCTCATTATACCCATCTGACATTTGAACACTGCGGGAACTGTCTAGTGCCACCTCAATAAAACTAAAAGCCAGATCTGCAGCTAGACTTTAAATTTGCACGTATGTATATTAAATTGTTGCTGTTCAATCTGTTCCTGCTTCACTAGGATATTATTTAACTCATAATAACTAATAATTTGTTTAATTTCAGGAGTATCCTTCTCTTTCAGGAGTATCCCTCTCTCTCTCTTTATGTATATATCTATACATTATGTACACACACACACACACACACACACATATATATATATATATATATATATATATATATATATGTTTGTTGTTTGGGGTTATTGGGGCATGAATAAGCATGTGTCACACCCTTTTCACAATCCTTTATGAGCAAATCCCACCCTCATCTCTGGCTTGCCCCCAGCAGGCCCAGCTCTGAGTTCTTCTGATAGCCATGAAGGGATTTGGGCTGGATGGGCAGACCCTGACTGCGCTGATTGCTTTGAATGGGACTGGCTAAAGCTGCCTTTGAAAGCAGGGGTGTTGGTGAGCGCCTTCTCTGAAGAGCCTGTGTAGTCACTGCCTCTGGGAGGGACCCTCACTAATACCCGAGTATGAGATATACAGGAAGAGGCAGGGATCACCAGTCACCCCCAGCCATGCACATGCACACACGCATTCATGCACATAGACACGAACACATTATCGTACTTAGACAACAACTGAAAAGTTCCTGCAGTAAACTTTTTGACTTTTATGTTGCAAACTAGTTGATGGATCTGTAAGTCAGTCAAGTTAGATGGTGCAATAACAAATTCAATCCTCTCAGAATACTGTAGATTGGAGTTATTCATATTATTGAAATCCCCACTCAGTTTCTGCCTGTGCTGAAGCTTCCTGAAGTTGCTGTCCTGAGCACACGCAGGGGGAACATTTCCGGACTACACTATCTTGTTGTGTTCGCTGTTTCACCTTGTCCTTTTGCTCTCATAAAACACCTTGAACATGAGAGAAGACAAATTACAGCTTCACACACAGGTGTCCTAGTGCATTTTCATCTCTCAGGAGGCCCCCGGGGTACATTACCTGTGTTCCACAGGGCTGGCCGTGACATGGGAGCTGTCACTCCCGGGGCCCTCGGGGGGCCCTGGCTGGTGCTCAGAACAGGGTGGCCTGTTCTCTTGGGCTGTACGTCCCCCAGAGCACGAAGCATTAAAAACGTTGAGCGGGTCTGCACCCAGCCCAGCTGCCCCCTTTGACTTTGCTGTTACCTTTAGTCTCGAAGCCAGACCAGACACGTCCACCATAAGCATCCTTGGTGATTAACATGAAAACAGACAAGACAGCTTGATGCTCATTAAGCGATCAGCACAAGTCGACGCACGAACGCATCAGCGCTGCAGTTGACCCCGTCTTCACCGTGTTCATGCAATATTTCCCCGCTAATATTCGTTGGTGTCAGTGAAAACCGCGCCAGAGCGTTTCAGCTGTGCGTCTGCCTTCCATGTGCAGAGAGGCTTCGGGCGAAACAAGCTCATTTAGTGTGAAAGACAGAGGGAAAAGAGGCGGCAGTAAATTACTGATAAGTGACAGACAGAGCAGCTTATCATGTGACAGCATCAGTGTGGAATGAGGTCCTGGTGTGTGTGAGTTAAGCCTTTGGCACGTCTCATGGTGAGGGTGAAGGTGAGGGAAAAAAGGCTCACAGATGAACACGGGAATTAGAAAAAGGGGGAGTCGATGGCAGATCAGCTTTGCTGAAAGTGGCCATTTTTTAATTTTTTTTTTCTCTCGGTCAGTGCCTCCCTCATCAAGGCTCTGTTTCATCATAGTCAGCTGGTTTTTGCGAGTGAGCCCCACCTCTCCATTTCAGAAAGAGCGTTGTTTTTTTTGACAAGGTTGCTATTACAGCCAAATGGTTACCGTGCTTCTCTAAACACGGCGAAGCATTAAGATGGTCTCCGGTTTCAGGTCCTGGCTCCTAATGAGAGACCCAATCACACAGAGGGAAAACACGGATCAGTCCTGCTCCACCAGACCCAACCTGTGGTTTACCTCTTGAAACACAACCGCAGTCCTCCGTGCTCTCGTTTTCCCCCATCTCCCGTCCTCGCAGTCTGTCTTTCGCCGCCGCCGCCTGTCACAGCTTTTCTCTCTTACGGCCAAACTTGATCGAATTTGATTGTGCAGCTGCGCTGTTCTGCACAGATCTGCAAATAAATTGATTAACACCAGGGGCACAATCTAGCCTGACAGCTCCTGCAGACTCTAGGTTGGATGCAAGAATATTTATTTTCATCTCATGCAGGGACTTTACTTCTCAGGACTAGTGACAGACATACTAAACACACGTGAACAGATCATGCTTCATAATTATCTTTATTATTTTGTCATGTCCACGGCCCTTTTCTTAACTTCTAAGTCTTTTCAAAACATGAGTTATGACTTTCAATTATAAAAATACAATGCATTTAAATTAAAAACTATACATTTAATTAGATTGACAATATAAGGTTTGTGTGATTTTTTGCTTCAAGCGCACTCTGTCCTCACTCTAACCCTATTTAATCCAGTTGAGTAATACAGTGATACAAATCTATTGTATCTATATCACTCCCGTTGGGCTACGCGGAGCTAAAGGAGGAATGGAAGAACGAGGGAGAGTGCATTGTATGCGCAGAATCTTCACTGCCAGTCAGTCTTCTTGTAGTGTGGACTATTATTTATGGAGGAGTCTCCATGTTGTAAGAACCTCAGCAGGATCACTCACTTCTGCGGGAAGAGACGGAGAGAGAGCACTTTCCTCTGTCCCCGGTGCTCCTTTAACACACCTATCCCAGTTCTTATTTCAATTTCTGTTTATAGTTTTGACGGTTTATAAAAATAAAAGCACTGGCGGATGGATACCTTCTTTTTTCCTTCTTTCTGTTCTTTTCTTCTTCTTCTTCTTCTTCTTTTTTTTTTTTTTTTTTTTCAAAGTGGATGATTGTTAAACAGCTTATGTATTCTCTTTCTGCCTGTGTGTTTATTGGAGGTGGTGAATTAGGTTTGAAACCATCACCGGAGGTTGTGTTTGAAACTTGAAAGGAAGCCCCCACAGCAGAGCACCCCCCCCTCGCTCTCTCTCCCGCTTTCTTTCCCTTCCTCTCTCACCCACTCACGCAGCCTCTCTCTGCGTTAGCGTAGTTGTCACACTGTGGCGCCGCTATCTGCACATTATTAGTTATTACTTTATCGGCTCCCAAAGCTGTCAGAAGACACCCTCCTGGAATATACGGCAGGCATAAGCCATCAGTCCTCATTACGCCAGACCCTCGCGCAATTTACACCCAGCTGCCGCTCACACACCCATGACAACATGCTAATGTGTATGCGTTTGGTGTGTGTGTGTCAGTCGGGTGGGGGGGGGGCGTACACACACTTCTATGCAGATGACAAGGCTGCACACATTTGATATGAGCACACCTTTGAGGGAACGCAGTCACATGTATGAACGGGGCAGGGGTAACGTGCGATATGATAAAAGCGTCCACAGAGGCCTTCATGTACGCGCTTAAAAAGAGCCAAGGTTTATATTTTGATGCTTAGCGCGGTTGCTCCAAGCCATCAAGGAACAGGGACGACACTGAAAACCGATGCTCGGGACAGATCAAGTCCTGTTCGACACACAGGTGTGCGGTAAAAGCCCCAGAGGCGCCTGGGAAAGAACAGGGCCCGGCAAGTCAGGCTTAGTGAGTTACTGCATATCTCCCAGATACAGATCAACACGAACTTCATTTAAAAAAAAAAGAAAAAAAAAGAAATTAACCTTGTGTGGGTGTTTGTGTGCTGTTTGCTTTTTATTTGTGTAGATGTGGAAGAGTGGCAAGGAGGTTGTTAAAAAAAAAAAAAAAAAAAAAAAAAAAAAAAAAAGGCAACACACTGAATTGTGTTTTGTTTCGCTCCTTACATATTTTGCCCGAGGTGGCTGTCATGAACAGATGTACTGTACAAGTCAGATTCTCGTCATTACTGTTTGCAAGTATGAAGATTGTGCAAATCAGACCTCCTGCACCGACACGCCGTTGGATGATTATCAACCAGTTGTGTTCTTTGTGACTAACGCTTCCACCGTTTGATCTAGTAAAGTGGCCATATTGGTTCTGACTAATTCCTTTTGGCTGTCGGGTTGAAAAGAGCACATGTTTCCAAGGGTGTGCTGTCACGCTGTGATTGCGAGGGCTGATTTGAGCCTTTGACAACGTTTCTACGCGGTTTGTTCAAGTTGTTGTCGTACTACAAGTTAAAGCTGTCGAATCACAGCGCTGTTTATACAACCTAACTTTCTGTCCTGCCTTCAGGAAGCTTGATTAAGTTGTTGTGCAACGGAGGATTACATGTCATGAGACCTCTCGCCATCCCAGATGACTCCGTTTGGTGCGCAGGCCACTTTTTTTTTGTCACAAAAA
The DNA here is from genome assembly GCA_911728415.1 of Lagocephalus sceleratus. Classification (NCBI taxonomy): domain Eukaryota; kingdom Metazoa; phylum Chordata; class Actinopteri; order Tetraodontiformes; family Tetraodontidae; genus Lagocephalus; species Lagocephalus sceleratus. Next base: position 14,143,139 of record CAJVRN010000017.1, on the reverse strand, counting down.
CACATGTGAGAAGTGACATGGGAAATGATGCAATATCGTGTGGGGGGAGAAGAATTTCTTTTCCTAAATGGATTTCCTTAAAAATGAGCGGTCCAACAAAGGAAAATACCCCCGCACACACACGCGTTCATTTCTTTTGCTTCTTCCTTCTCTGCTTTTTTCTTTTTTTTTTTTTTTTTTTTTTTTTTCCATTGGCTATAGTTTGTAGCGCCTGCTTGTTATCTTCTGGACATCTGCGATGCATCACTAGGCCGTCAAAAAGCCAACACAGCATTCTAGCATGTGTTTTCTCCTGACCAAAGGTTTATGAAGGATGTCGCCATGAACCGTCGAAGAGGGGGGGGGACAAAACGAGGCTATAGGCTTACGGGGCAAAGCGGGTGAAGGAGGAACGAACTGGGCCTACGCTCTCTATAGTAACACGACAGCATTTATGTTTTCCATTAAGCGGTAATATTTCAAGCAGGACGTGTTCAAATGCTTCACATAACCACGGTGACATAGTCCAAAGCTCAGTTAGGTTATTTCTGTCATATTCCATAATTTTACTGTAACGCTGTCAGATTCGAATTTTAGCTGGTGTGTATTCAGAAGTATGTCATTGTTTTTTCTTTAAACCGTTAATATGTGAACATTCCTGGAAAATTCAGAGTCGTAGACATCAAACTAGAGTTTTTTCCACATGCCTTTGTGTGCAGCCGCTGTAATATGCTTCTGGAAGATCCACGATTATGAAGGTCATGAAAAGTGACACGGCGGCATGCCAGTATTTGGCAAAAAAGTGGCGTTTCCAGTTCGGGCATTTCCACAGACATGTCCCTGTTTGTCTGCTCCGACATTATCAACGATATGCAGGAGTATGGATGGCCAGCAGCAACAGGAAGGATTTGCAAAGTAGCTCTTGGATAGTCGAGCCTCCATATCACATAATGCTAAATACAATTATGCAAACTTATTTTTTCAATGAGTACAACACGAAATAATGGCTTTAATATATACCCTTACCTCCAGCGAGTGTTTTGTATGCAAATTAGCTACGATTTCAGGGATGGAGATGCGGAGTGTCTCATGCATCCATCTTTTGTTGCCAGGCGGATTAAGGGAGATCTGTTATGGTTTGTTAACATGGGAGCTTTTGATTCGGACTGAAACGAAACCATGTGTAGAATTAGATTAAAGACAATGTGTGGTGAGTGAAGGCTTAGGCATATGCTGGACTTCACCCACCCGCGTGCTGACGTTCACCACTGTGGTCCTATTGTTTGGCCCAGCCTCTGTTGCGAACTGGGGTTTTTGTCCTGTTTTTGTTTGGTAATGGGCTATAATAACTTATATAAATCACACTGACTGAGCTGGAACTCCACTGTTTGGGCTTGGCATTGATGGAAGGCCTGGTTTCTCCAGAGGACTGCTGAGCAGAAAGTCATGCGTATGCTGAAAGTTTGAAAGTCAGCAGGCTTTATATTTGACAGTGCTGCTTTGTTACGAGCGGGTATCAGGGTGAAGTTTTCTTCTGTGCTGAAGGTCAGGTAAAGAGACAGGTAAGCTTTGATAGTTATCTTCAAGCAGTCTGTTAGCCCAGGACAGGTGAGAACATAAAGCATATAAAAGGCAGCTGAATGTGTACGCGATTCTTCCTTGTCTCTTACCTTGCCCGAAGGCTTTTTATTTTGATATCAGAAGGAAAATGAGGAAAAACACTGCCGGCTTACAGAATCAGACTGTTCTTATACACAAATGTCAAAGAGAGAGAACATAAATAATGTCTTCTTGGAAACTGCGCTCAGGTGGAAGGGAGTGTGCTCTTGGAATGTTAATTCATCATTCCCACACTCTGTCACTGAGGCATACCTTCCTGATCAGTTAAGGACATGTGAATTAGTGAGAGCCTTCCCCGTGTCCATTAACACTCACTGGTGTTTTGTCAATGGCGGGACTGGCACCGTCTTGTAGGCTTTGGGCTGCACATTTAGAAAGACTGCTGGAAATTGTCAGTTACCCTGTTTTACACAGACAACAGCCCAGAGGAAAACAGCTAAGAGGAGAGAGTGGAGGGTGTAAAGAGTAACCGCTGATTAATTATGCACACCCCTGATTGTGACATGCTATCTGCTGGTATTAATGGGTAAGGATAATCACTCGGGACTGTAATTTAAATCTGTAACTATAAGAGTATATTGCTTCCAGGACTAGTCTTGATTTTGAGACTGCATTCATGATTTAACTTGGGTTTAAAATGAGAAGCGTTGAACATCAGTGGGGTCATAAATGGTGGAGGATTGTGTCTGCTGAAGACAGTCAAGTCAGAACAGGAGGTCTTCTTATTACCGTACAGTGCTTGAGGTGATAGAAAAAATATAATTATACATTTGTGTGTGGGGGGAAAGTATTTCAGAGTGGCGTACGAAGAGTTTATTGTTTGAAATTTTAATTCACCTTTAAATAGGTGTCATTATTCTCAGTCACATGGCATGATTAAGGAGTAAAATATATGAAAAATATATAACATTAAAATGTTAAATGTGAGTAAATGAAGGGGGAAAAAAATCATTTTTTAGAAAACATTTAACTTGATGCTGAGCCATTTCAGGTTTTCGTTTGCTATGAAATATGCATCTGTAAATGTAAATGTCTGTTTTATATCAGCGTGTAATAACTCTGCTTATTAGAGGGGAAATATAAAGAAGATAAATGGATAGTTTATTCTTCATTTTATCCAATTTCAGCACTTTTTTCCTCCTTTCAAACTCAGACTTTATATATAAAAAAAAGAAACAAAGTGAAACTGAACTTCTTAGTGGTTTTTTTTCTCTCTCTCTCTAAAGCCTCACTGGCAGTTTGTCGAAAAGCCGAAATGAAATGAAAAATGTAATTAGAGGGAAAGGAAACTTTTAGGGGAATTTCAGAATGCCGAGCAATCAGAGCCTTAAAGGCAGCTTTTTGTCTCTCATCAGAGAGCCTCCCTATAGCGGGTTCCCTTTCAACATAGAAGCATAATGTCTCACTGTTTTTTGTTCCACCTTCCATGGGTACGCTTTGCTGCTGTCACACCTCCCTTACATTAACCCTGCTGTGTGGCTTCCAGATCCAAGGAGAAACCACAATACAGATTTTCTTCTGCTCCCGAGACAGGAAAGAGAGTTTGGTGGTGAGGAGTTGGCGGGCGGCGGTGGCCGATGGTTCAAATACAGGAGATAGTAAAAGGAGACGGGGGAAAACCAGGTGTGAGAAATGGGGAGAGTGGGCGAGGGCAATGCATGAAAAATGGCATGAAAAAACCGTCCTTTATTTTCTTTCAGGCACATTGGTGGGGCTAAACAAACAGTGAATGCTCAGAGAGGCACATTAACTGTAACTGCCCTTGATCTGGCGGTGTTTAGAGTGCCGTCGGCATGGCTAATAAACACTTCATTTAGTTTTAATGGTGCCGGCGCCTCTCCGCAGCCTTCAAAAGTACCCTTTATTTGGGTCATTTACGGCTCTTCCTCGAGGAGGACCCGAGGGACTGCAGATCCAGTCCGCATCTCTGTCTGCTTGAGCACTTCAGGCCTGGGGAAAATTAATAGGGCTGTATGGGAAAAATAAATAAATGATAGGCTTTAGCCCTGCCAAACAGCCCTGACAGCTTATTAAGTCAAAGTGGAAGGCAATGGGGCATCAGAAAGAGATATTAATATGAATTTTGCACCTTTTAATGTGGAGCCGAGGAGTTCTTTCCTTTGTTTCATCTTTTATTGCGTTTCCTTGCACACTCTTCTGTCTTCTAGCTTTGCCTCTGTGTTCGTCGTCTGCAGTAATTGTAAACACAGCAATTATGGATTGTGCGAGACTTAATTATAGCTTGTGCAGAGCCCTGGGGGAGCTCTGGCGGAATGCTGTGACTGATAAAAACGCCAGCTCATCAGCACCCCTCCAATGGTGGCGAGCCCCTGCGAGAGTGGACCAAAGGGAACCGTTCCCTCAGGGCCCTCCCAGTTGAAGGACCAATTAGTATTAGCCTGGAATTAATCTTAACGGCACACAGCCACTCAAACAGGTCCTCCCAAGGTGAGGAGGAATTAATGTGGTCCCCTTATTGGTTATTGCCTCTGTTGTCTTTTCGGTTGTACCCCGACCGGCGCGTGGGCTTAGGCGTCTCGATGGACCGGATCACCCTGATGCTGACATGTGTTGTATTGCATGCACAAGACACAAGTTGGATGAAACTCCTAGATTGGGGGAAAGCGACATAATCGAATCAACGGAGAAAATGTGCCGCTTATTTATTTATTTACATCTTTTTGCCGTGGACTTGCTGCATTTCATCATTTCCCTTTTTTTTTCTTTTTTCCTTGAGAGACTTTTTCAAAATTAGTCGGAGGGGAATAAGAAAGATCAGCCTATAAATTCTAGTAACTGCTTCCTGTATTTAGGCATTCAAAGCTCAGTCCTGTTGTCAGATCCCATCAGGAGGGAACTCATATAGTGATCCATGCCCAGTTTGAGTATTGATTCCTTGGGAGCGTGGCTCCATTAAGGTCCTGCCCGGGGGTGTGGAAGGGTCAGCCGGAGAAGTTGTGGGCTGCCGTGACCCCAGCTGCAGTTTACAATCGATTAACTCTGACTGGGAAAGCAAAAAAAAAAAAAAAAAATCCTGGGGAAGTAAGCACTGGGCCCCACACGCGATTAGGCTACATTAGCCCTCTGGTCAGAACTGTTCTAGAGGTTGCAGTAAGTTAATTAGCACTTTCTTATGATATCAATGATGACAGGGGTGAAGCAGCCAGCATTGATTTGCCTTTACTCTATTTCAGCCTCAGAGAATTACCATCGCAGTACCGGATACTCCCTGCCTATTTCCTGCTAATCGAGCACAATAGACACAGCACTACCTGCAAATGATTAGTAAGCAGCAGCGGCTGGTGGATGTTAATATGTGAACTCACCGTACGTGTTGATCCTGATACTGTAAGCTGTGCAAATATTTGCAGAGGGCCTTCCTCTGTTTACCATAGTGTTTTCCCTGTGCCCTTTTCAAAATGGATGATCATAAACGTATGTGGGGGGGGGGATCTTTGTTTTTGACTCGGATGTCTTACAGTTCTTGATACACGCACTTTGCATATGACGCACACGCGAGGCTGGAAGGAAGAGGCTTCTACTTTGACACCCCGTCTCGTGCTGTCCTGACAAGAATGCTTTTTCCCTGTGTTTGTTTGCCTGTGACGGCTCATTTTCTGCTCCGTCCTCTCAAGAGAGAAACAGAAGAAGCCTGCACTAATTTCTTATTTTGGCAATTAAAGTGTAGAGGTGTCAGGAGCTGGTCGTCTTTGTCTCCCCAGTTTACAGTATAACGAACATCTCCACGCCTTGACATGCCTCCCCAGTAATCCCTTTGTTGTTTGCCTGCCATTTTCTTTATTTTGCCTCCCTCTCTGTTCTTGTCATTCCTCTTTAGTCGACCATCTTTTTTTTTTTTTTTTTTTTTCTTGTGCAACAATTTCTCTTGGTCTCACAGTACACCCTTTGTTAAATGAAAGGTTTGCCAATAGATCGCTCGCACTCTTTGTTCTTCCCTTTTTACTATACCCTGCTCTCAGGGTTGTTTGTTTTACCAGCAGCTGAACTGCATTACACTTCTTTATTTTCTCTTTGTCTATATCGCTCCATCTCCGCCTGTCTGTTTTTGCTCGAGGCCCCAGTCAGTCAGGCAAGTGAACAGCGACAGATGAAGCACACAGTCTATCAGCAGTGTTGGAGGGAATTAATCACTATTCAGTAAGTGCTCTGATGAGGATTCAGAGATGTTTGTTAGAGATAAAGCCATCAGGTGTGTCTTATCCATCATTTACTGACAGCAGCCTCGGGCAGGACACTGAGCCAGGTATTAAAGCCTGTTTAGTGCCCAGTCTTGCCCTCAGGTGTTCGTGGTCATGAGTGCACAGGTCTTAATATTTAACACCCAAGTAAATTTGGGATAAAATTAATTGCAAAAGTTGAATCCAAGAACACCCATTGTTCACTCAACGTCATGAAATACACTGTCTAAACATTGTATTCACTGGTTATTGGGGTTGAGACACACATGGGATAAGGAATCCAAATGCAGTATAACAACTTAAATGCTGAACCTAGACAAGCCAACATAAAACCGACAGCATATCTACACACAACTAAGATTTAACAGCAGATAGATTTTGACATATTTTGGCCAGTCACTTAATCTGCACATATGTATTGTCATATCTATGCACACGGGCAAAAGCATTTACATGTAATGATTGTTTTTCTTCCTTTTTTTTTTTTTGATGAGACAGATATGCAATAAAGAGTTGAACTTTGCATGTTTGCAGCTGTACGCGTCCACGTCTACACATACCAAGGGAGTGTCTTCACCCCTTTGTAAGCTGAAGTATATGCTATGGCTTTGTGACAAATCTCTGACATGACACGCTAATCAGACAAGAGCTCAACCCTTAGGCTGGAAATTGCTGCTGGGACAAAAGAACAGGTTGAAAAATTATAAATATCTCTAAAATGTTACAAATTATACCTGCTCTGCCACTGAGACACATGTGTTTTGTGCTCTTTGTGTCTGTGCCCAGTTGCACATTCCTCAGGGTAATTTACAACATGGCTCCGAGCAGTTTGTTTAATTCCACAGCCCGAATGAAAGCGTTCGTGGCTTATTGGCTTATTTTTCTTGTTGAGCAATGTTTAAGGTAGAGATAGACATGGCAGTAATTGCAGGTTAGACGGAAAGTAGTAGTTGAGTTAACAGATATCGGCACTCCCTCCACATCGAAGAGAAGATGATGAATATTGTCACAAATAAAGCCTGAGAAAGCTATGTCATCCACTTAACTGCTTCAATGCTGGGAGGCTCATTTAGAAGAGATTCAGAACGCAATGGGAAACATTTCAGAAGAATATAAACAGAAGAACGGAAAAAAAAATAAAAATAACTGGGACAGAAATTAAGAATGAGGCCACATCAGCCTGTAATAGAACTGGAATAACAAACACGAGCCGAAATTAGTCTCTCACAATAAACTGACAGAGGTTTAAAAAAAAAAAAAAAAAAAAAAATCACAACAAGCTTGTGTACATGTTGCAGGATAATAATGAGGTATTGATTGTTTGTCTTCGGTTTCCATTTCAGCTCAATCTCAAATTGAAGGCAGACAGTAGTAAACAGCCATACCTGTCTCCCAGCTCTTCTCATTAGCACCCTTGTTTCTTTCCCCGCATGTGCCGTTCGCCGAGGGGATCCCGATGAGCGGCCCCGTGTCAGTTCCTGTTTGCGGAAGTGCTTCCTGTTTTCTTGACCACGCTCTTCATCTGTTCTTTTACTGGCGTTTATTGAATCCCTGTGAACGTTGCAGCCGGGGTCCTCTGGGATGTTTGTTTGTGCTGCGTTTTATTGTCTTTTTTTTTTTTTTTTTTTTTACCGTTACTGTGGTAAGACAGGAATGTGCCATTACTTGTTGCTGGCTGCCAGAGACGGAGTGAGAAGCGAGAAAGTCCAATTACCACGAATCCCCGCGCTTGGTTGTAGTCTGGGCCATGCGAGTGTGTTTGTGTGTGTTTTGGCCTTGTTCTCTTGAGGAGCTGTTCCAGGGGCCTCGTTGGAGGGATGGCAGTGCGGGAGATGGTTGCTTTGGTGACGGTGAGGAGGAGGAGGAGGAGGAGGAGGAGGAGGAGGAGGAAGCAGACAGGTTTTTGAGGGGCTTGTGTGTTTTGTGTTGCCACCTTGGTGCACTTGGCAGCAGGCTCTCACTTTAAGTGCCTCTACCTCATTTAACAGTGTCTGACGTTGTAAAAATTTTGTATGTGGCCCTGCGACTAAAGCCATGTGCCATAGCCCTCCCAGTTTACACAGTATGTGTGGCCAATTAGAGCCCAGGTTACAAGGCTGACGTATGGATTATAGTCTAGTATTCCCTTTTCCGTAATGTTGACCATTAACTGCCGTGTCATTAGTTATTTTACCAACTGCGGTGGCACACAAAAGCACGCAATCTGTTATGCACATTTCTCCGCGGGTACACGATATAGGACGCGGGACGTGGGAATGCGGCTGTAAAATGTTGACAGTATTCTGTGGAAGATCGGCCAGTAAACCATTAGCCACATTATATGACACCCAGCTAATTAAACAAAAATCGCAACCATGTTAATTTAGCTTTACGGTTGACTTCTTGCTTTTGCAAACTACTCTATTTAACAGGTTGTGCAGAGAAGCGCGAGGGCGCGGAATCTCCGTCGAAGTCAAACAAACGCTAAATCCGAGTTTTCCGGCATGTCGCAGCTGCAGCGTGTACAGTGGAGAAGGATTCTGTGGCTAGCATCGACTCGCTGTCTGTCTCATATTCAGTGTGGAAACACAGTGAGCAGTGTCTAATGGAGCCTCTGATGAATAATGAGTCCATACATTGGTAATGTTCTGTGCCGAGTAACGGCTGCATTGGTTTCTGTCCTGTTAACTCCGCTGGCGCAAGATTGATTGCGCGGTGCGGCTCAGTCATACAAAGACACTTCATTGCTCGGCAATGAAAATAAAGCCTCTCCCGCTGAAAATGAAGAGCAATGGGGCTAGGTAAGAGAGGCAGGCCAAGACCAGACATGGTGACAACCACAGCACCGGCACGAGAGTGAGACGGCACGAAATAGGCACTGCTCCGCTAAGACGCGTGTGTTTACATATTGCTTCCTGCTAATTGAGGTGTGCAGAGTTTGTTATTTTTGCTTCAGTCGAGATGAACCCCAGTAGCCCTGATTAGATTATCTCACTGTACTTAGTGATCCTCCACCAAGACTCTCCTTCAAATTACTCTTGACACTGTGAAGAAACATCTAATAGAAGTGTGTAATGGGCTCTGATGACAAACTACACGGTTGGAGGACCATGTAATCTCCCTGCAATTAATTAAACTGCGTCCTCTATGTGTGCGTGTGTGTGTGTGTGTGTGTGTGTGTGTTAGCAGTTTTTTCCCCCTTTTCTCTTTTTCTTTCACACCCTCTCAGAGCCTAACCAGATGCCACCAAATAACTGAAATAACATTGGCTGTCAACAGTAAAAAATGAAGACCCGTACCCTGACAAAGAAAGGTACTTAGAGCTGGCAGAGGGAGGCAGATGCGGGGTTATTTATGCTCCAGTGCTCCTCGGTGTCCCAGTAAGGGTCCTCCACAACTCAACATCTGTACCTCCACCCGCCTAATTACCCACAACACCCCTGCCCAACCGCTTCCTAGTCTGTCACCACCTCAAAGTTTGCATTAGAAGCACAGGCAGGCGTCCAAGGTGAGAAAAGTGTAACCCTGTTTTCAGTTAGATACGACTACACAGAGATCTACACCTGCATAAAAGTATCCGTGTGTCCTTGGGCTGGATGTTTTATGTGTTGATCTAAAATGTCATGGCCAGAATGTGTTCTTTCAGTGTTTCCCTCGCACGCTCTTGGCTTTCTCGGCCTTCTTTCGACGGCCTACTCATGCGTAACTTCTGTTATTTATCAATTTATTTACCTCCTGCTACAGTATTGATTCGAAAGCAGACTGCAATTAGGGGCATTTTGGTGATAATTCTCCTGTCTCCACTTATTTTTAAAAATAAATGAAAAGATTTACCATGCTTTACGTACGTTTAGGTGGGGGATATCAGTTCGGAGTTGCTTGTGCCATTGATCTGATTAAAGGCATTATGCATTGTCTAATGAGTTTTACACATGGCTGAATGAGGAATAATCACCCTCTGCTTTCTGACCCAGAACTCTTCTTCACACCTCCTCCTCCTCCTCCTCCCATTTTTCTCACTTTCTCTCTTTCACACTCTCTCAGGGAGGAGGCCCAGACACTCGGTAGCTCACAGAGGTAATGGAAATCAATTGGGACCGTGATTTGAAGAGTTTCTTCTTTTTTTTTCTTTTTTTTTTTTTTTTTTCCTGGCTCCACATCCCTCACACACACACACAAACACTCTTTAAAGTCAAATTGATTCCCGTGCTTGTTTTGCTTTAATAATCATCTGAGTAAGTGTTGAGTAAGTGTGAAGAGAACGAATATGAATAATTGTGTTTTAAGCCTCTTTGCATGAGAGCGTTTTTAAAAACTATAAATTTTGCCCGGCTGCAAATTGTCTGGCAATTAAAGTGCATTGTGTATAATAAGCAGTGTCTCTGCTGGGTGTTTAGCTTTATTGAGCCTGTCTGGAGATGGAGCTCATACCTGCTGCACTGTGAATTGCAGCATATAAAAGATGGACTGAATATGTTCCCAGGGAATATTGCCCTCTCCAAAAGACCAATCCGTCTTGCTTAGGGAGGCAATCTTAGGTGCAGTAGATAAACTAATATTTGTGTATAACCTCAGTCAGACAATACAAATGATCGGATGATTTTTCATCTCCTTATGCATACAGGGAAATATGAAAAATTGAGGTTTACGAATATTTGCAGGGTCTGCGAGGCGGCTGGCTGGGCCACCAAGTGCCCTGGGCCACGCTCCTCACCAACGACTGCTGAGTGAAGAGTGATGAGAATATTATACCCGTCTGTTTCCCGTCACTCTCCATCCTCCCCTCCCACCTTCTCCATTCTCTTCTCTCACCACACTAATTCGTATGGCCACAAGATGGAGAGAGGGAGTGAGCAAAGTAAAATTACACACTGAGCAGCACTCAGATTTGGCTTTTTGGAATTTATCCACGGCCATGGCTCGTGATTGACAATCACAGAGAAATAATTCTCTCTCTATCTGTCACTGCTTCCCTCCTCTTTACTATCTTTCCCACCTTAAACCAGCATTTCCACATCTCACCCTTTTTCCTGCTCTGTCCTTCTCAGTGTAATTGCTGTTACTATGCTATAGAGATAGTAGTCACAGCAAAAACTATTACTGATCTTTTGCTAATATATATACCAGTGGTGGATAGTATATATGCAAGGCATACACATCGCTCTATTATCGGCTCAGAAAGTATTCAGCCAGTCTCTCTTGTCTGTGGACATTTTGTTAAAAGGCTCTGTACATTGGAACCCCATCAACTGTGAAAGTCCAGTGTCCCTTTCTCCATGTTTCCTGCTGTAGAAAAAAAAGAAAACAAAACTGCTGAATTCTGCAAAATCCACCTGTCAAAGACAATTCCCCTCACCAACACACTCTGACATAAAGATGGTGACATTTAGCCCCACACTCCAATCTCCTCCTTCCCAGGTTTGCGAGGTTGTTTTTTTTTTATTTTTAGTTTATTGCGTTGCCTCACGCCAATGCCTCCATGTTTTCCCGTGAAAACCTTTCTGTTTGCTCTCTATATTTCAGCATTATCTCCCTTTTGCCCTCTGTTTTTCAATATGTCTATTTTTCTCTCCCTTTTTATTTCATTTTCTCCCAGCCTATCCCTCTCCCATTCGCTCCCTCTCAATTTTAGCTTGACTCCGCTGAAGATCTTCTCCCCTCCCCTGTTTGTGATAAATCAGGGGTTCGAACAGCAGCACTCGGTCAGAGGCATCAGTCGTGAGGCTGATGAGATAAGCGGTGCTCATCTCTCGGCCCTGTATGGAGATTTATTGGGCTGGGATAAGCAACAAGCTAGCCATCACTCTCAGCCAAATAGACTCCCGCCTGCATGTGTTTATTCTTATTGCACTGCCACGACCACTGCCATCAGGGGTGGAGTAGCCCCTGGAGGCCTGCTCTGTGGTAGAGGAAGCCTCACCCTTCTGTCTGGATCATTACCTTCTATTAGATCAAGAAAACAAGCTTCCACATTGGAGCTCCGTGAGGCACTGATGGCCCAATTTCTCTCTCTGTCTCTCTAAGGACCACATAGGCATATATAAAATAAGGTTATTGTTTATATTGCCTCCACATTTTCACTTGTCACCGGTCGAGTCCAGTGGCATTCTACACATCAAGGAGGAATTCCTAATTATTCATTAAAATGCGGTGCTGTCTTCTATATAGTGACAAAATCAATCATTAAACACCGATAGGATTTGCCGGCGATACCTGATTCCTGGTACTTGGAACTCTAGATTGCTCATGGTGGATAAGTGTTGCTAAGGTTACCAAAACTTAATATTAATGTTTAGGCTGGTTGATTTATGTTTACAATCACATTTTTTTTTTTTTTTCTTCAGATTTCATTAGACATCAGGGAGTCTCTGCTGATATCTGAATCATTTTTCTTCGGGTCTGGGGGGGTTCGCTCTTGGAGATTGGGGAGATTTCACTCGGCCTTCTTTACTGGTCTTTAGATTCCGCTAACTCTGTTACCGGGCACTGTCTATTCTATGGCGGTGTTTGCCAACAGTTCAATGCAGCTGTAATTCTGAAGTGTCGCTTTCCCTCTATTTTTTTTTTTTTTTAAATTAGATAAATCAAAATATATTGTATCTATATTTTTATAGTCAACTGCGTTGCTGCTACCATCCAATGACCTTTGGTCGATGGTGATGAACAGGCTGTCAGCACTTCTGCTCCGTTACGCTATTATTTTTCATGCCGTTCATTGTTCTTGTTGTACCTGGGTTACAGTTAAGCCATGTTTGAACATGTAAAACCTTAAATAATTTAGTCGGAAAACTAAAGCGACCTTCTCAGAGGTATAATTGTAGACTCTTTTTTGCCAGGGGTTCTTTTTACAGAACCAATTTGCAAAATACATAAAAGAATTGTTGCACCTGCATGTTTCACACCTGACTTACCAAATGAGCTCCGTTGCGGATGCATTTGTGTGAGGTACAAAATGGGTGGATTAAAGACTAAAATCCAAAGCTGTAGTTTCAAACTGCCGCCTGCTTGTTGAAGTAAACAGACATCAGTTGAACGGAGAATGTACCTCAAGCACCTGACGGCGAGGGTCGGCGCACGCCGTTGTCTAAAACGTGCTGCAAGTGAGTCTAGGGGCGCTGTTGAGCAGAAGGTATATTTGCCTAACAGTTTTCACAAGCTGTTGATGACAGCCGTCATTTCAGACAACCGACAGCCTGGCGCCTTAACTACCACAGAGCTACGGGCCGCGATGTGCACCTCGCTCCTCCGCTCCCTGATGCCACACAAACAACTCCACTCGCCCACCCAACAAGTTCTCCACAAATTGCTTTTACCCTCCTCACCTCGCGGGTATAGATAACACACACACACGCACGCACACATACACACACAAGCGCACACTACTTGGGTCTGGATGGGGTAGCAGGGGTTAGTTTTCCTGCACTCAGGTTATATTTAATCACGGTTGGTGGATGAGGAGGCTTTTCTCTTTATGAATGGTATTAAGGCAGCCCTGTGTTTTCACTCAGCTTTACACTCTGCCCTCATGCTTTTCTTCCCCTGACCTCTGCTTCCATGTGCCAGAGAGGAATTTGATAAAGTGACACCGGGCCCTTGCTATCTCTTGCTCTCTCCATCTCTCATCCCTGTCTTAGATTCTAATAGTGTGTCTGGCAGGTCTGGTGCTGCTCTCATCTCATCAGCGAGGTCACATCTTTGGGCTGCTCTCACTCTCTCTATCTCCCCCAGCTTTTGCCTTGTCATTTATTTTTCCATGGAAAAGGCCAGCGAACCAGCAGTTCTGATTGAATCTCCGACATCCTTGGGCTGAAGCACCGGACAGAGCCATCGCCTTGTGTGATAGCACTACCTGGAATGAGACAGGGGGCAAGTCTTTACAGCAGGAACATTGGGCCCTTATGTCTTGAGGCGTCCTGATCTCCTACCTCACTGAACTTAAACCTTCAGGAAGGGCTTTCTTGCGCCATACATTTTTAAACCGCTCTTTCGTTAGCCAAGGAATAGCACTCTGACAGAATACACTACAATTCAACTTTCCCCTCTGCATCCTTATGTGACTTACCCCAACCCTAGTTGATCTGTACTACTTCTACTTTAAGGCTCCATTCTCTTTGATCGAACAAAAGTTATGAAGAAAAAGTAAGAAGCTTAGGGAATGCTCCAGCGGGGGGGGTTTACATGCCCTTTCAACACTTTGAGAAGCAGGGGATGCTCTTCATTCTGCTTCATGTTGCACCCGGGGACTCTTCCCACATCACTTGCATGCATCAGCAGACACTTGGTCATTAGGTAGATTGACAGTGATTGTCTGGCCTGCAGAACCGAGGCAGCCCCTGCTCGCCTCACACACCTTCTTTGAAATGCACACATATGGATTTTGTGTGGGCGAACAGAATTAACAGAAAACTTACAAGCACGAGTAATCAATAAGTGTGTGAAAGATGCTGCGGACAGTGTGGAAATCACATTTTGGACAGGTTGCTACTCCATAATTGATCTGTTACAGCTTTAAGCTGCAGCTTTTCTCTGTAACTTAAAGTCTCAACAACTGTTTTGTTCCCCACTGCTGTTGACAACTCCAGGAGAAGATAAAATTAGGTGAGAGCATTGGGATATCTTTTGAGGTGGGATTCTTTCCTCTAAATTGGCTGATTGTTTTCTCTTGGCCAGATCTCCAGATGTTGTTGCTACTTTATGAGATCTCAATGAAGGACTACGGGGACTAACGTTCGTCAAGCTCTAGTATGATTGAAGTTGTTCTGACTCCCATTCCTATCTGCCTAATTCTTCACCTGTGTGTCTTTTTCATTTGTATCTCTTTATGTGCACGTGCAGACCGCACAGGGATGTTGGGGAGGGGGTTGGGGGGGGTGTCCTGTATTATTCATCAGTGGTATTGAGTGAAAGGAGCTGGCAGCATCTGTGGACTTATTGATCCTATCCTCTGGTTGCGTGCCTCACCTCCGGTGGGGGAGGAATCATGGAGGTAAGCGCAACCTGGACACACACCTCTTCGTGGAGCTTAGGGAGCATGCCCCCCGGTGTCTTTGTCTTAGCTGCTGGGGCCACTTTACACTGACATAAGTGCTTGTATTTTTTGGACAGGTGTTTTTTTTTTTTGTTTTGTTTTGTTTTTTGAGGCGTGGTTTCATGCTGTGGTCTTGAAAGAATCGACCATGTATATTTTGTAATGCACGTCATTTTTCAGATGATGCATTACTGAAAAAAAAAGAGTCAAATTGAATAGGAAATAATCAGCTGTCCATATAATGGAGGGCCTCTCTCTGGTGCTGATGTATTTTCCCATCTATTTGCTCTTTTTATTGTCTTAGTGCACGAAGTCACGCACAGTCTAAATTGGCCCAACCCTTTTTTAATACCACACTGAGAGCCTAAGCAGCCATTATGAATTATCTTTAATTACAGTTATTTCCTAAACTAATAAAGTCTTTATGGCAAAGGTTAGTTTACTCAGTGTGCATGCAAACCACCCCATCATGTGTGTGCATTTCTGCTTCATGCGTTCAAGCATACTGTAGTTGCTGATAATGAAGTGTGTGTGTGCGCACGTGTGTGTGTGTGTGTGTGTGTGTGTGTGTGTGGGCACAGGAGAGCTAGCTGGCTGGCGGCACCTACAGTCCCATTAATTTCACGTGGGCTCCCTATCACCAGCCACAGATGCCTATAGACACGTAAATGAGTCTCCTGTGAGCGGCAGGCCGTCTTAGCCAGCCAGCTCGAGCCTAATGGGCTGGAAAGGCAGCGTATGTGACGGCAGGAGATGAGGGCCTTATTTACACCGGCAGACATTAGTGGATGGATGCTGATTCACTGATTAACACGTCAACCTAACCTCCCCCCCACCTCACACACACAAATTCAGCAACCGGGCAGGTCTCCTAATACATTGCCTCCATCCTCGCATCTCTATTTTCTGTCCTCTCTTTTCTATACATCCTGTCCCGTTCACTATATATATACACATAAAACCCTCGCAAACACACACACATCTGCAGTACCCACTGTTGGAAATGCACGGTGGCAGGTTGCTGAGAAGGGAAGCCATCTGTGAATGATAGCTCTTGTGGGAAGCTAATGTTTCTCATTCAGCTCTGTCTGATGGAGGGAGATGACTTTTTGAATGGATAAGTGGGTAAACGTTAGATCATGGCCACAGCATGCCCATGTGCCTCACACATTATCAGTCCCCTCCCTTCCTCTCCTCTCTGCCTTTCTTCCTCTTTCCCTCAGCTGGATTGTTTATTGAAAAGGCATGAGGAGGCAGCCGATAAAGAGAGCCAAGGCTAATGCTATGATTTGTGTCAGTCACGCCGTACAATTTGTTACAATCACGACACTTATCACAATATAATATGTTTATTCTGGTCAATTAAGTGGCGCAGGAAGCTTCCTACATTTGAAGTGTCACATGCAAGACGGGACGGAGGGAGACCGATCAAAGGAAATGGAACTAATCTAATTGTACTGCATCTTATGCTGTTGCCAACTCCTTAGGCACTGGCATCTCCAGTCACCTTCATAAGTTGTGCTGTTTGTGTGAAAAGAGGCAGGTTTGGAACTGCAGAGAGGCCAGGGTGCCATTTTACATTTTGCATGTCAATAACAATACAAAAAAAAAAAAAAAAAACGTTGTCATTTGAAATTTAGAAATTGACATTGCAACAATGAAATGTGTACACCAACGCAACTTTATCCACGCAGCTGCTTACACACGTGCTCACACCCATGTGGACGTGGCCTAGCATAGATCCCCAAAGAGACAAGACTCCATAAAAGCAGTCAAGCCAGTAAAGGCAGGCTGTGTAGTGGACCAGTGCGTCCATCGATCTGAGAGGGTTCATTAGGTAAGTGCTGACATCACAGATTGATGTCTCTTTAAACCAGTCCCAAGCCCAGCAGCTGACAGGAAAAATCAGCACTATTGACTCCTTCAGTAATAGTGTGTATGTGTGTATTTGTTGGTACCTTCGCCACATATGTGTCAACATACTCGCTTATATATACGAGTACATCAATGTCAGTTAGCACATATGTGCCAATAAAATGAACATGTGCATGAGCATTTGGCACACAGATGTGTCTATTACATGTGTGTGTGATTGTGTGTGTGTGTGTGTGTGTGTGTGTGTGTGTGTGTGCGCGTGCGTGCATCTGGGTGCATGTCTTAAATACCCTTGTGTTTAATGAGATCCTTGGGTGTAGGTGTTCACTAATGTTGCTAGTTACACACTCAGCCATGCAGCTAAGGAGTCTGTCAGCTTGTTCCTGCCTTCACATCACCGTCCATCCATCTACACTAACAGCGCCGGGAAGAGATGGAGTGGAAAATGGAGGTAAAATGAAAAGTAGGAACCCAACATAGGAAATTCAGAGATGGACCGGATAACATCTCTGTCCATCAATGTTTTATCAGCACGTCAAATAAGTCTTTCTTGTAATGATCAAGCGTCCGTTTCTGACTAAATTCAGTTTAGATTTAGAATTGATGCCCTTTAGACTCATGTTGCTGAAATCGAGAAGGTAGGCCCCGTGTTGACCCCAGTCACCCCACACTGTACACATCCATTGATTCCAGGTGTTGTTCATATCTGCTTCTCTTGTCGAGATCAGGGGGAGAACCTTTGGAATTGAGTGGCTGCACACACCCATTGATTGTTAAAAAAAAAAAAAAAAAAAAGTTGTTGCTTGGCTTTTGAGGGTAGAGCAGAAAAGATTGATGGTGGTCAACTCTTGGCTGGCATGCAGTACAGCAAGATGATCTGTAGTTCAACTCTTATCTTCACAACTGGGACAGGGCTTTTTAACAGTATTGTTTCTAGCCATGCTGACTGCATAAAAACACTTGCTTTTATAAATATGCTGATACAGTTTTTGAGCCAATAATGTATTAACCAACCAATAACTAAGGTTTTTCATTATTGGCAAAATGTTAATACGTTTGGAAAGCTATTACTTTATTGGTTGCTAGCCTTCCTCAAATGAGCAATTGATCAGCTTCTTTGACAATTGATTTGGAATTTTTTCACAACCCAGTTGATTATCTTAAAGTAGTTTATAGTCTAAGGGAAAGGAAACCACATTTGGCCAATGGGGCTTTAATATAACAACATCAAAGATGGTATATTTTCCTAACAAATAAAGAAAAGTTAAACTGTTTATAAAGTTTGATCTACTTTATATTAGCCTGATCTGAGCAGAATGCAAAGTAAGTGTTTGGATTGTGGAAAGTGCAGAAGCAAAGGCACGAATCCCTTCCAGGCCACCATCACTGGAGGCACTTCCCCATTGGCTGCCTCAGGGAGATTAAAGAGAATAATTGCTAGCTGATTGGCTGTTTAATGTTTCATGCACCTTTGATGCACGGGGTGTTTGCATTACCTTTATCAGCAGGCATAATAATGGGATAGAGTTTGACACACTTAAAACAGGCTTTTTCAAAGACTGGAAGAGCCGCTTCTATTTCTTTTGAAAAAAAAAAAAAAAAACGAATGCAAAAAAAAAAAAAAAAACAACTGCAGTGAATGTTCTGTCTTTCCTGAGCTGTACAAAATTACAGCCTTTTCAAACATCCGTCTGTCCAATTGTTAAAAATTATGATAAATTATGTTTGGACTTTAAAGCAGCCAAAGAGTAAACCAGTCAGATTGTAACAAAAACTTTACTCACCGCTTGATATTGTTGCTCCACATGTTTCCATTTCTTCACTACAGTTGCTCTATTGTTATTGTATTTGTCCTCCCTGATTGTTTTTAGAACATCAGGGTTCAACATTTGCGTGATTAGTGTTAAATTGTTGCACGCTCCTGTTTAGACTTGGATTGAATATTATTAGATTGGAATTTTCTGTTAATTATTTCCCATCCACGAATAGAAATTCAATGAAGTCAGTCTGTGAGTTGTTGTCCAGCACACACAATGCGAACCCCGAAGCATAGCCTCAAATTGCACCTTTGCATTCATCGAGTAAACAATCCACCGATGTAGTCTCAACATGAACTTTCAAGTGGCATGGCTTCCATTGCGTGACCTTTACACTGCCTTTTGTCTGGTGTTTCTCCTTTTCTCGTGACTCAGTCAGCTTTGAAAAGAACATCGGCTACCGGCACATACTCATTTTCAAATTTTGGAAATTTGCTGATCCCCAACTCCACAAAGCGTCTTTCACCACCTTTCTGAGAGGGAGTGTGCGAGTACACGAATGCTATTTGTAGCTGGTTCCTTTTAGATCAGGAACAGCTGCGACTGACAGTCGCGTGTTGCTACCTCTCCCCGGTGACATTAATCTCTTCCTGTAGGTGACCTACCTTCTCATACCCAATCTGGTTGTGTGTATGGGCACGGTTTGTGAGAGGGTTGCGGCGCATGTCTCCTCCGCGGTTCCGCTTCGGAGGTCCAGGAACGGTGAGCTTCTCATGGTTGTCACTTTGAGGTGGAAGAGCAATCATTTCCTTGGACAACAGTCCCATCCTCATCCCTGCTTCCCGCCCGCTCGGATTAGTTTCTCTTGCTGAGAAGATTTGCATCCAAAATATTTCCCCCCTTATTTATTTTTTTCCCCCTATTTCTTCCTGTTTTCTTTTCACCACACATCAGCCATCTGTCCCCCCCCCCCCGCCCTTCTCTGGTTCCTCCTCCTCACGTCCCCTGGATGCTGTACAGCATTTTATTACAATTGTCAGAAAGAGTAACAATTCTATTGTGGGGCGATTACGACAGGGTGTTTTACCCACAGATCACCAGAGCAATTAAAATCTGTAAATAGAGCTACCCATGATGCCTCAGTCCAAACAATAGAGTCCCGCAGGAAGTGCTTGTTTGAAGAACTGTGGAAGAGAGTTTCTCCCGCTTTGACTCTCGCTCTGTCGCTCATTAATTAGAGGATGCTCCTTCAACCCGCCGCTGCTGCGTCGATGGGCAGCTTTGCACAATCACCGTGACACATATTTCAGACACAAGACGGAGTTGTTTACTTTTGTGTAAGGCCTCGCATTACACCACTGCACTTTGTGTCACAGCAAGACAGAGATAATGCGGGCCCACTGTAATTTCTGCTGGCTACAGCTGTTAGGAAGACAGGGGCCTGCAGGACGTACTTTGAAGAGACAGACGAGAAGGAGCACACATGTACACAGCTTTGTTGTTTGCAGGCGGTGAGGTAACAGATGCCGAATATTGTGGTGGGAGCATGTGGAACGTTGTCTTTTCGTGGGATGCCCTGTTTGAACTGAGAAATATAAGCACTGGAGTAAGTTTGCAGTGGTACCAGAGAACGCAGACGATCCTTTAAAACTGAGCTTTTATTCTGATTTCACCTCATATCTGCCGTTGCCCTGAACCGCCTGCATCACTGCAGTTCACAAAGTGAATTGCCTGAACTACTTTTAGTTGTTTCTTTTTCTTTGTAGATACAAAAGGGCTCTTTGTAGTTTCGTAGGAAGACATGTGGAACATGTCATGTATTTGGTGTCAGGATATGCACGTACCGCTTCCGCAGCCGCCCCCACCTCCCTTCATAAATTACTCACAAATAGAGTTAGTGCAGGTTGGAGCAAAGCATTCAGGCAGGGAGGAGAAGAGACCACGGGAGTGCCGCAGTTCAGCACAAGTGTTGCGCTCATGCCAGACACCGTGGGCCTTACCAGAGGCTGTATGCCTTACCAAGATCCTGTTTACAGTCAGCCAAAGAGGCTGCCAGGCCCCCATTTCCATAATGTTGCCTGTGGCCTTCTGCGGAAACGAATTCCACCGCGCCAGAGATGCACCGTGATGCTCCCCACTCTCACTTTACATTCTGTTTTTCTTTTTTTTCTTCTTCTTCTTCCCTCTCTTCCCATCTGTTTCCCTCCAATCTCACCTTTCCATCTCTCTTTATTTTCTCTCCCTCAGTGCTCCTTTTTGACCTTTTTTCCACTAACCGCTGAATTATGTCATTTTCTGTAACTCCACATCAGTTATTCCAGGATTCCAGGAAGATTCATGGCCCTGTTGTGGGTGTCGTTAAATTACATTGTTGGTATAATAACAAGACGTCCCACAGTGGTGTTTACGAGGTGAACTTGCAGCTGTATGTCGGCCGGTACAAAAGTTGCATATGGAACATTGTGTTCACATTTGATTTTGCCTCAGCTGCAGCAGGTCGAACACGTCCTTGTGCATTGAAAAGTTTCGACGTGTCCTTTTTTCAGTTGTCTTTATTCTTACCGGCATCTGTTAGCCCGTCATTGTCACCCACACACACACACACACACACACATACACACAGATGCACACCCTTGCTCCCTCTGTCATGTGTTTGTGCAGTTTTTTTTTTTCTTTTTTTTTTTCCCTGCTTCAGCCACTTGTGTAGTTGCCATGTTCTTGTGCCTGTACATCAGTGAGCATCTGTTCTTTCAACAAGGTCCCCATGGCCTAAAATGTCAGAGCAAGCAGCTGCCAGACAAGTGCATTGTGCAGCAGGCTTGTGTTCCACCTCCTCCCATCCTTGCACTTCTTGTTCTGTGATGTTAACCGTGATTGAAAGTAAGCAGGCCACAGCAAGTGAGGGAGACGGGAAGGGCCTGCGCTTTTTAGAGACTTGAAATTCCTGCAGTTTGGACGTGCTCTGCTCTGGACCCGGCTGCTCTCCCGGGGGGGGGGGGGGTGTTTGGGGGTCAGCTGAAGGGAGGTGCTCTGTTGTGCATTAGGTGCAGCTTCCTCAACCCTCTTTGTGTTAAAGACCACTGATCGGGAGGCCATTTGAAGCTTGTACATGTCATGGTTTGTGCACCAGGAGGTACCAGGGGACAAAATCTGTGTGCGCATTCATCAGTTTGTGTCTCAACGGGTCTTTGAGATTTTTATTCTCTTGTATGCTTTTTACAGGTCTGTGCCTGCGCTGTAACGTATTAGACCATGTGGATCCCATGTTGCACTTCATAGCATAGATGGCTCCTTGTGATGTCACGGGATACATGTATTTGAGTGTACAGTGTGAGGGGTTGTTGTACCAGTGTGTGAGGATGTACGACTGAGTAGTTAGAAGAGGGGAGCACTGGAGCAGAAGAGATGGAGGGTGAAGAGACAGGCAGGTAACCCCCCAGGAGGGCCTCAGGGGCAGCAGGCTAGGGGTTGCCCCTCCAGCACCCCCACAGCACACTCTGCTCTCCTCTCAGACACTTTTATTGATTTGTCCAGCAGATATGGCCACAGGTTAGCTTAGCGCCGCCGCCAAGCTCCGCTCCTCTCGCCGTTGCCTTCAAACAAAGACCGGACACCAGCTCCACGTGTTGACAGGCGATGCTGTTTCCTCGGTCTTACTTTTGTACTCATATTTGCTTTTCTTACTCCAGCTTATTCATTCCAGCAGTTCACACAGAGCACGTATGAACCATCAGGGGGCACTGTTATACTCACTCCCTCTATAAAGACTCAAACCTGACGGTTTAGTTCTCTATTGTGTCCTCCCGAGGCAGAAAAGCCAAGATTTCACAGTTATGGCACGTCTACAAGCTGTACAGAGAGGCACTTAAGGTGTCAGTCAAATCTCCGCTTTCATCTGAACATACTAGAAAGTAGAAATCCTGTGTTAATCCAATCTTAGAGCAGCAAAGTCCGAACAGGAGGTTTTTTTTTTTTTCCTTTTTTTTTTTCCTCTCCACACGTGTGAAGCCTGAACCCAAAGGCCTGATGGTGGAAGCCATCATTGACCAGAAGGCCGTGCAGAGTGTGTCCTCGGCCACCGACGCACACGTGACTCAAGTCTTCAAAAGGCCTCGGCGGTGGTTTCAGGCATCCTGGAGTTTTGAGGCGTCACAGGTGACAGATGAGATCAACAATGCCGCCCTGCTCGTTGCGTAACATAACCCATCTCCTGTTGCGAAGGAGCTATTGGCACCTGCGCCGCGTTTATTAAAAAGCAGTTTCTGACATTATTGCTGTTACATGTCTTGTATTAGTAATTAAACCAGCGTCCTCTGAGTCATCCGCAGCCTTTCTTCATATGTCAGAACAGGTGCTGAGGTAAAACAATAAACAGTGAAAAGCAGGAACACCGCAACAGCATGGGTGTAACAACCTGTCACAGTTTAATTGCAGTGTATCAGTACAAGACGTTTCAACATAACATTTCATTGTTAATTAGTAAATTGGCACCCATTACAGCGTAATACAAGCTCATCGATTGTTTGTTTTTCCCATGCAAATAACGCTGTGTCATTTATCATGGCAGAAAGCCAGCTGCTTTATTAACCATATTCCCAGGAACTTCCTCCTTTCGGTTCAAAATGTTTTTGGTTTTTTGCAACCACAGCGTGACCTATATTGACTTAACCAGACAGCCCGTTTACCATGGATCAGCGTCTAATCGTTCAGAATTTCCCCTATTGGCGCAATGGCTCGTTCCCACCATTGAGAATTGTCAAAGCAAAGTATTTTATAACCATGCAATACGGAAATATGCAGCTACACGCATTCGAATGGACAGCTGGAAATAACCTAAGTTATTGTTTATTTAATTCCGATGATCGTGAATGAACACCAACTGTTCTCACAGGGTGTGTTCAATCAAAAGCGATGATTGACGTGTCATAGTCTCTGCCGTCCTCGTGTAAACTGGGTGATTGCAGTTGTAAACACAGGTTGTCCACTTTCCAATTATTAAGAGTGTTTTTTTTTTTTTTTTCGGTTATTTTTTTTTTTCGTCTTGCATACAAAGAAGTCTTTGTGCCTTCTGCTCTTCGCAGAGCCTCCGGGGTATGTGAGGCTGTTGCTGCTTTGGTAGCTACCAAGTCCACTTACCTGCGACATGAACGAGGAGGACAGGGACTAATTGCAGGGACAAATGCTGTCGACTGCGGGGTTTGCAGTTGTCTGGGCCCGGTCCAGACCCTGTTTATCTCAACCTTTGTTGGCAGTCATACACACACTACACACGCTAGGCTCTGATTTAACCAGAGGCAAAGACCAGCCATCCCCCCACTCTCTCTCATCAAAGATTCATAAAGGCAAGGTTCTCAATGATTTTCTGTCTCTTCCCGTATTCACAGCTTGTTGTCCTCACCCTCCCCGTCTCCCGCCAGTCAGCCAGCGGAAGTCAGGCGGAATTACGGCTGAAGTGGCCGTGGGCTCCCAGAGAGCGCTCGCTCGCGTGTAGGCAGGTGGAGTCGGGAGGTTTGCGCTCGCGCCGCACCGTGTCCGGCTTTACGGGAGCGGTAGTGGCACTTGGGCATTAAAGGAAGGGGACGCGCGGACAGTGACATTTCGATGTCGGGAGTGAAAATGTCTGTTGGCCCCATGCTGGTTAAAGGGTTCAACACCGCCTTCTGTTCCTGTTCCCCCTCCTGCACTCCCTTCCTCTGTTCTTTGTCTTCCTCCCCGAGCCCTGAGCCCCCGTGTGCCGTGGAAGCTCCTGCGCTGGATCTAAATCTAGCTCATTCAGAGCCTCAGTCGCCAGGCCCAGGGCACACCATCTGCAGCCCTCTGAGTCCTTCCGTGTCTGCGTACGACGCTGCAAGTGTGCGTCTGCCTCCTTATATGTGCGTCTCTTCGCGCGCTCGGCTGAATGTGTGTGTGTGTGTGTGTGTGTGTGAGCGGGTGTGTGGATGTGCGTGTCTGCAAACTCAAACTACTGTGCCTCAGCCTGTTAGTCTTGCTACTTACCAGGCTTAGCCAGATGAGGAACCACTCAGCCGGGATCTAATTCCTTCAACTCTGGCAGCACTTCACTCCTGGCTCTCTTTGCCTCTCAAGTGTGCATCTGTGACCTTGGCTGACATGGAGGATGTAGGAGGGGGGGCGGCCGTTGAGGGGGTAGGGTTAAACAGCAGACTTGGAGATGTGGCCACAGTGATTGAGTTGTAAGCTAGTTTCTGGATCAGAGCTTTCTCTCAGCCATCTGGGGTTCTCCGAGGCTCAGGAAGACCTTATCCCTTTCTTACTCTCCTGGATCAGCGGTAAGGGCCGAGGCTGAGGCAGAAATAGGATAAACAGGGCAGAGTTGGGTCATTTGTTTAGAGAGGAATCTAAGGAAGAGGTTCTAGCCCAGTTTAAAACCAGTGATTCAATTATTTTCCATTTAATGAAACCTTTTGCCAGAATCAAACCACAGTACAATATATTATAGTGCAACACTGGGTGAGTTTGTTTGTTCAATCAGTTGGATTCATCTAGTTTTTGGAGCAACAGCATGACTACAAAAGCCTGGTGTCACCGCTGATTTACCTGAGCAAATGGTTGAAGTTTTAGAGGAAACATTCTGCCAAGAACTAAAAGTCAACCACTGAAGCCTCAAAGAAAGGCCTGAATTGATCACCTACATGTGGAAATAGTCAACAATCACTCTATTGTCCCTTTCCTAATGCAATAATTTGCCTAAAACAACTAGTATGATGGCAACCAGGCCTTTTATATCAGTTCTATAGCACATCAAATTCCAGCACAGTTCTTGTTATTGTATGTGTGAGAATTAAATTGTATTGAAGCAGCTTTTGTTCAGTTCAGACAAACAAGCTGAGCTAGTGGTTTGGTTTTTCCATCGTTTCTTTCACACCATTGTCAGTCTGGCCTAGTCTGTGTGGTTCCACGAAACAGCCCACAGTCACACAGGTGTTAGTGCATTGTGGCATGTTATTGTCAGTACAAACAGGACAATATTAAGTATCTATTACACCACAAACAGAACTTTGAAAAAGAGACTTACACCCAGGCCGTGTACAAATCCAACACATTTAGATAAGCAGGTACATACTGTATGTACTTAAACACACACACCATTATTCCGGCTGGCTGTGTGCTCTGTGTATCCTGTTTGGTGTGCTGCCTCAGGGCCTAGCCTGGCTGCTTTTCCAAACAAATTGCTGGCTGTTCACAGCATTTTAGATTGTGAGGCCCTCTAATTGCACTATTTACTTAATAGGGTGAAACAAAACTCGTGTTCACGCTGCGGGAGCACCAGGTGATTCAGAAGTTCAAACACCTGGCAGCGAGCGGGCCTCAGGCATGGACGCACAGCATACATATGCACGCTCGAGTGCACACACATTCTCATCACAGTGTTGCGGTAACGGCAGACCTTCCATGAGCTCGAACAAGAAGCGCCATTGATCCACCGACTTTTCCCTTTTGTTTGCTAACTAACTAAAGTGGTAAAAGATAAAAAATCCATATGGAAAAATCCACCTCTGAGCGCCTGATATTAGACTTGACGTGAGTTCAGACTCTACTGTCAATAGATGAGTAATGCTGGATTATTTTTCCCTCACTGCAGATGGTTTGTCTGCCTTTACAAACGCACGTAATACTCTGATCGGCTGCAAAACTCATGATGTCCCAAAAACATAATAAAAACATCTCGGCATAACAATTTAACATCTCACGTTATAATTTTTGTCCCGACGAAGTTGATGCGTGCTTAAATAAGTTTGCTCCTTTTGGTAAGTGTTTTGGATTGGGATGGAAAATTTGCATTGATATGCCTGTTCTGGACAGGTCGTCGCAACAAAGGGATTCATTTTTCTTTTGTTAAACAGAATGTATACGTTATTAAAGACCGGTGACCTCGTGACCTCCTGTTCTAAAAAAGTGAACTCTACCTTCACGTGTCTTTTCGGAAACCCAGTATCTGTTTTGCAACAGTTAAAAGCTTCAATTTCACAGCTTAACTTTTCATAAAGGCTTCAGAACTTAACACCACATGCCCCGGAGCTAGAAAAACTTGTATCCAGGCAATTGAAGTTTCAGTAGACTATAATTAGCGAAGCCAGCTTGACCCCATCATTGTCACCTGAAGACAGGTGGGAATTGTGCCCATGTTTGATCGACCTTATCATGTGACTGGGGTCAGGTAACGCCCAGTGGTTCGGCTTTATAGCGTATAGCTGTTGAGGCAGGCCTCATCCATCACCAGCTTTATTGCACCGTTCAGGTGATGCCCACGAGGCACTGACGCTTGGCCGGGCGGTAAAGGGAAAGAGATGAGGGTTAAAAAAAAAAAAAAAAAAAGAGAAAATGATTGTTTTACAAGAACAGTTTTAGAACAAGTTTTCGCAACACCGCTGTGAGGTACTACCCCCCAGTCCCAGTTACATGTCTCGCTTTATGAATATGTTTCCTGATTTTCGGCCATGCGGGGCTCATTTGGTGAGATGATGGAGAAAGTTGTCATGACGGGCTAATCATCCGCCCCTGTTGAATACCCCCTTTTGTTTTTCCAGATTTCTTGCCTGTTGCCTTGCACAGGTGTCTGCAAATCCATTAGTTACAGCCTTGCTGAAACACACGCACACACACACACACACACACACACACACACACACACACACACACCTCCTGCCTTCTCGGTGTCTCTGACTCATCTCTCTCTGACACACACCAGTCCACAGCCTAAGGCGGCGATCTGTCTCTCCACCCTTCCACGGAGGAGTAAACGGCCGGGAGGGTCCTATCTGTTTGTCCTTTTCCTGCCTCTTTTTATTAGAACCTGATTGCATTTGGACAATAGGTGTCTGCTCGTAAATTTTGCGCCTCTGTTGACATTAGGCCACATTCCTCCTCTGAGCCCCGAGGAGGAATAAGAGCAGGCCGGGGTGTACGGTAATTTGTTACGCTGTTAAGCGCCTAATGGACGTCCACCTGGTTTTTGAGAGCGGTAGCTGCAGTTCAGGGGCTCGCCTTCTTTGCACTTCCAGACTGCAATAGCGTTTTATTGCCTCCAATTATGAAGGGTATTTAGGGGCTACCTAACTTTGTGTGTGTTTTTCTGTTGCATCTGGTTCAGCCTGCTTTAGACGCGGCAGCCAGCCAGACCACATCAAACAGTCAAGGGTGTGTACGAGGCAGAGGCCGCGCAGGTACAACAAGACTTTTCTGTTTCTGCTCCAGGCTCCTTCCGACGCTCCGTGCTCCCGCGTGGAGGCTGGGGCCCTGCAGGAGCGAGCCTCATTTGGTTCATGTGGTTTAACGAGGACCCCCAGACTACAAGAGGGACACCTTGCGCCGAAGGAGGGAGGGGCAGCCCCACCCCGAAAGCTCCCTCTCTCAATCATTTCCAGAAGCCTCTCACGGTGGCACATTGTTTTGCTTTTACACTTGGTTGTACGAACGCATTTTTGTGTGCTGTGCAACCATTAATTAAAGTAGAAAGGGTCGCATTAGATGCCGGTTTTATTAGCCCAGACTCCTCAGATGGAATTAAAATGAAAGGAACATATGTCACACATCTGATGACTCCCTCCTCTGGTCTCTGCGCTCCCCCACGACTGCCCACCTCACACGCTCGCAAAGTGTACAGTCAGCAGCTGTCTGGAGGCACAATAGCCTTTGATGGCTCCTGCTGGGGAAAACATTCCTGCCCGTCTCCCGGAATGACACGGAACGAGGCGGTGATTGGGCCGCCGGGCACCGGGGGTGGAGGGTGGTGATCCTAGGCCACGATGGAGGGGTGGGGTGGGGGTTGGGGGTTAACCAGGAGAATTCACAAGGCCTACACGGTACTGGATGAGACCCAAAGCTCGGCGCTCCACAGGTCGGGCCTTGTTCTTCTACGTGACATCACGCGGGGCAGAGATAAGGATCTGCGCGTCTCTCCCTCACCTGACACAACTCCGCGGCATACCAAAAAGAGATCGGTTCTGTCGCTGCGGACAATGTGCTCCTTTCATTCTTCTCCCGCCATGATTGCATACCTTAGCTTCAGGGAAAGTCTGATTTATGAGACACATGTCTGTTTTTTCATGACGTGTCTGATTGCATTCTAAGCTATCGGGCACGTCGGTTGCCAAGACCATAAAAACTCACACCTGCGCTGGATTGCCAGAGTTAAAGGATACACAAACACGAGCATGAGGAAGCAGGTGATCTTGGGTGTTTTGCTTTCTTTGATCATACACACACATGCACACACAATGCTCCAAATGTTTGTCTGAGCCTATGGTTGATGTTCGGGGGTTATTATATCTTCAATGATAACTTATGTGAGATCCTGTCATGCTCAGAGCAATCAACCTGGACCTTTTTTTTTTTTTTTTTTTTTTTTTTTAGGCTTGTGATAAAGCTGTCAAAAAGGTGTCAAGTACAGCAGATTGACTACTTTTTCTCTCACATTGTTATTTAACAAATTGCGCTGACATTTCAAATGGCATTTTTTTTTCTCCCCAGTATTACTCAAGCAGACACCTAAGCACGCCTCTAATGGAGTTTATTGGGGACACCTGATTTGGATCTCTGTATAAAACCTTTTCACCAAACCTTGTCTGGACTGCGCCCTTGTCATAAGAAGAGTCGAGCGGCCGGGGCCGGCTACTCCCATGTCGTTACAAATGACCTCCTGTAGCAATAATGCAATAAGCGTTGTCTCCTATCTGCGTTCTCCGGGTTCTTTTTCACTCGGCCTGACACAATTGTGCATTTATCAGTGTAATTGCCAAGAGTTGGAAGCACTGATCTTGTCTATTAGGCGGATTTCCATCCTGTTAAGAGCAGAGGGTCTTTTAATGTATGCCCCCCGCTTGAGTGTACCGCTACACAATTACACGCCGGCCAGAGATCGAGTGGGCTGATGATGCTGATGACTGCGATGGTGCTGATGATATCGGACCACGGAGCACTCCTCTAACAAGCCTTTCAGGGAGAATAGGAGTGGAACAACAAAGTGAAACCCGGGTTAATCATTTTATTTACTCATCTCTCTCTCTCTCTCTTTTTCTCTCTCTACCTCTCCCTCACTTCGCCTGCTTTATCCAAGTGATGGAGCCCCAGACGGCGGAGCAGGGCGGAGGGAGGGGCCGGGGATCGATGGCGAGCGCATTACAGTAAAACGTATTGATTAGGAGACCTGTGAGCAGTGTGTTGGAGATGGTGGAATGATGCAATGCTTAAAGGAATTTATCCTTTGACTTTTACATTAACCTTTTATTGACTGCTTTGCCTGTCCATAATTAACACTCACTTTAGCTAAAGTGGTTAGTTTGAGCGCAAAGGGGGGCCCCCCGGTCCCGATCGCAGCCGGGCCCGTGGAGCTCCTGCCCCAGCCGCCGTCCCTGCGTGGAGGGGAAAGGCCTCTGCGGAATAGAGGCGATAGAATCCTGGATACCTTTCACATTAGCATACCATCTGAGCGGCGCCTATAAGGTTTCAGGGCAAATTGAAATGAGTGATTGCGTCGCCAATCTCTCTTGACCGAGCACCAGATGGAATAGTTAGGGCCCCGTATCTGTCCGGGGGGTTAATCCACGCCCCCCCTCACTAGAACAGCCTGTACTCACAAACACACTTTCAGCCTCCTCCAAACCCTCCACCCTGCACACGCAAACACACCTCTTTGTCTTTGACCCCAACTTTAAGGTTGGTTGTTCTGCCATGGGAAAGTCCTTTGGTTAGCCTTGTTTGTACGGCACAGTGGCTTACACCGAATTTCTCGCCGGAGCCCTGGAGAGCTTAAGGCACCGTGCTCGGTATTGACTTTTTGTTTGGCTCCATTTTAGCAGTCGAGAGAAGGTGCTCCGCGAACAGTGGCGGATAGTGTAAAAGTGTGTGCTGAATTACCCACATTACATTATCTTTGATAGGCTTCCAGGCTGATATCTTTCATATCTCTGGTAAACCCCGGCGCCTTCGATTTGCGAGCTAATGCGGCAAAGTACCCTGTCAGATAAACGGGAAAGGCCGGCGGTCAGGGTTTCACGGTCCGCAGCCTCTTGCCGCGAGTCAGGGTAGCAGAAAAGAGACAAGTGTTTTCTTTCGGAGCTCCGCCGCATGAATACTTGATCGGGGCAAATCAAAGGCCTGGGCTCCCTCGGCTTGCGGCGTCCTTAAGCTGATGTCAACCGAACCACACCATGTGGTGCACCTGTGCGCGGCGCTCACCCCACCTCACACAAACCGTGCGTCTGCATGCACGCCATGTCCTGCTTCCCCTCCTCCGACGAGCGGCGCTTCCTTTAATTCGCGCCCTAAATAAATGATGAGAACATTTAAACACACGGCTCGTCGCAAAGCCCCAAGGTCACCTAATCGTATTATTTATGAAGTGATATGCTACATAATGGTACTTAGTGCATGTTAACAGATGCTATTATCAGGCCCTGATCCAGAGTGCAGAAGATATATTGGAACGGTGGATGTTAATGCTGCTCCTCACCGCCATAATGTGGCGGCTCTTTAAAGGGCTAACCGCACCAAAATGCAGCACTTAGGCCCGGAGCCAGGCGAACATTAAGTGGCTCCGGTGAAAATATATAACCACAAATTGTGGCAGCCCCCGACTGTCCCCTGACAACTTCTAACATCCCCTCAGCCCATCTATAACCGACCCCTCGTGTCGCTCTCTGCCGCCGCCCGGCGTCCTCCCTTCATCCCCTTCTGTAGTCGCCGGCCACAAGGCGGTGGTGGTCGGGGTTACTGGGGTTTTATTTTGGCGGGGTGGGCGCGTTTGTGAGGATTGCATAAGGGGATATCGCAGGAAAGACCCCGGCATGATGCGAGCGCAAGGGGGAGTGTGAGGAAATTCTTAGGCAGCCACTCACAAGTACACACACACACGCACGCACACACTGCGCAGCCAACATATAAATGCCATCGTTCACCCCCCCCCACGCCCTCCTCCCTCTTGCACCTCCAGGTCAGGGGTCGCTCTCATCTGTCAAGAGGCAGAGGGAGGGCAGATTTACAATGACAGCAGAGAGCAACACCACGTCACCACAGTAAATATTTACACTGCTCTGACAAAAGATGTGGCCAAGGTCTGCAGGCCTTCCAAACCCTGTCGAAATTACAAGCAACCCCGCGTTATTAATCATTTTAAAATCTGCGCGGGGGCAACGGAAGGCTCGATTCGTCCCTGCCCTGACCTGCCGACGACTGCTGAGGCAAACGGGGGGGGATGTCAATGAGAAAATCCGAAAATGAAAAAGGTGCGATTCGGGATACCCGATACGCGTTTGATCGTCTGCTTTACAGCTTCACGCTGCATTTATAATTTTAGAAGCCCTTTCCTGAGGCATCACTTTCTCGCTCTCCCTCAGCTAAATTTAGCTCGGTGACCTTTATTGGTGTGAATACCTTCGGATAAAAAAAAAAAGAAATACCCGACAAGGTAATTATTCCTTTAGAATATTTTTATAATCTTCAATAAAACGGAAAACAAACACCTGGATTATGTGGAAGCGCTCACACACTCGTATCCTGGACATTTTCATTGGGTCTATTGTTGTTAGCAGCCATAAAACACAGAGGAAACACGCGAGCCGACTGCCACTTGGTCAAACACACAACGCAGACGAGGTGTTTAGGGACAAGTTAAAACACACATATAAAACACACTGATTACACACAGTTGCCAGGAGTCATCACAGAAGGAGCAGATAGAAACGGTGTGTTTATTTTGGGCTTCTCCTCGGGAACAGCCGCGGATGAAAACCAATATTTAGAATTTCTCCACCTATGAAAACGCCTTTTTAAGACCTGATATTTTTAGAGCCCCCCCCCCCCCGCTGCTTCTGCTGCTGCTGCTGCTCGGGACGTCTGGAGATGTAAAGTCGTTTAGCGTCTAGGTTTTTAAGGGAGGGAGGAGTTAATGGTTGCTCTTGTTTCCTGTGTCCTGTCGCCTCAGGTGCCACTCAAGTCTGGCTCAGACGTTACCCCCCGAGGAGGCCCCGGTGGACCGGCCCTTCTGGGGCGTGGACGACCCCAGCATGCCGCTGCCCTTTGATCTTGCTGACATCATCAACAGAGTGGAGTCCCTGCTCTGGAGGTTGGCACAGCTCGGTCCCATGCTTGTCATTTAGGCTGCGTTTGAAATGAAACTCAAGTCTCTTTGAGGTGTTTTGAGTTTGAGGTTTGAGGCTCAGGCTAGGTCCGTGCGCTCTGACCCGCGCAGCGACGTAACCTTTGACATCAACACAAAGTTATTTTCTCTAAACGCTCAAAGCCGCTGTCGTCGCAGCGAGGCCGCGAATGACTCGACACAGATACCCGGAAGATTAGCTGCGAGGCGACCGGCAAATCCGAAGCTTAACGTCGCATCAAGCCCGCTGTCCGATCACACTGCGCAAAAAAACGAGACCGTCGTTTTGACCGTTGTTTCATCTCCAACAGGATGTGAAGGGAGCGACAGAAGCAGGGAAAAAAAAAAAAAAAAAACTGGACCAGGAAAGAAAATCCCCACCGGCGGACGCTCCACGTCGTCGCAGGGGCGCGGAGCAGCAAAGAAGCCTCTGCTTTGATCTCATCAAGAAGCCTCTGCTTTGATCTCATCGGTATTGAATTCCAATTGACCGGGGTGTCAACACCTCTCCTGCCCCTTCGCTCCCCCCTCCTGCCCCCCCCCACTCAGACCCGATCACCTGGAAGGAACCCAGACCAACACAACAGAACCAGTATTGTGCTTCAGTAAACATGCTTCAAGAAAATATAAATAAAAGCTTAGCGACAAGTTTCTAGAGTCACAGTCTGCCAGTCTAACGTAACATAAGTTAATTGTGCATTTTCAGTGTTAGCATCCGCCGTGTTACTATTTATTATTTTAGTATATTCCGTTTCCTAAACCCATGTACATGCTTTTCAGTGGATTGACCCCCCTCTGAGTACAATACTCACCGCTTTCTGCTCATCACACAGTGTTATAATACAGTAGAGAATGGTTTAAAAAAAAAAAAAAAAAAAAAAAAAAAAAAAAAAAAAAGCAGTTGTTTTTCCTCATATGGTGTTACATTGTCACTTATGTATGGTAATCCTTTTATTGTGTTCAAAAGTGGAATGAGCCCAGAAGAGACCAAAGAAAGCTTATGATAAGAAAGTTATGAATGTCACCCAACTGAGAACATGAAGAATGTGTTGTTCAGCGTCGTGATGGCGTGTCTGTGTGTGTGTGTGCGTGTGTGTGTGCGTGTGCATTCATACCCGTGTATGACGTGTACACGAGGCTCCGGCCGGTGCGTTCGCGCCGTCCCACGCGCCTACATGAAGGAAGCGGGGGCGTGTGCGAGCGAGATAGCGGGTGCGCGGGCCCGTAGGCAGCCTGCCAGTTGTTTGTTCAAGAAGATACACATAAGGAGAAACAGCAGAGGACCCCCCCAACACACACACACACACACCCCCAGCCCCCCCCCCGCCCCCCACTCTGCCTCCGCCGCTGATGAAAGGCAAGCACGGATAGAATGACCCGGAACACAACCGCCGTTTCTCATAATTACAGCTGTTCAATCGCTTTTAATTACTCTTAAAGTGTGTAGAGCGCCACGCTCCCCTGTAATGCTGCAGGCCATCCGCGAGAGCGAGGGAAAGATCCGGCACTTCTGACAAAAATCCACTTTCAGAACAGCTGAAAGGGTGGAAAAGGGGGCCGGCGTCAAAGAGGCGCAGCAGCCTTACTTGTTTGATTTCTCTATCTAGTTCATGATGAAGTAGAGATGCAGTTTATTATTAAAAATGCAGAATGCACTTCTCTCTCTCTCTCTCTCTCTCTCTCTCTCTCTTTTTTTTTTTTTCTACTTCAGATGTTTTTCCAAGATGTTAACGGTTGCCAAACGCGGTTCCTCTTTGTCCTTCTCTTGCTGTGCCACAGTTCTTTGTTGTTGTCACAGAGATTTGTCTGTAGATCGGCCGTAGCGTTGACTCGTTGGAATCACTCTGTGCTCCTTACGCCACAGCTTTTCTGTCTGAAGCAATAGGAATGGCAGTCAATAAAAACAAAATGTGTTTTATCCCACAAGCGGTGTCCCCTTGTTCTTTGCGCGCTTTCTGTCTTGTTTTGAATTCCTGATTGGAAAAAAAAGACAAAAAAACCTTGTCAACATTGTT
Source organism: Lagocephalus sceleratus (assembly GCA_911728415.1). NCBI lineage: Eukaryota > Metazoa > Chordata > Actinopteri > Tetraodontiformes > Tetraodontidae > Lagocephalus > Lagocephalus sceleratus. The sequence continues at coordinate 14,108,571 of CAJVRN010000017.1, read as the reverse complement.
TTCTTGTATGTATTTGTGTCAAATTCAGAATCCTATTCTATTCTATTATCTCCTAAAGACAATTTCTCAGGTTATTAGTAGCTCCTTTAGTACAGTAAAAAGAAAAAAAAACTCACTCTAACATCTAAATACATTATTAGTACATTTGAAAGTTTCTTTAGAAGCATGAAAATTACTTATTGACAAGTTACTTATTGCCATTAAAACCAAATTCAAGCATTTATTAAATATTAAATATAGTATCATATGTGACTTAAGCTGCAGCTTTTAAGGTTTATTTAAAGAGTGTTATGTTGGAGAATTGACTCATTTTGACTGGAGCCGTACTGGAAATTGTGCTAGACAGGAAACTTGCGCCATGAATCATTTACTTTTCAAAACAAAACACATTCAAACTACAGTTTGTCCATTCTTGTCTCCGTCTTTCTGAGGTCCCACAGGGTCTGCCCCTGGTGCTTTCGAGCAGAGACAAGTTTCCAGTTTATACCAGGGGCTACTTGTCCATGTAGATTCTCAACGGCAGGTCATAGTTATCTATTAATGTCTATCAGAGAGTCAACCGGACCGTTGAAAGGGACTGGAAGGCGTTTCACCCCTCGTCCGAGGGGCTTCCTCAGGTCAGAACTGAACATCGCATCAAAGGAACTGAGGAATGGACGAGAAGTGAGATGTCTTCCAGTTTCTTTCAACAGCCCAACTGACTCTCCCACAGGCCTTAATGGAGCAGGGCTATTAGTACTATTAATAATAGTCGTGCTAACCATCATAATTATATTGACACTGCTGTGAAAATTGCGTTAAACAAAGAAGAGATCATTTTTCAGTTTAACAAAACAACAGTATGATGTTTATTCACAGACCACAGAGTCAAGAATAATAAAAAGCTGCTGCTCAAGTACACCTGATAAGCAACACATTTAACCTCCTAAGACCCGCGCTCTTTTTTGATATACATTCTTATTATACCTTTGCTATTTAGAATTATTGGGACCTGATGAAGTATAAAGACTGAGCATCATATTTTAACAATATTTTGAAACAAGTGGTTTTTGGGGGAAATTCAATCTGAATTTCTAATAATATAATGTTTAAGGGTCCTTGTATCTGGGCATACTGGTTCTATACTAAGCGGAATTAGCTGTTACATGATAGGTGACCCAAAATCTACTGTCCACATATGTGGATAACATAACACTTGAAATGTTCGGGTGCAGAACACGCCAAATTCTCTGAAAATATTCATCAGGATACATGTAACGGTACACCATTCCAAATGGATCCCTCTCAGGTGGCTTATGTCCATAAAGTCCACCACACTTCACTCATGACAAAGCAAAGCAAAAAAAAAGAAAACAAACAAAAAAAAAGACTTGTTTTGTCTCCAGACGGGTCATGTCAAGTCATTTTAGCGCGTGTTTCACTTTGAGCAGGTTTCACTTGGAGCTCTGAGGTGCGTGTTCACGTGCTGACCCGCGGATTTGTTTGATGGATACTCGGCGTGCCTTCTTCTTTTTGGGCCCTCTTGTTTTCCTTCCCGGTCGCTCAGAACTTCAGAGAGGACCTGCCAGCGCAGAACAAACACGCCGAGCGACAGGTTGACTGATGAGCGCGTCGACTGATTGACTGATGTCACCCTCGGTGATGAAGTGACGGCTAATGTTCTCCATGTCCCTCCGAAACCCCAACCGCGCGCACCCCGGCCAGGGCTGGCTGCTCCAGAGGTCGGCTATGTTAACTACTTCCTGTGGTGGCCGAGGGACTGAGTGATGGATGAGCGTGGATTGCTCTCCCCCCTCGGGGGCCAACTGGAAAAGGGCCCCCACTTGAAGAGACAATTACACAACGCTGGCGAGGGCCGTCGGTATGCATTGTTGCGACCGAGGTCAGCTGTCGGCTCGCGATTGGTGGAGGCAGAGATAAAATAACCAGGTGTGTCGTGGTGAAAGGTATCGGTTAGGGGTCATATCCCAGTCAAATGTTTCGCCGCACGCCCATCAGACCCCGGTTGATAGAGCTATGAGTCGGGTTTTAAAGCGATTTTATATCCGAAGTTTATCTCGCCAGGTCAGTGAAGGATGTCTCCATTTGTTCAGACCTGATAAACGGGCGAAATCTGACCTTCAGTGTCCTGAAGTGAAGGAACTTAATGCGGCTCTCCGCTGAAAAATCCCATTCGCATCTCTCATAGTTGCATAATCCACGTACACCTGTTTATGAGCCGGTTTGCACAAGCGCAACATGTGTGTGTGATATGCGTGTGTTTGTCCCAGGTTCCAGAGTGCAGCCGGGTGTTAGAGCCCCCCCCACCCACCCACCGACCCCGGGGGGGCCTGAGAGGCGCTGGTAATTGTAGACGCGGGCTGAGGAGCTGAAGATAGTATCGCGGCCCCGGGGTGGCTGTCAGCGCTGGGACGGACCGCGCTCATTTGTCACGGCCACAGACAAACACCACTCAGCACCGACAAAACGCCGACTTGATTGACTACATTGAAGGCAACACCAGCCCGCATGTCTTGCAACTGTTAATTGCGTTAAAGGTCATAAAGGAGGCACTTGGCAGATTCAGGGGGCCCGGGTGTGTGTTTGTGTGTTACATACTGAGTACCAAAATTTGCATTCTACTATCAAAGTGAGGACTTTTTTGGGGAAGTGAGGACGTTTCTCACTACTTGAACCCTGTTTGAGGGTGAAGACTTTGGGGTTACAACTGGGTTTAGGGCCAGGGGGTTGGGTGGGATGGTTAGAGTGAGGGGCTGGGTAATACATTATGTCTATGAAAGTCCTCACAAAGATAGAAATACAAGGGTGTGTGCGTGTATGTGCGTGTGCTTGTGTAAAAATATGCCTCAATAGCCCTCCATAGAAAATGTGCAGAACTCCATATTGTTTCTCCAGTTTCCAGATTTCATACTTAAATACTGTCTAGTTTTATTCACTTATTTTTGTCTTTTTTTTTTTAAATGAGCCACATCTTTCCACTGTTCTCTGTTAGCAGGCGGATCACCCCGGACTCTCTGCCAGCTCGCTCGCTATTTGACCTGATGTGATGGCGAAGTGTTGATGCTGCTGTTGATCTTGTCAGGGGTTTGGCAGTTGAACTGCTTTAGTGTGTGTGTGTGTGTGCGTGTGCATGTGCATGTGTGTGTGTGTTGGGGAGGGGGGCTTCCAGATCAAACAGTTGCCTGATCAAATGTGGAGCATGTTTGTGGGTCGTCGCTGCGGCCCCTGCAGCTCCAGTGACCAGCTTCTCCAGCGCGGTGCGTCCTGCAGGAGCTCATTTTCATTTTATCGTTGCCAGTCTGAACCCACTGACCCACTTCCAGCCACCCCCCCCCATCTGGTTCTTACGAGATGTCAACTGCATCCCACCACATATACATTTACATCATTCAATCAGTGGGGAGGAAACAGGCCGCGATGGGACACAGAAATATAAAATATGTGTGGAAGGACAGACGAGCTTTGGAAACAGCAGCAGAGTCCTTCATCAGGTACATGTTAGAATCTTTTTTCGGACCCTCCACAACACCAGACCCCTCTATATTTGCATCCATCCCTCAGTAAATGTACTTAAGATGAGCCTTGCTCTCCACCAGTGACACTTGGTGCCTGTGTGTTGCCTTAGGTGACTAAACACGTGCCAGTTCGCATCATGTTTTACTCATATAAATTCATTCCAATTCCTGCGAAGGCCCCCTTCTCCTCCGTCTCCCGGCTCCTTCGCCGAGGCCTTTTTATCCCAAAGTGCCGCCGAAGCGCCTCCGCTCGCCGCTTGCCCCCCCCCACCCACCCACCCCACCCCTCACCGTCGCGGACCGAGTTAGCGCCCTGCCTCTCATATCAGCGGGATTAAACGGATCGCTTTCCAGCGTTCGCCGCCTCTCCGCCAGGTGGTTCTGATGTCAGGCCCGGCATAATTGAGTCATCTGCATCTCATCTAAGATGGATGAAAGGACACTTTGATACCCCCCCCCCCCCCACATCCATCCAACCACCACCTCTGCAGCCAGCAGGAGGGAGTCTTACACTAGAATCAGTTGCGTTTGTCTAAAGATAGAAAGGGGTGGAAGGAGGAGGCGAACCATCAAGAGATAAACAAGGAAGTGATGAACCGGTGGGAACAGCGACGGTCCGGATCCGTCCAGCGCACGTTTTAAGCCCCATGTGTTGGATCGACATTGGAAAGCCATTGAAATTGAAGAAAAAAAAACACTATAATATTACTGAATATTGTGATTAAAGAGCAATAACTAGGTTCAAAGGTTTCTATACTGGTAGAAAAAGTCACAAATAACCTCAGGGATGTGTTCCCATGTCCAAAGCTACGCCCTTGATTCTTAGGATGATATAAATTTGAATGGCAGGAAGGGTTATGAAAGCTAAGGAGAGGTGCAGGTGTGTATGTGTGTGTGTGTGTGTGTGTGTGTGTGTGTCGGGGGGGGTGCAGCGTATTCATCAGTAGTGGCGCTCACCTTATGTGCTCCAACCTTGAGGATGAATTTAGCGACACCCCCCCTCACACAAACAGACACACACACACACACACACACACACACACACACACACACACACACACACAAAGCCACGCACACATCGTCAAAGCCTACAGTGCCGGCCCTTGATTGACAGCTCCTCAAATGAGTGTCTGCGTAGTGCTGGGCTCCAGACCTCCAAGTAAGTGGGCCGTCAAATTACATCCAGGGGACCGCCTGGCCCCGTCTCCCCTGGCAGAGGAGATCTATTTATTTGTCTGTTTATTTGCTTGGTTTAAATATTTGGCGGGGGGGAAAAAAAATATTGAATTTTTGTCCCCCGGTCAAAGTCCCCTCATATTTAGTTAATAAAGAGCAGAGGAGGTTGTTTGCCCAGAAAAGTGCAGGAGAGGGGACGTTATTTAAGGGAGTCCTTAGAGAGGACGTCTGACCTTCTTCTCATGGAGGAGAGCTTTGTGTACTCTGCTCCGCCTCGGCCAGCCTCCACTTATTCTTCCCTGCGTCCGTCTGTGTGCTCAGGCGCCTTTTTTTTCTTTTTTTTCTTTTCTTTTTCCCTTCGCTGCCATCGCTTGCTGCCCATTTTTTCTCCTCCCTCACCTGCCTCCTCCTCCTCCTCCTCCTCCTCCTCCTCCTCTCTTCCTGCAGAGCCTTGCACTATTTGACTGGACGCTCTCTCAGGATTCCCCGAGCCGCGTCCAGGTTAAACTCTTAATTACCTCGGCAGCGGGCGGTGAGGAGCGCCAGCTCAGCCGGTGTGGGGCATGTGTGTGTGTGTGTGTGTGTGTGTGTGGGGAGGGGGGGTGTTTCTGTGGCTGACTGGAGCAGGCAGCGCAGGGAAGGGAAGCAGACGATAAAGACTTATTAATAAAGATGATGAAGATGACCCCCGACAGCAGCGGTAAGGAAGCCTCTTCCGCGATGAAGCACCAAAGACAAAAAAGACATGATTCCAGTGCGACGTCCCAGGAAAACACATCTAAAGGCCCCGGACCGTGCAGGGGGTACCTGAACGCATCATGTATTCCAAATGCAGGCAGCTTAGTACATCAAGGGAAACCAGGAATTGCAATGGTTTCGCATTCCAAGAGAAGAAACGGTTCAAACTCGATAGAGGTCCTCTCTCCACCGCTTCTATCGCCCCGAGCATCTCGACTCTAACCACGCGTACGCCGACCCTGGCGATCAATACCCGCTACAGTCGGACACGATCAGCCTGCCCGCTGATGCAAATCTGGGCGCCTTCAGTCGGTCGGGGAGAGGCGCGCGGCCCTCCCGCCTTGTCGCGCGACCGCCGCGACACATGCTCGCGTTCGACCCGCGGCCCCCGGGCCCGACGTCCGCCTGCCACTGAAGCGACGCCCTAATCGATGGCGGAGCATCGCGCGAGCGCCGTCTTGGAGATAACGCGGACGGATGGCGGGTCGCTTCTGTCCGCCATGGCGCGCCTTCTGAGGGCCCTGGCGTCAGACGCGCGCGTGGCCTGGCTTGTTTCATAAGACGATATTAGCAAGTTAATGCCCCCCCCCCCCCTCCCCCAACCCGTTTCGGTGCTCCACCTCCTGCCATTGATTTCTGTTTAAAAGGCTACAGGTAGTCAATACCGGCTCTTCATCACCATCTGTCTCTATTTACGGATAAATAAAGTGGAGAGCATCGACTGCTGCGGCCGTTCCTGTAAAAGCGTGCATGTTAATGAGTATTTGGCCTCTTGTGGGTGGGGGTGGGGGGTGGGGGGGGGGATTATGCTTCCTCAGGAAGTGCATTTGTCTCTCTCAGGATTCAGCACCGCTGTTGTTGCTCAGAATCACCCGTGTTGCTGACTCCACTCAGGTAGATTTTTTTTTTGGTGCGTATCGTCTTCCTTTAGTCACTTGTTCCCTCTCTCAGATTTGACCCCCCCTCTCAGATTTGACCCCCCCCTCCACCCTCCTTCTGCTCGGGTGTGGATCGGGCTGGATAGCACTGCCACTTTTCCTATCTCTGAGATTTAGTCATCAGTATACTATTAGAAATCAATAAAATGTGTCGAGACGTGGGCAGATTAATGGTAGACAGATGTTGCTGTTGTCTTGGAGTGCTTTGAATTCATTCCCATATATACATATAGAATCCAATCGTTCCATAATTTGTTTTTTTTTAATCAGCAAGTCAATATCTTTTGTTAGATTATGAAAAATTAAAAAAATCCACGAGTTGTTTAGGTGTCACACGGACATAATAGTCAGTTTTTTCATTTCTTTGTTTTCATTTTTTTACCATCCCAGGCTAAAGAATAACTCAGAGTATCTCAGAAAAAGACATTCCCCACCCTCCTACACACAGATCAGCGCGCGCTGCTGTACAGTCCATTTAGTTTGACACTGATTTCCTGAGTGAAAGGGTGTTGCTGATGTGTCGAGGCTCTCGCAGCTCAGCATAACACAGTAGTGCTGTGTCAACTGTGACCCCGGCGACCCCTCGGAAGCCGGAGAACGGGGCTGCAAGGGTCAGGCAGCGACTCAGGTGAAATGGATGGTGGGGGGGGGGGGTCAGAGGTCAGCTGTCCAGCATGTCAGGCTTGCTGATCAGGAAGCGTTGTCTCTCGCTTCAGGGAGTACACAGGGTGTGTCGTGTTTTGGACACATACTCACAATCTGACATAAATCTTCCAGCGCAGCTCGGCGGGGCCGCTCGGGCCGGGAGTGGTGAGAGAGTGTCGGGAAGAGCGAGACTTCGGGTTGCAGCCGGCGATGCTGCAACCGAAGTCGGATGGTGATGGTGACTCTGATTACAAGACTTTGTCTGAGTAGAAAAGAACATCGTACAGATCTCAGGACCGCTCCAGCATCCGTGCTACGAAGGAAAAAGAGTGCAGCCCCCCCCCCCCCCGACCCGACTGTCCTCGTCCGTAGCAAACTCTGCCGGGCTGTCCGGATCCAACCGGACCTCAGTGTGGTGCCGGTTTCAGGCTGCAAACAAGAGGAGGCCTGTGCCGTCTGTGAAGAGTGACTGCAGGGAGCACCCATCCTCTACAGTCCCAGAACCCCTGAGAGCGTCAGGTTTCACCGACGTTCACAGATGTGAGCAACTTGTAAAAATATGGCCAAACCCCCCCCAGAAATCCTAAAAAAAAAAAAAAAACCTAACAAAAGATCAAAGATATCAAAGTATTTGTCTAGAGAACAGGTTAGAAATGATAATATTAATTAGCATTTTAGGACATTTTCCTTCTTGAGTCTCAGAAAACATCTTTACATTTTCTCCATATTAGAATGTTTTTTTTTTTATTTGAAGGTCCAAATAATGGATTTTATTTATTTATTGCTTATTCCTGAATGTGTGTAGATATAAGTGTGATGGTGTGACTTTTAATTTAAAGAGTAGAGAGTGTTCAAAATTCTGCAGTCTGCTTCTTTCAAGTTAGTGCAAAAATATGAAGACAGATACTTTTCACTCTGTCTTTTTGCCCCCTCACTTTCCCTCTTCCTACACACACGCGCGCACATGCACACACACACACACACACTCGCACACACACACACACACACACACACACACACACACACACACACACACACACACATTGTCCAGGGAGTCATTATTGCTTTGGTAAATATTTCATAGGCCTCAATACCTTTGCACACAGCCACCTGTCATCCTCCTCTCCTCACACACAGACTGTGGATAGACAGATCAAAATGAAAGAGAGCAAAGTGAAGGTGGAGGAGCAGAAAGGCAGAAGGACTCAGCCCTGGCTGCTGCCTTCTGTGGACGCATTTACATTTTCACTGAGCTGAGACTCTGAGAAGAGTCCTGGCTTCTCAACAGACCTCTCATGGGGGAAAAAAAGTGAAGGAAAATATGTGTACAATATTTTGTTTTCTGACGGCAACTTTCTCTTTTCTTTTTTTTTTAAACTTCCAATAATCAACACTATAAAAGGTTGCCGTACCTTTTTTTTTTTTTTTTTTTCTTTAACCGCGACAGAAAAGACGGAATGAGCCGGAGCGGGCTGAAGATGAGACGATGGCGCGGATGCTAAGCTTCTCCTTCCCCTGACCTTGAGCAGGTCTCTCACCCATCAATTCCTCGTCCTCCTCGCTTTCCAGGCTCCACCTGTTTACTCTGACTGGGCTGGTCTTGCATCAGCGGCAGGGCCTTGGATTGTTCCCCCTCACTCTTCCACTTTGAAGACAATTCAAAAGGAACCCAGAGATTAAATATTCTACTTGGTTATAAATGCTTTGAGTTCTTTTCTAGTGGATCACTTGTTAGAAATTGTTATCGTGTGTATATATATATATATATATATATATATATATATATATATATATATATATCTCAAACCGGGAGCCGAAGTTGTAACTCCGATGTTCCCCCACTGACATATATATATATATATATATATATATATATATGTCAGTGTGTGTATACCCATATATACATATAGACACACACACAGGCACTTGTTCATGTGCCTGGGGCTAAGCCTTGACAGTAAGTTCCAGTCCTTAAATATGGATAAGATAAGGTGTGAAACTCCTCTGGACACTCTCCCGATTCAGTGATGATGAATAAAGCTCGGCCACACACGGGTCACAACACCAGTAAAAGGAATTGTGAAATCCTTTTGTCATCTCGAGAAATACAACTTTGGAATGTGCAACGTTACGGTATTGCCTCGACGTGCTTCCCATCCTGGCAGCGGCGGGATGATGGCCGGCCCTTACATTCGCCTGCGTATGGAACAAACGGGTGCTGATGGCTACAGAAGCATTAAAGCCCGAGGACACCGGTTTAACCGCTGGTTATCGACATTACCACATGCTGCTGTCTCTTTGCATTCCTGTAATATAAGCTGACCATTCACCCCCCCCCCACTATCCCCTTTCAACCTCCCCCATCCTTTTCCCCGAAAGTCGCTCCTGTTTCTGTTTGGGGAAAAGCGCGACGCTCGCTTTCCTCCGAGCTTTCCTGTGTAAACACTCTCACGTTTGACTCCTGCCGCCGGACGCTTCAAACCGGGAGCCGAAGCGACTTTTGAAGGCTCCGACGTTCCCGCCGTCAAACTGTTGCGGTATGTTTGCGTTCCCGGAAGCCCCCCCAACGCCCCCCTCCCCCTCCCCCCGGGACGGTGGTCTTCAGAGCTTCCAGATGAAGGGCGAAGCTCTTTTGATTGACAAAAGAAAATAAGATGAAGGAACTGTCATCCGGAGTTACTGGCATTAGGATAAGAGGGTTTGGAATGGAGATTTCCTTTTGTAGATATATATAAGTCCATTTGTATTCCATTTGTGTGAACGGAGATACGGTCTTATTCCGGCTAGGCCATTTAGCCTCGTGCGCTAATCTGCAGGTGAAAGGGGGACTGCTGGTGTGATAAAGGCGCCCTTGAAGACAGGTTTGGCTACCTTTGGTGCAGCAAGTCGAGCTCAGGTCAGGAACAATTTAAGCCTCATTGGGTTTGTGTATGTGTGTGTGTGTGTGTCACTGTGAGAATATGCTAACACCCCATGAGCCTTGTAGCCATAAATCAGCAATAGGAAATGGCGCGACACCGGCTGTAGGGCCGAGCTGATATGGACTGGAGCTATAATGGGTCCTGCTTCCAGAAGGGGTGGAGCATCGGAGCTGCAGTGATCTTTACTGCCCTCGGAGCTCTGGAGATTACTACTGTACAAGAAGGAAGGCGGTTTCGAGCCGCTCGGATCATTAAAACTTCTTTTCCTTGGCGGTGCCTGTAGCTCGCACACCCTCGCCGCAGTCCAGCGGTCTCAATCAAAAACAAAAAAAACCTCGACAGGGCCGTACCAGTGCATGAATGATGAGCTGGTTTGTTCTGTGAGCTTGCGCAAACAACGGTGTTTGTTATTCTGTCTGTTTGTTGCAGATAGGCCCTGGTTCTTGTTTGCTGTCAGGCCAGACATTCCACAAAGCTATTCTCTCACTTATTGATGGGGATCCACTAAATTACAGGCTCAAACAAGACTGCTGTCTCTTAAAAGAGAAGGGGAAAAAAAAAAAAACAACCTCTGTAAAAGTTTCCTTAAAAAAAAGTCATATTTTGACATCTCAGAGAGAGAGCGAGAGAATGAATGTCAAGAAGTTCCCAGATGCGCTCTTCTTTGGTTCTTTTTTTTTTTTTTTTTTTCTTCTTTGCTCCAACCTTGTCTGGTCTTGCTATTATCCTGGGGCGTTATCAGTGTGTAGCTGCCTCTTCAGATCAGCTTTGCGATAAGGGCTAAATAAATGGAATGCTTGGCCAGTGGACATAGGTCAAGCCTTGTTTTGCCCCTGTTTTTTTTTTCATGCGCTGTGATTTTCTGCAGGGTGAGTGGGAGAGGCAGCACAAACAACCTCTGCAGTCTAATGAACCCATCGATTTCAATTCCAGAGTCGTTCTCTTCCCCCCGAATGATGCCTTTGATTTCATCCATTGCTCGACATAAAACGCTAACCGCGTCTGTTGTGAAATATTCTCTGTCTCTTTTTTTGTCTCTTCCTCTTTTTATCTCTCTAAAACAGGTTGGCATCTTGGAGGTGCTGTTTATAAATGTGCGAAAAGCTTCTGGGGTTAGATAGATGCTGTCTCAGTGTGGGTTGGAATACACCTGTCTGTGACAGAGATGGAGCTAAATGACAAGTTGTGGTGAGAGTGTGTGTATGCACAAGAGTGTATGTGTGTGTCTGTGTGTGTGTGTGTGTGTGTGTGGGTGTGGGTGGGGGGGGGGGACATTGAAGATGCTGAGTGACCTCTTCCCATGGGGTCAGGGAGCAGCTGACAACTGTTTATGTATGTCTCTGCGCACGCCTGCGCATCCACTACCGATCCATATCGTGTATCACATGCGCAACGTGTTTTCCTGACAAATTTGTGCGCATCGCCAAAGACGGAGCCCCCTTGCCAACAGAAAGTGAGCGCAGCACATTCCCAAAAGAAGCCAAGCTCATGGAAAATGAGAGGCCACCGGTGCTGGGACAGGAAACCTCCTTGGCTCAGCCCTAACGAGCACTGTGGGAGCCTCCACCCTGGACGGGGTACACTCGATACCCCCCGATGATGTGCAAAGGCTAAACAGTTAAAAGGTCCGGTTGCTATATGTGGATGCACAACTGCCCCTGTTCTGAATCCGATACTCTGGGAATCACAATAACAAGGGTCTGAGCTTTGGTCAGTACTCCCGAGCTACCAGTCGGCCTCCCACCAAGGCCCTGAGCGAAAGATAGATAGATAGCAAGAGTGCAGGCGGAAGAAAATTGATGCTGAGTACCACGGGTTTTAATAGGGCTGTCAGAGTCATATTGTTTATGTCGTGTTCCAGATTAATCCATTCTTCCTTTATGAGCCTCTGCAGCCCCCGTAAATTGCGAGCATGAAGCCGGTCCACTGTTGAGTTACGCCTCGGGGATCAGTGCCACACATGGGCGGAAAATAAATCATTTCCCCCGGATTTAACACCAGGCAATACCTGGGCCCTTTGTAAATAAAGCCATAGATGTTTTTACACCCCCCGTTTTCTCTCTCCTTCCTCCAGGGCTCTTATTGAATCTCAAAAGGAGAGGGAGGGAGAGACAGAGAGAGAAACATGAGAGAATGAGAGCGAGCCGAGTTGAAGGGGGACTCGGGGAGCGAAACAGAGGGAGAACTCAGGAAAGAGATTCCAAGCTGGGAAGGATGAAGAGACACAAACCAAGTCAACTTCGTAAAAACAGACAAGTAGAGAGGAGGATGTAGATGTTGGCTGGGTGATGTATGCGCGGAGCGAGAGTCCCCGGGTTCTCGGGGTGTTCAGGTTGAGATCTGTCAGACTGTCTAAACACAGGGCCCACTGTAAGACACTGCTGCAGAACCGCGGGCATCCAGGCTTCACCAGCGAAACCAGCAGGGTGGCCCAGCTTGGCTACAGCGCTGCCTTGTTTCCATCAGGTGTAACCTCTTACCTCCGGACCCCGGGGAGACTAAAGAGTGAAAGAGAGCATCGGACGGAGAGAAAGGCCAGAACAACTTGTCCGTCAGGGCTTGTGCCAACTGCCAGCTGGAGACAGCCAAAGGGAATGGAGAATGTGTACACGGCTCTGTCAGGACTTCATGAGTTATACATGATGTGCTATGTGAAAATGCTTCCTGTATACTGTGCATCAGCCCCCCCCCATCTGCTTTTCTATCTACCACTACTTTCAAGTAAAAAAAAAAAAGTTCGCTTTTCTTTCCGGGGACACAAACGATCCTCCAGCCGTTAAACCTTAATTAGCGGGGAAGCATCCGAGCGACTCCAGGGGCCGCAGCTTCCGTGGTTTGCTGCAGAGGTGCTGGACCATGGGGGGGGGGTGGGGGGCGTCAAGTTCTCCCCCGTCCACGTAAAGTTCAGATCAAAACGGTTGCAGCGCCACCGCTAATTCATTCTTAACACAGCCGTTTAACCTTTTCATTATTCATGTCCCCGACAATACCGGGGGGCAAAAAACCAGGGCCATCCTCACCCTTCTCTCTACCCAGCTGCAGAGAGGATGTTGCATTATTCAGCGTGTGCCAGACTTGACGGTTCTCGGTGGCTGGAAACAACGGAGCCTCGCCGCGCCACTCTGTTCCATCGCTGCAGCCTTTGTCCTCTCATCTCTCTTCCTGTTGTCTGTCTCTGTTATATGTGGTATTGAACGAAAATCCCTCTTCATCACAAACGAAGGTCTTCTTTGGATTTCGGGATGAAAAGTAACTGACAAATACGCTTTATAATGTGAGATTCAGTTGTTCGATATCATCTCCCCACCTACTATTTGACTTGACTCCCCACCTACTAAAGGAATTGATTAAACATGAGGTGTTAATTAAACATTTAAAGCACCGAGCAGTGAGTGGGTCCTGTAAGGTTTTTCCATTGTATCCGTCACCATGACACTCGCAGAGAACCCTTTAAATCTCTATTTGCTGTATCATCAGACTTCTCCTGTCTCCTCTAACTCAGGTGTACAGAAGACATTAAACTTTGAGCAGATATGGAAGACGGACAGGCCGTGCCAGCGTGGAGGTCCGGCTCCACCACCGCCTACTTTAGTTCCAGAATCCAGAGCCGAGGATAATAAGTTTTGCAGACTTTGAGTTGCTTGTTTGTGCAGCTGAAGTGAAACTGTTTCTCTAGGTGAGGAACATTATGAGTTAGAGTAGTTATTCCGCTGCCTGTCATCCCAAACTTCTCCTCGGTTTACCTCTAACAAAGCAGTGGGATGTGGGAGGATGTTACACAGCGGCACAAACAAAGATGTGAATTTGTTACCATTAAATGAGAAAGTCCAACTTAAATTTCACACAAAATGAGCACTATTGTCTTTTCTTAGCAAGCCTCGGCTCCCAAATCAAAACAAAGCAGAGTTACGTTGCGGGTAAAGGATGAAGTTGGCCTCATTTCTTATTTGAAATCAGCTCCATAATTTGATCTTTGTAAAACTTAAGTTGCTGCAGGTGTTCGGCAGGAGGAACGATAGCCTAAGGGCTCGGAGCTACCGTGAGGCCCCGCCGAGATTTCCCATCATCCCTGCAGTCTGGCAGCAGCTTTTCAAAGAGCGCCCCTTCTGAAGTTGCCCTTGGTTCTACATGTGTAGCAGTAATTATGAATGAGGGGGACTAAGATCTGTACAAAACCATCAAACATTTTACAGCTTGCTGCTATTGTAATAAAGATCAATAGACACAGTATCAGTCATGGTTTTGAAGGAGAGGTGGTGCTGTACATTTTCCCTTGTATACTTTCTCCCTTTTCTTTCTCTTTTTTGTCTCGCTCGCTCATGTCCCGTCTCATTTTGCTTTTCTTCTCGTCTCCACTCTCTCTCCCCATACACAGCCAGTGTAGCACATCCTTCTTAATTGCCGTTTGTGATGTGTGTTGCTAAAAGACACCCATCCTGCAAAAGAAAAGACACACTTCTAGTTGAGGGCCAAGGCCAGACTTCAAGTGCGCTATGAGTATGTAATGTATATCCTGTAGTGTATGTGCGAGCACATGTGCAGCACATGTATGGAGTCCTATTTACAACTTGGAAGTACTGTGTGTGTGTGTGTGTGTGTGTGTGTGCGTACGTGTGTCTGTGTTGCGCATGAAACATGCAGACAGCCAGATGGAGCTGAACACTCGGTGGGAGTGGTGGGACCGTTAAAGCAGCCTGTTCTCGTGGGCTGAGGTCATCTGACCAGAGATAGAAGACAGAGTGAAGCTGCAGATCAAACAGTATTCTGTCTGACAGGGGGAGATAAAGAGACTGTCAGCCTCACTTCAGAACAAAGCAGCCCCTCACCTGTCTGCTCCACATCAGCTCCCTGCCGGACAGCGCTGCAGAGGTGAATCAAAAGGTGGGTAAACTAAGATGAGCGTCAACTATGCCAGCAATAAGAAAAAACAAAAAACAAAAAAACAATAGACACTTTCCTCTGAGGGTTCTGTCCCAGTGTGCTACTTCAGATTGGCAATTAAAATATGACAAAAAAGATATGTTAAGTGCACAGGTCTCAATAACAATAAACAGTCAGTGAACTTATAGTCAAATTTACAAAATGGCCTTATAGTGCTGTCATAATTCACCAATAGTTAGATTAGTTGAGATATACTGACTTACTTACTGACATAAAATAACTCCTCGTATTTAAGTGTTGGTATTTGTCTTTCCATTTTCTAGCAGGCACTGTTTCCATCAACAACTGGTTTTGATCAAAGGAGATTATTAAATGTACTTCCTTGCTATTGACTCATTTTGCCAGTGAAACATTCTAACGAAATGATAAAATGACATCGTGTATGCCCCATATGAGTCAAAATCAACACTGGGTTTGGTCATCTCCATAATAACGTTCCACTACCATTGCCCTGAGCTATAATGAATGAATGAATAAATGAATGAATGGTGCGTGTCCTTTGATAACATATCCAAGTTTTACCAGTACCCCTAGCTTTCATCCTCGGGCCTGCACAACATAGAATCTAGTTTTTATTGTTATAGTTCAATAAAATTGATTGGAATCCAAATGGATTGGAACTGGATTGCAGTCCGGTTAACTAAACCTGGCCCACATCACTGTTCTAAATCACTCCCATTACTCCGCTATCTGAGGACCCAGCTGAAAGGTCACTGTGAAGCTGTCTGATCCAGTGCAACTCCTTCCCCTTACTCCACGCTGAAGAAATGTTCTTTGGCAAAATCAAAGCATAATGTGACACGCTGATCTCCGCTACACATTACAGAACCTGCTCATGCGTCAAGACTTTGTAAGTGTGATGCTTCTCAGCTGTGATCTGCTGTCACACAGCAGAAGTCTGACTGATGAGACGTTATCTGTGACGCCTCTCTCAGAGTGGAGTTACATTCGCTGCCTTGTCAGTAAATGATTAATGGATTCAAAGGGACATGATGGCTGGGATATCAAACTGTGTACTGTGCAGAGAATATAGATTTTCTGCTGAGCCCCACTGTGTCTGTTTGTGTTGATAAAGACTAAAACATAATCTGCTTCTTATTATATGGATATTCCTCCTCCTTGCAGAGAGTTATGGATGGATGTTTCAGGAGGGTTTTTTTTTCCCCCCTCCACTCATTCAATTAATCTGGTCTATAATTGTCCTTCACGCTGCACAACTTTGCCGCAGCAGCATGCGTGTGAAATGGACACACGCCATACATACAGTATAGTTGACAAAAAGAACAACAACAGAAAAAGTATCGAGTCCGTCCTCGTTTAGCATTTATAACTCAATTCTCAACTTAAGCCGCAGCAATCGATGAGTTCTGACATTTAAGCATGAACTTTAAAAGACTCCCATAATCTTGCTCCATTGTTTTTAATAGCCACATCATCTACTTTTGAGGATAATCATTTTATCAGATAAATGAGGATTTCAAACACTTTTATCAGCCATGCACTCGCAGTTGTTTTTTTAATCCCTCCATTCTGTCTCGTTCTTTTAATTGATTCTGCAGCACGGAGGCTTTCTTCCAGAGATAATGCACTTGTGAGAACAGGTCATGATCTCTAAATGAGGGAATTTCACTCAAGTGTATTTGCAACTGCGTATCTGCCGTCCTTCAGAAGCGCTTCCAAGCTGCTGGGAAGTACAGATTGACTTTGTTTTTGCACATTTCTGCTGCTCTCGTTTCTGCCACAGTCTTCTGAGATGCTAGGCACCGCAGCAAATGGCCTCAGCCGAGAGCAAACACTTCCATATATGTCCTACCTCATGGCTTGAAACAAATCTCTGCATATCAGGAGCAAAAACACTGTTGACTTTGTTCCCCGTGTCTTTACATAATTTGTAACGTGAGCTCAGCCAAGCATGGAAAGTAGCCCGTCCTGATTATCCAATAATGCTGCGATGGAAAGCATAAAAATATAAACACGAGTAGTGTTTCTGTGTCTGTCTGTGCTATGCTGGACTGTGATAACAGCTCAGCCAGTAAGACCTCCACTCACCTCTCCCAGTGCCTCATGAATCCACCACCGGTTCTCCGCTCGGGCCCTCGGGAAAGCTGTTTATTCCACCAGCTCTCTAAGTAAAGGTCTCGGGGCTGGAGCTGCCCTGTACTGCACGGTGAAGACAAACACAGACCTATTTAGTCTTGTGGGTAAAACCATGGTAAACACTGTCGAATGGAACCAGCTGGGGATTTTTGTTTCCTTCTTTTTCTTTTATTATGTAAATGCTCCTGTTCCTACGCGTCACTCTCATGTGGGATTTTCTGCGACATCCAGTACAAGTCAGAACAGACAGTGTTGTTTTTAATCTGATGGATGATGGAGAATATTGAAATCACAGACCTTTTTTAAGACACTTCTTTTCTTTTTCCTTTTCCTCTTTGAATCCTGTGCAGACGTGCTGGCTTTTGTTCACCACAATGTATGCTGACAGAGCTGTTGTTTTACAGTATGTGCACTTTTACCACATGCGTTTGATTTGACATTGCGGGAATCCCATTATGGTTACAGTCAGCATGTGACTTTCCCAACGTTGACCATTGCAACATGTTAAGGATCAACTCGATTTCTGTTTTAAGAGGATTTCACTATTTAGATAAAGCAGAGATTATACAAAGTTCAAGTTTTCAAGACTCCTCTTAGGGTTGAAACTTTTAAAGTTTTGTGATCTGTGACAGATTTGACAGGTCTGAACAAGGATGGTTGTGATTCCAGAGTCCACACTCCATTATTTTTGAGTATGTGGACTATGCGCATACTTGCATATGTGATTACAAAATTGGAAAGTCCTCTGGAATGGCATGACTTGACCATTGTCTGCTGCTGGAGCTGTGAATTCCACTTGGTTTGGTGGCATAAATGCAGTCCCATCCTCTCCGCAGACACCTGTTAAGAGGTCAGAGGTTATCCTGTTGGGTCTAATCCACACCGTAACCCGACCAGGCTAGGGGATAGTGGCAAATATCGCCTAATGGTGCACAAAGCCATTCCCCTAATGCTTCTACTAATCAGATTTTAATTGAATTCCAGTGAACATGTAAAAACCTGATTCGGTTTTGTTATTCCGTTTGTCTGGCAGATGTCCCTGTGATCCCTGTAAAGTGATCTGTGATGCTGGCGTCCTGTGTTTGGAAACACATGTTCATGATTCGGATAATCCAGATGACAGTAAGTAGGACTGCAACTAAACTGAATGCCCATTTTTGTCCAAAAGTTAAAAAAAAGATAGGATCTATAATACAGCTAATCATCCAATTTTTCTCCATTTATATAGTGTCTGTTACAATAAAAAAATATCACTAGGCACAAAGAACCCCAGGGCCAGAGCCCCCAACAAGCAACAGTGGCAAGGAAAAACTCCCCTTTAACAGGAAGAAACCTTGAATAGGACCAGGCTCATATAGGGAGCATAGATTAAATACATACATCAACATGGGGATATATTAATTATATTGAGAAATCAATATAATGCATATATATAGTGTGATATGAGTGTGTGTGTGTGTGTGTGTGATGTGTGTGTGTGTGTGTACTATTGGTGCTGTAAAATAATTCACTGAATGTTGAAAGAAAGCCCCCCCACCACTCTCCAGTTTGCTTTTGTTTTGTTCTCCAAACTCAACTTTGGCTGTGCCCAAGTCTACATCCACCTCAGTGGGGGGCCATTTACAAACTGAACGTAAAGACATGTGTAACAGTGAAAAGTAATAACATCGCTCTGCTCGACCGCCATCTAATTAAAGCTATTGGTTGCAAAAAAGCAGAAGCCAATAATTAAAAGGAAGGTACGTACGTGCTATTAGTGTAACCGCAGACTCCAGTGATTCAGCTGGCACGTGCCATGTCTGCACAGCAGATGCTGTTACATCCATGCAGAGACTTGCACATGGCCATATAAAGAACCATACAACAGTGGACGGTGACACACCAACATATCCCCCCAAAAAAAGCAAGGCTCAAGAAAAAAAATAAAAAAAGTGCATAGATTTTTCTGATTCTCTGCTCTGTAATGTGATTGTTTCAGTCCACATCCACATTATTCCATTTTACTCTCTGCTATCCTGCATGTTGTCCCGTGTTTTACTTTTTCCGTTGCAGTTGTTTGACAACAGCTCTAAGTCCAACATAGAACTGCTTTTTCTTCTTTTTTTTTTAATAGTGGAAGTCTGGTTGGATATACTGCTATCAGATTGTCAAATGTTTTTTCCTTGTTGCTGGTTAATCAAGGGGTTGAAGTTCTGTGTTTTTCTATCATCAAAATACCAAAATGCATCATGTATGGAAAGTAAAGGAAAAAAAAAACTTTTTTGACCCAATATAGAGAGGTTTGGCTGAAATCTACATGCAGGATGTACGCTTCATGTACATTTATATCACTGCGCAGTTCTCCAGGATGAGCTCTCTCTCTATATATATACACACAAATATCAGGGCCTCATGGATCAGCTTCACACTAAAACCTCAACCTCAAGCCCCCAAATGGAACCCACTCAAGTGCCTCCAACTCTCTGATTAGCCACCACAAGCAGCAGAAAGTTTTGTGTCTGCAGCCCACTGGCCCGTTACTGAGAGTTAAATCAAAGGCCCGTTCTGTTATTAGAGTCGCTGCACTTTGGAGAAAGACAAAATCTGACTGTGAGCTTAAAAAGACTTGTCTCATTTGATCATTTATTACACATTTAAAGTGGTTTGGAAATAACTGAGGCTAACATGGTCTACATCCCTAATTGGTCCTCTTTTTCTCTCATTAGTATATCCAGACTTGTGATCCCACTAAAATAGAAAGAAAAAAAAATACAGAGAGGGAACAAGAGGGGGAGAGCGAGAGAACTCTTTTCCCCAAACAACCCGTTTGTCATCAGTCTGCAGTTGCTCTGTTTGCAAGCACAGTTCAGATTTGCTTCAATGTGCAGCTGTCACTGAGCCCGCTGGACGTCCTGGACCCCAAACAGACAAACCAGAAGAGATTAGTGTGCCATGTCAACCCACTGCTTCTGCAGATGGCACTGATGCTTTTAGCCCGCTCCCTGTGGACAGCCACTCATTGATCTTTCATACTAAACTCCCCACAGCAGGACTCTTGATACTGTTTTATTTATCATTCTGGCATTTACTATTAAGGCCAATAAAGTTTGACATGTGTGGGTTTTAACTGTAGGGGGCACTGTGGTTTTTGTGCAACATGTTGTGCTTCCAGGGGTGGGGAGTAGATTTATTTCCTGGCAGTCAGAACTGTCACCTCCTCTGGTTCTTTTTCTTGTAGCCTGCCCCTAGACTCAATTCCCCGGGTCCAAATCCAACCCATAATTCACTAGTGTTGTCTCTCACCTTGACATACATCTAGTAAACGTGTAAAACATTCCAGTGGGATTTGCTCCCATTTTAATAACAGAACATTTCAGGCTGTGCGCAGGGGGGGTGCTGGTATCAGTTACTAGTTTTTAAGGATCCTGGCACAGACTCCAGAAATCCCAGAGCCCAGAGACCTCATCCAAAACCAACACAGGGGACAAGTAGGCAATTTTGAAAATGAATTTTGTTTTCTTTTTATGCAACTTTGTGCACATACTTTCCATGGGTGCTCACTGTGATGAAATTTAGGCTCTGACTCCAGTTCAGGGCATGTTGGTGTCAGGTGATAGCCTCCCCTAATTACCCTGGAAGGCAAACTGAGAATCTTTATTGTTGAGGTTTCACAGAGCCCCCTGCACCAGTAAATGTGTTGCTCCAGTGGTAAAATGTGATCTTTTACTTAATGAAGGACACGCTTTGTTTCCTTAACTCAATTGCCCCCCATTTCAGCCTCCAGGTAGAGCTTAGATCACGTTTTGTCTAATTCTTTAATACACTGCACCATGGCGAATACGCTGAAATGTGTATGTTTCTGTGTATTCAGCTAAATCCCCGGCCCGAGGTGGGCAGCTCGGGGGAATTCAGCCTGCTCGGACAAGTGTGTGTATGTGCACAGTGGCTCTCAGACATCACTGACACTCTGTTCAACCACCGGTCCATGAACCACTGATTGGAGTCTGCGGTCTGCGGTGTGTGCGTCTCATACACACCAAAGCCCTCAATCACTGGGTCCTGGTCCAGTCCACTGTGTTCCAGATCTGAGTGACGTGCTGCCTGCAGAGCACTCATTAGAATCTATGTTTCACAAGCTGAGCAGGGATAGTAAATCGTTCAGCCCTCAGTGTTGTTATAGCTGGTCCTAACAAGCCACTCTCTGTCTGCTTTATTGGAGTTTAAACACAGATTTCATGTGGTTTTTCAAAAGTCGAAAAAAAAAAAAAAAAAAAAGAAATCTGACAAACAATGGAAACTATTAGGACATGAGGCCGCAACATGACTGAAAACTTGTTCCGTCTTTCAAAGAAGCCCTTTGCTACTTAGCGACATTGTTGGATGACAAAAGCACCCCATTTATGTTTTGTCAAGGAGACGTGCGAATATAATGTGCAGTTACTCGATCCCTCATCTCACGGTCAAGGTCCCTGATCTGGTGCGGAGTAGTTTGTCTCTATGGTCGTGCTCTTAAATCAGATCAGATTTTTTTTTTTTTTTTTTTTTTTGTCTACATCTGAGGGCCTCCATTCCGTGTCTAACGACCTCATCTTTTGTTTGCTCGTGTTTTCCTCCGTTGATCGGCTGACTCTGACCGTGTAATAGAGCACATGTTGGCCGAGCGAGGCAGCCTGCTGTGACCGGATCAGATGTGTGCTCCTGATTATGAAACTGCCTTTTAGTCACTGACAGACACGGTAATAAATGTGTCCATAAATTGAATTTGGGGCTTTTGAAAAGGAGCAGGAATATCTAAGGAGCGTTTCAGCTGATTGTCTCCAGCCGACATGGCAGCACTTCAGTGGGATTCTGGGGAGAAAACTGATCCTGCTGTAGTGCGGTTCAGGGGGATCGGGGTGGGGAGGGGGTAAAGGGGGGGTTATGTGTGGGATGGGTGCCCAGCCAAGTAAAATAAAGACTGCTTTATTGCTAGTCAGAAAAATCATTTGATAAAGTTTGCACAAATAAAAAGGCAGAGACTTGACTGTAGTTTATATGCTCAGTATTCGGTGTTTGTGTATATGAATGTAATCCTGTTTGTATGTGTATGTGATTCTCTTTAAGCTTTCAGACCACTTTGCCCCCCCCCCACTCTTTTTTTGGACTTGGAACATGTTTCTGAATCAGGCTAGTATGTTATAGATGATCTACAGTGTATTTACAGTCACAAACCAGCTACATAGGTTTGCTAAAGTGGTGCTGACAGCAGATCTTTAAGGTAAAACGGACACATTTTTAACGTATTCCTCACTGAATCGTTTGTGTGGCACGAGGGCTTTTTTTTTTCTTTTTCTTTGCACGAAGTAGTTTATTACGAAACTGTAGCTATCCTACAGTTTGATTAGGACAGATTAAAAGAGTGAAAATGTGCTTGGTCGTATAATCGGGCATATTTATTCATCAATAACTTCCGAGAAAAGAGCATTCAGTCGTCTAATTCCCACATTGAGCAGAAATGCTTTCCATCAGCTCAATCTGCAACTACTGAGCTACACACAACGCAGTTAATGAAGATGCTTTGCATGCGGAGCTGCAAATCGTTCTGAGACTTTCATCCAGAAAGATTTGTGTCCAGAGTTGCAAGCCTTTTTTTTTTTTTCTTCCACCTTCAGTTGACACAAATGTTGCATGAAAAACAGTCAGAGAGCAGTAGCAACGTGCAAGTGTGTGTGCACGTGTGTGTGCGCGCCCGTGTGTGTGTGTATGTTTGTGTGTGCGTGTGTGTGTGTGTTCACTCAGGTCAGGTTATGAAGGAGAGACAAGGCTTTTCGGCGCATTATGACACGTGGATCTGAGCCACCAAGGCTCAGTCATCCACATGTGTTTTGCAGGCCCATCTTTTGGGATGGATTGTCCTGAAGACACAGGACTAGAAGGTTCCCCTGGGGCAGAGGGCGGACTGAGTCATCACCAGAGAACAGGCAGGAGAAGTCATAGCTCTAAAGCAATGATGTTGTGAAACTGTTAGCCCTCAGACATCTGTCTGTGGGAAGAGTCGAGAGTTCAGTGGAGTGAATTCTGTTTTGGCATTCGCACCTTCCTATACCTTCTTCTAGCACTTTCCCCTCTCTATCAAATGTCTCTTTAACTGTCATCCACCCGATTGGTTCAGATCTGCTTTTTTCCATCTCTCTCTCTCTCTGTCGATCCTGCCTTTTTCACAAACATTATGATTCACTGGCTGTGATCGCTGTGAGCTGTCTCCTTGAAGTCTGTGTGTCTCCTGAGTGCAACCACAGAATGGTACATCACTTCTATTACATGTAATTTCCTGGGTTTTATAAGGTGCATTTACTCACCCTGCGACGGCAAAGACCGTTCTTTTCTGCCGCCGAGTTCAGAGTGTCAGGCCCGTTCATGGAAACCATTATCTGGCGTGAGAATCTGCCAAGATTGCTCTATGAAGTTTATCTCCGGGAAGCGTTTTGAAACTCAGATTAATGTAAAAGTCAAGTTCTTGGAGGTGTTGGATTCACAACATTAAAATGACACAAAAGTATCATAATTTCTTTTTCCAGGGGGATAGTGACATGTAGTTTGGCAGTGTTGCTGCCGAAAGTTGCGGATAGATAATTTTGGATTGACTATTTTCCCCTAAATTGTTTTTAATGAAGTCCCAAGCACTAATATTTTGGTAGGCAGCAGAAAATCCTGTTGAAAACAAAGCTTATCAAATGAAATTTAGCTGAAAATATATTCTAATTAAATGGCTGACCCATGTTAACTTTCCGTAACGCTGCAGACGGACTTGGTGTTATTCTTACTTGTGACTCTCTCACCCTCTCAATAAAAAAAGGGCTAATAAATCACTTAGCTGGCTTGGTGTGTTTGGGGTACTGGTGTTGATGTTGGAGCAGGGTCTCTAACTATCCCAGCTGAGCAGACATGACTCTAAAAGCGCAAAAAAAAAAAAAAAGAAAAAGAAAAGAAAAAGTCAAGCCTCATTCCCCTAACTCTCACAAACCAACATGGTGAAAATTACATTTGGGTTGAGGAGATGAATAAATCTTGGCTTAACATGGCTGCAGAGGTGGAAAAAAAAAAAAGGTCCTCCGCATCAGCTGCAGCCTCAGTGATGTGGATCCCGCACTGGGGAAAAGGGGAAGCCACATAAGAGGAGGTTTGTGTTAGCCCAGGGTAGACGAGGTGCACCAGGGAGTCAGGGGGAGGACACATAAAACTGCTCGCCCCAAGACCAAATGTAAATATATGTAGCAGAGCTGCAACCAGCTCATGAGATTAGTGTTCAGATTACAGAAGTCAATATCTATCTATAATTTCAAACGCAGGCTGAGTTTATCCTCTGTAAAAGAACAATTGTTGATTTAAGGTCGAGTCAAATTTCTATTCTCTAACTTACGTATGGTTTGAAGCAGCAAATTTAATTATCCTTTGGGGCAAGTGTTCCTGATGCCTTCATCTATAGGTGTCGGATTTATGGATATCCGTATGGCTGGAACTCTGTTTGATGCTATCATAAGTAAATAAAAACCCAATTCTGCCAACAATAAATGCAACCTGAACCATTTTGCATTGTGTGAATTTTGCAGCATTGGCTTTTCATTTAGCTTCACATTCCCACAAAGCAAAGACAGGTCAGTGCTTTGTTTGATAAAGGAACATTCCTGTGGAGTTTTGCCATTTAAATGTGGCAAAACAAAATAGGCAACGGAAAAGATAATAATAGAAGATTTTGGCTTTTTTAATTTGTAGCTCTCCATGGAGTCATCTTATTTTAGACAATGGTCTGAGTAAACTGCCGCTGGGTCTCATGGCTTTGCGTCCCGCTCATCGTGTGTTTTCAACACTCCTTATCTTATAATTCATAACCTTGCCATTATGTAGGTCATCTACTGTACTTTGGTTCTACACGAACCATTTGCATGCAAATGCTGAGATGTCACGTTGCAAAATTGTTTGCAAAAATATCTGATAATCGTTAGTCTGTAAACAGATAAAAACGAGAATGTCTCAGTGTCTGTGGCATTTGCATATTTTATCGCCAACCGGTAGTGAAAACACATGAGCAAATACAGAATTGCACTACTCTGATGACTGATTAACAAAAAAAATGTGACCTCCAGGTAGACAGTTGGTGATGTATTTATTTAACTGGAGGGCAAAGGGAAACCAGTCATTATTTGTAATCTCTCAGATTGTATAAAACTTACAGCATATTTGTACAATGATTATATAAGATGTACAGCATTCAAAATACAAAGTTTGACTTTAGCTTTTGTCTGCTCTCTTGCGTTGTTATGTGGTGTTTCATTGTACTCCGGTGATCGGAATTGGAAATTCCGATTTCCAACATGAATCGCACCAACTTGGAAACATGCCCATGTACATATGTATATGTCAGATGATGTTTGGGTGCTCTCAGTTATGTTAGACTAGACATAATATAAAAGTTATGGAGGAAGTGACTGTCTCCCCGCACTGTGTGCGCCACCATTATTTTACGATGTCAATCCATCATCTGCTTGGATCCTGCCTGAATATCAGAGTCAGAATCCAGAGGTCAACGGCCATTCTACTGCACTTTTCACATTCAGAGATCAGGGGTATGCTGTGTTACAATATGTGATCAACCAGCTAAAAATGTAAATGTTAAACTGTCTTGAACGACTTGTTACTTAAGGGCATCACCAGTATATTTGTACAACATGTACATTTGACCCTTTCACTACTTTCGTTTTTTCTCCAACTGTTGCAACAGACATCTGGAGAGGCACCAGACCAAAGGCAAGGTGGAGTCTGGGTGGAGCTACCAGATTACCTGATTGGTAGTTTCCCTTGGCCTTGCTATCCTCTCATTCAGCAGAACCTCACAAATTCTCTCCTCTTTTTTTCTGTAAACATCCCCAGCCTTTGTAACTGTTGATCACAAGGTTCTTTTTTGTATGCGTACTTGAGCCTGCAAATGAGACTGAAGATATATGGACTTTCAAAGATGAATTCATTCCAATATGATCCAGTAGGGCAATATTCTCTCCTGTTTTATGGAATGAAAGACATGTAGTATGAGATTTGAAAGCTTGTGGAGAGCTAATATAAGCTAAGTTGTTAATGTTCCTCTCAGTTGTTGTTAAACTTTGAGTTAGCATTTGGAGTTTACTACATGCATACATTACAACCAAAGGTAGCAATGTGACAGATTATCGCCGTGTAGATGATAGATGCAAAAGTCATCTAGCTATGGGGAACTGCATGGAACCCTGAAAGCAAATGTTTTCTTGGTTAAAAATGGTGAAACTTTGATTCAATCTCTTAAAATATAAAAGGTTCTCAGTTACCGCAGGAACTATAAAGTGATTATGGTGTTTGTGGTTGTTCCAAGAGTTGGTTAGATGATGAGGAGGGATGAAAAGGATTGTTGTTATGTGACTGGGACCAGTGGAAGTACCAAGCTGGTCCCTGCAGGCTCAGATGCTGAGTGGGGGTGAGTGTGAATGCAGAACACCTGTCCATCATTGATGGATCCCCTCCTGCCAAGCCGCACATGGGATCATGGGAACAGCGGGCCTCATCATAACTTCCTCTTTACGCCACCCCATTAAAGCTAAAGTCTTTTTTTTTTTACTTTTTTTTTTTTTCTGTCTTAACACCCCCACGCCGCCACACATTTCTGATGTTGCGATTGCGACAGTTTACTCGGATGGCCAGCTGCGTGCCAGCTGTGTGCCAGCAGAACACTGAACGATGTGGAGAAACATCTATTATCTCTCACACAGAGGCTCTCTCTCTCTATGGCCTTTCACACCTTGAACCACACACACACACACACATACACACATCCCCAGCCCTGCAAAAAAATAGGCAGATCACGCGATCTCCTGTTGCACACACATTATCTCTGTGCTACTTTCTAGGTGTCACAGCTCCTGACACGTAGAACAAAATGCGTCATTATGGCATTGGTCACATGATCCGCTCTCAGTCAGCCATCCTATTGCACAGGACAGGATGCGTCTTGCTTCATGGAGGATATGAGCAATTAGCAAGGAGGACCTTTTAAGCTCCGCTGCCTGATTTGCGTCCAGTTCCTGCATATGCCTGTAATTCGCACTGACATTTCATCTCCTCACTTGTCACAGTCTTTATTGTGCATTGCCACAACGTAAACAACGACCGTGAAGCAATAATCAAACTGGAGGCAATGTAATCACTGCCGTTGCTCCCCGCGCCGATGTCCACTGTGTGAACCTGTGGGAGATAGCGCAGAAGTGAGGGATCTTGTGCAAAGTGGAGGTCTCCGGAGAGGCTGGTGCAGAGGGGAGGGGAGCAAGATGTGGGGGGGGGGTCTCAAGTCAACCCAGGGGAAATGGATGACAGTTACACTACCCTCCAGCCAATTAACTGTCATTCTAGCTGTTGGTTTAACTTGCTGACCTTACTTCTTCTGCACTGTTTGCCTTATCATTTCCGGAATAGAGGACCTCATCTGTGTATGTAAAGTGGACAGGTGACCTTCAGCAAAGGGAACATAGGTCACAGTTCATCCACCGCCTATTTCTTTTCCAAGACAGCAAACATACCGTAGAGTCTTCTGGGAATTTGGGGGGTAGAGGAGATGTCCTGTGGGATCGAAAGAGAGCTATCTGTTATTACTTCCAATTACTCCCCAATCTCTCGCTCTATCTACCTGTAAAATGACATTAGGCATGCCTGTTCTCACGGCCTTTTACAGATTAAGATGGCGAGGGGGCCCGCGGGAGTTAGACGTTCACACTCGTTAAGGCTCTCAAAGCCATCAGCATCGAATGCGCGTATTCAACTATTATTGGTACGAAATAACGTTTTCACCAGCGTTTGTCCCGGCGTCGGTGCGGCTTTCGAGGCCCGATGGTGTGAATCGGGGTACAGTTCCAGCGAGCGCTGCTGTCTTTGCATGACAACGGGAGGGTGGTGGGTGGGTGGGTGGGTGGGGTGGTCTGTTATTGCTCCAACTGACACGGCGCCCACCCCTCTCTG
Organism: Lagocephalus sceleratus; assembly: GCA_911728415.1. Taxonomy (NCBI): domain Eukaryota; kingdom Metazoa; phylum Chordata; class Actinopteri; order Tetraodontiformes; family Tetraodontidae; genus Lagocephalus; species Lagocephalus sceleratus. The sequence goes on along the minus strand of CAJVRN010000017.1, from coordinate 14,080,608 downwards.
TATGCGAGAGCGCCAGTTCATTGTGCCCAGCCACCAATAAGGGAGAAAACCCCATGAGCCGACACAGCTGGAGATGGCAGGGAGCATTCACGGTGAATGCTTGGCTTTTTTTTTTTTTTTTTTTTTAGGCACTTTTCTGCCCCGTGTCTCAAAAGAAATCACTTCCTATTTCCCTTCCTGTTTCTGGAGAGCGATGCTCGCATTGTTCACTTTTTCATTGTCTACGTTAAGTCTTTTCTGAATGATTGAAATATTGCTAAGTGGTATTTTTTTGGGGTCATTATGTTTTCCATCCTGTCTGGATTGTTTCTTAAACAAGGCGAGCGAGATTTCCCACCAGTAGGCGATCAAAAGTTGACTGAATTTGGCTCAGTTTCCTTATTATAGATGAGGTTCCGAGCTTCCTTCACACCGCAGCTGAACCACTCGGTCGCCCGCCCTTTCAGCCTCTAATAAACACCAACAAAACAGATGCATGCGTGAATGCACACGCATGCACGTACGCACACTGGTGGTGTAGCTCTCACCGTCTCTCATTTGCATGGCAATGCCACTATCCGGCCGTGGTGTCACGCTGGAGTGGCCGACAATGTGCCTGACAACAAGTTTATCTGAAGACAAAGGAAACTTTGGAAGAATGGAGTACATTCTCCTCTTTTCCTGTGGCTTAAGTACATATACTTTAAAACTCCCCGAGGAGTATGAAGATGCATTCACCCAGTCTTAACCTTCAGGATAGCAGAATAACAGGAAACAGCTCATTAATGTCTCATTTTCACACAGTTTATGTTCTCACATCCAGCCATAAAGGCTTCTTATGACTTACGGTAAGTAAAATAAACACAAACGCTGGACCGCTCGTGAGTTTTCATCAATAACATTGATATCGGCTTCTATTGCAGGCACATTCCTGTAGACTAAAGACTATTGGCTCAGAGGGAGAAGATCAATATTAGGATTTACAACTTAGACACTGGTAGGCATCATCATTACACAGCAAAGCCCTCTCACCTGCTGTTATCGACCCTTTGCTCAGCTTTCCAGGCGCGGTGAGCAGTGCTGGGCTTGTCTGGTGATGTCAAACGCGGTTGTGCTCGCGCGTCTGATTTGTAGCAGCAAAGCAAACAAACCTGTCTGGGTCACGCTGTAATAAGCCGGGATGCGAATGGCCCTATCTGTGGTATGCGTGTTTGAATAAATCACTTGTGGCGGCGGATTGCGAAATGCAGCTCGGCGATAAGTTGCTGCTCCTGCGTCCGGTAAAGACTGGACGCGGCGCTCCAGTAAAGACTTACTGTTGTTACTGTTGTTCCTGTGCCGCGCTGATAAGCAGATTCAGTTGTGGGTGGCTGAAAGAATTTCCCGAACATGGTTTAAACCCTGCGTAACACCGCGCCAGCGCTCGGGAAGAATGATTAACCGGGGAGGTGGTAGGAAGCGTGTATCCACCAGCGGGACTGACGAGCACGCGGAACATCAGATACTTCTGTAAACCTGCGGAGACAGGAAACGTCTCAACACAAAGACTCATCTGCTTTTAGTGGCGGATAACGAACGCCGTCGGAACGCACGTGCCGCCGGTCGCCGAGTCATCGCTCGGCCTATTAAAGATGTTTCATGGATACTGAGTCAGTTTCATTCAGCTGTAAATGGTGAGCGAGATCCCAAAATCAATTCTGCCTCTCGTATTAGCCAGGGGAGACTTTTAAAGAGTTTCATACCGACGGTTGAAAGGCATTTATAACGCTCAGCTCATATCTGCGCCACCGGGGGAGGTGATGGATATAGCCCGTGAGGTTGTGAAAATGAAAACTGAAAGGGATTTAGATGAAAAGTAAGGGACTTTGTGCCCACCGAACCACCACCACACCCCCGTCAATGCAGCCTTTACATTATTAAAAAAAAAAAAAAAAAAAATAGAGGGGAACTCTCTTAATAAAGTCTATTAATCACGCCGATGGAGTCGGATCATCGGTTCACCTTCTCGCGAGGGTCTCCAATCAATCAAGGCCGCTGCTAATGTATTCATGGGAGATGTAGGAAAGGACTTGTTTGACAGTGTTTCAAGGAGGAAGAATTTATTAAGTTCCGTTGTATAGTGAGCCAGTCCCGACCGTAGTCATCCTTCCATTCCACCCCAACGCCCCCGCCCGGCCCAGCGAGTAAATGTTTCTTGTCAATGTACGAAGCCTACGCAAATATTGGAAACGTCCAAAACATCTCCCCTCATTAACAGCGGGGGGGCCAACGCCGGAGCGTCGGCATTCGCGAGGTGCGCTCGGAGCGCAAAGGCCCTGTTTTACAAGGCCGCCGCTGTGTCAGGGCCGCGGAGGCATCACTCTCGTGCGATCCTCTCGAAACGCTGGAGAAAATGTGTCTTATTAGCTCGCACGGGGCGGCGAAATTCTGTGCTACAACGCTGGCTGATGTACAAAGCTGAGAAAGCGCAGGGCGGACCGGCTTGCCAGGCCTCTGTCGATGGAGTGCGAGAGGAGAGGTGGGTGGGTGGGGGGGGGGGGGGAACGCCGTCCTGGCAGAAGGTCGCAGCTGCTGGAAGCTGCTCATCTTCTTAAAGGTGCACAGTGTGGAAACCCGCCTTTTTTTTTTTTTTTTTTTTTTTTTCAAAATTCTTCTCTCCTCCCCACGAATCATCTGAAAAGAAAGTTTCTACGGCAAAAGTTCAGCTCATTTTCTTTTGTACTTGTTTGAAAAATCTAATTCACAACTCTGATACTGCGTTAGTTAGAAAAGAAAAGCATGTTTTATAGAGGAGGGTTCATAAAAATCCCTTATTGCCTCTGCTTTGTCCCGAGGAAAGGCTGAAAGAAGGCTATGCTTGGCTTCAAAGCTGCATTTCCATAATTGCCCTGTAACTCGGGCCTGTCTGAAGGATCTGAAGGGGGCTGAGAAAAGCACAATCTTTCAGCTGGGTGAACAGTGAAAGCCCCAGCACCTCTCCCTTTGGCCTGTCGGCCTGTCGCCCCCTTCCCCACTTGTTGCCTTTTGGATCCGGTGAAAGAAATTCCTCTCTCTAACCTCCGTCAACAAAAGGCATGAAATCAGTGCCCTCCCTCTCTGCCGCTTCGGCCCCAGAGAATGTCACTCCTTTTGGGCCTTTTGTCCTTTGCACTGCTCGGGGAAACACAACAAGCCCACTCTCGCTGCTCCCTGGCTATTCTTTAACGTGTTGCCGCTGCACTTTCACTTACACTCTCAATAATGAATGCGCCATAAAACATGCAGGAGACACAGAAATTGCATATCTTTAGAGAGGTAGAATTGCGCTTTTCCGTCGCTCTTTCTCAGCTCTGGAGTGCGACGGCCTGTAAGCCTGAGTGTGAAGACATGTCATATAGGTGGGACATGTGTTCCGGGGTGCGGATCCCCCCCCACCCACCCACCCCACCACCTCACTTCTCCTGTGGTCAGCTAACACGCTTAGAAAGAGGGCAGCCCCTCTCTTGGCCCGGGCAAATATTGGGTGGGGGCGCAGTCAACAGTGGCTCATAAAAGGATTAGCCCACCTCACAAAGACAGTGGGCCGCTTCTAAGCCCTGACTAGGCCCACAAAGGAGGTGACATTTGTCTGTCTCGCTGGCAGGAGGGGGCGTGTCACAACTGTCCGGGCTCCGGGGGAAGAGGAGGAGGAGGAAGAGGTGGCACCGGTGGGCCCACAATGACAGAAGGGGTGGATGAGGTGAAAACACAAGGCTGACCCTCTTTATTTGTAACGGCCTCTTCTTTCACTGAGCACCTCTGCTCCTCTCCAATGGGCCGCTTTGGTGTTTATTTACTTCGCGCTTTCCCTCCATTCACGCACGACCCGCTGATGGCTCCATCGGCCAGACCCTTTCAGGCGTCTGGTAGTGCCATCCTCCTTCTCCCGGATCAATGAACGCTCCGCAAGACAGATTAGATTTCCTTTAAATGATTCCATCTTTCTCCGATTTTTATTTTTTTTTTAACCCTTCCAAATGGCTGTCGAACAACGCATTACGGGCACAAGAGAGCGGTGTATGCAATGTGATAAGACGGGGAAACGAAGTTTACTCGGGCTATTGAAAAAGCTTTCTCGCAACCCCCTGATATTTATTTGTAAGACACCAAGTGTAACGGAAAAAAAATGTTGTTTTACATCGCAGGATATCTGAGAAACTGTTTTCCTGCAAGTTTTCGAAGGGGGTAAAAAAAAAAAAAAAAAAGGAACTTTTTAAATGCCGTATATTTATTCAGACTCGCAATTCCTGTGACTTGCATAGGGACACGAGCCAGGTTTGATGATCGCTGAGGGCGTCCGCCTAACTGGGTGACGAGGGGACTGACGCGAGCCCCGATGTGGATACAGTCTCTGCGCAGCTCCCAGCGAAATGTTAGCTCATGCATTTCATTTGCTCTTTGTCGCAGCGAGCAGGTTGGACACGTATGGTGACATAAGCGGGTGTGATTACTTTGTTTAATCCCTAATTTCATGCGCTGTTTAGAAGAGAGGCCCTGAGCTCCAAACCCCAGCACTGGCCCATCAGTAGCATTTCAAACGTCTTGCTGTTGGGCCCCTCAGGAGCTAACTTCTTGTGATCGGTGAGGAAATGAGCAACGTTATTTACACTCACTTAGACCACAGCTCAATTATTTATAGAACAGCTTTGTCTTTAAATCCCTACATTAGTAACTCAGGACCTGCTGTGGTCTAAATGCCTCTAAATTCACAATAACCTCAGTGAAAGCCTTTGATTTGATTTAATTAAATCAAATCAAAGAGCTTCATTCATTATTATCCCACATCATTTCTTCAGTGAATCAGCAAAAACAATTCAATGGTGCAAAAAAAAAAAGGAAAAAGAAAAAAAGAAACCAGAAGTGAGCAAAAAGAAAAAAAAATGGAATTTAAAAATCGAATTAATCAGCTGACTGATGTTACTTATGAATATGCATAGGGAGGTGAGCTGGGGCTCTTAAGGAAGATAATTGATTAGACAGGAATGCAGCATGGGGAAGCGCAGCTCCAAAGGGCTCCGGAGCTTTTTCTCTCGTCTCAGACGGTATTTGTTAAATACATTTTCTGCTGTATATTCAAACACGGCAGATATTAAAAACGTTATTATCACTGAGAATCTAAATCCAGCCTTCCCCCCCTCTCTCTCCCTCCCTCTCTCTCTCTCTCTCTCTTTCTCTCTCTCTCTCTGCGTGCATGTGTGTACACGCACCTTCTACACTTTATAGTTTTTTTTTTATTCAAGTTATGAAAAGCAATAAAATACATTTAATAAATAGTAGTATTTTTCAAAGACATTAAATAAAGAAAAAGAACAGGTAAATGAAGAAATGAACTAATTTGCATTACTAAAATAGCCATGTCCGACTTTTGAGGTGTTTTTATTCCAAAATTAATATCACTGAAATTCAAAAACAAACTCTGGCTGCGTGTATTAATTTAGGCTTGTGTGCTTATTCAAGCGATGGCTATTTTATTCAACTTCAACTTTACTTTGTGTGACTTCAGTGGCTTGAGCGCGTTTTAATGAGAGATCCTGCAAGATCCACAGGCGTAAAAGATCAGTGGGTGAACTGTTAGCATGTAATAAAAATATCTGTGCAATGATCATGTTCCACCCGCTGTCCTTGATCACAGGATACCTGATAATTCAGTGTATATAACCAAAAGGAGGGAGTGCCACGGTGGCCCGAGTCCTATTTTCTTGGCTGAAATGTAGATTTTACGAATGCAAAATACCAATAACCGTGTTTTCCACAAAATAAAAGTAAACACATTATTACTACACCTTGCTGAATTTTTTGACGAATTGCTCTCTCAATTTCTCCTGAAAAAAAAAAATGCTGTTTACATGTTATATCTTAGAAGGCCATTGAAAAGTCAATACGGCAAAAATATCGCCATCGAAATGTGGCTAATAAATAATGTGTTAAAACACACACACACACACACTCAAAGCACAACCCACAGTTTCGCTTCTCTCTGCACACGTGTGTATGCGTGTGTGTGTGTGTGTGTGTGCGGGGCCGCCGGTGAGTGTCTGTAGAGGGAGCTCCAACACTAAGTTTACATAAACTTCCTCTGATAAGAGCTCTCGCATGCATATGATCCCATCGCCAGCAAAATAAATGATGTTATTATTAGTTATTCAGCGACGATATATTACAATTATAGCAGAGAGCAGGAGGATGCATGATGCATGTGAGGCGCAAAAGCATTACAAATTGAGCATGATGAGATCTGGGAGTTGCACTGCGGAGCATAAATCCATCTTTTTAGATCAGCTGAGCGAGGAGCAACGACCATCTAAAAGCCATTTATTACCCTAAAGTCTCTTTATAGACCATACAATTTCCGACGAAAATTAATGAAAGAATGATTCATTTTAATGTGACCGCTACGCCTGCGTGAGGATAATCCCACAACATTAATATCCAAATGTATGCCGCGGTTACTGCTTAATTAGCCCTAAGTCCCTCCACTACAAAAGTGTGATAAATCCCCTTCGAATATTTACTTATCACTACCAAGGATGAAGAGTGCGCCTCGGGCCGTCCACTCACTCATCCAAAAATCATACAAAAAAAAAAAAAAGAGAGAGAAAGAAAAAGCAATCCACAACAGCACCTTCAAAGCCCGTCAAAACAGCACCAAACCAGCCTTTTCTTAAAGTTGCAGCAGTTCATTTATTAGCCAAAATATAGACTTTCTTGTACAATTTGGTTCACAAGTATGTACATATTCTTCACTTTATATACAAAAACATTTGAACATCAAAACCTCACAGAAATTACAAAAGAAAAAAAAAATAACTCACAGACTACAGGTTCATACATTATTACATTAGCAGTTTTACACAGGACATGCTTACAATGTAAGTATACAGAGATGTATTATTCTTATTTTACATTCCATATTCAAATTAAATGGAAAAAAACAAAAGGGAGAAAAGGGGGTTGATGGATGAAACGGAAGAGGAGAGAGTCAAAAGAACCATTGCTTCTATGGTTCTGAGGCCTAAAATACACAGGATAAAAAAAAAAAATAATCTGATTAAAATAATCTAATAATAGCCTCGCGAAGAGCTAAAACACAAAGTGACGCAAAAGTGACAATTACCTTTCTGTAAAAAAAAAAAAAAAAAGAAATAGAAGAAGAAGAAGAAGCTTGTGGTGAATTTGCATTGAGCTCATTTGCATGACCAAACAAGTTAAGCGTAACACAGGCCTCGACGAAATAAGCGCGCACGCAGGGATGAAACAGACGCGAGAAGAAAAGCTAATTTGGATAAATACGGCGTTTAAAGGGGAAAATGTGATATGGCATCAGAAAGAAAACTCCCAGATGTCATTTCCTGACAGCCTCGCTATCTTTGAACTGCGTGGAAATTTCGAACACCCCCCCCACCCACCCACCCACCCCATCTCTCCTCCTCTATGCATTCAAGGCACATGGAACTCTCTGAAACTGGCAATTAAAACGAGAAAAGACGCGCGGACGCGAGTGTTGAAAAAGAGGGGGAAAAAAATAGTGTTGGCTTAATGAGCTGATAGATTTATGCGTGTACCTTTGAACACCGGCGGCCTCGGCCGTTACGCAGCGGCTGAATGACGGAAAGGAAAGGACAGATCTCGGTGTTTTCTACTTTAACGCGTCCTGACCGGGTTCCCATTATCCCCTTCAAAACGCGGCACACGCGCACGTCACACGCACATTCTGCGAGCCGTAACACTGTCCATCTGTGTGGCCTCGAAAAGAAAAATCCAGGAGAGAGAGAGAGAGAGAGAGAGAGAGAGAGTTTTGGGGGGGAGAAGGAATAGAAATGCGTAAAATAGTAACGGGGGATGAGTAACGGGGCGCTGAAGAGTGTCTTTTGTTTTCTGGGTGCGTGTGTGTGTTGGGTGGGGGGGGGTGAAGGGTGGGTGGTGGAGTGGTGGGGGGGGGGGTCATGCGCGTCTCAGTGTCGGGGACATGTACCTGTGACTGCAGTCTCTGAACTGGGACTCTTGTCCTCCGTGTGCCTGCTGCTGTAGAGGGCCAGGCCGGTGGCCGTGGCCTGGTTCGCCAGTCCCAGGTAATGGTTCGAGTTCAGTAAAGCCAGCTGATGCGCCGAGAAGGCTCGGTTGGTCCAGTTCTGGATTTTCCCAACGGGACAAGAAGAGATGAGTCTGTGCGGAGCGATTATGGTCTGCGCCGCCGGTCCCGCGGGGGGGCCGCCGCCGCCGCCGCCGCCGCCGTTCATCTGCGGCGACTTCCGCGGGTTGTCGGGGGCCGTGGCTGTCTCTGCCAAAGACCAGATCTTTGGCTTCTGGGCCGGGGCGGGGTTGTTTTCTGAAGGGGGCGAGCCCGCGGACACCGGGTTCAGTTTGAGCGCTTCTCCGTTCGCTTGGGGAGCTTTGGGGTCCAAAGACGCGTGATGGTGGTGGTGGTGGTGGTGGTGGTGGCTGTGGAAGTGCTCCCCTCCTCTCTCCACGTCTTTGCCCTCTTTCCCCACCGCTTTTAGAAACCTCTGGTCGGGCCCTTGTAAATCCTCATAGCCGTCAGAAATCTCAGAGTCACTCCTGCCGTCTAGTTTAATGTCTGAATGCAGGTCGTCCTGGTCGTCCAAGTCGTCCTTGCTCTCAATATTTTCCGTGTCGATGTTCTCCAAGTCGATCTCCTCCTCGTCCTCCCTCTTGTCCCCCTCCTCCCCCTCATGATCACTCGAGTAAACATTTCCCTCTTCGTCGGTGCGGTTCCGGGGGGTCCAGGTCATCTTGTTCTCCTTCTTTAACCTCCTCCTGGCGTTGGCGAACCAGGTGGACACCTGGGTGAGGGTCATCTTGGTGATGATGGCCAGCATGATCTTCTCGCCCTTGGTTGGATACGGGTTCTTGCGGTGCTCGCTGAGCCAGGCCTTCAAAGTGCTGGTGCTCTCCCTGGTGGCATTTTTGGGTCTGGACGGGTCACCAAACTGATACTGGCCATATGGGTAAAACGCAGGGTGATGGTGGGCAAACCCCGGGTGCTGGACGCCAGGACTGTCCTTCAGTTCGTATTGAGCGCCCTGAAAACGCAGGAAAAAAAGCGAGAGAGGGTTGAAGCTACAATATAAACAGACAATTGACTTAATTAAAACGAACACCGGCATAAAAACAGCCCTTCTGAGGGGTGAGGCGGTAAAAAAAATAAAATGCAAATAAACAAAATAAACAAAATAACCTGCCACGGTGCATTTCGTCGGAGCTGCTATTAAGCAAGTTTATTAAAATCGAATTAAAATCGAAATAATCCCCTTTCATAGCACCGGAGTCAAATAAAAAAAACAAAAAAACAAAACAAAAACAAACACACACGTTATTGTTTGTCCAGAGTTGCGGTAGCAGAAAGTGCATGTCAACAATAAACCCACGCGTTGTGTTAATACGTTTTACTTTTAACCACTTTAAACCCATTTGGGTTTTAACGGCAAAGTTCACCGCGGCGCTCTGAAAGTTCAATTCCAGCCAGGCCCCCGCGGTGCTTGCGCCTATTTCTAAGATCCCGATTCAAAAGTTCGGGAGCGAGTTGGAGAGGACGGAGGATGACTCACCAGTTGATTGAAAATGGATATGTCGTTAGAATAAGGGAGGAAGGCTCCGTAGCCCTGCGCTGCAGCCGCGAACGGGGATCCATACATCGTGGAGAGGACGTTGGAGAGCGCGCCGGACGGACTCAGCTCCGTCCCGGACCGCGCGTTCCCGGCGATCCCCTGGCGCTCCGGCGGGTATATCGGTCGGATGTACTGATATCCCAGCTGGGGGAAAGACATGGCGGTAGGAAAAAAAGGGACAAAAAGTCTGCCGCGATCACACAAAGCAAGGGAATCGCTTGGATATCCACTTTTACAGTGTGAGCATGTGAGCGACAAAAGGTGCGGGCGGGCGGACTGGGTACGTCCCCGGGAACAGCCACTGTAAACGATCCGGGCGCGCCGCTTATTTCTCCCTCTTCTTCGCCTATTTCCACCCTCACTTCCCTATTGATCTGGATGGACTAAGGTCAGGTCCTTACAGATTGCTTTAGATTATTGGGAGTCCCTTGCTCAGATTGACATTTCTAGTCGTTTAGAAGCCCCTCCTATTTCTCAAATCTCTCCCCCCACACACTCCAAACTCTCTCTCTCTCTCCCTCTCCCTCTCTCTCTCTTTCTCTCTCTCTCCCTCTCTGACGTCGTGGGCTGTTATTTGAATGGAGTTTCAAATCTCATTTTATGGCTTGCCAATCTATTTCATTCGTTATTTGTTCGCATCCAAACTTACTCTTTTCCGCCGTTTTCTCCCTTTTCGCTTTCGTGCGCACTTCTGGCCGTTTGCTCAACAGTAAGCATTTCGGTGTCAGTGACTGATTAACTTTGTTTGATTTGGCTGCACTTTCCTCTTAAACATCAACAGAAGAAACTTTTTTTCCCCTCCGTCTTCCTCCTAAAATAAAGATCCACACATAAAGACCACAAATTAGATTTAAAAAAAAAGAGAAAACGGCCGAGGAGAATTGGATTTTAAGGACGCTGAAAGACAACTTTGGTTCCTTTCTCATCATCTGGAAGTTTTCACACAGTGCCAGAAACGGATGTTTTACTATAATAAAAACAGAGTTTAATGAAAACAAACTTTAGGAGCGTTTTAATGGAACACACGCACCGCAAACCAACCAAATAAATAATAAAAAAAAAAAAACAACAACCCTGGGCATGGCGGCGCTCACGGATTTCTGCACACCTCTGACTGGATATCCGCGGGTGTAAAACTGCTCTCTTCCACCCGGTTGGAGGTGTTGCGGGCTCCGGGGTGGCCGGAAAGCCGGACCCGTCTCATTATTTAATTTGAAACATCAAACAGATTCACGTGGAAGCGGTTGACATCAGTGAGGCGGCCGATGATTGGCGCATTAGGCCGTTAATGAAGTGTAAATCAGTTGCGGTGATGGGATGAGTGAGGGACACTTCAGTGGATTGGGCCTGAGGAAAATGTTGATTCCGGCAAAAAAAATAAATTAATAAGACATCCGGAGCACATTAATATAGGTCAAAACAACACTTATAAACCAATAATAATAATAATAATAATAATAATAATAATAATAATAATAATAATAATAATAATAATAATGAATATTTTAATAATGTTTAAATAAAGGATTTTGAATTTGTGAAAAACAAAACGATCATCTGTTTTTTTTCCCCACAAATCCACAAATATAATTTAGACTCAGCCTGATGCTTGCTGTAAATAATGCGGATTAGGAATAAAACAAGGCAGTCCGAATTAAAATTCCACGAATCAATACATCAAAGTATGGAGGGGACAGCTATAATCGCATTCCAACCCCATTTTTCTACCAGCATCTGTTTTGTTAATCGCTTGCAAAACAGCTCCAGAGGTTGAATTTATGATTTGGAAAAGGTGGGAGCCTTATTGCGTTATTGACAGCTGGGGGAAGTCTAATCAAACCCTGTTTAGTTTTTGATAATGCGATCCGGGTTTCCAAGAATCCTGAACTTGTATAAACCTTTAATCTTCTTTTAAAGCAGATAGTTATCATTGTCTGGGAGGGATAATAGCAGCTATAATTTCTTATACAGAGCTACCCATCAGGATACGCCTTGTTTCTGTAAAACGAATCTGTGTGTGTTTCGCGCCGTCATCCACTCCAACCCGGATTATGGGGTTATTAATTAGAGCGGCTGGCTGGTGCCATCCGACCGGAATTGTAATCTCGCTTCATATGAGCGCGGACACGCACGCACGCACACGCACGCACGCACACACACACACACAGCGGCGCGTTCACGGAATGGACGTGTAATACGTGGGGGTCCAGACAGTGGAGTGGAGGGTGGTTACAGATAAGTGGATGATATTTGACATTTAGATCTAATAAGAGAGAGGGGGGAGGGGGTGAGAGAGAGGGGGAGGGATAGAGAGAGAGAGAGAGAGAGAGAGAGAGAGAGAGGGAGGGAGGGAGGGATAGTCGAACCAAAGTCGGACTCTAGCGGCGCGTCTGCCTGCTGCGTCCGCTAAACAACGCTCCAAATCCGAATGGACACGTGTCTCATGGCCGGGGACCGGCACCCACACCCTCCACCCACACACACACACACCCACGTACACACACACACACACACGCGCACACACACACGGCCTCTGCTCGCGCGCGCGCACACACACACACACACACACACACACGCACAGCGTGATTTATTGTCTCCAATCAAACGCGCCACACACTAACTTAACACTTTCACACGGACTCGGCAAAGTGGCGCGGCCATAAAAGCATTAAGACGCTTATCTACTGCAGAGTGTCAGTAAACTCTTAACTAACGTCTGCTTCCGCGCGCACACGTACGCACGCACGCACACACAATAATAATAATAATAATAATAATAATAATAATAATAATAATAATAATAATAATAATGGATATTACTTTTTTTTAACTCTTGTAAGAATCTGGCATGCGCACCCGAGACAATTTCTTTTGTAAGTGCAGGAGAAAAAAAAAAAAAGAGGGGCAATCATACAATAGTGACTTCAGGGCTGTTTTGTAGCGAGTTCTTTGACGGTAATTATGCAGATGACACAATTTCACATTCTCATAAGCAAACACGCACGGCCTATCGCTCGACAGTAGTTCCTTACGCAACACACAGAGCACTGGGGACACGTCGCAAATGATGAACCGAGGCTCTGCAAACAGGCGAGATCAAAGGCTTCAAACAGAGGCATTTCAAATTACACATTTGGATCTTTTCCATAACACCCCGGTGACGGGAAAAAGGGTGAAGAAGGAGAGGAGGTTAAAAAAAAAAAAACCAAAAAAAAAAACCATCTCTCATATCACACCTGGAATCAATTTTAAGGCAGCCTGGGCTGATCATCGTTGGCTAATTATGGTGACGAATGAGGATTTAGAAAGAAAACACAATTAATGGCCCATGTAGCGTGCGTGCGCGTTGGACTTGGAAGGAAAACCCACAATTTATTTAAATACATCACCTTTCATCTGCAATTGAATGAAGATAAATTAGTTTTGCCCAATTTAAAGGTGCTAGAGCTCAATAGAATGACTGACAGATTTACAAAGTGTCAGTTTAAGCCCAGATGAATGTATTCATTGTATATTTTTCATGTCGCTGAATGATAAACCTCAAACTGAACATATAGGGACAAAAATATTTTACACATATTTGACTGCAAAGCAATTACTTTGTTGCTGTTGGGAATTGAGCGATTGTTATTAATCAGAAATATTCCTCTGTGGACTGAAACTTTGCGTCTTACCCAGAAAGCTTTACAACACAGTGAGTCTCCAAATACACTCTTTTCCAACTCATGTCCCATTAGGTTGAAATAAAGGTCCAATAAATCTCTCAGTGTTTAAAGAACACTGAGGCTTAATCCAATAAATGAATTACTTTCTAAAATTAATTGTACTTAGCAGCGGAAGCAAGTGTACTTTGAAAATACATTTAAAGTTTAATATTTTCACTATTAGGATAATTTAAATAGTATAATTTTAATTACATTAAACTAACCAATCATGCATATTAAATAGATAGCCCAACTTTGATTTGCATTAATGGCAAAGTGAAGCTTTTTTCCCCTTCTTGTTCTCTTGGAAACAAATTAATAGTCAATGGACTGCAACTTATTAAACTGGGTTACGACAGCGGATCAAAGTGTGAATTAGAGTACTACCTTGCAAATGTTTTACATCAACTTGTTAACTTCAGATTGTATGTTGCTGCCAAATCTGACCACCAGTACCTGGCAAAAAAAAGATCCATTTTAGATTTTAGGACTTGAGCAGAGCCGAACACTGTAAAATATACTTTTTAGTCTAGATGTTACAACCGGGTCTCCAGGACGGGACTTTTATAAGGAAAGAGGTTGAGGAGAGACTGATACGCCCGGTTCACATGCTCTCGTATTCTCCAGCAGCAGCAGAGTTTGGCAGTAGAAATGTTGCATTGTTACCCATTCTGCTCACATATCGCTCTAAACTACAAAGCTGGGATACAGTTGATTTTAGGACGAGGACAAGTCATAACAACTGAGCTAAATTATAAATCTGGTAATTCTATTCTGAGCATAGTTTTACCTCAAGTGTTTTTGTATGCACAAATGAATCCATCACACTGTCTGGAAGATGCTCTGTGCTGCATTTGTAGCAGAAGAGTTTTCCTCATCTGTCATCGTTTAGGTAAGAAACTGGGCTGCGGTCCTGATGCAGGATGAAACTGGAGTAAATTGTTGTTATTCCTAATATGCAATGATGGATTGAGCACGTGCACAAGACGCACAGCGCGCAGACAGGAACAATGCGGCAAGCGAAGGTGAGCTGTTGTTCTGTTTCCTCTCTGCCCACTCACTCCATCTGCCGCAGCTCCCCTTGTATCAGCAACACGGGGCATTGATTTTACGGTAAAGTCACTTTGTAAAGGGAATGAGTAACTCTGGGCCCCACTATCACTGTATTACACGGGTATGGCCCACGTAACAAGATGAACATTGATTCAGCATTACGGATGATCGATAATGAAATAAGTAACTTCGGGGGCCAAATTAAAATGCAAGCTGGCTTGATGCTGCCAGCCACTCGGAGAGGTGACAGCACCGGGAGGGGGGTGAGAGGGGGGGGGGGCAGAGGGGAGGGGGAGAGTTGGGTGGGTGGAGGGGGGCAAGCTGGTAGCCAAAGATTGTGGTGATGACAGGGATGTTTAGAGGATGTTACCAAGCATCACGCTGACAGTGGGAGGACTGGGGCGCACTCCCGGTTGTTGTCTATTTAATAACACCAAACAGGAGCAAGAGATGTCCTGGTTTTTTCTGCTGGGTGTGCACGTGACCTTCTTATAGTTTTAAACTGTTGAGCGACTGGGACTGAACATAAACGCGCATAGCCACTTAATAAGAGCTGAGCTGATGACAGGACTGAAAGGCGTTGCCTCTAGGTGGCAGATGGACGGATGGATGGATGGATGGATGGATGGATTAAAAATCTGTATCAAATGCTCAGAACAGCTGTATGTTACTCTGAGCTGCTCTTCTGCCCTCCAAGATTTGCGTTGAGTCAAAACATCATCCGGCCAAGTCGACATCCTCTTTCCAACAATAGCAGCCATCCAGAAGGCCTGCTGCAGTCCTTCCCCGAACCTTCGTCATATAGAAACAGTAGCCGACGATGCCCCGCATGGTCTCATAGCTCAGCACCGCGGCCAGATAAATATCAGTTTCCCAAAACTTCTGGCCCACTGAGCGAGACAAAGCGTCAGTCTCTCCAGCTGTCCCTGCGGCTGGCCGAGGGCAGCTGTACCAACACAGATGAGCGGCGCTCCCTCGCCGCCGGCGTGGCCGTGAAATTGCACGGGGCTAGGGGAAGACGTCCGGCGGTGGTGCGGCGATAATACAATCGGGGTCATTAGCTGAAAGATGCCCGCTTCCTTGCTGCAAAACTTGTGCGAGAAACCGTAGATGAGTTAAAGCGTTAAAGTCAAATCTAGCCTTGGTGTTGACATTGGGTCGACACCATCGCTGTCATATTTAGGAATGACACAAGTGTCCATGGTTCACAGAGGATTAGATGAACTTT